>JAGFMF010011830.1:13232774-13387731 GCA_019455555.1 Galemys pyrenaicus
TCCCCTCCCTGGCCGGCAGCAGGGATCGAACTCGTGCTGCAGTGGCTGCGGCCTGCTTCATAGTGCGTTGCTTAACCCACTGCGCCACCAGGGAGGCCCTCCCTCCCATTTTAATCCCTTTCCCTTTGCTGAATGTCTCCAATTTATAGTTTGTCTGCTGGTTTTGTCTCTTTTATTTTCTGATCCCTTGTATGGTTTCCTTATGTTCTTCCTATAAGTGAAACCATTGATATTTTTCTTTTCCCTTCTTAATTATTTCACTGAATGTGAAAGTAATGGCACTGAATGCCATTGCTGTCAATTACATAAGTTTTCCTTTTTGATTGCCAAGTAGTATTCCATTATGTTTATATACCACATTTTCTTGATCCAATCATCTATTTTTGGGCATTTAGGTTGTTTCTATATTTTAGTTCTTGTAAATAGTGCTGCAGTGAACATAGGAGTGCAGGTTTCCTTTTGAATTATCATTTTTGTGTCCTTAGGGTAGAGTCTGAGGAATGGAATTACTGGGTCATATGGTAGATCCATTTTTAGTAATTTGATGGTCCTCCACACAGCTTTCCATAGAGATTGGACTAGTTTGCATTCCCACCAGCAATGTAATGGGATTCCTTTTTCTTCACATCCTCTCCAGCATTTGTAGTTGTTAGTTTTTTCAGTGTGGCCCATTCTTACTGGTGTGAGGTGATATCTCAACATGGTTTTGATGGGCATTTCCTTGATTGCATAACAAAAATTTTGAAAATATTTTTAATATTTTCAATATTTTATTTAAATATTTTTTAGAAAATATTTTATTTTTACTTATTTATGCACACAAAAACTGGGGCATAGGCCAGAGGTGTGGGGGGTAAGAGGATTCATGAGCAACAGAGTGGGGAGCAGAACAGGTAGATCTACTGAAATAAGCTGCTGAGGGGAGCAGCAGGCAAGACAGGAGAGGTCTGCTGTGCTATATGTTGGTTAGCTCTCTGGCTGGGAATCAAAATCATGCCACAGTGGCTGGTGATAGTGTAAGAGCACCAAGATTTTAATTTTTGCACCACCAGGGAGGTACTGGTTAGCATTTTTCATGTGCCTGTTGACCATCTGTAGTTCCTCCTTGGAAGAAGTGTGGTTTTTTTGTTTGTTTGTTTTTCTACCTCTTCTGCTTACTTTTTGACTGTATTCTTTATTTTTGTTGAGTTGTGTAAGTTCTGTGTAGGTCTTTGATAACAGTCCATTATCAGTTTTGTGGAGTGAATATTTTATCCTGTCAGTGGGGTGTCTCTTCATCTTGGTTATTGTCTTTTTTGTTATACAAAAGCTTTTTGATGTAGTACCAGCTTTTTCTTCATATTCTTTGCTTCAAGGTATGCATCTTAAAAGATATTTCTGAGATGTATGTCATAGAGTGACAGAAACATATACCTATGTTTTCTCCTATATATTATATGGCTTTAGGTCTCACATTCAGGTCTTTTATATATTTTGAGTTGACCTTTGTATACGTATGAAGTAGTTTTATTCTTTTGTATGTAGTGGTCCAATTTCCCAGCACCATTTATTGAAGATACTGTTCTTGTTCCAGGGCATATTCTTTGCTCCTTTGTCATAGATTAGTTGTCCATACATGTCTGACTTTATGCTGGGTTTTCAATTTGATTTCATTGGTCTGTTTGTCTTTGTTTTTGTTCCAGAGCCATGTTTTTTTATTTATTCTGACTTTGTAGTATAGTTTGAAGTCTAGGACTGTAATACCTCCCATCTTCCTTTTTCTAGTCAGCAGCATTTTGCCTATTTGAGGTTTTTTTTTTTTTTTTTGGTGGTTCCGTATGAATTTCATTAATATTTGTTCTATTTCTTTGAAGAGTTCCATTGAGGTTTTTATTGGAATTGCATTGAATCTGTAAATTGCTTTTGGTAGAATGGTTATTTTGAAAATGTTAATTTTGTTGATCCATGATAGGGAATGTCTTTTCACTTCTTTGTACTTTCTGTTTTTTTTTAATCAACGTTTTGTAGTTTTCTTTGTATAGGTCTTTCACCTCCTTTGTGAGATTTTTTTTCCCCCCAGGTATTTATTTATTTTTGGAACAATTGTGAATGGAATGGTTTTCTTGATTTTTTTTCTTCTTCAGATATATTTTTTGCATATAGGATGGCTACTGATTTTTGTGTGTTGATTTTGTAACCTGCTACTTTACTAAACTGGTTTATTGTTTTAATTAGTTTTTCTGTGTATTTTTTAGGATTCTTTCTGTATATTATCATATCACCTGTGAATAGTGATAGTTTTAATTGTTCTTTCCATATTTGTGTTTAATGTGTGTTTCTCTTACTTAATAGCTCTAGCTAGGACTTCTAGTATTATATTGAAAAACAGTGGTGAGAGTGGACATCCTTGCCCTGTTCCAGATCTTAAAAGGAAGACTTTTAGTTTCTCACAATTAAGAATGATATTGGTTGTTTTTGGTTGATATTGGATATCTTTTCCAATATCCTAAGAATGATATTGGTTGATATTGGGTATTTTTTCATGTATGGCTTATATTATGTTGAGGTATATTCTTTACATTCCAAGAATTTCAAGGGCCTTCATCATAAATGGATATTGAACTTTATCAAATGCTTTCTCAGTATCTATTGATATGATCATATGGTTTTTGTTTTTCTTTTTGTTGATGTGGTGAATTACATTAATTGAGTTCTGGATTTTGAACCATCCTTATATCCCTGGAATTAATCCAACTTGGCCATGATATACTTTTGATATATTGTTGGATTTGATTTGCTAGGATTTTGTTGAGTAATTTTCATCTATGTCCATTAGGAGAACTATCTGTAGTTTTCTTTTTTTGTGCTAGCTGTTTGGTTTTGGTATTAGTGTAATGTTGGCTTTGTAAAATTTACTTGGTATTATTCCTTCTTTCTTAATTTTTGGGAAGAGTTTCTGTAGGATAGGCATCTGTTCATCTTGAACATTTGTTAGAACTCATTTGTGAAACCATCTGGACCTGGGCTTTTATTTTTGTGGAGGGTTTTGATTACTGCTTTGATTTCATTACTTGTAACTAGTTTGTTTAGGTTTTCTATCTCTTCTTTGTTCAGCTTTGAAGAGTAATGATTCATTCTTCCATTTTATCAATTCTGTGTTTTTTGTTTTTTGCTTTTCCAAAGAATTCTTTAGCTTCTCCATTAATTTTTTAACTTCTTGAGTTTCCTTCTTTAAAGACTCGTTTTCATTTTTCAGTTCACTGATTAAGTTTCTCATATCATTCTTTTCCTTTTCTTATACATTGTTTTTTAATCATGGCAATTATGAACTCTGTCAGGCAGAGAAATTCTTCCATGTCCATGTTGTTGAGTTCTGGGAGCTGATTTTCTTTTTGTGGAGTGTCATTCCCCAGAAGGCTTGCTTGGCTGTTTGTACTTTTCCTTCTCCCTGTTGTTTGCCTTCAAATTTGTTCTATGCACAGGGCCACTGTACCATTGGCGCTGGCAGGCAGCTCTTTGGGGTGCTCCTACTTGAACGTCTGGGAACTGGTGGCTGGGCCAGGTCCAGACTTCACAAGGACTATGATGCTGTGGATGGGCTGGTGGGCGCTAGCCCTGGAGGTTACCCAGTCTCTTATACTTCTGGTCTTTTATGTGTGCTTCTTAACCTACAATGCCAAGCAGGGTTGGTGCAGGCATGTAGGGGTTCACACAGACTCTAATGCTATGTATGAGTCAAAATGCACTCTCCTAGGAGATTATCCCAGAAGGTCTGGGACCTTCCTTTGCCTTCCCTGCTTTCCCTACTATTCTGGAAGGAGTGCTTGGGTGTGCAGTCTCAGCCTCAAAAGGCAAGGTGGCAAGTGTGTGGGTTGGAGGGTACTCTCCTGGTTCTTGCTGCTCACCTTTGTTTGCTGGTCCTTCCTTCTTCCTTTACTTGCAGTTCTGCAAACTGTCCCTAACATTTTTGGGGATCACATTTGTTTGTAGGAATGTATTCTGCCCTTTAACTTTGAGCCCATGTTTATATTTGAAGCTCTGATGTGTCTTTTGGAGATTACAGAGAGTAGGGTTTTGTTTTCTGATCCATCTTACCACTCTATGCCTTTTGATTGGTGAATTCAATCCATTACATTTGCAGTGACTATACATATGAGGATTTGCTATTGCCATTTTGTATTTAATGTTTTGGTTCAATTTTTTTCATTGTTCAATTTATATATATATATATATATGTTTTCTTCTCATTTAAATAGGGGAGCTCCTTTCAATATGTTTTGTAATGGAGGTCTAGTGTTGGCAAAGTCCTTCAGCTTCTGTTTCTTTGGGAAAATCTTTCTTTTTTTTTTTATAAGATTTATTGATTTATGCATACAAGCACTGGGGTAAGGCCACAGGTGTGTGGGGTGAGACGATTCACCAGAGACAAAGTGGGGAACAGAACAGGCAGAATGACTGAAATTCACTGCTGAGGGGAGCAGTGGGTGAGGCAGGAGAGGTCTGCCACACCATGTGGGTCACCTCCTCAGCCAGCAGTAGGGATCAAACTTGTGCTGCAGTGGCTGCGGTTTGCTTCATAGTGCATTGCTTAACCTGTTGTGCCACCAGGGAGGCCCCAATCTTTATTTCTTCTTCATATCTCAGGAAGAGTTTTACAAGCTATAATATTCTTAGCTGGCTATTTTTAAAAATATTGTGAACAAGTCAGTCATTCCATTCTTTTCTTGTCCATATGGTTTCCTCAGTGAAGTCTATTGTAAGCTCGATGGATACACTTTTATGTTACCTGCTTCCTTCCCCCTCCACTCCTCAGCTGCTTTCATATTCTTTGTCTTGAATACTTGGAAGTTTTATGACTATATGTCTTGGTACATGTCTCAGTATATCTAGAGAACCAGGTTTTGGATGTTTTTGCCTCTTATTTTCTTGAATTTGTTCTCTATTCTCTTAGTTCTCTCCTTCCCATCTTACTAATTATCCTATGTTGCCTTTGCTGATAGAGTTGGTTAATTCCTTAATTTTTTTCTTTGTATTTTTCTTTCTTGTTTCTTGGAATATTTGTGCATTTACATCTTTAAGGTCACTTGTTTGATCCTCCATTTGATATAGTGTGTTACCACAGCTTTCTCCAACTTTTATTTTTATTGATTTTTTTGTATCTTACAACTGCCTTCTTCTTTAAATCTTCCAATTTCCATTTTCTGTTAAATCTTTCAATATATGTTTTGTATAAATTTTGTTAGCTTTATTTCTCATGACATTCATTTCTATGAATTTTGCTTTTATCTCTTTAACTTTATAGCATTTTTTGTATCACTTTGACTTCTTTTTCTTCCCTCTCTGAATTTCTATATCATGTAATTTTGACTTTTCTGATAGAAAGACAGAATCTTCCATATCCTTGTGGTTGGACACTGGAGAATTGGTCTCTCCTTTTGGTGTCATATTTTTTTGAATTCTCGATTCGACATGTTTTGTAATTTTGTCTGTCCATTTTTCTCTTTTATCTCTCCTTTCCAGGAGATTTGTACTCTCCAGAAGTGGATAGTTTTGAACTTCCGCTGGTTACCAGCCATCAGGATGCCCTTTATTCTGCAGGATGTGTTTACTGGGGAAATTGGTCCCTCCCTCCCTCCCATTAAGAGTTTGTGTTCTGATTGCTAGCCACTAGGTGGCGCCCAAAGAAAACCAATAAAAGTATTTTCCATGTCTTCTCCTTGACACCAAATTGAGCAATTCGTTAATCTAAACTGGAGCAAGGAGATTTTTTTTTCCACTTATGAGTGAGTCACTCACCTCTTAGGGAATAAACTATTACAGACCAAAGATCATATATGAGTTCAAAACAAACATTATTTCAAAAGGAACCTTATGTATTAAGATCATTGACTTCTAAAATTAAAATTGGGAAACATGCATGTGTTTAACAAAGGTAAATATATTATGGGGGCCAGAGGATGGGGAAAAGTGAATAGAGAAAAACAGCAGGAAAGCAAAAAGAGGAAGAAGGAAAGGAGACTCAGATAGGCTTACACAGAGTGAAACACCAAGCAAGGAGGACTGGTTGGAGTATGAGACAGAAGCACCAGGAGAGGTAGAGTCCAGTTGTCTGTTCGGGAGCAGAACTGTTTTGATGCCCCTTGTCTCTGTGCACTCATGGAATTAGAGTCAACAATCTACAGAGTTTTGTCAAGGCTGTTTTACCTCCAAGAATCTGCCTCTCTAAACTGGGAATTTGCTTTGCCTTTATTAAACTCCAAAGTTTAATTTTTAAATGAAGATTGATTTCTTTTTCTACTAAATTTGAAAAATTTTCCTACTCCATGTGAAGAAATAACTTGAGGTTTTTAAATTCCCTTTTTTTAATTTTGGAAGTGTGATCTTTGGGGGCAAGATACTTATATTCAAAAGGAATTGTTTTTGAAATTTGGAGTTTCTCACTTACTAATATTTGGAAGTGATAAATGATTCTAGTGACCATATAGTTTCAATTGTTCTGGACCTTATTACTAATCAAACCTATTCCCTGTCTTCTCTCTCTCTCTCTTTATAAAAGAGAGATCATAGAGGGTCACAGACAAGCTGCTTAGTTAACCTCTTATGAAGTCGTTCTGTGATAGGAACAAAGACAAAATTTCCCTTATGGGAATACAAGGTCATAGCAGACCCTCCTTCCTGCCTTTTGTGAGCTCCAAAAGTTTCGGTCACTACAACTTACCACAACGAGGAGGAAATGGCCCTGGGCCTGTAGTTCACTTCTCCTTGTTTACTAGCAACATGATATAGTAAAATTAGGAGCCAGATCCCCATAAGAGGTTGAACTTCTCCTTGGGGTCTCAGCATTAAAATGAGATCTCTAGCAAACTGTCCAAGGAAGTTTTCATTGTAGTAAGAAAGTAAAATGTGGGGGCTTCCCTGATGGCACAAGTGGTTAAGACTCAGCACTGTGAAGCTTTCTGCAGCCACTGCAGCACTAATTTGATCCCTGACTAAGGAGCTAACACACATATCATTGCAGACCTCTTCTGCCTGGCCTGCAGCTCCCCTCAGCAGTATATTTCAGTCAATCCACTGTGAGTTTCTTTTTCTCCACATCCTTTACAACACTTCTGTTACTGGTCTTTTTGTGAGGGTCATTCTCACAGGTATGTGGTGGTATCGCATAATGATCTTGATTCATTTTCCTAGTATTAAGCGATGATGACCATTTTTTTACAAGCTCTTTTTAAAAAATAAATTTTGTCTTGATAGAATAACAATGATAATTTGAGAAAATAATTTAATCTCCTAAAACTTTATGGTTATCTGTAATAAAAATTGTCTTAGCCTGTCTAGGCTAATATAACAAAAATAAACTAGATGGTTTATAAGTTATAGAAGTTTATTTCCTATTGTTCTGGGAACTGGAAACTCCAAAACCAAGTTGTCAGATTTTTTGTGCAGTAAGGGCTTGCTTCTATAACTGTTTTCTTGCTGTGTGCTCAAATGGGAGAAAGGGTGACAGGGCTCTCTGTAGTCTTTCACAAGAGAACAAATCCCATTTATAAAGACTTTATTCTCATGACCAAATCACTTCTCATAGACCTCATCTCCTAAGACCAGCACCATGGGAATTAAGAATTCAATGTATGAATTGGGATGGGGGATGACACAACCATTCAATCTATAGCAAAAATGTATTTTGTTTTTTGTGAGCAATAAGTAGAAAAGGCCTACCAAAATTTTCAGGCTTAAGGTTATATTATATGGGGTCATATTTCTTCATCACAATATATTATGGGGCATATAATTCTCTGTTGTTGTGTGTGGAAGCAACTCCCTGTGTTTTTAAGGATAATTAACAGCTTTTCTGATCACTACATGTAGATACCAGTAGCATCCCTTTCTTTCTAAATTATGACAATGATAAATGTGTCTAGATAGTGCCAAAAGCTCTTATGGAGCAAAATCAAAATAATGGTTGAGAACCACTGTTTTTGGTTATAATTCTGTAAGCGAAGTGAAACAGAAAATATAAATTCAAGAAGAAAAGGAACCATCTATAATTTCTCTATGTTGAAGAAGAGTGTATCCGTTTTCAATTGATAGTGGTCACCATGAGATTAGATTCTACTGCTCTATATCACCATATAAGTGGAAACCAATTTTCCTTGCTATTATTGATGAAATGTGCCCACAAAGGACATATTGAACTTCTAGCCATCAATTCCCCTGAGTGTGAAAATATCTGGAAATAAAGTCAAATCAGAGATAATCAAGTTAAAAAGGAGTTATTATAGTGAGTCCTAATCCAGTGTGACTGGAGACCTTATAAAAAGAGGGAAATTTGGACACTGACAGCTATAGATAAAAGGCAGATAATGTGAAAATAGGTCATGATGACAGAGGCAGAAATTGGACTGGATGCAGCTGCAAGCCAAGGAGCAGCAAAGAGCTAGGAAGAGGAAAGGAAGGATTCTACCTAGAGTCTTAGTGAAGCATGACCTTAATAACACTTTGATTTTGGACTTCTAGCCTCTAAACTGTAAGACAATGAATTTCTGTTCTATTAAGTTATCCACATTGTGGTTCTTTGTTACAGAAGTCTTTATAAACTAGTATACTTGCCATAAAAATAAAACCATAATAATAAGACAGTCTTAAATTGTAAATTCCATGGAGATACTGTCATTCTCACCAGTACTGGTTTCTGGATTTTTTAAGAAGGGACATTCTCATAGGTGTGAAGTGGTATCTCACTGTGGTTTTTTGATTTGCAGTTCCTTTATAAGAGATATCGAACATTTTTTTCATATGCCTGTTGGCTGTTTGCATTTCTTCTTTGGAGAAGTGTCTATTTCTTCTCCATTTTTTAAATTGGGATTTTGCTTTGTTTTTGTTGAGTTGTGTAAACTCTTTGTAGATCTTTGATATCAGTCCCTTATCAGATGTATGGTGTACAAATATTTTCTCTCATTCATTTTGACATTGCACCATTGGTCAGCCATCTTTTCTTAGTCACATAATATGATGACAATGGACTCAAGAAGTACTGGCTAAATGCCATTCTTATACTGAAGAAGTTCTTATGCAATTGGACAAAGAGATATGGAACAACAATTCTGGTTAAATGAAGGAATTGAGTACCATTGAATTACTGGTTAATAGGGAAATGCCATGTGATACTTTTTATACAATACTCTGCAACCACTTAAAAGAGTAAACATCATCTCCGCATTGTTATAGAAGGATGTCTATGATTACTGTCAATTTGCAGGAAGTGGATTGTTTATCTTAAAAAAAAAAAAACATAGTATATGTGTATGTCAGTGTAGCTCATACACAGAGAAAACTATGCTAGCAGAGATTAAATCTGTGGTGTGGGGTTTAGAATGAATAATGAGGAGAGTTTCTTTAAAAAAAATTGGAATTTTCACTTATAGGAGGAATGTAGGGGAAATAGGGACCACGAAAAAAATAATTATAATAAATTAAAACCCAAAATTGGGGCCTCCCTGGTGGCGCAGTGGGTTAAGCAACACAGAATGAAGCAAACTGCAACCACTACAGCATGAGTTAGATCCCTGCCCTCGGCCAAGGAGGGGACCCACATGGCGCAGCAGACCTCTCCTGCCTCGCCCACTGCTCCCCTCAGTAGTGTATTCAGTCAGTCTGCCTGTTCTGCTCCCCGCTCTGTCTCTGGTGGATCCTCTCACTGCCCCCACCTCTGGCCTGTATCCCTGCTCTTGTGTGCATAAATAAATAAATCTTTAAAAAAAACACCCCAAATTAACAGGGAACTATTAATCAGAGACACTTTTCAGTGGAGGGGGTAGGAAGCAGGATCAAAACAAGGAAGGGAAAGTGTTCTTTACACAAGGGATTGTGGTGATGGTGCCAGATGAATTGGTAGTGGGAATTTTGAGGGGAGAAAGCATACATTGTACAAAAAGGAAGAATGATATAAATACACACACACACACATACATATAATTAAATTAAATTTTAAAAAAAAGGCAGAGGAATACCTTTACCAATTAAAAATAAAAAAGTAAGTTTCTTTATTGAAAGTTTTCAATGAAAACTGCTGCTTTTTAAGAATATGCACATTTCTAACAAACAGCACTGCTTCTTTGCACTGAGACTGCAGAAACCAGAGATATCAGTGAGCTGATCATAGTCTGTTTGGTATTCTATGGATGGAGAATTACCTTTCTTAATTCCAAGGAGAATATATTGTTCTCATTTTTCCCATCCCATAGAGCCATCATTTGAACATCGCAGACCTGCCTCAATGAACTCAGATAAATGAATCAATGAAGAGAAATAATTTATGTGTAACCTCAACATAATTTATACCAGGAAAGAAGCACTGTTTCTTGTGTCAGCTAACCTGCTGCTATACCATGGAGTGCAAAACGTGGGCTACAGTGTCCCACAGCCTTCAATCTGGTTCTACCACTAACTAGATCTGAGATTTTGGGAGGGTCACAAACTATTTTTGATTCTCTGAACCTGTTTTCCTATTTGTTAAATAAACAAAGTGTTTGCTTTCTCAAGGTTAGTTGTGAAGATCTAATGAGATAATGGGGGCAATTTCAGCAACATGGATGGAGCTGGAAGGAATTATACTAAGTGAAATAAGCCAAAACAAGAAAATACTGGATGGTGTTACTTATATGTGGAATATAGAGAAATCACCCAAAGGTTCGGACAAAAACAAATATTAAAACCAACCCTTGAAAGCTGGTCATTTATCTTTGGCATCCAGAGGAGGAAAGGGAAGGGAGAAAAGGGGGAGTAAATGGACTGTGGTGGAGGACTTCTGGTGCTTTGGTAGAGTGAGTGCTATAGTAACTATACCTGAGGGGGAAATCCTATACTGTCAAAACACTAACAAGGATGTAAAATAATGGTACTGCAATTGAAAAAAAATAAAAAGGGGCCTCCCTGGTGGCCCGCACTGTGAAGCATTCCCAGCACTGTCATGTGAGTTCAATCCTCGGCCAGGGAGGGGACACACATGGCACAGGAGACCTCTCCTGCCTTGCTTGCTGCTCCCCTCAGCAGTGTATTTCAGTCAATCTGCCTGTTCTGCTCTCCACTCTGTCTCTGGTGAATCCTCTCACCTCCCATGACTCTGGTCTGTACTCCAGCTCTTGAGTGCATAAAAATTTTTTAAAAATCAATCTTTAAAAAAAAATAAAAGATTTTGAAGAGGTGACTTAAATTAGATGAACTGAATTATCATAGGTGATATCATATTCCAGGGTCTAAAATGTATCTAATAATTTCCCAGAATTTTTGGTCAAATTATGATGAGGAAATAGAACATGGTCTCAGTCAGATGTCTAAGCAAGCTTACTATGGGCGAGGCCCCTGTTAAGTGAAAAACATATTTCACCTTGTTTAATCCTTACAAGCAAGCTATGGTTTAGTTATCTC
The DNA here is from genome assembly GCA_019455555.1 of Galemys pyrenaicus. NCBI lineage: Eukaryota > Metazoa > Chordata > Mammalia > Eulipotyphla > Talpidae > Galemys > Galemys pyrenaicus. The sequence continues at coordinate 13,244,178 of JAGFMF010011830.1, forward strand.
AGGCTACATTTACAGATCAGAAAACTCAAGAATAAAGTATGTGACTATAAATGTGAGCTCTCCTTCGCTCATTCATTCATAGATGACTAGGTTCCAGGAATGTAAATGTGAGTCCCTATCTCTCAAAATTTACCTTTGAGGGTGACCTGGTTTGAAGTTTCCCAGATATCAAGGGTACCAGGGGCTCTCAGCCAAGTTTACACCACTCAGCTTCTGTTCCTGTTCACTTGAAGTCTCACCTGTAGTTCCCAGAAATCTAATGCCCTTTCCCCTCCTGCCCAGGTGAGACTCCCTACCTCCCATGCTGACATTCCTGAATATCTAGGGGTAGAGGCTTGTATCAACCAGTTTTTCCTTCCAAGGTATGATTATCTGAGCTAGAAAAACCTCCAGGAAAGTTACATTCCTGGAGGAGTTAGCTGTCAGCAGGGCCATTACTTAATGCTGAATGGGATGGGCTCAGGAGGTGAAGTCAGTGAAAAATCCAAGACTCACAGGTTTGGAACTGGAAGTTGCTGGAAGAAAAGGGCTGGCTCTGTTTCTGCAGCTAATATCAAGTTGTTACTTGTTCATTCTCTCCGGATAACAAGGACAGGGCAGCCTTTGGAAGTCCCATTTGAAAAGAGACTGATATGCCTGGGAAGGGGTTCCTTTCAACTCCTCTCAATGAGAACAAAACACGGACAGCAGGAGGGAGGGACTACACGAGATGGTAGAAGGGAGAAGAAAAGGAAAGAGGGCCGGTTAGAGAAAAGTGGGTGAGTCAGTGGCTACTAGGAGGGTTGACAGCTGTAGGTTCTTGTGCCAACCACCTAAATTCTTAAGCTGATGTCACAACACTAAAGCCTCCTCTTGTGTTCAGGGCAAGAATCATAAGAATGTAAAGAAACTGATTTTCATGGAGAATCAAGACAAGGTTGGCAAAGACAATAGAACATATGGGTACCATGTTGCTGATCTTCACTGTTGACTTAGAAGTCATGCTCTATATGCTAAATGTTACAGATGTCAGGCTGTATTAGGAAACATCCTAGCTTGCTGTCTTCTGGTCTCCATTTGGCAGAAGGCAACCACACGGAAGTCCCCTGCTTACTTGTGATGTCCTCACTTCTTTCATCCTCAGGGTACTTTGACCTTCTTTTTCTCACTGTTGATGCTGCTTCTAAACCAACCCCCACTCTACCCAGATATGGAATATGGGCTTAAACCTGCTTTCCTTCAAGGTATTCTTGATTCAGAAGTTACTCCAGACTCAGTCAGGTCTCCAGGAAATGTCCAGGCCTCTTACTTTTGAGGTTGTTATTTCCTGGTTTCTACCAACACCTGAAACATTGCAACCTAAATCAACTCACTTACTTCTCTCTTCCTTCTTCTCAGAATATCAAAGTAACTATTCCTCAAGCACTCCTTATTTACTTTTATTCCATTCTAGGTATTCGGCTCAATATTTTGACAACCAAGAAATGAGAGAATTAAACCCCTGCTTTTCTTATATGAATTATAGCTCAAGGTAACTGAATAGTTTTTTTTTTTTTTTAAGATTTATTTATTTATACATACAAGAGCTGGGGTACAGGCCAGAGTCCAGGGTGGTGAGAGGATTCACCAGAGACAGAGTGGGAAGCAGAACAGGCAGATGGACTGAAACACACTGCTGAGGGGAGCAGCGGGGACAGCAGGAGAGGTCTGCTGCACCATGTGGGTCCCCCCCCCTGGCCGGAGGCAGGGATTGAACTTGTGCTTCAGTGGCTGCGGCTTGCTTCATAGTGCGTTGCTTAACCCACTGCGCCACCAGGGCGGGCCCGGTAACTGAATAGTTGATCGGTCAAGAAATGTTTTACTAGTGAGTGAAAATAAATGATAGAATTAATGGGCTAATGACTCTAGGCAATGATTATCAATTCTGCTAATATCACAAATTAGAAACAACCAGACATTATGTAATGGAAGAATATATCACTGTGTATGAATTAGTCTTGACAAAATATGAACCTGAATCTGAGATATCTTCTATATCTAACTATAGAAATTATGGGGGACAGATGATTGTGAAGAATATACTCAGGGTAATTTCAGACTTGGGAAGAACTACTGGACAAATAGCCCTGGTTGTGAAAGATATTTAAGGGAAAAAGAGTTGAGAGTAGGGAATCTATAGATTAAAAGAAACCTTTAAGAGGCATGCCAAAAATTGTAATATATGGACCTTATCTTGATCTGAATTCAAAGTAGTGATATAATGATTATTTAAAAAGATTCTTCTTTTACACAGGCATACTGAAATATATGTGTATGTGTATGGTGGATGGTATATTATGATATCTTGCATTTCTTTCAAAATAACCCAGAGGATCATGGGGGAAATGTGTACAAGTATAAATAAGGCAATGGTTATGAGTAGATATTGTTTGTGTGGGATAATAGTCACATAGGAGTTCATTATACTGTTTACATTTGTACATGATTGAAAATTGCTACAACAGGATGATGAAAGAAATTATAGGATAAACCACTGGAAGAATGGACATAGAATATACAACTTTATACTAATTACAGGCATAAAAAATGAATGAGAAAATGATTAATTTAATAAAATCCAGAAAAAGGGAAAAACCCAGAAAGCACTTTGAGGAGAAAACACAAAATAAGATGGTAGGAATGAATCATTATGATAGTAATGATAAGAAATCAGTATAATTTAAGGAAAGTTAGATTTTTCAATCCAATTTGAGTTTTTAATAAAAACTATGCCATATTTTTTTACAATAGAAATTCCCAAAATAAGAAAGGCAGAAAGATGAAAAAAAACAAAAACAAACATATCTACTAGACTGAATAAATGGTAATAAACAGAAATTAGATAAAATCATTAAATAACCCGAGAACTGAAACAGATGGGATTAACAACAAAGTGATCACTGGTGACTGATGAGAACAGTCTGGGGAGTGCTAAGAAATGAGTGGAAATGAAAAGAAGTAGCAGAAAAAGGAAGTGGAGGACATTTTATTAAGCATTTTATTAAGCACATTACCCAGTAGAAGAGGATTATTTATTGGTCATTTATAGGTTGATCGAGTCTATACAAACAGTGATGAGATGAAGCCAGACGAGAGAGCAAAGTAGAAGATACAGGGGGAGAGAGAAAGAAACAAACAGGGGAGAAAGAAAATAGAAGACTGTGAGATCCAGAGCTCCAGGAGAAACATTAGCAGACAGACACCTATTTTATTTTATTTCTAATTTATTAATTTGTCATTACATAAACAATACATGAATGCATACTCAGAAACATCAAACATTACAGTTAAAGCTAATGCACTCTTCCAAGCTACAGTAACAATTTGGTTAGTATCCTTCCAGACCCTCACTCTACATTTTTATAATACACCAACAGGTACTTTAAAACTATACTATATAGCGTTTGTGTGTGAATGTGTGTGACATGTTTTAACATCATGGTATATGCATTACATGTATTGTCATTCAACTTTTCCCCGAATTTTTTAAAAACTTAAGATTTTAAATGTCTTTCCATGTCAGTGCATGTAGGATTCTCATTCTTTTTTATTGATGCCAGGCACTTCATAATGTGTTTCATGCTCCATCTTGGTGTTTTTTTTTTCTTCCAATTTTATACTATTACAAAGGTACAATTGGCATCATTGTACTAGCTGCCTGGTGAACACAAGTACGTAAAGTGTGTCTCATTAAAAATTGAAATAGTTAGGTCACAGGACATGAGAATTTTAAGTCTTAATGGATACCATTCAATGGCTTATTTATATGCTCACCAGCAATGTGGGATTTCCTTGCCATGTCTTGGTTTATATATATTTTAAACATGTGCCAATAGAATCTGAGATCATTTCTTATGTTTTAACACACATTTTCCTTATTGTGCTGAGGTTGAACATCTCTTCATAATCTTTGTAAAACACTTTGCTTATGAACATTTTCACAGGGAGAGGGTGGGAAATTTCTCAATTTCTAAAAGGAGTATATGACTCAAAAGCATAAGATTCAGTTCTAGTCTAGCCAGAATTAATTTTTGTGAGTTAGAGAGAAAAATTACCTTTTTTTTCTGTAGGGGTTATCCCAAACAATATTTGTCAGATAATCCATTCTTCCCCTATTGATTTGAAATGTCATTTTTATCATTTATTCAATTTATATTTGTGTTTATATCTAGATATCAGCTTTACCACTGATTTATTTTTGGCATCAGTCACCTGAGTTATCCTTAACTTAGTTCACTAAATGGTAGCTGATTTTGTTAGCCAAGATAATCAGCATATTGCTATTAAGACAATAGAGGATATAATTTATGATACATAAATCCTATTCTAGTTAAGCCTGATTTAAATCCACTCCATTATATATACAAACACAAAACATAAACCTCTCTCTGAAGAACTCCTTTTTTTAGGGGACATCTCAGAGTTCCAGTGGAGAAATGACAGGCTTTTTACGTTTCCCTCTTTTTAGAACTATTATTTGATATTAATGCTTGTTGATTTAAAGTTGTTTTCTGGAAATGTTTGAAGATTTCATATAGCATGACAATATTAGTGTTGATTTACATAAATCTTTTATTTGACAAATGGTATCAGGTCCACAAACTATGACATGTACTTTGAATAAACAATATGGCACTTAAGATTTTATTTTTACACTGGACGATAAGATCCTAGAGCACAAAAATCATGTCCCATTCATTTTCCCATCCCCAAATATCTAGTACAGGGTACAGCACCAAAAGTGAAATAGAATTGAATTGTAATGTTTCTATAAAATAAAAAATAAAATCCAAATTTCTCAAAATAAGACCTTTACTTTAAGGGTTTTACAAAGCTTTATATACTTATTTTTTCTATGTGTCATCTGGTTAAAATATATACATAGGGACACTAGAACTGGACACTGCTCTGATGTTATTTCACGCTCAAGTGTGAGGTAAATGTTCCCTCATTGTTCATGGATTTCCTTACAAATAATCTTAGGATATGCTGCTTGCCTGTGAAGTGACAGCAGAACTGTGACCTGGAAAACATTTTGGATTTCAGTGGGCAAGAATGCTTTAAAAATGTTATATAGAAGTAGCTTAGGTATGCAAATGAGTGGAGTGAAAACGTGTACTTAATTTTTCAAATGTGAAAATCAGAGTGTGGAATTTGCCTTGTTTTAAAAAAATCAGTTATTTTGTAACCTATGTTAGCATACTTTTCCTACCCTCTTTCAAAGGGAACTTTGGCTTCTCTGGGAAATGTTAGTTCATAAATTTAGATGGTCTCTTTGTAGCCTAACCTATGAAAGCAGACACCAAATTCCCTAATCCATCATTTTCTCTGATGAGAAGGAAAAATAAAGCTGTATCATCTAGGTATGTTAAATTCTGCAATCAAGAAGATTGTGCAAAATATCACCTTCTTTCTTTACCATGCTGAATCCTATAGTGCTGTCTTTATTCATGAAGCTTCGTTTGTAAAGAGCACCTATGACCTTTAATTCGCTGTGTATAGCATCTCACCTAAGCATTTTTTAACTGAACACAGCATGTCACACCAGTTGTACCCTGCTAGGGGCATCATTACAACAGCATTTGTACAGTAATCCTTCCACCGACAGAAAAAATAAGTGCATTTAAAGACAGGTCTTGCTATAGAACAGACCTGGTATACATGAAACAGGGGTTTACTTTGGATCATCAAAAAAGGAGAAAATAGGGCACCAATACACATTAGTAAAAAACTATTAGTATTACTAGAAAATAGAAACATGGATTACTAGCAAAGTAGAATCATGAAGGGATGGAAACACAGATTACTTGACTTGTGGTGGGAGAGATGGGTGAAACATTCTGTTTTGCTTAGGCAGACTTATATGGAAGATGGCAGCTTCTGAATCAACCTGTATCGAAGAATGAGAGGCAGAAATATAGCAGAACTTACTGTGACTTGTGCTGTCAATATCTGTGATAAGGACAGAACCCATATTGTCTTTTTTGAGAAACAAGAAATAGGCAATGGACTCATGCTCCTGGGTTTCTCTAGTCCTACTCAGCATAAAAGGACTTTTAGTTTTTTAGGGCTGAATTTACATAGAGTCATGGAGTGACAGTCAAGATCCTCTATTCCTTCTACCTTCGTCCTTTTGCTAATTCTTGAAATTCCTTTAATAGAAAACAAACTTTCATTTCAGAGAGAGATTGCTGTTAAAATAAAACTTAAGACTTGGAGCAAGAAAGATGTTGGGGATGAAATATTCATTGTGGAGGGAAAAGTAGTACAGAAAAACCTGAAAAACTTCATGAATGTCACCAGATTATCTAATACAACTGCTTATTCATTTCTAGATTATTGTTCTCCTCTCAGAAACTATTTCTCAGCCTCCAGTTTTAGTCCTCCAATTTGCCTCCTATCTGCCACTAGAAGGGCAATCCCATTGCTTAAAATCATTCATTAGATCAGTTTTGCTTTCTGGAGGGATGCCAACTACTGAGATGGAAGTGGCAGTCATTGCTCATTTGCCTTCTGTGACACAATTCTGTAGCTACTCAGAGCTGTGTGTATGCTTCTATTTAAGCCTTTGAGTATTTTTACTCTTGTACCCTTAAGATTCAGGTGTTACCTTTTGTCAAGCCATCATTGACTGTCTTACTGCATTGTATATGTTGGTTTGTCTATTTCCTCAAACTGTAAACTGGATTATTAGAGAATTGTCATGACACAAAGTGCCTACCACTGAGTTATAAAAACAAAACAAACGTGACTGCAGATCATCTTAAAAGTTTGTTTTCAGAAAACTAGCAATTTCTGGTTCTACAAAGATATATTTTCATGGAGAACAGGTATTTTGGTTAATTTTAAGAACTCTCCTACCCACTTTTTAAAGACCCCAGAGTGATTATTTTGGAACTTAAGAGAAATAAGTTATCTCTGACCTGACATCTGTGGACCTGTGAATAATGAAATCTCTAACTGTGGGGCGAGGGCGATGTGAGGGGAGCTTAATGATAAAGCATCCTCAATATTTCTACTTTGCTCATTGGAACATTGAGCATTGGAAATATCTAGCTATTTTGGACATTACTATTATGGAATTAAACTGCATAATCTGTCACCCTTTTTCTTTTGTAAGCAAGCGGTAAAATTATATTAACTATCTAAAATGAATTCAGGGTGGGGGAGTTAGTTTTGTTTCAGACATATTGCCATGTGAGAAATTTTTCTGAGATTTAGCTAGCTAAAATAAACTGACACAAAATTTATGTGGCATTTTGGTCTATAGGCATTGAGAGAATTATAGGTGGCATTCCTATAAGACTGTGTCTCCACTTGGCATCTCAAATTAATATTCCTGTTATGTGGAGGTGGAGACCCTAGTTTGCCAAGGTAAAACCGAAATTTGCTTACGATCCTAAACCACCAATCGGGGGAATGCTTGATGTCTCCAAATACAACACATGTACGCTAAAAAGCACAACAGCTTCCTCAACCTTGAATCTCTCCATGACTTTAGAGTTGGAGTGAGCCTCGTGAGAGTGCTTTTGTATGTAAAGGCTTCCTTTCACATTTGGGGTTGATGGATGGGGGGAGACTGGATACCCAGGGAAGGGGTTGGGGAATGGGAGGCAGAAGACAGGCACTATTACAGTTTTGCAGTTTTTGAACATTGCACCGTAAATTTAGTACCTTCTCACTTTACTAAACTGAAATTTTTATTAAGGTTCTTGATACACATTGCCAAATTACTAGATGTACACAGGAGTGTTTTAATTTTCCACATTAACTTCCTATTTAAAATGCAACAATTAAAAGTTTAATTTACATGTTTTTTAGAGGTTGAACCTTTAGAAACTGCCATTTCTTCTGTGTACTATCCATGTTTTCTTTTTCTATTGTGGCTCTTTTAAGTAAATGTAAACAGTATTAATTGCTTTTAGTTATTATCTTAAAAGAATACCATATTTTCCTTTGTGACTATTATTTTTATGTTTACAAAATTTCAGTCCCCAGAACAAAATTTCTGTATTTTCACCAAAATAAAAAAAAAAAAATCCCTCATTTTTTTCTAAGACTAGTTTTTCTCTGTTTGTATTATGAGAACTTGAAGGGCACATCTGATGAACCATTTTGTTAACATTTCAACATGGAGGCTTCACACTATCTTATCTGTGGTGCTCCATTTAAAAATCTTAGTCTATGTCATTAAGATTGCTTTTTCAAACTTTGAACTGAGTTTTTTCTTTTATTTCTAATGGAACTCATTATTTATATGGAATATATCCTGCAGCACAACCAGAATAAAAATATTTGGTAATCCCACATAAACCCTGATTTTATGCATTTAGTTTGTGGTTAATCTGATGAATTTTTCATTTAAATAAAGAACTCTTATTTATACTCTTTTAGCAGAGAGAGCTAGCTGTTGTTGGTTCTCATTAATTCCTCATTCAATAGCTATAGATTCAGAGCATGTTAATTTTTACAGGCACCTTTCTGAATTCAAGTAAAAGTTTTGGTAGACAAGGATTTCTCTATTTAAATGTCAGTGACATGAGTATTGAGTACAAGTATTGCTCACCATTCTTGCATTCTTTAAATTATTTTACTATGAAAATCTAAGAACTGTCATGAAGTCACTAGTAATATAGCTTTTCATTTAAGTATTTTGAACTGTGAAAATACAAATCTAGTCAAATTAAATTTTGAACACATATAGAGCCAAATATTTCAACAAAACTGCAGTTTAATTTCAGAAAATGTGTTAAAATATATATTTATACATCAATTTCTGACATACACATAATGTGTTAGTATACACAAAATGATGCTTTCTTTTGAAACTGTATTTATGAAATGTACATTTTAATTTAAATACTCAGTATACACTGCACTTAATCTGCATGTTGCATTTATTAAATACATTAAAATCTGCAATGTAACAAAACGTTTTCTGCATACGAAATTCAAAACACCATTTTAAATGAACAAAAGATGGCTCACTTCATTTTTTTTATAACTAGTGTAGAGTACACTAGGTCAGCTCCACCGTACTACCTGTTCGTTCTTTTTTATTTAACATTGTTCACAGACTAGTACATATTACAATAAGAGTGCTGGATAAAAACATGAGGTACGAAAGTGGTTTAAAGATTATAGATCATGCAGATCATGCTAGACAGCAAAGAAAATTGTGACCGAGGAAACACTAAATAAAAATACATAAAGAATGTGCATTATAAAAAAAAAAAAAACAAAAAACAACAAACTCCATTACACAGCTTTGCTTCTTTGGTTACAAAGTAGGTTGAACAATTTCACAGCTTTTTATTCCCACCCGAAAAAAAAGTCATACGAAATGTCAAAAAGCAGAGGAATCGTGGCAATTTCTCTATTAGAAAGTAGAAACAAATGAACAGTTTTCTTCATCAAAATAGCCCAATTATTTATTATACCACAATAACTGGTGACTACCTGTACAGTTGCACTATGTTCTTCATACTTACACTATACAAAATTTACATTCAAGCTGGGTCTTTACTACTGAAAATAAATACCAAAGGTAAATTGCCATTAGTGTTAGAAATATGCCAGGATTCTTTTGTTCAATTATTGCCTAAATGTTTTAGCTATTAAATGCAATCCTGTCTTTCAGTTCCTTTACTGATACTTATAATTATTCAAAAAAATTAAAAAAGTTCTGTGACATTGTTCATGTACATTATGAAAATAGCAGCCCTGTAAATAAATAAAACACAAATAAATGAAAACTTATATAGGCAAATGTTACTGATATTGAAAGAAAGTGGCTCTTTAGATGAACTGTTATTTATGTGATAGGAAGGCTCAGGGAAAATCCACGGGTAATAGGAAACATGGGAGAGCCACCAAGCTCTTAAAAGACCCCACTCATGCGCACCAGGTTGAATGCAGATGTTTGTTGCTTGCTTTGATAACCACCATCTATTATTCTCCTTGTGTATTGATGACATAGAACTGGACATCAACAGTGCCGCATGACATCTCAAAGAGAGGAAAAGCTCTTGTAGAATGATTGTCTAATACTGAAAAGGCCAAACACACAACCGAAGCATGGCTACTTGCTTTCGTATAAAGTGGAAAGAACACCAGTGGCACACAAGGATAGATTGCTTTCAGTTTTTTTCTTAACGAGGCAAGAAAGCTTTATGCTGAGGAGACATTCGGCTGCTGTGGAGGTTGCGTTGGCTGCGGAGGCTGTGCTATCACTGCTTGCTGTTGAGAAGTGCTACCAGGATTGGCCTGTTGGGCTGGGAGTTGGGATAATTGATCATTGTTTGAAAGAGATTTTAACAGTGCATTTTCTCGTTCAAGTAAAGAGTTTCTTTCAACTAATTCTTTTATTTGTTCCTTTAGAACTTCCACTTCTTCTCTTACTGCATACATCAAATGGCTTTTCACCAGATCCTGTGAAAAAAAAAAATTAGGAATGTTAAAATGAGTTATAGGGAAAGGTATTAATCTTCGGTTGTAGCCTCTAAATAAACACGAAGCAGTTATATGTTGGTTTTCCTGCTTTTGTTTTTTTTTTTTTTCAATGTTTCTACTGTATCTTGCATCTAAAGAAGATGTAAAGGAAAAAATCCAGGTTCTAACAAGGGCAGCAAGCCCAGGATTTTCCTTTCAAAGTTTTGAGCAATTTTCAAAAATCACTTAAATTTAAGTAGCTCCTTAAACTGCCACAGTTTAGAATTTTAAAAAGTTTAAAAACCACATGTTTATGTTAGAAAAAGAGAACAAAGGATGTTAAACTGTCTGATACTATCCAAGTCGTAGTACTGCTTTAAGAGATAAAAGTTGCCATTAAAGATTTAATAGTTTAAGACCAGCAGCTTTTATTATGGTCTATCTACTTTTTATAAACTCAAATCTAGTATTTTATATAGTATGAACAGAATATCTTTAAGAGAACAAAAAAACTGGTATTGGAAATCAGAACCAGAATCATCAGAAATAAGTGAATTTATTGAAACTGAGTAAAACAGTGCCTATTAGTGACTAAAAAAAAATGAGAAAAAATTCCAACTAAAGCTTTCATTTTAAAATCTTGTCTCTATCTATGATGCTAAAATATTTGTGGGGACATAATACACTTTAATTATATGTTCCCCTCTCTTACCCTCTGGGCCCTAACAATGGTACTACCTGAAATGTGAGATGCACAAACAAGAAAATATTTACTCCGTTGGTATTTATAGACTAAAAGTTCTCAATATTCTAGCATCTTCAACTAAATATCATTATTAAAAAAACACACTTTGAACCTAAATAAACATTAGGTATTTCTTAGAAATGATAAACCAAGTGCTTCACAGAAGCAACAGTATTTGGAACTATAAGCTTTTACTTACCATTGCTTGTTCTATTTTGTTGTCAATGGCTACACCACCTCCCCCAGATGCACTGGAAAAAATTAGAGTATTTCATTAAATTATTCTAAAAAATGTAACTTCCCTTCCAGCTCAAAGTAATTAAAAACATTTTGTTTTACTTAAAACCAGAAAGTAATTTAAAATAGCTTAGTAAAAGTCTATTCTCATAACTTCAGGACCCAGAATTCTCATTTTGAAAACAAGGTTCTCAGTAAGTAGATGACTTTTAAAAATTCTTTGTAGTTTCAACATTTCTAATTTGCCTATGACACACAGGTGCTATTTTAAAAGTAACTCCCAATTCTATTTGGCAATTCTCAATTCAGTGAACTTTATTTAAAAAGATAAGTTTTGAATGAGCATACTCTTAAATTCTTCACTTACCAACTATATATCCTATGTGCCTTTTATGTGGAAATCCCAGTGATCACACTGCATTAAAATTCAGATGATTTTTTTTTTCCTCTACAAATTGACACAGAAGGTTGAGTAATTTTGTCCTCTTGTATATTAAATATTAAAAGTAGTAAGGATCTATATTCTTCCTTTGGTGTTAGGTAAACTTTGAAGAACAATTACTAGGGTTTTCTTGGTAACAACAAATCTGATACTTTATGTATCAATACAAAAAGAAGTCTTTAAACACTTTTTATACAAAAGTTCAAATACTCTTTATAAATAATATTCTACCTAAAACAATATACGTGTTAATGTATTTGAAAGCGCTTTTACTTTAGATGGTGTTGACCCCTCAGTGTTATATCAGATCGATGGTCAGAAATATGCTGTCTAAAGTGATACCTACTGTAAATTACAGGGATCATGTTATAATCCTGGTTCTGTTACTACCTATATAGTCACCAGCAAATCAACTATTTAATTCTCTGAACCTTTGTTTCCTCATTTGTAAATGAAGGGGTTGGTATTAATGCTTCAATGGAGTTTCCATTTCCAAATCCTCAACATTTTGATAAGTATGTGGAAAACACTGAACTTGCTTATCTGAACATTAACCACATTTCAATAAGCAGTATACTACATTTTTTCCTGTTGCTATTTCTAAGGTGAAAACGGACTTCTATATATCTAATAACTAAAATGGGAACGATATAGAACATTAAAAATACTTTTATGTAATTGGCTTTAAATGTCTGTAGAGTTGTGAAAATTATGACTATATGTAACTATAAACTACAGAATGACTTTATAAACAAGTCTTCAGTGTAAAATCCAGTACCAGACACCATGTGGATATATTCACCAAATATTGGCCACAACTTGGCAAAAAAAAGAAGACAGGCATTTAGAAAGTTTGTCTAAGAATCCTAGATCATACTTACTATTTATTATTTTTGTGCCAAGGAAACAATAATTTTTTAAATCACTTCATGACAAATCAATTCTTTCAACATATTTATTTAAACTGAACACCTTATCTGCTAACTTTAACAAGCAACCAGTATACAAAACACTTGTAAAACACCAAAGCCTCACAAAAAAAGGTTTATTGCTATTTTGGGGGGGGGGGGGGCGGAGATAATTAAAATAAAATCAGCCAGCAAGTTTCCAGAGCATTCCCTTAGCTAAGGAACAATAACGACATTGCTATTCTTTGCATGCTGACCTAATAAACTCTTATCCTGACTCGGACCTCTTTTATAGTAACTGAGGAACTGGTGTAAAGAATAAGTAGATCATGCTGAAATTATGTGTCCTTTAAAAATTATTACTATTTTAATTTTGTTAAGCATTGCAACTTAACAAAAATCAGTTACAGATACATTTACTGCTACTAAAGTGACCTTTTGGCTATTTTGAAGGCTTTTAAGAATTTTAGAACCTACGGTGTGGTTCTCAACCGTTAGTATGTACCAAAGTCATCTGGAGGTCTTGCTAATAAAAACAGATTGCTGGATTCCACTTCAGTTTCTGATTTAGTAGGTGTAGGGTAGGGCCAAGGAATCTGCATGTCTAACAGGTTCCCAGGTGTTGTGGATTCCACAGCCTGACCATGCTTTGAGAGCTATAAGACAAAGGATTAAAAAAGCCTAATTATTTAAAAATCTGGTATATAAAACCCTTCATTTATGACCTTGACCCTTGCCTTCCATGGTCTCCCTCACATACTCCATCTGGTCTATTGTGTTACTGTCTTATAACTATTTGCAGTCTGCAGAACAAATGTTCTCTCAGGTTTCCATGGCTATGTACAAACTGCTCCCTCAGCTGGAAATGTTCAGTTTCAATTCATTTGGCTATCTTTTACTTATTCTTTGAGATGTTCCAGTGTCAACTCTTCTGTGATAGCATCTGATTTCCTAAGGTAGAGCTAATTACTTCATCTCTCCAGTGACCCACTAATATTTACAAATTTTTTAAGTGCACATGACCAGGAGGGCAGTGCAACAAATTATGGTTCCTCTATATACTTATTATATGAATTCTGGAAAACTATTTAACCTTTCTAGACCTTAGTTGTTTTTTGTTTTTTTAAATCTAAAACATGTTTCTATGTCTCAGTTCATAAAACTCCTGTGAGGATTAAATGAGTTTAAGTAATACTGCCATTATTTACTCTACCAGAATAAGGTCCATTAGGGACATTCCTAATCTTCTTCACCTTTGAAGAAGTAAACATAGTGCTTGACAAAAAGGAGCTCAAATGCACACTGAGAGTCAAAATAATGATAATTAGATCTGAAACAATTACAAGCTCATACAAGAAAGTTACTAGAAATTTTTGTGTTTGAATGTATCAGTTATTCTCAAGGTGAGGTTCTAGCACAAGTATCGCCTAGGAAATTGTTAGAAATGTAAATATTTGGTTCTACTCAGACCTACTGCTTTAGATACTACTGAGGTGTGGCCCAGGAAGTCTAGTTTATGACCTAATAACTCCCCCAAACCGATTCTGATAGAAACTAAATTTGAGAACCACTGTTTTAAATTGTCTGATTTACAAGAAAAAATATCAATTTGGTAGTCTTAAATAAACAAAGAGGGTATATTCTCTATTTCAAGATCCCAGAATATGGTTAAAAAAATATCTTTTAAGGGCAGCAACACAGTTCAAAGTCAACATAATGGTTTGTGTTTCACAATCTTGTAAAGTAGGAAAGATCAATGGAAGCAGAATGACTGTTTCCTTCAAGTTTGAGCCTTTGATCTTACATTATAGTATTACATCTTGTTTTCATTTTTATTATTGCATTCACCACACATTATATTGATGGTTTCAACCAGTTTTTTTTTTTTTTGAATTTAAGTTTTTAAGGGAAGGCTTCCCAAGATTTTATAACTATTAATCTATGTGTGCTATTATATTCTAAAGGCAAGGGATAGTTTTTTAAAAAGAAGCTGTTTACAATGGGCCACTCTTGTAGAGTCATATCATACCAGCATCAATACTTACTAGATCAATAAAAATTTGGTATGGAAAGAATGGGCAGAAATATAGAACTGTAGGGAAAAAGACAAGAAGAATGGCTACATAAATTTTGATAACCAATTTCTAGTTATTGGAAGTGTGATGCTCAGAAGAGCCAAATGAGCTCAAATTTAGTATTTAAATAAATTACAATCACATTCACAGGAAAAGTAAAACTCACTTAAAGTATCAATGCTATATAGGGTTGTCAGAAAAGTCATGACGTATATTTTGTTGATATTCCATACTGTTTGTCTTTCATTTCATTCTAACTGGCTACCACCACACCTTTTCTTCCTAAGCCTCCTTACTCTTACAATAGATTACTTGCAATCTCAATGAGAAGACATGAGGTCAGATAAACCTCTGTCTTCACATGTTTTCTACATTTTCATCCTTCTTAATAAGCTAATTGTTTTTATCCAAGCTTTCAGCTCAGAGACTCCACAAATCATCCAAATCATCCTATCTTTCCTCTCTAAAAATTCAAATTGGTGACGGAAAAGTTAGGCTAACTTGGTTTCACATTTATGAAAAAAAATCTCTGAGACAAACTTTTTTCTTTATCTGTATTAATAATGTGGACAGCGATATCATGGCTACTTGTTTAAAAAATAAATAATGCAAATTTCTTTTTTATTTTAAAGTGGGCACATTTTGACTATCTTCTGTTCTTCCCATACAAATGCTAATTAACAAAGTGACAAAGTAGATGAAAATAACACTAATGACTGCCCATTTTATGGAACACACATCACTCTAGAGTCCTTACAACAAGTACCAGCAACACTGTTTACACTGCTAAAACTAAAGCCAAGTAACTTGCTCCAAGATACAATGCTAGAAACAGGATTCAAACCTATCAAAACCTAACTCAAATCAAAACACATGCTTTTGTATCATCAAAGACTATGAAAGGAAAAAAAGTATCTACAATGACCTAATAAAAGAAATCCAAAGCTATATGTATATATTATTAAGAGTAACTTTAAGCACCAAATATAAGCATGGATCTAAAGATTAAACTATGTTCATAATATGCCCACTTATCTTATCTAGCACATTCCTAGGAGAGGTACCTCTCTGAGAACAAGGGAGGTAACTTCTTGGAAAAGACACTTAGCTCACTGATCTTTAGACAGGTCTTATAGTTTACTACTCACTAACAACTAAAATGTTCTACTGGTTTGTTAGAAAGCTGGTGATATCTTAAGATTATAAGCATCTATACTCAAAGACCCTTCTAACTTCCTGGGTTGAGTTACAATAAAATTTTTTTAATTATAGGAATTTCCCAAATTACAAAATCAAATCTTTTGTAATAAGAACAAACTTCTTTGAGTTGGCAAATCTGATATATTTATACTTTAATCCCTCACCCAAACCAGGTAAAAATGATTCTTCATAAATTTGCAAGTAGAAACTATAATCTTTCTTGGAGGCCAGTCTAAGAATTAATGTACTGTTTCTAGCAAGTCATATGCCACAATACATAGTACCATAACATCAATACTAAATTGCATTCTTTTACATCTGAATAACATTTTGCCTCTTTTCTAAGAAATGCATGTTTTTGTCTTAGAAAGAACTTATGTCACTGATTGCAAAACACAAAATTAACAGCAAAAACAAAACACCCACCTAATGAATCTACAGTTCAGCAAGTCTTAGAAGGATAAATAAAAGTATCACTCTTCTGTAAGAGGAATTTAAAAAGTTTACAGTTTAACATAGTTTAAAAGCAAATAATGATTCTCCTTCCAAAAATGAGCTTACACAAAATTCTAGTAGATTTAATCTGTGGCAAGTGCAAAACTCTTAAGGTTATGAATAAAATCACTAGATGAAATTAATAGTAAATTCAGAACTTTTTTTACATATTCTAATTAGTGATTCATAAGTTCTACACATGTAAAGACTATTTTGTGATTTAAAAAACTCACAAAAATGCTCCATGGAGAGTTTTATTAGTAATGCAAAATAAGCAATTTTTGTGGATGATAAAAGTTATTTCTCATATGAGGCAAGTAAGCAAAATGGCTATTTGCAAAACTAAATGTTATAATTTCCTCAAGTAACCAATTGTACAATGGTGTAACAAAAGCTTTTACCAAGAACTATTAAAAGTCCACATTTGTATCATGAATGACATTTTATTTTTAGCATCTACAAAACCTGTTTACCACCAATGCCCAAGCATATTTTAAATTCATCTATTACTAATTAATTTTAGGTCAAATTCCTAAGCTAGAAAAGTTTAAAAATAAGAAAAAGGTTTGCATGCTATGTAATGCACCAATGTTAATTTCCTGGTTTTGCTGTTGCACTACAGACATGTAAAATGTTACCCCTGGGGGAAGAGTACCTGGAACTTCCCTTTGCTTTTTTGGGGTCAACTTCTTATGAATATTCAAAATAAAAGTGAAAATATACACAAAAGGTAGGTGGATTAACCAAAGTCCCCCTTTCTCCACCTCAGACCCCCTCTGTTTAAGACAACCCTATCGTTTTATTAACAGCCTTTAAAAAAATCCCATTTAGGGAGAATTTTTAAAAAATGCTTTTTAAGTAGCCTTTCTATTATGCCTAAAAATATAGGAAGATGGGAAACACTTTCATTAATTTTCCTAAAATACAAAGTACTTCTAGAAATCTGTAAGATCCAAAATGGGTAGAGTTAACATCAAGAGTTACCAAGGGGGAGGTGGGTGGGGGCGGGGGTGAAAAAGGTTTAAAAAAAATACTCAACATTTTATTCATAAAAAAATACACATTAAAACTATAATGTAATTAATACCATTTCTCTAAACAGACCTGGCAGACATATAAAAATTTAATACTTTTTAATGAGGCTGCAGGAAAATGAGCCTTCTTATACATTGCTGGTACAAGTGGCACAGTGTTATAATTCCTATTGAGAGCAATTTTGTGTTATCCCTAACAATTTTATACACACACGCTTATTCATTCTTTGAGCCAACAATCCTACATCTGGAAATTTATCCTATAGTTATTTTTACATACATCGGAAGTAATGTATTTATAATGCTACTTATTACACCACTGTGTTGCAAGGCTTTTTTCCCCATTGATAAAGGGCACAACCATCCACTCAATTTATTAAAAAAAACTAACAATCCATTTAAAAAAACTCTGCAAAGACTTTTCTGTGTACTCTAAGAGAACAATGTATATTGGTAGAGAGATGAGAAAATTATCATTTGTGTGACAAGGGAGGTAATACATATTTGCTTGAATATGAATAAAGAAACTGGAAGTATACACACACACAACCTATAAAAGTGTATCTGTTTAGGAAGGAAAGTAGGTAAGGGACAGGGACAGAAGCAAGACTACTTTCACTTCACTTTGGAGAATACTGACACACACATTCCAAAACAAAAATGACTCATGAAGGAGTTAACTACCCTGTACAGTGTTAACCTACAATATGAACAAAAGGCAGTAACAGTAACAACAAGAACCAAGAAAAAGGGGAAAGAAGGGAATAGGGAAGAGCCGACAACTCCACCTTCTTAAAACTAATTCTGCAAGATAATATGACTGTTGCAGTAGGTACCATGACAATCAAAGTGATATTTGTGATTTGTAAAACTTAGTTCCTTGGTTTAGGGTGAATTATAATCACTCAAAATATAACGTACATAATGTTTATAACTCTTAGTATAGTTAGAAACAGTATAGTGGTTGTGGTAAATGAACAGTAAAAGTTTATGTTAAACATCTATGATACAACAGGCTATATAAACTTAATGTACATTAAAAACACATTCCAAAGAAGGTATAGATAGCACTAAATTTACCTTCTTTTTTCCAGATGTCCTTGCATTTCAAACTACATTGTGGGGATATCATTTAGTATCTTGTAATAAAATTCTTACATAGAATTTTATTTTACAAAGAATTCTTACATTCTTTTTCTTAAAAGAGCTACTCTAAGTAAACTTAATTTTAAAACTAGCTGAACTAAAAATCTATTAAAACACTCATGTTAGAAGATGTAAAAATTCATTCTTGACAAATTGGAGAATACAAGAGTAAGATATGCATAGCCATTTTATCACTATCAGCAAAATATTAAAATAAATCAATAAAGTTTAATTTTCTATTATTTCAAATTAAATAAAAATGTTATCAATATCTTATCTACTTAAGGTAAAAAGGAGTTTATGCATTTGGTTATTTCTTACTAGTTATTTCTTACTAGACTAACATTAGACAAGTTTGACAGAATGAAGAAATTTTCCTTCCTCTGAGTCACACTGATAAAGAAAGGGTGTAAGAAAGGGTAGGAAGAAGAAGGCATTTCCCTCAATGTTGGGATGATTACATTTATAGCAGGCTCTTGAAGATTTTGGTGTACTATTTATACAGCAGCAATAGGTAATTTGATGATTATATACTGGGGAGTAAAGGATACAGACCCTTTATTCTATAGGGAATAAAGGATACAGGGCTTAAGGCAAATTTGACAGTATACTCCTGGCTACTTTAATTTACCTCCTGCAGACTTGGAAAAATTTAGGGCTGACAAGAGACTGTAAATGTACCCTGGCACCACAGAAGAAAATAAAGGGAGGATTTAGAAAGGACTTCAAATTTTGCCAATTGGTGTTTTGCTTAGAATACCTGATAAAAGACCAGTTATGCTGAAGAGGAATTAAGTGGTTTCTTATATTCATTCTAGATATTCTTAAATCATTCTCTACTGGGATAGAAGCTAATGGTTAACTTATAAAGACATCAGAACTTAGTGATTAAAGTATAACTTAATCTAGGAATAGATCTGTATTTCTCATGCTAATTTTAAGTATTATCTTCCTTAAAAGCACAAAACTTAAATAGGAGAGAAACACTGAAATTTTTTTAACTTGAATAAGATATTAAAAGCATGTAAGGGCTCAAAAAAAAGGGCATGTAAGGGTTCAAATTACTTGAGCGGTGTTAGGAAAAGGATAAAGATTAAGAATAGCTCTTGAAGAGAAAGGTCTATGTTTAAAAGTCATTTTGTAGTAAAGATAATGTATCTTTAAAAGGTTAACAAAAGCATTCTTTTCCTTTGACTATAAGGAAATAATAGCACTTTTGCTACCAAAGGACATTTTCATGGTATATAAGTGTATGAAAATGAACAAAACTGGAGAAAGAACACAATGAAAAACAATAATATGATAAAATGTAGACCTCTTAAGATTTGTGTTTCATTTCAGAGACCAATACGTACTGAATACATTTTCACCCTGCAATGGCTCTATATGAAAGCCATTTTATGAAGCTAAACTGAGCTAACATTTTTTTTTTTTTAAAGATTTATTTATACATATAAGAGCTGGGGTACAGGCCAGAGTCCAGGGCGGTAAGAGGATTCACCAGAGAGAGTGGGGAACACAACAGGCAGACTGACTGAAACACACTGCTAAGGGGAGCAGCGGGCAAGACAGGAGAGGTCTGCTACACCATGTGGGTCCCCTCCCTGGCTGGGGGCAGAGATTGAACTCGTGCTGCAGTGGCTGCGGTTTGCTTCATAGTGCGTTGCTTAACCCACTGAGCCACCAGGGAGGCCCTGAGCTAACACTTCTAAAAGTTAACTCAGAATTATTCAGCAGTGGCAAAGAAATAGGGCAAAGGGGGGACAAATCAGAAACTAGTTTACTAATGAAGAACCGTTATGTTTATTTCTAATGCTAACCTTTACTTTCTTCTCTTAATTCCAAGTGTCTGTTCAATTTTAAACAAGATTATCCTAAATGTCTTGAGACCTTGCACAGTTTGCTTCTACTCTTTGCTCATTCTGTTTTTCACTCTCAAAATACATTTGTGGAAATCCTACCATTCTTTTATAGTTATCAGCTCAAATATTTTTCTGTGCTGTAAATTCTTTTCTAACTCTTCCAGAAGTAAAGTAAGATACACCCCACATTACCATTATGGCACTAGCCATACAGGTTGTGATTCTTACCAGTTTAATGGTTGAATCTACCATCTTTCAAATTTCTATGTGCTATGGAAAATCTACCATGAGGCTGGCAGCCACCTACTAAATAATGCATATACTATAAGAAATCTGAAACTCATATAGCTGTATACGTAAAATCTAAGTCCTGGTATATAATAATTGTTACTTTGTCTTTGGGGCCTTTTTCTGTCTATAATATACCTATATTGGATGACCTTCAGAGCCATTTTTCTATACTTAATGGCAAAACTGACTTTTCCTAAGCAGTTGTTGCTATCTAATGGAAATTGGTAATGTTATAAAACTAAACTCAAAAAGGTGGGGCAAGATTTTTTAATCTATTCCTCAATATCAGTCTGAAATTAAGCTCGCCATTGTGTTCTTGTTCACTACACTGAGGTCATCCAAATTCTTTTGGAGGTAATTCTAAGTCCTCAACAAACTGACTCTATATAGTCTTATCTCAGTAACATTTATCCATCCAGATGATATTAATAAAAATGGATAAATTCCAATTTGTCTTCACTGTACAATGCCCCAAACTTAATGAATATCGGATGGAAGAATATGATATTGGACAATGTCCACTGGTGGGAAGATCACTAGATGTGGAATTAGCTGTTGCAGATTGGCATCATCTCAGATTCGTGTGTCTTTTGGCAAGTTACTTTCATTGGCTTTTTGTTTTAGCATTTCGTTTCAAAGACTTATGTATCTTGGTATAAACCACCCAGATATAGTTTTGTATGTGTGGACTGGTAAGCAGGAAAGACAGTAACATTCAACATAGGTCTTGATAAAAGGGAATTACTTAGCAAGCAAAGGCAAAAAAAAAACACTGCTTGGTTTGAAGCATAAAGGCAAGATAAAATGGAATGGTTTTTACAATTGAAGCATAGGGAATTCGTTAAGAGATCAGAAGGATGATAAAGGACTCACCTATAATGAAGAAAATGCCAGGCATGACTGGAGTTTTTAGCTTGGAGCAACTGAAAGTGGATAGATGGCTAATCTGAGTGGGGAGATGGTTAATGTGTCACTGGGAGGCAGCTAGATTTTTGGGAGAAAGGAGTGGCAGAGAATAAAGATGAGAAAATGAGAAATTTAAGTTTCACTTGGGACTGCTGAATTTTGAGGTATCTGAAATACAGATCTTGGTAGAGAAATACAGAAAGAAGGAAATAGAACTCAAGAGTAATCTCTGGCCTAGATGTCTAAATTTCAGAGTTGTCAGAATGTGGTAGGTAGCTCAAACTGAGAAGAGCTTGCTTTAAACAGTGAGAAGAAAAATGGGGCTCAAACATTGGAAAAAAGCAATGTGAAAAAGTTAGGAAAGAAGATAGATTTGTTAAGACACTTCCATTTGTGGGAAAGCTAATTATTTCTTATATTGACCAGCTTCATATTTGCCTCTTCTTAAGAATTCTATACATTATTTCTTCTAACAGTTATTTCTGAACACCAAATCCTCCCATTATCACCATGAGGTTTAACCAAATGAGTGAAAACGAAGAGGATTCCCTTCAGAATGGGAAATATTAAATACTAATTAGGAGGACGTAATTTTGTTCATCTTACAGCTAATCTTTTGATTTATGGCTATTTCTTAAAGGCTCAGAAATGTTATTTTAAAAGTTTTGTAGAAAAAAGCATGATTTTATGGATAACATACTTAACATAACTGAATTATATTGGGTTAGCTCCTAGAATTATTTGACCAAAATCCAGTTTTTGTCCTAGGTTATTAACTAAATTTTGATACCTTATGTTTACTTTCTTAATGTGTCTCCAATGTCCAGGGAAAGCAATAATAATAATAATAAAGGACATTACAGGAAGCAGTTTCAAAATAGGGATAAACTGAGAAGAATAAAAGAGTATTGTGAGGTTTTAAAAGAGATAGCTGCCTCACTCTGTTTCAGACTAATTAGACAGTACAAAGATGGTCATCAAACCATAATGAAATGAACAGAATATCTTATCAGGGAAAATAATCAGGTATATATTACTTTTTTTTTTTTAAAGAGATTTATTTATGCATTTAGTGCAGCCCAGAGGTTTGGGGAGTAAGAGGAGTCACCAGAGACAGAGTGGGGAGAGGAACAGGCAGAAATACACTATTTCATCTGAAATACACTGTTGAAGGGAGCAGTGGGCAAGACAGGAGAGATCTGCTGAGCCATATGGGTCAGCTCCCTG
The DNA here is from genome assembly GCA_019455555.1 of Galemys pyrenaicus. NCBI lineage: Eukaryota > Metazoa > Chordata > Mammalia > Eulipotyphla > Talpidae > Galemys > Galemys pyrenaicus. The sequence continues at coordinate 13,267,195 of JAGFMF010011830.1, forward strand.
GCTGGGGAGAGAACCTGAGTTGCCTGATAGCTTCAGAGTGCTGAGGCTTAACCCCTTGTGCCACCAGGGAGGCCCTATAGTCAAGTATATATTACTTTTAATAAATTAATGACTATCTGCATGTAGGATGTCTTAAAAATTTAGAATGGCTTGGGTTTAAGAGCAAAGAAATTGCTATCTTCAATGCAAAGAAAGTATGTGAATAGGCCCTGAAGAGTTAAAAGTTGTCCAGGTTTTTAGTGGCCTGACTTGCCCTGACTCTGTTTTGCTCTGTATTTCATCTGGGGGCAGACATTCTGGGTATAAAACAGCTAATCTCTTAGTAGCAGCCTAAGCAAAAATAGAATTTTGGGGAATAAAAGTGGCTTAAGAGCATAAGTTTTAGAATTAGACAATCTGGTTTTAAATCCCAATTCCACTACTTAATCGTGGGGTGGTCCTAGCAAGTTAACATACTGAAATCAGTTTGTTCATCAATCTGTAAAACAGGGTCACAGAAACACTTTAAATGACTGCTGTAAGGGCTATATATGTTCATAATATTTTAGCCCTTAAAAATTTTTTTAGATCTTTATGTTTGGATCAATTTGGACTTTGACTGACATTGTATAAAGTATACTATCCCAGTGTACCTTAAATTTACAATAAAAGCAGTGATGTACAAATAAAAATCAATTGATTATTAAAAAACAAATATTTGTATTTGTTTTATCCTAAAGAATGAAATAATACAAGCTATTCCTTGAATTTACTTGATATCCATAATTACTCAAATTGTAAAGATACAATGCACTTGAAAAACTTATGCTAGTAAAAATTGTTTTACTTCAGATTTAAACTTACATCAGTATTTATTATTACACCAGCATTTCTGTACCTTGAACATTAATAGAGTTCTACTGCTCTGGCTTTGGATCTGTGTCTCACCGCTTAGGATAAAAATAACCTTAACTGTGGGAAATTTTTCCAAAGGACCCTGATTTAGAATTAACAACGATTTTAAAAAAACCGGTTAACTAACTCATGTCTTTATTTTAAATAAAATATTACTAAAACAAACCAAACAGTGAGATTAGTGCTGTTTTGTTCCTCAACCATCTATTAGTCTAAGTTGAGAATCACTGCTTTAGAGTCACCTAATTCAAAAAGGGATTCTAATAGACAAAAAAGAAAAATAAAGTAAAATAGCAAATAGGGTTGTAAGGGTTCTTACACTCAAGTAGAACTGTACTCAAACAAGTACATGTTCAGTGACAAAAGTTTTTAACAGCTAACAACTTCTCATTTCAATTTAGGTCCATGTCCTTGAATTCCATGCACTAATAATTTTATAATAGATTTTATGAATGACAGAATTTTATTATAGTTTATACACATCATTTTGTATAAATATATAATATATGATACCATGAACTGAAAAAAGTTAAAAATCAACTTAGACTGTAAAAAGACTCACCTAAAATGTGATGCCTCACTTACATTCTTTTTGCTCTCTTCCTTTCATGCCAATCTGTTCCACCCCTCTGATTCTTACAAAAATAAATTTTGATTTGGTGCCTGTATTGACTGCTCCCCCTTAAATTACACCTTAAAGGTGGGAAATTTGTGGCTCTTTCTACAACACTCTGCATATAACTGATATTAAACATCTGAAGAAAAAGATGAAATAAAACATTTTTCAAAATATTACCTAATTATATATTTCATAAGTTCACCATGAACTATGTTGGGTTTATCATGGGGAAAGACCAAAAAGAAATTTACCAGCTATTTGAATTTTAAGAGACTACTATGAAGGGTGTCACTGGAGTACAGGACAAACTGGCAGATCTCATTAGGAATTTTTTTTCTCCCTCACAAAGAGACAGTTTAAACAAAAAAACCAAAAACCTCTTGGTGATGTTCCTTGTGACAGGTTGTTACTCAGCAAGGAGAAAGAAAGAGTAACTGATTCTATATAATATGGTCAATTGAAGTAAAAAAAAAAAAAAAAAAAAGGCCCAAGGAATAGAAAAGTTAGAGCTTCTGCCAAAATTATGATGGTGAAAATCAGCAGTTCTATATATGGATATGGAAGTGACAAAGTCACAGAAGTCATGGTAGAAAATGGGTTATAAAGACTTTTAAGGACCTTCTGGATAAAAACCTCAACTAAGACCTTTTCACATTAGAATCAAGGATTTAGGAAAAACTGTTTTGTAAACGCAAAGGCTTAATTGTATAATTACACTTCTTAACTATGGGTTCTCTCAATTGCTCAACACCATTTTCTATAGACAATTACTACTGAGTCTAAAGGGAAGAAGTGAAAGAAAGCACATGCAATTCTGAAGGAGGAAAGAAGAGACCCAAAATTTGCTGGTTTAGTGACATTATACAAAGAAGACAATTAAAACTGCCATTTAAGTGGAGGTTCTTACATCTAGATTTAGACTTAAGATCTTAGACTTCACCCAGTTGTTTAGCATCTCCAGGATAATAACAGAACCAGGATTAGTAGTCAATGAGATAACGTATTAGTGTTTGGTAGAAGGTAAATACTTAATACTGTTAACTAAATAATTTGTATCAGTAAGGGATAGTGGTCCAAATTTCAATATCATGAAATACACAAGAGACTTCCTGACTTGGGACTTATGTGATCTGGTTTTACATCTGACTCTTATCTCTGACTGTATACAATAATAACTAATACTTTTCTATATATAATACTTCGTGGTTACACATTCCAGAGGGACTTTAATGAACTTAAACATTATCAGATGCCTGGGATATAGTAACAAACACAATCCCATCATTAAATAGTTCACAGATTATTGCAGAAAACAAACAAGTTAAAGATACGATAAATGCAGTCAGGGACAAGATTTTTAAGGGTATAAAATAAATGATGTAAGGCCAAAAAGAATGTTTAATATAGGTAGTGCCACAGTTAGGTAAAGAAAAGGACACACACACAAATGTTCCAAGTAAAAAGAACTGTAGATACAGTTTGCCAAGTCAGAAAACTCAAGTAAAGAAGCCAGTAAAAAAAGGTTGCTACATTTCCACATAAGAAAGACTGTGATCTGAGTGGAGATGACGAAGAAATAATCCGTATAGAAAGGTGGCAGTACTCTGTAATTAAGTGGCTATCAGAGATATGGAAGTTTGAATGTAAAGAGAAATATTCAGGTAATAAATTTGAGTACTTAGAGATGTAAATGGTTTTATATGACGAACAGATGACACCCAAAGCCATATATAATGTAAAGAATGTGAAAGAGAGGGTCTAAGTATCCTGAGGATATCAACAATACTTAAAAAGCAAGGGCAAAGGAAAAATCTGCCAAGAGGACTGAGAAAAAACCACCAGAGAATTAAAAATAAAAACTGGGAGGTACACATTCCTGTCATAATAGCAGTATAAAATTCACAACTAGTATCTGTACAAATGGCCAAATATTTGAAATAGTAAAATAGAAAACAGTAAAAATAAAAAAATAGAAAAAAATTGAATAGTAAAATATTTAAAAGCTATTAATCATTACTACAGTTATTACTATCCATGATATATATGGAAGGGACTATATAAACACTGAGATGGTAATTGTGTTAAAAACTTAGATTAGGGGTGAATCTTCATATTCTATTTTCCACTTTCAACATAGTTTTAATTTTGAAAAGACAAATTACTACCAAGGAAACTAAGGTATAAATGTAATGTCTAAAAGAAGATTTTTTTAAATATAGGAATCATCATTTTTTTAGTTGTACATTTCTAACCAAGAACCTGAAGAAATTAAGTTTGTACTTAAGGTGTAGATTACTTCAATTTAATAATAAATGCTATGGTTTTACTAGTTCTTGTTCTAACCAATACTATCATTGTGAATTTAACTGTAAGCCATATTTAGACAGAGAAATTTTATTACGAATATTTAAAAATAGGGAAAGGTGTTAGGTTTGGCACTCATCTGACAATAAAATTAAATGAACCAAAAGCAGCAAATTCTTTGTGCAAATAAAGCAGATGCTTGATTAAAAAAAACCCCACATATCCAAAATACAAATTTTGCTGCACAAATGTTTCATAAGCAGACATAAAAGAGACTTCTTACGAGAATTAAAACTAAGGGCAAATAGGAAACTGATGTAGCACTTAGTAGGGTGTTTTAGATGTGCTTTATCTTCCTACACCAAGAAATATATACAGCCCAAAGTAGCTGTTAAAATACTTTCAGTGTATGCAATCTATAAACCTTAAATATTAAAGGGTGAGTTTCTTAATTGTTACAGAGTACAATACTATTCACTTAAGTGCTAGTACTTATCTAATATATACATCTTTATAATCATAAGCATTAAATTTGAATAGATGTTATTGTCTAAATCAATAAACATAATTTTTGATGGTAAGCAACTATCAAATTTATTTTTTGGAAGTGTTTTAAAAGATGGTTTTATGACAGATGGTGATTCATTCATTATTAAATTTAAAGGAATCAAATTTCTGTATTCACATATTCATACAATGTAAAATTCTTCCTTACTTTATTTTTCTAATTCTCTAGAGTTACTCTGTACACCGGCATAAGAACTGAGACCCCAGTTAGAAAGCTAGATTTGAATCCTAGTTCTATGACCTGAGCAAATAACTTAATCTTTATAATTTTTAAATTTCCTTCTCTACAAACTGAGATAATATCTACATGATATAGCTATGAAAATTAAACAAGGTAATATGCACAAAATATTTAGTACAGAGCCTGACACAGTAATCACTCAATGGCAAAAACTATGTGGAGAAATCTAATCAACACTTGACCATAGAGACTGAGAGTATAAAATTCCTAACTGAAAGTGGCTAGGCTCTAATGTGTCCCATTAGTATAACAGTCACTTAACAATAAACTAACTAGTCTCTTACCAGCAATAGTTACAGAGCCAAAGTACTCATTAAAATTTTCTTTCATTAGTCACAGAAGTTAGGTTCTAAAAAACCTTATCCTTTGAATATAAGCATTCACTAGCAATACTCCTCAACAATCTGAAAAATCCAACAAATGTTCTGAACCTTTTATTTAAAACTGAACATAAATAAAGCTCTGCCCAGAATTACACAGGGTTCCTAATCCCTTGGAGTCCATCCCTTGACTATTAAATATGGATATCCTAAACTAAGGAAAATTTTACTTTCCTAATACCAAAGTTACATAGATTTCATATAAAATAGTAAAACAAATCAGAATGGAGTAAGGGAAAAACTGTTTTTAGGTGTTTTTTTTTTTTGTACTTCCTTTAAGACTACCATTGATTGCAAATACTGGTTTAAGAAAGTTAAGTTTATAGAATACCATCAACACAAAGTCATGGATATCATATCAGAGACAATTTTTAGACTATTATTCAAAAGAGAATAGGTGAATGTGTGTTTGTAGAGGAGAAAATAGTATCTCTAAGTATAAAGTCTGAAATAGATATGGTAGTCTGTTTAGATGGTAATTTCAAATAATCTTTGATAGATTTACAGGCTATTTGCACCACATTTTCCTACAACCTTGGACTTTTAACACGGGTTTTTTTTTTCCATCTACAAAGTATGATGATCTTCAGTTTGAAGATAAAAGAGTTCATCCTGTTCTAAATTGTATTATTCTAAGATTCTTCCTACAAAATACAGCAGTGTAAAAGCAAAATGAAATTCTGAAAGAAAGCATTTCAATTTTAAGGGCATACAAAAATTTTTAACTAATATATATATATATTTCATTTGACATTGGGATCTTAAGTGCTCTCAGAGAACTGGGGAGAGAATTAAGAATTGGGAAAATTTTTAATTTTAGAAACATCTAGAAAAAATGTCTTTTACTAAGAAAAATAAAATCTCCAAGGAAATAAATTTAGAGTCTTATTTTATGAGAAAAATGGATGTAACTTCTTTTTAAAATAAAAGTTTATATTGTTCCTCAAAAATCTTCTGGGATAACAACTACAAAGTATTTGGGGCTGTTAACTACATGGTAAGCATCTACAATAGATGCAATAACAATATTTAAATAATTTAAAATAATTTAAATAATCTTACTATAATACAGGATGTCACTTTATTTAAATACTATTTATTAAACACCGCTGAAAAGATATGGCCTTCAGCCACGAGACTTCAAAAGGATTGCATACTCCAAGTATTTAAAATTCCAAGTTTTAACTTATATTTATACACTATACTCTTACACATATGTGCTCATTTTGTTCAAAATATTCATCTCAATACAATAACATCAGGTATAATACATAAAATCTAATCCATTAAGTCTTACCAATTTATGACCTGATGAGACACTCTTGTGGACAACATTCAGTCCTTAGAAGCTAGAATAACCCTCCAACCATGTGAGGGCATCACAACTTTTAAACTTTCGGCTTTCGATCATTATTATGTCACATTCCTCCTCCGATGCTGAATTCTAAAAAAAATTCTAGCAAAGAGTTTAAGTAAATAAGTGTTTTAATCAAATAGCCTTTAATATTCTTTTATAGCAAAGTTTTATGTTTTTACCATGATTACACAACTGATATTTTGTACTTAAGTATTTTTTAATGTAAAATAATTTCATATTTGATTTGGACACTTCAAACTTTAAATTTCAACATGGACTTTCAGGCCATCAGGCATACTTGTTAGTAAAGAGTCAGGTAGAAATGGAACCAATTAAAGGTTTAAGATCATGATCCAGAAATTATGACTTAACACCATAACCTGCTATAGACAGCTTTGATGTTCTGCAGAATGGCACTTGAGTTCTATTGTTTGTTCCACATCCATATAAGTTTCTGGACTTACAGCACAGGTGACTGGGATCAGTAAAATTTATATCATTTAAATGCTCAAAACAGCATCCAATTTTTATACCCAAATCCTAGTCTGTCTCTACACCCCCAATTTTAAGATTAGACAATATAATGGAAAGAATAAAATTTTATTATGTGCTTTATAGAATAGATATAACAATGTATCCTATTCAGAAGCACTCCTACCACTTATCTGTATGTGGGCAGAGAAGAAAACTGGGGTAGGAAAATTTAAAAATATAAAACTTACTTCATTAAAAATATAATCTTTATTAAATTTTTACAAGAAAGATTTCACTTGGGCATCTATTTTAATTGCTGAAGGATAATATAAGATTTCTGTCTGATAAGAATGCTGATTTACAATATTAGCTGAAGGTATTTCAGAAAAGGCAATCCACATATTTATGCATTAATTAACCCCCTAAATAAAATATATTGGTCAAGGGGGAGGGTCACTGGGTTAGGAAAAGAGGAAGCCATTAAGAAAGAAGACCAATATGTGCAAAGCTATAGAAAATACAAAGGCAGTGCTGTAAAGGAAACTGCAACTATCTCCAGAAATATTTGATCCAATGTAGAGGCTGGAGTTATGAGGCTACAGATTTTAACTTTTAATGAAAATTTTCTATTGCACATGGTCATTTAAAAGTTTCCCATACAATTCAAGACTACTAGGACTTTTCCAACTTACAAATATGATTTTTCCAAATGTAATCTCACAACACATTTGACTTCAATAAAATCATACAACTTTACTGTCTTCTCAAAACACCACTTTATATAATGTAATCACCTGGTGAAGGCAAAAACCCATATTTAGAACAATAAACTATAGTCTAAAGCTGTGGTCATTTGATAACCAAAATATTTGTATCATTTTCTATCAACCAAAGGCTATCATGATTTAAAAAATGTTATTTGATGATTTACTCATCTGTAAGACAAGTCCCATAAGACAGACTACTTAGCTATATTAAGTAAAATAAATGTTTCCTGAAATACATGTAAATGTAATAGTGACAGACTGCTTGTCTAGAAGGCTTTGATAAACTGAATCTAAAGGGCTGACTACCTGACCCTTAGTTAAAAGGCCTGCCAACAAGCACGTTATGGTAAATGCCCAAAAGCCTTTATAACTTAGAATTAAACTATTATTAAACACTATATTCTTACACAATGTGTTCATAAGCCACATAAAACTAATTTATTTTACCATGAAACTTGTAGAAAAAACTATAAAGAGTGTGTACATTATATAAATACAGGGTAAATTTAGCAATTAAGAGTTGAATACATTTTTTAAAAAATACAGTATTTCAGTATCAGTTGTTTTTCTGACAACAGCATTTTCAAAATTAGTTCCTACTAAAGACTGGAGTCACATTAAAAAGTTCCCATCACTAAGTTCAAACACACAGGAAATCTTTATAAAAGATTTGAAATAAAACTGGGTAACTTTTAAGTGTTTGAAGATGGACAGATTAGTCAGGTATCCTTTAAAAGTTAATTTAAAAATTATAATTCTCCTATAAATGAATTTTTACTTAAAATAACTCTAATATATCAATCATAAGCATGAATTTCTGGCAAGAATGCTTTCAAAAACAAATCCTGAACACTTCCTCTAGCTGGCATTTCATTCTTTTTCAACTGATAAGGAAAAATTCATTTACCTGAGACAGTTATTAAAAGTTCTTAGAATCATAGTCCCAGGAATAGCTACATTTTTTGCCATCATTTAGCTTACATTATGGCAAATTTATAATAGAGTAACAGTGGTGAAAGGTGGATGACTTGCAATTTCCGAGTTATCTGAAAACTGATAGTAAAAATGCAACAAAATTTTTGTAAGAGTTCCTAAAGGAACTTATTATTAAAATGAAAAAAAGAATTTTATTTGATACAAAATGTTATTTTCAAATACAAACCAGATTTCTTTAATAAGTTCACACTACACTATCTTTGAGAAATCATAGACATAAATCAAATTTTCTCTAAATGGTGAAAAGGGGGGAAAGTGGGGGTAACATTATATGCTCCCAATAAATTACATTGTCCTTCCACAGATTATGTACCGGGAAAATAAAGCTATAAGTATTAAAGACGAATTTAAAGAAAGCAATCCTCAAATAGCTAATGCCAAGTGTAGATAATGTTTTCCAAGAAATTCCCATAAAAAAGATACACAAGATTACTGGCCTCAAATATCTGAGGCTGACATGACTAGCTATGCTAAAGACTAATGTGTGTACTATATTATGCTCTGTATCAAATGCACCTATTGCTGTGGCGTTGGTGGTATAGTGGTGAGCATAGCTGCCTTCCAAATGCACCTATTGGAGGATACGAAAATACAGAGTTTAAAAAATTTCATTAACATTGCTTTGAAAAACAGATCTAACAGGACAGATTCTTGATATTTTTTACAGGTCATGCTTATTTACAAATAATATATGCTTATACTTTCAAAAGGAGTAGAAACAGCTTATAGAAAATAAAAAAAATAAAGTTGGGGACTGGGAAAAGATAAAAAGAAAAAGCTGATGGAGACCTGGAGAGTTTGTTAACAGTAGTATGTTTAACTATAACAGTTAACAAAATGAAATAAAACTTTTCTTAAATTTTAAGATACCATCACATACTATGATTTTAAGAAGTGGTATCTTATTTCTTGAAAGAAAAGTATAACCATCCAAAATATACATTTACCAATATTTCCTGGACAAGTTAGCAATACCCACAAGAGAAAAGTTGTTATAAATAAACAAGTATTTTCAGTTGAATGGTTTATAGTTACTGTGAATAGGAGTGGGGCAAGTTAAATACTACAACTATTCTCTCTCCTAGCTCCTAGTTCCCTGTACAGTAATCTAGGGAGAGAATACCTTCTTTATTTTTATATCAGCAGATGATACATAAAAAGGTATTTTTAGCTTCCAGGACAGGTTATACACCCTATTTCTAGACCAAAAAAATCACAATTAAAAAATGAAAAAAACATAACAACTATCCTCTGTATATTTTAGTATTTACAACCAAAGATCTTCAAACTGAAAACAATCAGGAAACTGGCATAAAAATGCTGTTTGAGGATGTTTACACATTCTAAATTATTACCACCTGCGTACATTTATTTCCTTCAAATATAAAAACTATTCAAAAGTAGCAAATTAAAACCTAAACACAGAAACTAAGCCATTTAAACACTGTATAAATAACAGAAATCTAAATGCTTCTTGATTTGAATAACTTAAGAATATCAGTATAAGCATGTGCAGGCACACTCAGAGAAAATATCAGATGACAGTTATTTCTCATTTCACTACCTACCAACCCAAATCTTAATGAAGAGAAAAAAATTAAAATAATTTCACTTAGTATTTCTTTTTTCCCTGAAAGTTGTCAGATTAGCTATAGGATTAAATACATTGAAGAGGTACAGGAATGCATTTAAAATTTTAAATTGCTGAGGACTAGAATAAAAAAAAAAAAAATCCAGGCCTCCCAGGTGGCGCAGTGGGTTAAGCAACACACTATGAAGCAAACCGCAGCCACTGCAGCACGAGTTCAATCCCTGCTGCGGGACAGGGAGGGGACCCACATGGCGAGCCAGACCTCTCCTGCTGTGCCAGCTGCTCCCCTCAGCAGTGTGCTTCCATTGATCTGCCTGTTCTGCTCCCTGCTCTGTCTGTGGTGAATCCTCTCACCCCCCACACCTCTGGCCTGTACCCCAGTGCTTGTATGCATAAATAAATAAATAAATCTTTAAAAAAAAAATCCTGACACATTTGCTCTGGTTCAACAATTTCAGGCTCTATTTCAAATTTCTTCTCTGAACAAGTTCAGTAACAGTTGTTTTTTTTTTCTTGAAAAGCTTTTGCAACAGAGTTCTAGATTCTGTGGGAAAAAATTAGGTTTACTAAACCAGTTTACACACTTTTGCACAAATAAGCTATTGTTTTATTCAAAGGTCTGGTTTACTTAAAAGCAATTTGGTGAAATGAAAAATAATAAAGACAGAAGACATTATTCACTATTTCCACCTTTTCCAACTGTCTGTGAAATTTTATCCTGAAAATAATTACCATGACCTCTCAGAACAGGCTGTGATAATTTATGTTGAGAGTATTTACTAACTAGAGAGGAGATGGTCAACACTTAAGTATGTAATGATGGGTGAGCAGATAATAATTTCTCATCACCAATTCTGAAGTTTAGTCATATGCTGAAAATGCTAGCCCCAGAAAAGCTAAGAGAGCAAGAAGAAATGTTTAGGATCCACTGAAACACTTAAAGCAATGAGATACAGATAGCTGTCTGGTAGCAGGCAAACTACCTTAGACAACTAACAGAATAAAACTAAAGAGATTGAAGTTGTAGTATACAAAGGATAACAAATTACATAATTTGTAAGTAAACCCAAGTAATAGCAAAGCCATCTTCAAATTACATCACTTTTTCCAATTCAAGATAATTAAAATGGCAACTTAGTACACGTGTGAAAATCATAAAAAATAACTGTACTGAATATACCCTATTTCTATTTCTAAGGGAAATTCTATACCAATCCCTATTTCTAAAGGATTCACCCCACATGAATATACATGTTTTTCACTTACCAGCACCCATCTACCTCTACTCCCAAACTTTAATAGATGTCCTCTTACAAAATCTTCCCAATCTGAGTATTGTTTTAGCTGATTTTTAGGCAGTATCCCTTGCTCTTCTTCCTATTCTCTATAATACAGAGTAGAGGTACATGCATTTTTGTCTAATATTTTTTATTCAGAACATCAGTACTTTCTTTGGTGCTAATATTTAGTAAATATTTAAACTTTAAGTAATCCTATAGAAGATAATGTATTTACGTAAGGCATGAGGAAAAACTGGTGTTTGAGAACTAAATGTGATTTGTTGTCAAGCATTGGCTTTTGGATCAGGTAAAAAACGGTCATGAAAGGAACACTGGGACAACTGGCAAAATCTGATAATGAATTATATATTTATATATTATATAAAAGAGTATCAAATTTGAACTTAGTAATTTTGCTGCTGAATTTCCTTTTTAGGAAAAGTATACTAAAACCTATTTGGGTTAAAGGGATAAGATTATCTGCAATTTACTCTTCAATGGTTGCTAAACTGTTCAGCCAATAAAAACTGTTAATGAAAAAATGTTAAATGTTGAATCTTGGCAATATTATTTAAATTCTTTGTACTGTTCTTGCAATTTTTCTGCAAATCTGAAATTACTTCAAAGTAAAGAGCCAATCATGTTTGGTTAGAGAATATTTTTATATTCTTCTAGTCTCTGACACTTATCTTTAGTTTCTGTTCTTCTCTAAATGTACATGGTGTTTCCCAAGGTCCTTGCTCAACCCTTTGAGAGTCATCTGCTCCTTGGCAATGTCGGCCTTTTCTAAAGCAAACTCTAAAATAATAGCAATGATAATAAAATAAAAAGATTCTTCGATCTCTTTTAGCCTTAACTTTACTATGAAGCTTCAGGTCTGTAACTCTAACTGTGCCCTGAGTATTTCTACATTAACTTTGCACCAGCTCTTGGGCTCATCCAAAAAGCAAGATAAAAACAAAAAAACTCATCAACATTTTTTCCTTTCATAACTTCCTTTCACTAATACTTCCTAACTAATACTTCCTAACAATATATTATTCCTTTGTTGTTTATATTTGACACTTCAGAGTCAAATCTGACTGCTCCTATCACAACCAATAGTATAATTTCTACTGTTTGATAATTATTCCTTCTAATCATCATTGGCTGATTCAGGTGTTTATTATTTTTAGTTTTATCATATTATCTTTTGTTTCTATCCAATCCAGTATTTCTTCCATCACCTTGAAGTCTGATGCACTAATCAAATTTAACTATCCTTATCCTATATGCTTTACATTTCCACAGCGGTACACAATATTTTCTGTAACTCGAACATTCCTTTTCCCTCAGTTCTTCAACTGAATGATCAAATTCTACCTACCAAATGAAAAAGCCACTACAAATGAAGTTTTGATCAGTATCTCCAGGTGCACCTGTGAGGCATGAAGTACTTGAATTGTAAATGATAGTTACCACTTTCAATCAAGTGACAAAACAGAAGGGTTCAACTCCAAATTTTTTAACGTCTTTTACATTTCGAAGGGGAATAGGAGTAACATCCCCACTGAGTAGGGATGTTAAAAGTAACCGACCCTATGCTTCAAAGTTAGCATCCCCGGTTAATAGCCAGGAAGACTGCTTTACTAATGTAGTAAAGCAAGGCTATTTTCAAAGGGTTTGGTCTACTTTTAGAAAGTAAGCTTGTGGGGAATCCAGGAAGCATATAAGAAAAGTAGATTTTCTTGTTAGCTTTATATCTAGAGTGACTTATTCTCTAGAAATGAAGTATAATAAGTGTATCACCATGGTTTTTTGTTTTAGTGTTTTAGTTTTGTAAACATTGCTTAAAATTGTATTATCACTTGCTAATCAATAGTGTAAGATGCAATCAACTAATCTATTTAATTTTACCACACAAACTCAAGTTTTAACCTCTCTAGACATACAATTCTTTCAATTTCTTAATGTCTATACATGATACAGACCTTTACTTTTATAAATGTGGTCAATAATAGCTATGAATTCCTGCTTTTATGCCATCTGAACATCTAATAAACATGTCCTTAAGTTATCATCTCAATCTCAGATCTGGTCCTAAAAGGTAACAAGTCACTGAATATTTGTCCTCTAATTTTACCTATCTTAGATCATCCTCTACAATTTTACCTTAGATCAACCCTACAAGGTATCTTTAAAATGAAAAAGGTAAAAACATAATCAGATGATAAATTATGTAAGTACTAGGTACAAACTATTAGGGAATTATTATTGATGATTAACAAAATAGTTTGGGTTCATATCCTCAAGGTACTTATACTTTAATTATTTGGAGACTATTTACCCAGTAATGATCTCGAACAAGTAACAAACCCTGATGATACTGTGTTGTAATCTGGGTGCTGGTTCCATAGGGTGTTCAGTTTGAGCTGCACATTTATGAAAGGTCTGTTTGTCTATACGAACTGCCATTTCAATGAAAAGACTTTTAGAAAGTCCTATCACTGAGCATTCAAAAATCAGATTAGCTGAGTTTTGGGTTAACAAGTATTGGAGGGTGCTGATGATGTATCCAAGGCTGCTTAGATGAATAAAAGAAAAATTGGCTCAGATAGCACCTGTAGTATTATGATATAAGCTTCCCATCGCTGATCTGCTCCTAATTTCAACAATGAAATCTTATAGGGGAAAATACCAGAAGCCTTTTCCAATATAAATACCTGTGGTTACTTTAATAAAAAACTTTTAAAATCCAGTTAATTTTTAAACTAGATTTAAACAGAAATAAGTAAAACAATTACTGCTAAAAAAAAAAAACACACAAAAAAACCTTAACTGAAAATGACAGGACTCTTTAGAGAGACCTATTATAAACATACTCATTCATTCATTTTAATGTCCATGTATATGACTTTCCCTATTAATTTGCTATATATACTGGTGCTATCACAGGGAAGGACAACTCAAGGGCATGATGTACCTAGCAACTGTTACTCTCATTTGTTACCTATATTTATGCATTTTATTCTTTAGGCATTATTAATAGGGTAAAACCCTTATAAGCTATCTGATTTCTTCTTTTAGTATACCTAGGCTAGAGTTTCTTCCCTTTAGTACTCTTTGGCTTTACAGATCTAGTATTTACCAGAGGGTAAAATTGTTTGCTATAAATTTTTAGCCTAAGCTTTTGTAGAAAAAGGACTCCCAATGAGAATCTACTCCCCAGTGATCACCAGGATAGGTCCCTAAACTAATTCTGGTGATTAAACACAGCAATGCTAATAATTAAGTTCTTTAAAGAAGAAAAGAGGTCGAATTTTAAAGTTATTATTCTAATCTAAAATGCCAACAGGTTAGGCTATTGCTAAAAACTGACATCTTCACAATAAGATAATCTCCAGAAAGATAACAATGGAAGCTAAATTATTACTAATTTTAAGTCAATGTAAACAGCTTTGGCTTCCTAATAAATGAGTTTTAGTTTTTATTTTTACATAATCATTATGTGTTGTTCTTTTATTTTGCAATGTCTACAGCTGACTGGTCCCCTGATGACACTGCAAAGGACAGAAAGGTAAGACAGAAAACAATGATGGCACCTATAGGAAAAAGGAAGGAAGGCTTGAAAGTAGATTAACTTTAGTCCAATAATGGAACAAAGCACTGAATATCAATGGAAACAAAGAATATTTAAATACAGACAGAAAGATTGATGAAAAGGTTCTCAATATCCTAGAGGGAAAAAACCTAAAGGGATCATTAGAAAACTAAATGAAAGTGAGCAAGGAATGTTAGTTACTTATATTTTATTTAAGATATTCTTCCAAAACTATTCTGGGGGAAAAAAAAGATTCCAGTCTTTGAAGTAAGGAAAAACTAGGTATCTTCAGATTTCTAGGACAGCTAAAATACTGGCACAGGGCTTAAAAGTTGCCCCCACTGAAAATGATTTCTAAGATTTCATAGCTGGGGCTTGAAATATGGCATCCATCAACACAAAAAGGCAAATTTTTAACTTACAGTAGATAATGTAAGAGATGGCTAGCTTTTTAAATGCCTGAATGATTCTATGTGACAGAATCATCCTTGCAAAACAGTTACTTGCCAAATTAGTAAAAAGTAAAAAAAAAAAAAAAGAGAAAGAAAAAAACTTCCAAATTTCTATATGAACAAGGCAATTTGGTAACAACCAACACAAACAAGGTCAGAAATTATATTTAACATATTTTTAAAGTTTAACTCCAACTGTCAACTTTATCTTCAATTAAAAAGTGCCACTACTTTATTAGCTAATATACCTATAAAAGTCTGTAGCTTTTAGTCAAAGTTACAGATAATAAGAACTAAAAAAGCTAGTCACTACTGCTCTTCTTAAATTGTAAATTGAATAAGTTACCTGAAAAGTTAAAAGGAAGTCCTTAATTTCTATTGAGGTGGGCCTGTTACCTTAGTACCAGCAAGTCAACTTATAGTGAAGAAAAGCTGCTCTAGAATTCTGATTATGTTTTGGTATTAACACACTAGAGAAGTATCCACTAACTTCTTTGGTTCTGGATAATAGGTTCCAAGAAGAGACAATATTTCAACCCATGAGAAACTACAATACAGCAACTTGTTTCATTTCTGATACCTTAAATATTTCTGATATCTAAAAAGAAAACAGATATGGAGTATTTAGCTGTAACAACAAATGATGAGTAAGCAACTTCCACGATTGTTTTATAACGCAACAAAAGGAGCTTTTTAATATTAGATCCAATTTATAAAATATAAAGCTAAAACTTTCTATATAGTTGGATTAAATAACAGATATTTAATTCATACTGATGTTATAGCAGCTCACTAAAGTTAGCTATTTGAAATAAAATACCATACATCTGAAACTATTTTTAATACATTTTTAAAAAATATTACTGTTTTTCCTTTTTTTTGAGGGATAACTATAAATCCACCCCAAAGTACTCACCCTGGCTACATTTCATGAAGGATTTGAATGATTAAACCTTGAAGCTGTTTCATGTTGTAATTTACCTTTATCTTGATTTACATTTCCATAACACAAGTAAACATTCTGTTTTATAAATATAGTATTACACATTTTAAAACCTCTTGTTCTACAAGTAATTATTTTAAAACATTTTCAGGTAAGCAAGGAACACATCACTGAAAAAGATACCTTGTTAGAAAACCTCTTTAGAGTGACACACACAGCAAATCAAGCCTAAGAATTAAAAGACTGTTGCCATGTCTACGCAATGTAGACTATGTCTTAACATGGCATGTACATGCACTCAGCAATACTCTTTATTAATGAAAGAAGTAGAGTTGAGGCCATAAGTATAGTTATCCAAACTATGCGAAAGGACACAAATATGTTGCCAGGCACAGTTAAAAGTATCTAACAAAGCTTTGTGTGAATTTTAAATCCATCACTTGTGCTTAATTTCTATTAATTAGACATAGAATGATGGAATACTCATAATCAGCAAAATAAATGAAGAGTATACACTACTTAAAATATGTATTAAAGAGAAAGATAAACCAAAGTACCTTGTGCCATAAATGAACGCCAAGATTTCATTCTTTATTTTAAAAACTTAGAAATAATCTATATAACATTTCTGTGGAAAAACAAACCATTTTGGAAATTTACAAAACAATAATATAACTCTAGTGAAGTCTAGCAAACTTACTAAAGTCTCTGTCCAAGAATTAATCAATGACTACTTTGATACCCTAGTCTTATCCTTCTTCCAATTTCACTAAGGATTTTATAGAAAAATCACATAAAATAGCTCAAAATTGAAATAAGGTAGTTTATGTTTTTATATTAAAATATACATGGGTAAGTGGATATTTTACATAAAATTCTATAAATTATAAACATTCTTAAAAGTGCAGTAAAAGAATAATATGTAAATATTCTATATAAAATAGAATTGTCCTTTAGGCTTATTTTGCTGCTTTGTACCTTTCTAGATACCATATAATCTCTCCTCTCCCCCCACAAATAATAAGGATCAGTTAATGATGAAAAACAGTACAGTGCAAAGCAATTCATGCATACACTTTTGCATGTATGCATTTTATACTTAAGTATTCATACCTATCCCAGAGGTTCTTTGATTCCTGAAACGTGTTCAAATGGAACGCTTGGTAGAAAGCAGTTGAAGGATTCCTGTGAGACCCAAGAATCAAATGGAAATGAAGTTGAGAAAGAATAGTAAAATCACTACTTTTCAAAAAAAAGGTGGAGGATTTTAAGATTTCTAATGCTGTGTAACAAAAATGAGGGTAAAACCCATCTAAGCTTGTTTAAAAACATTTTGAAAGAAATTAAAAATCTGGGGAAAATCAGCAAACCCCGAGTTTTCAGGATCACAGGAACCTAATACCAACAAAATTAAATACTAGTATCCAACTGTGTGTGTGTGCGCATGCGCACACACACATGACTATGAGGGACCATGGTTCAGTCAACACTTTTTTCAATCAGATGCCTTTATAAATCCCTAAATGTTTAGCAGTTTAACAAAGTTGTCCTCAGGTGTAAGTACCATTGTAAAATATGCTACACCTTCACAATATGAAAATTCTTTATCGGGATCAATTTGCTAGGGTTTGATAATGAACTCTTCCTGATTGGATTTGAAACAATTTCAATCTTCATAATCTATTTATTTGTGGTTTCTTGGGGTTTGGGCAGAAACAAAGAGTTCTGTAACTGCATGGCAACTTTCCTGCATTAAAGCTATGACCCTCCAGTGTTTAAAAGCATATTCAACATAACTGCCATCTTTTTCAACACTTCCCAAGGAAACATTCCCTAGGGCTATAACCAGAAGAAACTGGAGGGCTCTTCTGGCCAAACTCCAGGAAGAAACTTCCTTTCTTCCACCTAAGCGTATTTTCATAGTTTCCCTCACCCTTAACCTGTATATTACAGAATTAACAAAAACTTGCCATGTAACTTCTAAAAACCCATGCTCTATCAAACAGGAGCAAGCTAAAAATATACTATTCTTAGCAATATATTGCATAGTAAAGATTTAATATTATTATGTAGTATATAATATAGTATATATAACCTCAGTACTTATTGTATAACAGACACTATTTTAAATACTTCAATTCTGCAATAGCCCTAAGATATAGCTATTATTATTGTATCTCATAAAGAAAATTGGGTGGTAGATGAAAAGTAACTTGGTCAGCTCTCCTGCCCATCTGTGCCCCTGAAGGTGCCTCCTTCTTTTTCCTTTTCCTAAAAAACCTGTCCTTGTCATGTGAATTAAAAAGCAACTTGGAGGTCACAGACCTAGTAGGAGAAAATCTTTCCTAGAGTTTATGCTCTTAAATGACCATGCTGAACAATATAGCAAAGCTATATTTTAACCCCTATAGATCTGTCACTTAAATTGTATTACTATCTAGCTTTCAAGGTAATTGAGGAATTGAGACTATACATAAAGTTCCTAGAATAAGTCAACAGCCAGTAAATGACAGCTATTAATTTAATATCAAAATGAAGTTCAGATTAGTATAGCAATTCCAAAACCTCAAAAGTGCCTTAAAAGAGTCCTACAGGGCTTCCCTGGTGGCGCAGGGGTTAGTCTCAGCACTATCAAGCTACCACCAGCCACTGCAGCATGAATTCAATCCCTGGCCAGGGAGGTAACCCATAAGGCATAGCAGACCTCTCCTGTCTCACTCACTGCTACCCTTAGCAGTGTATTTCAGTAGATCCACCTGTTCTGATTCTCATTCTGCTCTGGTGAAACCTTAGAGAGGTTACACCCCAGTTCTTGTATGTATAAATAAAAAAATCTTTGAAGGTCTCTACAGTGTTGTCAGTACAATAAGAAAAATATTTTACAAGTTCTACTGGAATTGCAGCCAAGTATCAACAACCATGAAACAAAACAAATACTCTATAGCATTTCACCATTTCAAAATTCAGACATAGACTTGAGTCATCTACAGTATTAGAAATCATTTTAAATTTTAACCAGTACACCACCTCTTAGATTATCCCAAATTAGGAAAGGTGGACAGACAGTGGATATTAGAATGTCACCGAAACAACTGTTTGATTAATTAGGAGTCTTCAGAACATGTACTCATTTCTCTTTGCTTGCCCTACTTCAATTCCTTTCTATTCATTCAAACCTTTTTCTTCTAGCTTTCTCCTGACTAGGTCTTAGGCAATCAAAGGTAGTGATTGCACTATTATTTTCAGGAAAGGATTAAGAGACTACTAACTACTGTTTATTTAAAGTTTACAACCTCTCAAGATATATTTGTCAGGACTTCCCCTAACCCCCATTTTCACTGTACTTAGAAGTCAGTTTGCCAATTTAAATGAAAGTCAAGTGAACCAAGTAAAAACTCAATTTGGCTTTTTTATTACCAGGCTTACTCAGGACCGCATAGGAACCAGTTTGCTATTCATACAGGTCTGTTTGGAGACCCTGAGTTTACAATAGAGTGACTCTAAGAGGTGGATAGTAAATACAAGAGAATAACAGAGAGTCAACTTAGAAGTTATTCTGCAAGTCTAAAATTTAAAGTTCACTAAAGAGTATTTATACAATGTATTTTTTTTATAACTCTTTAAAAGAGATTTAGATCCACCAACTTTGGAAAAATGGGTATATATTTATATATCTATATTTGAATATTGAATTTGAATAAAATTCATATGCCACATAAAATGATTTTAAATGAAGTTACATGATTTAAGGTGAGAAATTCCAGTATTTTACAGCATAGACTCTAATAGTGAAATGTTTCTCATAAGTCAAATATATAACTGAAAAAAATACCTACAGTTATATATTTTGGGATATGAAAGGAACATTTGAAATAAAACATTGTAAATGGACATATGTCTTTATAACATGTCATAACAAATACACTTCATTTGCAACAGCTGATAGTTACCACTTTCTCCATATTTTCAAAATGAAGAAGCTATACAGGGTTATATAATCTGTGTATTACAGAACATTTTAAATGTCTAGATTATCATTACAAATGAGGAAATTTCTGGTTTCTAGGATTATTTCAGAATACTTTCACTTGGATGTTATCCGGAAAAAGGTTTTTAGCAAGTATTAGCATTGAGTCTCAAAACATTGATTAACGAGCATAGATTAAATAAGTCAAAGGCAGTGAAACCTCTCAATCAAGAACTTCAAGAGTCATTTCTAAATACCCAAAGGCCTAACCATCAAAGATTTGGTTTGGGGTGGGGTAAAATTGAGAACACTAACAGCCCAAGGAAACAGTTGCTGTTGGGGACCATTTCAAGGCTATATAGCTGATGGAATCTGAAGGCACTAGAGGTAACTGACATGTTAAAACTTTATTATAAACAAATATTTCATGCAGTTTTGGTTTTAAATTCTCTTCTACCTGTGAAATAAAATTTGAAGCCAGGTTTCTAAAAACATATTTGATGTCAACTTAAATTACAAATCTAAATACAAACCCAATGAACTACTTTTTAGGAGGGATGAACTGTAGTTTAATCTGAATTTATTTTACTCACTAAATGAAGGTGCCATTTCCCTGTTTGCAGACATTTTTCAAAACCTACAGTTTATTTTTTATTTCTTGAGTTTATGTACTAGTCTGTCATGTTAATTTCCAAGTACAAGAAAGATGATTGAAAGCATATGGCATATGTCTATCTGCTTTACTGAAATATTATCTTTGTAAAGTAACTAACTATAACTGATAGGAAAAACATACATAGTTTTATGCCTCAAAAATAAGCTATAAGAATTACTGAAGCTTAAAGGTTGAGGCACATAAGCCTTGAAGTCAATGAATACCTCGTACTTCTTCTATGTTAAAACAACTTCAGAAATCTCTACAAACTATATAATAAGCAGAGGGCACAACAAAGGCCATCTCCAAAGTTATCATTCAGGGATTTTAAATGATTATAAAAATGTCCTTTGGTAAATACAATAGAACAGTTGTTTACCCTTCCCTCCTATCTTATAGTCAGCAAGGTAATAAAGGAAACTAGCTCTGGTGAGATCCAAGACTACTAGCTTTAGAGTCAGAAAGCCTGGGTGTGAATTTACTTCTTTGCCACTTAACAGCTGTGAGTCAAATCCTCAAAGCCTCAGTTCCCTTAATCCATAAAAAGGGGAGGAAAACACTTCCTTATAGGTTGCTAAGAAGATCAAATGAGATTATAAATACATAAAACCTGACACAATTAAGCTTGGTTTGTGTTTAATATATGGTTCTAGATTATGCTGCAAATAAAATCAACTTTTGGTACAGTATCTTATTAACTAATATGTACCAAATATTTCATTGTTACTAAGGTAATATGGAGGCAGAGTAAAGAAAAACACAATACTTAAACTCACAGAGTTAGGTATACCAAAATATTTAGTAGATTCTAATGCTTGAGAAACCTGGTGTTTGGGACTCAAAGCCTGCACTCCCTGAGAGGTACTCCCTACATACCTTTGCCATAGATTCTAATTAAAAATACAAGAATCACTGAAAATGTATTGAAATGGTTCCAAGATACATACTGTTTTAATATTAAGAGTTTCAAGAAAACCTTTTAACAGCAACCATAAACTTGGTAAAAATCTCAATTTCTTACCATGACATTTAAGCTTTGCTCTGGTTCCTATCAATTAATCATATTTTCCAAATCTGACATATTTTCATTCTTCTGTATTGTTACACAAAGTGCTTTCTCCTACTCGGAAAACCAAATCTTTATCTAACCTATGACCTAGTTTGAACACCCTTTTAAGATTCAGTTTAAGAGTTAGGCTCAAAAGAATGCACTAGTAATAATAATAGTCTGTTTCTGAGGAAAAACCGAGTGGCCGGGGGACAGAAGTATCAGAAAGACTTCCAGTGTATAATCTTGTTTAAATTTTGAACTGTAAATGCAGAGAATAAATTTTTAAACACAAGTCAACCTAATTACTTCTTCCCCACATCAATCTGATATTTTAAGCTGTTCCTATTTTAGCACCTTATATTTACTTTTCAGAGCCTATAATGTATATCAAACTATGCATTTGATATTTATTTTCATATAGCATGAAATCTTTTTTTTTAAATAAAAATCAGATGAACAATAAAAACAGCATGAAATCTTGGAGGGCAGGATTACTAGTAAGAGAGCACAACACTGAATGACTGACAAGTAGTTGTTTTAAACATCTTCTTGGGCATTCAATTTACTTAAGGAGTATGTGCAATACCACTTTAATTCCAAAATAGTCTGGTGACAGGAAAGGAGTTTGACAAGAAAGTTTTAAGTTGGCAGCTCTCTCAAAAAACATGTTTAAATATAGGAAATCAGCATTTAGGGAACCTTAAAATCTAACCAAGTCCCAAATTTTAATTTTACTAATGAGGAAAAGAGAACTAACCTGATAAAATAAGTCAACTAAGGGGTAGACCAGTCAGGATTAGAATACAATTTGCTCTACTTCTTACAACTTCATGACTTTCCTGACCTAAAACAATGTCTCTTTTCTCTAATTACATCCATACCATACAATTACACATTCAGATCAAAGCTGAAGACTCTTGGTATGCTTTTAGCAGATCAAAGGGTGATCTGGGAGCATAGTTTGGACTGCGATATTGACACTGCTATGATATATGCTTGTAATATACTGTTGTTATGGACTGTTCACAAATTACTTGCACTTACCTCATTTTATCCTCTCAAAATTCTCCAAAGTGGGTATTATCCCCATTTTTCATATGGGTAAAGAAGAGGCTTAGAGGGTTAAAAACTAGGTAAGTAGGCACCTGACCTTGGCAAAACAGCTGGATTTCAGTATAGGCATGTATGATTCTATTGCCTATAATGGTTACTTATATGATGTACTAAAACATATTAACTAAACACTGTTACTCTCATTTGATCAAGAGCTCCCTCATCCTTTGGCTAGGTAGGCCATATATCAAGCAAGGAAATGTTTTAGTTTAAATTACAAAACCATTTGGTAATATTGAATTTTAATTCTACAAAAATTGAGGAATAGAAAATCTTTCATTCACAAATTAACCAATTTACTTGTGTAATAATGAAGAATGATATTCTAAAATATTAAAATAACATTTAAAATACACCAGAATTATTTACAACAATTGACACAGTAATCAGTTTCTCTATGTACCAATACTCTTTAGTCAAATTTTAGTGTATGCTTATGAGAAAGAAAGATATTCCAGTATCTTGCCTACTGATTTGTATGACATTAGTATGACATTTACTAATAATTTATGCCTTAAGTAAATACTGTTAAAATAATTAATGCAAGAATTTTCACTTAACTTAAAGGATGACATGTCATTCACTCTTTTTAAACAATTGATCTGGGGTTTTATATTTGAGAAGTTAAAAGCAATCCAAAGTGACAAAGATGAAATTTATGATTTACAAGTAGAAATGACACACATACTTTTTAGAAATAAAGCAGATAATTTATCTTTAATATTAGTAGCCAAATTTGAAGTGTATATATTAAAATGTACTATGCATAGTCATGTTTAATAGTGTAGAGTGATGAGGCAACCAGTAACTATTCCTAACAATGGAATAGTTACTTATTTTTGCCCTCAACAATGCCAGATTAAGAAAATAGCAAATGTTAAATAATTTGGTATGTTCCAGAATTATGGGGAAGATCTAAATTACACCAATGATTCAGGTATGAATACTCTCTATAAATGCAATAATTTGTATTATACCTTCTAAAAAAGTAGCTTCAAATTACAAGTCCATTGCTTTAGTATGAAAAGGCAAATCATAAACCTAAAAGACTTATTCCTATTCAGGAATTTTGTTACATACACCCTTTAAACATTTTCATTTACTGTTTCTTACTTAAAATCTAATCTTAAAAATCTACTCCGATTCTTAAGAAACTATGTGGAGAATATCATCATTCAGGCTGCATTTAACCAAGATCTGCCTCTCCTCCTCATACTGAATTACTAAAGAATAATCCAATTAAGAAATAAACAGCATCTATTTAGAAAAGAATATACATTTTGGTCTAAGACAATTACTTAAAGGAATTATATCACTGTTCCTCACTAGACACAGGAGCTCCTATTCCTTCATGTAATTTTTTATGTCTTGGTTATCTGCTACTACCCTCAATTCTAACATCATCATCCCAACTGGTAACTTTTGACTTTTTAGATACAAGAGTTCAGTTTGTACTCCCAATCAGCAATACCTCAGGAAAGAGATTCATGTTGGTTTCTTTACTTCCTGATTAATAGGTTTCTCTTTTTTCACTGGTAGACACTAGAGAGCATGTTTGCTTCCAATCTTTTTTTGATGCAGAGAACCAAACTCCATTTCAAATTAGCAACTACTAAATACCTAAAGCTAGTATATTTTACTATTTCCAAATTAGTGTCATTAGAATCCTCAAAGAATAGCATTACCACATTTATTCTCAGAAAGTACAAAATACATATACCCCACTACCAGTATTGTATCAAATGATTTTTCATAAAGATGACTCAGTTAAAGAAACCTTTCCTTTCTCTATAAGGCTAAAACAAATGTTACTAAAATAGTTATTTGGAATGTGCCTTATTCACACACATATAAGCCCTTATGTTTTCTAAAAAGTAAATATTTAGCATGTATCAATTTGTACATACTAGATTTTAAACAATATATTGCTGTAGATGTAAGAGGCCCTAACTTCTACTGATACAACTCTTGGTTTGGGGAATTTCAGAATCTTTTGGATCATTAGCTTTTCTGAAAATCTGTAGTAATTTCCTTAGAGCTATGTTTATGAATAAACTATATTCTTAGTAATCACTGTACCATTTGATAAATGCGATCAATTATCAGTTTTTATACTAAACAATGTTACTCAAATATAAAATTATACATTTTGATTATAAGATCCTTGGTAAGAATACTTAGGCATAAGATAGTATTTAGTGTTGATTTAAATATATTAAGTATTCATCAACAATAAAGGAGGAAGGATAAAATTACCCCCACAATTTGATATGGAAGAAATATAAACTTCCCAAGAAACAGATTCAAGAACTACTCTTTCATTTTTAAAGTCTAAAGGCAGTTAAGATACTGGGGTTCTAAGAATTTTCTACAGATTCTGTACCAATGATGGTCAGTTCTTCCTCCTGATACACATTAATAGGATATATAACATGTAAATTCCAAGTGGAAAAAAAACCTGTGTAAAAATGTGTATTTATACCTGGGCAAACCAAATTTGCATTTTGAGCACATATCAGGTCACAGGAATTAACATTCGCAATTTGTAATACTTCATCAGTAGTCATTAGTAAACTACACAAAACCATTAACAAGATATTTTCCACCAAGAAATTCTTACAATCAGGTTTTCAACAGTCTCTTGGTTGCAGTTGACAGTTTACAATTGCAGTCATTCATAAGAGTTCCTGGAATGTGGCCTACAGAGTTCATGCTGGTCAGCTATCTATGGAAAACGATCTGTACTGCTGCTTTTCCAAAAGGTCCAGTAAAACTTTGCACCTCCCTCGATTTACCAAAAGGTGTCTATTAAATGTGTAGTTAGTTTAAACAAATTTTCTAATATTCACTATAAAAGTGGCTATGTTTTATGCTAGAAACTATATTTTCAACTATTATATCCTCCAGTTTACACAAACAATTTGAAGAAACTCAACAACTGACCATAAGTCAGACTAATGAGAATGTATAGAATGACATATAAACTCTATAGTAATAACACAATTACTATTTTAATTATAATAGTGGGCAACATTAACTAAGAACTTCAAGACATTTCTTATTTTGTACAACTATCAGCTCTCATTAAAAGGTAGTGTTAGTAATGTGTAGTAACAATGTCTGATTCTTTAAGTTAGTGGTCTCAAAATGAACCAAGAGAATCTTGTATTAGGTAATGGAAATAAAATCACAAGATAATGTTAACCTTCCATTTTTCTTCTTTTTTACTCCTAGACTGTTAACTAAGATCTTAACATTACTACAACCTTATTTACAAATATTTGCATTTCAAACTGTTCACAAAGTTTATATCACAATTACTCAAGACTTTTTACTCCAATATTTCAGCTTACATATGAATGACTGCTAATAAAACTGTATGCAGATTCTACTAAAATTAGGATTTTGTTAATATTAAGTCTTTGAAAGTATTCATTTAGATAATTTAAACAGCCTGGAAAAACTGCTATTTAATTTCAAGCATAAAACTTTAAAATGCCCTCTCTTTTACAAAGATTTTCCATTAGAAAAAACAAAAAACCTCAAAAACTACTACTACTTAATGGATTTATCATTCCTTCACCAGGTATATTGGTCCAGTGATAATATAGTCAAATGTGTATGTAAGATTACATCTTAGAAATTAGCATGTTAAATTAAAAACCAATGGAATACTATAACAAAATATAGAAATGTACATTTGATGAGCAAAGCAAATTTTAAAAGACTGGGTGGGGGAGACAAGTGTCACATTTAAAATAGGACTGCACATATATCAAAACCCCTACACTGGATTAATTGTTCCAACTGATAAGAACACTGATACAGTAGTATCTGTAGTTCCAATATTTACATATTCGAAGATGTGACTCCTGAGATTATCAACTTTTAATACAGTAAGAAGAGAAATAAATGCATTTTCAAGGTCACACCCAGAATACAAATCCCAGTTTTCACCTGTCAATAGATCTCTCTACTTCATGCCATATCATCACACTGACATTCTGGGAAATGTAATTACATATCCTGTAAACAGATGTGAAGAGAAGGAAAAATATATTCTTCACTCATAGGTATGCATATGTGTGTGGGGGAGGGAGGAAAAAACAGAACAGAGGTTGGTTAAGTCAGTCATCATTTCTTGAAGAAATATGGGGCGGTATACAACAGAAGTGGAGAGCTAACTGGTTATTTATCAACCCATCAGAAATAAATTGGTTTCTGGTAGCTAGAAAGATGTTGACTATTAACCAAAGGTGAACAAATGAACTCAAACTGCATTTCAGGTATGCCCCTGTATGTGAAAAGTGAAATATGGGCATAAAGAGGGATTTTTTGTTTTCTGAATGGCTTTTGGAAATAGTTTCTTGGTAGTTAGTACCATCCATATAAAATTTCTCAGCGACTGGCTAGCTAGCTGAGCTCACTTATGGACATGTGATTTTGCTAAGAGTTCTCAAGTGGAAGACTCCCCCATAAGCAAATCACCTACAAAAAAAGATGAACTTTGAATTACAAAAAGCAGAGAAGATAAGTGAATTTCAGTAAGCATTTTTCAAACCAACAGAAGTATACAACAAAAATACAAGGCTAATTAGAAATGGAAAATTAAGAATATGAAGAAACTGAGGAGGAAAAAAAACAAAACCAGATAGAAATCTCATTGTATTCTACATACCAATTATTCTGGAATGCCAGAAAAGGTTCTGGTTTTTAACACATCTAAAACTAATCTCTCAAACAAAACCCCAAGCAAATGTCTACTTCTAAGATACCTTAAAGTTTCTCTATATTTTTAAAGGTTTGCAACAAACCAGATTTCAGAAATTTGCATTATGTCAAATTTCAAGTGACATTTCCTCAAAACCACTTAAAATTCTCATTAAACCATAGCCAAACATCAACTGTTGAAGAATTTGTGTGGCAATAACATCATTTTTCACTTGAACCATTAAAAAAGCATCCCTTAATAGAGGAAGCCTATAGTTAACTTATATTTTTATTATTATTTTAATTTCAAGAACTAGTTTTTGCCTATAAAAGTCTCTCATAGTTCCCTTTCAGTAGTAAAGACTGATGGAAGATAAGAACATCTTTCCAATACAACTGCTTTTAAAAAAATCTTAGTCACCCCTGGAAGCCGCCTGACCTTCTACCCTCTTCTTAAAGGCTGAATGAAGATATGATCTTCAAAGCCAAATCTGACATTTTTCACCGTAACTTCTTTCCAGATATACTGAAGGACATGCCCTACCTACACCTTTTTCTACTAGAGGGTCTTCTGGCTTCCCCAAATTGGGAAACTCCTCATTTTATCTCAGTCTCAAAACACAAAATTTTCTACCATAAGTGTTCAAGCGTCTATGGGGCATAACTAGTGGCTATGACCTTTAAATAGAGGAGTAAGCTAACATCCAACTGTTCAAATAAACAATTCTGCATCCCTGTCTACTTCAGCACTTTGAAACTACTTTAACAAGACCAAATTCTCCCATTTCAGACCTCTACATCAACAATGTAAAACTAGTATCTTTTCAAGGCCCGATAAAGCACAATTCAACGTTTATATTTTCGTGTGCTAAGGGCCTCAAATTGAAATAATAATAACCACCTTTCCCAAATTTGCATCCTAAAAGTACAACTGTTGGCCAAGCATTCCCGTCAAATATTTTAAATAAGATTTCCATACCTGTCTTCATCACCATCAACAGGAATAGCTATGCTGAATACAGAGGTGGTGAGGCTGTTCATAGGTGTTAATTGAAGGGGGTTTGCCAGGGCATCTGCGACAGGTTTCACAACAGGCTTATTTTCAGCAACGAGAGAAAGTGGTGGTTGAGGTAGGGGTTCTGATTTTCTTCTAGTATCGTCGACTTGCCCCACTAAAGGCTGGGTTTGGGTCTGAAACTGGCTTAGGTCTGACTGTGGTAGACTCGTTGGTGCACTGGGTGTGCCTTGCGCCAAGGACAGCCCCACATGCTGGATTATGCTGCTGCTCCTGCTGACTGGAGTATGGCTGCTCAGCTGCTGCGACTGGACCAGGGGCGCGGGTACATTTGGCATAGTAACAGAAGTGGTAGACACGCTAGGCACGCTTGGAGCGGGCACGGCTGCAGGCACGTTTGGAACTCCGGGCACCACGGCGTGAGAGCCACCAGGCACCGCTGACGTAGGACCGCTGCCACCCATCTGTGGCGGAGGCACGGAATGGGGTTGTACAGCCCCTGTAGAAACCAGGCCCGCTTGCACCGCGCTTCCCACAGCAGTCGGGGGCACTCCAGCCGGCTGACCAGGCGCCGCCGACCCGCCCTGAGCGGGTCCAGGCCCCGGCGCCACCGCTTCGTTGGTCAGGGAAGAGGCACCCAGTATCTGCGCGCTCACTGCGGAGGCATTCGGGCCAGGGCCCAAAGGAAGGCTAGCCGCTGTAGCGGGACTTGATCCTGCGCCGGTGGACACCGGCTGCACAGGGGTTGGTGGCTGCAGGCCCGCCACGTGCTGCTGCAGGTACTCACTCTGACCAGAGGGCTGGACCGGCAGCAAGTGGCCGGGCGGTATCTGAGGCTGGGGATAGGCGAACTGCTGGACAGGCTGGGACACCGAAGCGCCGACCGCTGGGACTGGTTGCGGAGGCAGGGACAGGCCCGGCTGCGCCACGGTTACATTCGTCAGCGGTAGGCCCTGTCCCTTCGGTCCCGCAAGGGTGACGCAGGGCCCAGTTCCCTGGGACTGGCCGGGGTGCTGGGCTGCCATCATCTGCTGCGTTCCGGCCGCGGATCCCGGGAACAACGGCAGCGGAGCAGAGCTTTGAACCACAGCCCCACCTACGGGTGGCGGCGGCTGTGGCTGCCCAACGCCAAAACCCAGCGGCGGGGCCGGAACAGCCTGGCTCATTTTCTCCAATGGGGGTAGCTGTGACACAGCAGTCAAGGAGCTGTCAGTTCCCGAGTCGGGCCCGTGCGCCCCCTGCATGGAGGCCACCACCACCACCACCGACCCTCCAGTGGCGCCCAGGCCGCTATCGCGGTCCGCAGTCTGGTCAAAAGTACTGCTGTGCCTAATGCAATCCCCGGACCGGGTCAGGACACTGCTGTCGGAATCCCGCTCATAGTATTCCATACACGTCCATCGGCCCCGTCTATAGGGTTCCCCGCTCCCGTGGTCCAGCTTGATCACTCGGAAACGCGAACTACAAGTGGTGGGAGGCTGCGAGGAGGTCGCAGTTCCTGGTCCCGCAGATGAGCTCGCAGCCGGTAGGCCACCGGGTGTCCCCGAGGAGGGGGCCGAGGTGGCGGCCGCCGCCAGGGTATTGGCCAGCGCCCCGACCACGTTCCGGGCCGAAACGGCTCCTCCTCCGTTGGCGGGAGCAGCCGCGACGGCCGCCAGCTGCCCGTCTAGGAGGAGGTTTGGGGAGACAGTCCCGGGAGTCTCTGCATCCCCAACATTGTTGAGCGTCTCTTCGGAGGAGCTGCGCTCGCAGACCTCCTCCGGGCCATAATCCGTGGCGCGAGAAACGTCGAATATCTCGGAGGAGACGTCTTCTGTACGTGACTCGTCCGGGTCGTCCAGGCTCTCAGTGTCCTCGGTGATGCTAGTGGCAACCTGGGCCGTGGTGACACTGGTGATCTGGAAGCAGCTCTTCTTCTTGGCCGGCATCTTGGACATGGTGAGGCAGGCTGGAGGGCAGAGAGGCACGCTGGCTCCTCTGAGGTTTCGCCGGAAACCAGGAAGGGCTGAGCACGGGCCCCCAATGATAAAGTCCGAGCGTGCGCACGGGTCTGGACCCGCCGCGGTAAGAGTCACGGGCTGATACCGGGGCCAGCAGCGCGGTGAGACATCCTCCTTCCAGTTTCCTTCTCAGTGCCTGCCCCCGGTTCACTCCCGCGCCAGCTCCTCCTTCCTTTCGCCTCCCGCAGTCGCGGCGCCTCAATTCAATCCCCTCAGTGGCGGGGAGAGCGCAATCCCAGGGGCGGGCCGGCTGCTTCCTCCTCCCGTCTCGCGGCCACCGTGGTCAGTCCAGCTCCGCGCGGCCAGCAGGCCTTGGCTGGGGGTGGGAGTGGGAGGGTGAAGAGGAGGAGGAGGAGGCGGCGGCGGCGGCGGCGGCGGCGTGAGGGGCGGTGCTGCCCCGCTCCGGCTCCTCAGGCCGGTGCCGGCGTCAGCTGCGGGCTCTCCGACGCTCTGGGAAGGAGTGGCGATTCCGGGGCCGGAGATTCGGGATTCAGCTGGGAGCCGCGGAACGGGGCCGGCTGAAGGGCCGCGGGCGAGCGGCGGAGCTCCGGCGCGGGCGGGCGGCCCTCCCTCCCCGGTTCTAGCCGGAGCTCAGCCCCAGGGACATGTCGACTGTCTCAGGCGGAAACCGCTCCGGGGGAGGGGAAAGCCGGCTCGGTCCTCCCCTAACAGGGGGAGCCACCCCGAGGGCGGGCGGCGGTGGCTGTCTTGGCCTCCTCTCGCGACTGTAGACTGAAGAGCGGCGGATGGCGGGCGGGCGGGCGAGCAGAGGCGCTCCGGAGTGTGAGGTAGTGGCGGTAGCTTCTTCGGATCCTCTCCGTGCACCAAATTCGCAGACCCCGGAGAACCAAATTCAAACTGCTGAAGCGGCGGCTGCAGCGATCTCCCGTCGGCCAAGATGGGGCTGAAATGGCCGCGCCAGGGATGCTGGGAGGAGCAGCAGCCCCGCTGCCGCCGCCGCTGCCGACTAAAATGCCGCCGCTGCCGCAGCCACAGCTAGCGCCGCAGTCGCCGCCGTTCCGTGACGCACCGGCGTCGTGACGTCATCGCCCCGCCCCCTCCGGTTTCCTGCGGAGTTTCGCTAGGAGCCCGGAGGGGGAGGCGGTGGGCGGGGCTAAAGGTTAAAAAAGGGGGGCGGTTTTTGTATTTAAAATTTTTTTAATTTAAAATTTGCGCTAGGGGTCTTCATGAGTTCAAGAGCAAAGTACGCTCCAATTCCAAGTCTAGAGACGCTTTCAATCGCACCGATCGAATGTTTTCATATCGGTTTGTTCCCAGACACTGGAAGACTGGAGGTCATGTGCTGTGTCTAATGTTTAGCAAAATCTTAGTGAAACGAGGGCGATAGGGATGGGGGTTGGGAAGATTTAGAGAGGATAAAGAGAGAGGAGGGATTCAATCACTTAAAAAGTCTTTCCTGTAAATAAATGTTGACCTCTATAGTCAGAGGAGTGAACTGGAGAGAAATGGGGATGATTAACCAAGAACAGCAAGTCAGATTGAGTCAGAAAAAATGATCTTTTAGCCAGAAGTTCTGTCTCCAACAATGGCATCAGGAGATGGTTACTTTCCCAGGGTGAGGTCAGTTTAAAAAAAGATTAGAGGTTACCAACATATTCCTGATTTTCCTGAATGTGCTATGATTCCAGCATCGAAGAATTCATTTAAGCTCTTGAGACTGTTTTTACTTTCAGCATGAAATCAGCTTATGGGCTCCATAAATGTAGAATCTACTACGTTAAATAGTTATATTTCTTTCTTTTGTTTATACTAAAACTGTTGGTTGGAGCAGAATGTAATATGGTTTGGATTGGGCCATGAACAACCAGAGTAAGTCTTAGTACAGAACAGCTTTCCTGTCTTAGTACAGAACAGCTATGAAAGCATTGATTAATATCATTCATTAGTTACTTTCAATGGCCAAGGAAATGATGAGGCCATTCTTTTCAGCAGTTTTTATAAATGGGGAAGACAGCTTTTGAAATTTGACATTAAATATAAGATATATCTAATTAAAAATTTAGCAGTCCTGTTGTGGTGACTTTCAAAAATCAATCACTTTACTCAGTTCTGTAATCTTTGAAGAATAGAAGTACTTTTTATTACAGAGGATGCTTTGATAATTAAAATTAACAGATAATTTTAGGTCCTTGATTGTAAATAATATACAGAGATACTGTCTTTAAACCTTAGTAGAAACCATGTCTTCCAAATCCAAGTGACTGAGGTCAGGATGTGAAATAAGACCACATAATAACACCCCCTGTTTCTTCAGGGGGTGGGAAAGAGTAAAGGAATGAAGTGTAACATTATGCTGCTATTGTGGCAAAGAGAGTTAATGGAATGTTTTATTTCTAAATCTGGAATTTCAGTAATTGTTAAAGACAGTTTTCTACCAATAAGTTAGATCAACTGGTTAAATTCATTATGGACTTATAAAAAATAATTTTGCTAAAAGTGGTGATTAATGGATAATGTTGCATGTAGAAGGGTTTTTTAAAAAATAAATATCATTAGTCTGCTTGTCCCATTACATTATCTTATTACATAAACTTCTTGATTTCTTGATTACACATTTAAAGAAAAAAAAGCAGAATAATTTGTAAGACCATTCATTTCTAAAGAACATGTAAAGGAGTTATTATAAAATACATTGATAATAAAGACCGTTTAGAAGAGATCAGAAATTGGGCTATATTTCTGATAAAGATTTGGTTAAAGGTGTTAAAAGACACCTTAGTAAAAATAAAATTTATGAAGTTAAAAATTGTTACTAAGTTGCTGAAAGATTTGAGTGTGTTTAAAACTAATAAAATTATTCTCTTGAAAGTGAAATTCCCAGAAGTTTTAAAGGCTCTAGCTTCCTTTATACATGTGTTCTTTCAAAAATGTGGAGAATTTATTGCATAAAATTGCTATGAAGAAATAAAAATTCTGTTACAAAAAGAATTTGAAATCATTTTACTGAGGACACACACACAAAAATCATATAATTATCATTTCACTGCCAAAAGCTGTAATTCATGGTTGGTCCAGAATAGATTAAAAATCTTCCCATAAATAATAAAAATGGTAAAAAGCAGGTTGTACCTGCAAGTACATATACTACCTGTATGCAGAGTTATAAGTAACAAGTGGCTTGTTACTCACTAAAACTTCGGAGATCACTGGAGTTGCAAATCTCTAGGGTAGTGGTCCTAAAACACCTGTCCTGGTTCTGTGACTATACCAAAAAATTCATAGGTAGAAAGAGCAGGAATCCTTGATAATACTCTCAAACCCCTCAGTTTGGCACTCCCCTCACACCTGGTACTTCCCTCAAAGACTTATTTTGAGTAATGTATGGGGAGTACATTTAGAAAGAGTAACAAAGGGGGAAAGATGACTTAGAAACTGAAAACTGTTTCCACTGATAAAACAAAACAAAGCAACTACTTCAATATCTTCTCATCATTTGAGAACATACCTCTAAATTCTACTACACTGTTATCTAGCCATATCAGTACCAGATGGTAAATTGTTTCAAAGTCACAAGATCCTGGAATGTGAACTGCAGATACTAAACAAACCTGACTTTCTTTTTCAATAAATACATATTTAAAATAGTGGTGGTATTTTAATGCAAACATTCTGGGATAGAGAAGAGAAAATCATACTCTCATGCTTGGTGTAAAGCAAGCAACTGCCAGGCTAAGAGAACTAACCCCCTAGAATTAATATAATACATTTATAGATCGCTTATTGTGTGCATTAAGAATTGGACAGCCTGTATCCCAGCCAACAAGTTTTTCTGGGATTTATAAATAGCTTATGTTCATTTTTATGTTTATATTACCAAATTGTTAGGAAAAACACAAAATGAAAGAATAGTTTTCAGGTTACCAAAAGCATTTGTTGGAAATTAATATCAGTTGTCTAAACAAGTAACACTTGATCTATTTCTATGATTTTCTTGTGCTCCATTTCTGAAAGAATATCTGAATAACCTCTTGCATTGAGACCATTTTCTAATGTTATCCAAAAAGGAAAAAAAAATACTATGAAAGAGGAATGAAATTCCATGAATAGCTTTAAAAAGGAAAATATAATCTAATTGAGATACACAAAATTTACTTGACATTGAAGTGCTTAACATTTTCATGTTTGAGATACTCTTCCAGAGTTTGATGTACTATGAAAGAATGCTGTTCTCTTTTTTGTTTATTTTTAATGAAGTACCTTTTTCTTATATCCTTGTTAATTTCTGACAGTATATGATTTCACCATTCAAGTATGATGATCATAGTTCTCCCACCACCAATGCATCCATAGCCCCTCAGCATAGTCCTTTGTATTCTTCAACTTCTCCACCCACTGTTTTTAATTATTTTTCTTTTTATTATCATTTAATACATTTTTTACATCATCCTTCATTTTTATACAGGGTATGCTTTTTTATGTCGGATACAGTCCCTGTGTCCAACCACTGTTCTTACCCCTCCCATTCACTATTCCCCTCCTCCTCCTTTCCTGGATACCTTGGATCTATGGTCAGCTTTCAAGGTTTGTCTTAGTGGTACTTTGTCTGGTTTCTCAATATTCCACATATTAGTGAAACCCATTGTTTAGCTTTCTACTTCTGATTTATTTTGCTTAACTTAATCCTTTCTAGGTCCATCCATGTGGGCAAAAACAATATGTGTTTATTTTTTTATCCCAGTGTGTATATATACTATATCTTCTTGATCCATTCATTTGTTTAGGGTCATTTAGGCTCTTTCCATATCTTGGTTATTGTAAATAATGCTGCAATAAATATAGTAGTGCGAATTTCTTTCAATTGGGGGTAGATTCCTAAGAATGGATGGTGGGTCATATGGCACATCCATTTTTAGTGTTTTAGGGAACCTCCACACAGCTTTCCTTAGTGGCCAGGCATGTCTACATGTCCACAAGCAATATATCTTGCTTGTGGCTCCATATATCTCTACACTCTTGCCAGCACTTGTTTCTGGTTTTTTTAGTGGGGACCATTTTCTTATGTGTGAGGATGTATGTCATTACTGTTTTCATTCACATTTTCCTTATGATAAGTGAAGATGAACATTTTTTCATATGCCTGCTAGCCATTTGTATATCTTCTTTGGAGAATCACCTATTTAGCTTTCCCACCCATTTTTTTCACTGGTTGTTTGATTTTGTTGAGTTGTGAGCTCTTTGTAGATCTTCAATATCAGTTCCTTATCAGATGTATGGCATGCAAATATTTTCTGCCATTCAGTAGGATGTCTCTTCAATTTGGTTGCTACCTATTTTACTATAGAGAAATTTTTAGTTTGATGTAGTCCCAACTCTTTACTTTCCCTTTGTTTTCCTTGCTGCTAGAGATGGTCTTCAAAGATATTCCTGAAGTTTATGTCATGGAGTGTTTTGCCTGTGTTTTCTTATATATATTTTATGGTTTCATATCTTACATTCAAGTATTTTATCCATTTGAGTTGATTTTCCTGTATCATGTGAAATAGTGGTCTAGATTTATTCTTTTGCATATGGCAGTCCAATTTTCCCAACACCATTCTTTGAAGAGACTTTCCTTGTTCCAGTGTATATTCTTTTCCCCTTTGTCATAGATTAGTTGACTTTATATGTGTGATTTTATTTCTGGATTCCATTTTTGTGTGTGTCTATTTTTGTTTCAGTACCATGCTGTTTTAATTCTAACAGCTTAATAGTATAATTTGAAGTTTGGGAGTGCACTACTCCAACTTTCCCTCTTTTTAGTAAGGAGAACTTTGGCTATTTGGGGCTTTTTGTGATTTAATATGAATTTCAGCAATATTAGTTCCATTTCTTTGAAGAATAACATTGAAGTTTTTATTGGGATTATATTGAATAATAAATTGCTTTGGGTAGGGTGGCCATTTGGTAATGTTGATTTTTTTTCAGTCCATGAGCAGGAAATATTTTTCTATTCCTTTGTGTCTTCTTCAATTTCTTTTAATAGCGTTACATAATTTTCCTCATATAGGCCCTTCACCTCCTTTGATAGGTTTATTCCCAGATATTTAATTTTGGGGTGGACAGATTGTAAATGGGATAGTTTTCTTAATTTATTTCTCTTTAGGCTGTTTGCTTGCATGTAGGAAGGCAACTGATTTTGTAACATGACATTTGACAGAACTGATTTATTGTTTTAATAAGTTTTTCTGTGGATTTTTTTATGGCTCTCTATATTATCATATCATCTGTAAGTAATCAGCTTAACTTCTTCTTTCCCAATTTAGATTCTTTTTTATGTCTTCTTTGCCTAATTGCTCTAGTCAGGACTTCCAATACTATGTTGAATAATAGTGGTGAGAATGGACATATTTGTCTTGTACTGCATCTTAATGGATAAGCTTTCAAATTTTCACCACTATGAATGATGTAGGTTTGCCATATATGATTTTTATTATGTTAAGATATGTTCTTTTTATATCAAGTTTTTTGAGAACTTTTATCATAAATGAATGGTGAACTTTATTACATGTTTTCTCAGTATCTGCTGATATAATCATACAGTTTTTATCTTTCTATTTGTTGATGTGGTTAAATACATTTATTGAATTTTGGATATTGAGCCATCCTTGTGTCCCTAGAATAAATCCCACTTGATCATGTGTATAATAACTAATACATTGTTGGATTTGATTTACTAAGATTTTATTGAGGATTATAGCATCTGTGTTCATTAGGGAAATTGGCCTTTAGTTTTCTTTTCTTGTGGTGTGTTTGTTAGGTTTTGCTATTAATGTGATGTTGAGTTCATAAAATATATTTGGAATTATTCCCTTCTTCTCAATTCTTAGAAAGAGTTTGAGCAGGATAGGTATTGCTTCATCTTTAACTGGTAGAATTCACCAGTGAAACCATCTGGTTCTAAACTTTTGTATTTTTGGAAACTTTTAATTACTGTTTCAGTTTCTTTGCTTGTGATTAATTTGTTCAGGTTTTCTATTTCTTCCTTATTAATCCTTGGATAACTGTATAATTCTAAGAATTTTCCCATCTCAGCCAGATTAAATTAGTTTGCATAAATGTTCATAGTAATCTGTTATTCAATGGATTTCTGCCATCGCTCTTGTAACTGCTCTTTCATTGTTGAACCTTTTCATTTGATTTTTCTCCCTCTTTATCTTTGTGAGCCTTGCTAAAGGCTTGTCTATTATTTGTATTTTTTCAAATAACCAACTTTTGGATTCACTGACCTTTTGGACTGTCTTTTGGACTTCTATTTCATTTATTCCTTCTTTAATTTTTATTATTTCCTTCTTTCTACCAGCCTTTTGGTTTTCTTCTTTTTCTAGTTTCTTCAGATGGGAGGTTAGGCTGTTACTTTGGACTGTTTCTTGATTCTTGATGTGGGCCTGCATTGCTGTATACTTTCCTCTTAGTTCTGCTTTTCTGTGTCCCAGATATTCTGGAAAGTCGTGTTCTCATTATCATTTTTCTCAAGATATTTTTTGATTCCTTCTTTGATTTTCTCATTAACCCAGTTGTCTTTCAGCACTGTGTTGTTTATTCTACATATATTGAATGTTTCCTTGCTTTCCTTTTGTAGTTGATTTCTAGTCTGAGAATTTATGATCAGAGAAGATACTTTGTATGATTTTAGTCTTCCTGTACTTGTTCATATTGGTCTTATAACTGAGTATGTGGATCCTGGAGAATGATCCATGTGAACTTGAGAAAAAATGTTTATTCAGTTTTTGGGGTGTGCAGTACCCTGTAATTGTCTATTAAACTCATTTGGTCTAGATTTTTGTTTAGGGCAACTGTGTCCTTGTTTTCTGTCTTGTTGATCTCCATTGATGAGAGTGGGGTTTTCTAGTCTCCAACCACATTTGTATATTTTTTTCGGGTATCATATCTGTTCTCAGATAATCATATCATGAAAACAGATATGATTTCAGATATGATAGTAATTGTCTAATGTATTTTGGTGCTCCTTAATTTGGTGAGTATATATTGATGAATTAGTTATGTCTTTCTGTTTTATTATTCCTTTGATTCACTTCTTTTAGCTGGAAGTCTATTTTATCTGATGTAAGTATGGCTGTCTTTGCCTTCGTTAGGTGCCATTTGATTGTAGAATTGTTTTCCAATCCTTTATTTTCACACTAAGTTTATTCTTGAAAATTAGGTGCATTTCCCAGAGGCAAAAGTTTGGATTCTCTTTCTTAATCCAGCCACTCACTCTGCGTCTTTTTATTGGAGAATTTATTAACATTTAGGGTGATTATTGGTATGTGAATGTGTTAACTGCCACTTTTTTCAAAGTTTTGTGATTCTACATAATTCCTTCTTCAGTTCTTTGTGTTCATTCCTCTGTTTGGTTTAGTTACCAAAACCTCCTCTTAATATTTCTTGGAGGGTGGATTGCATATTTCCCAAGTTTGTCTTAGAATGCCCTTATTTCTCGAACTTCATCTAGGAAGGAAAGTTTCACAGGAAACTGACTGGCATTTTTTGTTTTGAACTATTTGAATATTGCACTCCATTACCCTCTTGGCTGTAGCGTTTCTTCAGAGAAGTCTGATGTTTTATATTGAGTATCTGATTTCCCCACTCATCAACCTCATGAATTTTTGTCTCAGACTCTTGGAAGTGTTACTACTATATGCCTTCCTGTGGTTCTCCTTTTGTTCTTGGTGTTATTCTAGCTTCCTGTATTTGTATGTTCACCTACTTCTTCAAGTGTGGGAAGTTTTCTTCCATTATTAAAAACATTTTTTTTTTTTACAATTACGTCTTCTCTCTCTTCTTCTGGGATTCCTATGATTTTTTTTTAAAGATTTTTATTTATTTATGCATACAAGAGCTGGGGTACAGGCCAGAGTCCAGGGAGGTGAGAGGATTCACCAGAGACACAGTGGGGAGCAGAACAGGCAGACTGACTGAAACACATTGCTGAGGGGAGAAGGGGGCGAGGTAGGAGAGATCTGCTGTGCCTTGTGGGTCCCCTCCCTGGCCGGGGGCAGGAATCAAACTTGTGCTGCAGTGGCTGCGGTTTGCTTCATAGTGCGTTGCTTAACCCACTGCGCCACCAGGGAGGCCCCCCTATGATTCTTATATTCTTTTCTTCATGGTTTCTTGAAGTACTTCTAAATATTTTGTATTTTCCTTTGTGTCTATTTCTACCTTGCTTCTTCCCCCATTTGTATATTCAATGTTACTGATTTGTTCTTGAATTTGATTTGTTCTACTTTCATGGCTTTCTACAAAAATTTTTACCTCCATTGACCTTTTTACATTATGCATTCCTGTTATTTTCTTGTTTAAAATCTCAATTTTGATTTTCTGTTTGTTGATTGTGTTTACAATAGCATTCTTTTTTGAGTTTTCTTGGGTATCTCTGGACTGTTTTTCTGAGTTATCTTGTATTTTTCCAATTCATGGATTTTCTTAGTTATTTTGAATTCTTTATCTGATAACAAGTAAAGCCCATTTATACCTTTGTGGTTCTGTTCTAGGTATATGCTTTCTTTCCGAGGACTTGCTTGACCATTTGTACTTTTCTTTCTCCCCATTGTTTGCTTTCAGATTTGTTCTGCCATAATTGGTGCTTCTGTTGGGCATGGGTCTTTTTCTCCTACTATTCTAGGTATTCACTGGGTGGCGGGTACAGTGTCAGGGCTTCCTCTGGAGCAGATCCTATCTAGCTGGGCTGGTGATTGGGATTCAGTCTTTGTCTTTATAATAGTAAAGAATTTCTTGAATTCTAAGATTTAAGCAAAATATAGCAGTTTGGTGGATGAAAAGATGCATTTTGAACTTATGTCCTGATCAAAAGGTTTCTTATTATAGAACTCAATTTAAAATCTAAAAAACTAGTTCATGTTTTGAAATCTAACTTAAATGCTGTGATAGTCTGTAACTTTAAGAAAATTTATTATAATAAGAACAATAATAATAATAACAATAACAGCAATAAAGACACAGAAACCAAAAATGAGGACACAAGGACAGACTGGGACACCTGGTGGGGAGGGGAGGGGGAGGGTTGAGGGAAGATGGGARCACGAGGGACTGAGGTGATGGTGCACTGGTGAGATGGTGATGGGGAATACATGGGGATTACAATTAATGGCAAGTATATGTAAATTTTAAAATATTTTAATAAAAAGAAAAAAAAAGAAAATTTATTATTATGTTACCTTTTTTCATTATATATGGCTATTTGTGATAAAATTAAAGAAATTCACATCAACCTAATTGGAAAAAAACTTTGAGATCAAGAGTAAGCTCCAGTTTTGACATAAACTTGTTTTGTGACTGCTGCCAGTTCGATTAATCCCTCACTTTCCCCATTATGCTACTAAAAAGAAGCAGTAGGTGTTCAATTACCAATTCCACTGAAAGAGTGGCTAAGAAAAGATAAAAAAAGTAGTATTTTTGTCTCTTTTTAAGAAAACCACATATGACACTCGTCAGAGTAACTCAACATTATACTACTGGCAG
The DNA here is from genome assembly GCA_019455555.1 of Galemys pyrenaicus. Lineage (NCBI taxonomy): Eukaryota > Metazoa > Chordata > Mammalia > Eulipotyphla > Talpidae > Galemys > Galemys pyrenaicus. Next base: position 13,308,630 of record JAGFMF010011830.1, read on the forward strand.
TACTGATTTTTTTTTAAGATTTATTTTTTCATTTATTTTATGCATATAAGAAGTGGGGTATAGGCCAGAGATGGGGGGGGTAGAGGGTGGAGGGGGAAGGTGTGTGTGTGTGTATGAGAGAGAGAGAGAGAGAGAGAGAAAGAGAGAGAGAGAGAGAGAGAGAGAGAGAAGAATTCACCAGAGATAGAACAGGGAGCAGAACTACTGACATACACTGCTGAGGGGAGCAGCAAGCAAGACAGGTGAGACAGGAGAGGTCTGCTGTGCTATGTGGGTTAGTTCTCTGACCTGGGATTGAACTCAAGTCATGGTGGCTGGTAATAGCTTGATAGTGCTGAGACTTTAACCCCTGTGCCACCAGGAAAGCCCAGCATTAATGTTTTTCAAGACCATGTATTAATTAAAAAAGAAGCCAGTTCCTACATATGCATGACTTTATGAAGACTTCATATTCTCTCATAGATGAACTGATTGTTTACAGATATTTTATGCATATAAGAAGTGGGATATAGGCCAGAGATGCAGGGGGGCAGGTGTGTGCATGTGTGAGAGAGAGACAGAGACAGAGAGAGAGAGAACACACCAGAGATAGAGTGGGGAGCAGAACTACTGAGATACATTGTCACCATCTAGTCTTTCATGTACCTATGAATTTGGATACATATGCAGATGTGATTATTTATTGTTTCAAGTTTTAATATATCTGTAATTTTAAGTCATAATTAACACCCACAAAGTAAAAATAGATAGACATTACCAATTTCTATACTTCTATAATATAGTTTCCTCTGTTTTTTATTGTTGTTGACCTATTAAGTTTTAAAAAAGTGTTTGCATGCAAATTCTTGTCAAGACTGCCTTTAGGGGCCTCCCTGGTGGCGCAATGGGTTAAGCAACGCACTATGAAGCAAACCGCAGCCACTGCAGCACAAGTTTGATCCCTGCCTCCCGCATGGGAGGGGACCCACATGGCATAGCAGACCTCTCCTGCCTCGCCCCCTTCTCCCCTCAGCAGTGTATTTCAGTCAGTCTGCCTGTTCTGCTCCCCACTCTGTCTCTGGTGAATCCTCTCACCTCCCTGGACTCTGGCCTGTACCCCAGCTCTTGTATGCATAAATAAATCTTTTTTTTTTTTTTTAAGTCTGCTTTTAGACCTGAATAATGGTCAAAGTATTTTTGACTGATAAGTTGAAGGTAATTCTAACCTAGTTTATTGGGCTACTTTTAATTCATAGAAACTAAGGGATTGAAAGATACAGATAGAATATTGATTACTTTGTATTTGTTATATTTTAATTCCAAAACTGCTAGCTCTTTTTTTTTTTGCTAGCTCTTTTAGACTGAAAACACTTTCAGTAATTTAAAATACTTGAATTCCTACTTTGACAGCATTCATGCTCGTTAAAAGCTGAAGCCATGATCCATGTTTGTACAAGGATTTACTTTAAATGACCGCATAATGAACTGCTTCTGCAAATTACTACTACCCTCCCCCATCTGCATCTTGGATTTTTGGAGAAGGAAACTAATGAAATTTAAAGAAATAGGAGAGAAATGCAAAATCAAGAAGAAATGTTAATTTTAAGGTTGTTCCTGTATTACACATCAAATTCTGAATGAATAATCATAGCAGTATTACTATGACATCTATTTTATAGCTTTTACTTTTAAACTAAATTAACTAGATATAAATATTTTACTGTTTTATAGATACTCTATCATTACACTACAGCTTTGTCCCATTAAGGAAAAAAAACCAAAATTATACCTTCCCGTGAAAATGCATATTTACATGGATAAATTATTAGTGATGATTCCTTTAAATTTCTTTATGTCTATCTACTGTGTTTAAAATATTTTACTTACTACATTTTAAAATATTGTTTCAATTTTTAATATGCCTGTAATTTTAAGTCATTAAAATTATTGTGTAAAAAAATTCTTCAAGTAGCATTGAACTTATATTTTAAACAATAACTCCAAAAATCTACTTTTTCATTCATTCAACATATATTTAGAAGCTTAGTATGTGCTGGCTTCTTTGTAATTTCGGGAAAGAATTTGTAACTGATTCAAGAAAAGTTGTCCTTGTTCTAATAGGTCTTATGTTGATATTTTAATAGAACAGACCAAATAATTTTTTTAAATGTGGCAATTTCAGACTTTCATAAATGATGAGAAATACAACAATGGAAGGTGGGAATAAGATTGCCCTTGGTGTCTAGCTGGTGGGTCTGAGGAACATCTCCATAAGCCAAGGGTAAGTTCATTTTCAATAGCCATTATTAAGGAGGAGAAACAGGTGTGGGCAATAGGCCTGTGATGGAAACTGTTAGGGGGGAAAAACCCTCCTGAATGGATTACACAAATAGATTATGGACTTCAACCCCCATTCTAGACCTACAAGATCCAAAAACTACAAATCCCATAAGGTCATTATCGAAGAGCAGATCACTGGGACCTGAGGGTGGAGTTAAGCAGTCAGGTTGAGTATAAAAGCAGACATGTGGGTCTTGGGGTTCTCTCCTTTCCTTGGGAGCCAGCTCTCAGCGCGCCATTGGGTTCCAACTCCGAGGACCTGGTGGGACATTTATGGATCTGTATCCCTCTCTTCCCCTTGTGTTATTCACTATGCTATTTCCCCTTCTCTTGTAAATAAAACCCTTTATTAACCTTTGTTGCGTGAGCCTTTAGTTGGGGTATTGTAAGTACCTTTAGAGCGAGCCGGTGAGGACCCAGTCAGGCAAACCCATTTTATATTAGGGTTGCCCTGTAACAAAACCAGTATGGAAGGGAAAGAGCTGGGGAACATCTAAGAGGCAGCCAGGGGCCAGATTTTATGGACCTTATTGACCATGTGATATAACTTGTATTTTACTTAAAATGTAATGGTAAGTTACACAGGGTTATAAGCTGTGGACTAACATGATGATTTAGATTTCAAGAGAAACCTTTTTTTAATCTCTTATAATTCAGAATATGTAATATATTATGTTTAGAAATATCAAAAAGATACTCTAGGTAAGTTTTTCTAGATAGGGCTTTATTAACTGTGTAATGCCAAAAATGCTGGATGTATTTAGAAGTCTATAGAATATTTCTTATACAGATATTTAATGTTTTTTCTTAATTGAGGGATCACTTGTTTACAACACTTTACATGATTTAGGGAATAGGTTCCACCACATCAGTTCTATTTTGCCATATGTAGCACCAGAAGGCATGGGAGCAGGTTTTCTATTGATTGGGGTAAATGGGTAAAGGAGAATCCTGGAGCCCTCAGTGACCTTTTCAGGCTTTTAATGATTTTTCTACAACATTTGTATTGAGGCAACCATGTGCAGGGCAGGCAAGGAGGCTGGGAGGCTGGCATCTTTAGGTATCTTTACTCTCTGGTATTATCTCAGTCTCTTTGCTCCTCTCTCACACTTCGCTGCACAGTCCTCTGCCACCTCCTTGTCCTCTGCTGCCTTCCCTATATGCTCAATCTCCCGGTGCTCAGGTGCGCCCACTCATACACACCCACACCACACTCAAGGAGCCGGCATCAGGCACGCGTGTAAGCCTACAGCTGTCGATCATTGATGCTAATGGCGGGAGGGTGGAAAAAACCTGATCACTTCTATTTACTCCATACCACATCACCCTCACCATCAAAGCATACATAGTGCTTGACCCTACCCATTGGGACCCCTCCCCATTTTTGTTCCCACACCAAACTTTTCTACCCCTCTTGGAGCCTTAATTTGGCAGTTATTTCTAGGGTTTGTTTTGGATTAGTTTTTTTCAGTTCTTTTATTTAAAAAATATTTTACATATGAGTGAAAACATTTGGTATTTGTCTTTCTCCTTCTGATGTATTTCACTTAGCACAATCACCTCAATTCCATCCATGTTGTCGCAAATGGCAAGAGTGCATCCTTTCTTATAGCTGAATAGTGTTCCATTATATATACCACATTTTTCTGATCCTCTCATCTGTCCTTGGGCACTCAGGCTGTTTCCATAATGTAGCTATTGTAAGGAGGGCTGCAATGAACATGAGAGTACATATATCCTTTCAAAGTAGCATTTTTGTATTCTTTGGATAGATATGTAGAATTACTGGATCATATGGTAGGTTGTAGGGTAAATAAATTAGTCAGGTTTTTGTGCCACTAACCTCGTGGGTATCACCTGCGGCCTAGATTGTGCTAATGCAGGAGGTGCTTGGAAGCGTGGGTGTGGGGCACATGTGCCTATGTGTGGACACCTGGAGCATGGGTGTGAGCATGGGTAAGTGTGCACACCTGAGCCTAGAGGTCAGGGCCATAAGGATGGCTACATAAGGGAGGCTGAGAGTCTCGGTTGCCTACTTGCCTCTCAGCCCCCTCTGCCAGGCCCGTGTCTGTCTCCCTGTATGCCAGCCTCCCTACTCTACAACCTACCATATGAACCATGTACCTGTGTACGTGGTTCCCTGAGAGAGCATTAAAGCGTGAAAAATCCACTGTGGTTCTGGAACTCTACTTTATCTCTCTGCCTGAATCGATAGTGATTCTGCCCTGTGCATGTTTGCACTAGAATCAATATTCTGAGGAACCTCCATACTGTTTTCTATAGGTGCTGGATCAGTCTACAGTCCCGCCAACAGTGTACAAGGATTCCTTTTCCCTCATATCCTCTCAAACACTTGTTGTTTCTGGTATTTTTGAGTTGGGCCATTCTCATTGTGGTTTTGATTTGCATTTCCCTGATTATAGTTGATGATGAGCATTTTTTTGTCATGTGCCAGTTGGCCATTTATATGTCTTCTTTGGAGAAGTCTCTATTTAGCTCTTCTGTCCATTTTTTGATTGCATTAGTTTTTTTCTTTATGTTGAGTTGTGTAAGTTCTTGTAGCGGCAGGAAGAGGGGCACAGGAGCAAGGTTTGGGACGGTTCTGGGCAGACAGGTCAAGGAGGGAGAGTCTTGGAGCCCTTGGTGGCTTTTCATGCTTTTATTAGTAGAGGTGGCCGGGTACATGGCAGGCATGGGTGCCGGAGGGCCGGGAGGCTGGCAGGCCTCCCAGCCCCCAGTGCATCTCACCCTCTCGGCTGCTGTGCTGCTGTTTCACCGCTGCTCTTTCTGCTGGTCGGTCCTGTCCGTCCTGTTGGTTCTGGCATCCTCATGACGCCACCCATTTAAGCCCGTGTCCAACTCAGGTGTGCCCACTTGCACATGCCCACCCTGGAATGCTCGCAGCACCGCAGGTGTCCATTATCACAGTGGTGGGAGGGTGGAAAGACCTGATTGTTCTCTGACCCTACAGTTCTTTATATATTTTGGATATCAGCCTTTTGTCAGATGTATTATGTACAGATATTTTCTCTCATTTAGTAGGGTGTCTTCCTACTTTACTGATGGTTTCATTCACTGTTCAGAAATTTTTTTAGTTTGATATAACCCCATTTCTTTATATTTGCTTTTGTTTCTCTTGTCATAGCCATTTCTGAAGTTGCTGTTGTAGAGTGTTTTGCATACTTTCTTCTGTGTTATGGTTTCTGGTCTTTTATTCCAGTATTAAACCCATTTTGAGTTCATTTTTGTGCATGATGTAATAAAGTGGTCTAGTTTCATTTTTCTGCACGTAGTTTTCCAGTTTTCCCAGCACAGTTTATTGAAGAGAATTTTTTTCTTCATTGTGTACTCTTGACTCCTTTTCTGTAGATTAACTATCCATATAAGTATGGTTTTATTTCTGGGTTCTTAACTCTATCCCATTCTTCAGTGTGTCTATTTTTATTCCAATACCATACTGTTTTTATATTCTTGTAGTACAGTTCAAGTCTGGCACTGTGATACCTGCTACTGGGTCTGGTTGCTTCCAGGAACTTCCCTGGCTTTTGCTGTGGTCTCTGGAGGCCTACTGCATTAGGCCTGACTCCCAGACCCCATGGTTCTCAGTGAGGTCTGCACAGGCCACTGTGGTGAAGGCTGCTTCCGAGACCTTCTGAACCTCACTGAGTTTTGTTGGGTGCCTACTGGTAGTAGTGTTGTTTCAGGGACCTGTTCCTGGGCTCACTGAGACCTGTGAAGGCCTACTGTGGGGTCTGCTTCCAGCACTCACCCAGGAGCTCATCAAAACTTTGAAATTTAATAATCTTTGTAGCAAAGTAACTAATTAAATACCTGTAAAGAAGTGTTTTTCTTAATGAAACCCTATCTCCAGCTTAAGGCAGTGATTTTGATTACTCAAGAAGAACTTCAAGTGCCCCACTTAAAAATACAAATCAAAAGAAAATTCTGAATAACAGTAAAAATGAAACCACTTTATTTAAATATAATTATTAAAGTATGATAGAACCAACTGACAAAGAAAACAAGTAAAGCTAAGTGTAAAGAAACTTAATGTGAAACTGTTTTTCAATAAGAAATATATGTCTATACACCTAGGAACAATTTTAAGCATTCAGTTAATACTGAATGGACTACAGAGTGGGGCACATTTCTAGAAGAGGTAGACTGCAATTGAACAGTAAGTGATTGTAGCGGCAGGATGGGGGTGGCACTGGAGCAGGGTTCGGGATGGTTCTGGCAGATGGGTCAGGGAAGGAGAGTCTTGGAGCCCTCGGTGGCTTTTCATACTTTTATTTAGTAGAGGTGGCCAGGTACATGGCAGGCAGGGGTGCCGGGGGGAGGGGGGCTGGCAGGCTGGCAGGCCACCCAGCCCCCGGCGCATCTCACCCTCTCGGCTGCTTTCTACTGCTGCTGCTCATCGGTTCTCTCAGTTCTGTCTGTTGGTCCTCGCAGTTCTGTTCTCACAGTTCTGGTGTCCTCATGACGCCGCCCATTTATGCCCATTTATGTGTCCCAACTCAGGTGCGCCCACTTGCGCATGCCCACCCTGGAATGCTCGCAGCACCACAGGTGTCCATCATCAGTGGTGGGCGGGTGGAAATACCTGATCAACCTTTACCCTACAGTGATTTTTACTTGTTTCTTGCTTACTTTATTAGCAAGAGACTGCTTTGTAATTTTAAGTCTGGTGCACTGGTGGTGACAACTGGCCCAGACACTTTCTTTACTCTTTCCTATTTTCTTCCTCCCAGTTCAAAGCCTATGTGTATAATGGGTAAATTTGTTTTTACCAAGGTAAATTCCAAGTAGTGCCACCATGTCTGAGAGTTTCAGCAGAGATAGAGACATAGAACATATTTGGTTTCTTTGGCGCATACAAAATTCATCTACAGTTAAACATGATAGAATAAACACTACAATATTTTATGTTTTAAACAACAGACCCTGATGTTATTGTTAATGGGCTGGTATAAATTCTAAACAAAAAGAGGAAGAAAGTTTGTTGATCTTTGCCAATGTTTTTGAAATCTATTAATTATTATTGATGAGATTTGGCATTTTAACGTGTATGTTTATTATTAAGACTAAAAAAAGGGTAGCATTCTAAGGTTTTGTAAATTTTTTTCAAAGTGGTCCAGAAGTCCAGTACTGCATTTTTGTTATATCATTCAAAAAATGAAATTATTTAAGAATTTAATTATGTAGTTTATAAATATTAATCATATAACTATAACATAGTACCTTATGGGTAGAAAGATATAATACAAACTTTATAGTCCATTTTATTAGTGAATTTTATTTCTAGTTGATGTTTTGTTTCAAAAATAAAAACCTCTTTGAAATGAACATTTGTTATTAGTTGATATTTTTTAAGATGTCATATATGATAGATTATCAGATAAGAAATCATTAATTAATTTTACCTCAATTTTGAAAGAAAATTATGTGTGATCATAGGAAATGTATTTTGGAGACAATACATCAGAACTTAAATAGTGGCTATCCCTTCTTTGTGTACTTCAGCACTATTTATAATAGCTGAGATATGGAAACAACCTAAATGCCTCAAAACAGATGCGTGAATCAAGAAGATGTGATATATACAATGGAATACTCTTCAGCAATCAAAAAAGATAAACTCATGCCATTCATAGCAACAATGATGGAGCAAAAAGGGGTTATGCTCAGTGAATTAAGTCAGAAGGGAAAATAGAAATATCAGATAATTTTGCTTATAAAGGGAATATAGGGAAATGGAATAAGGATAAAAAAAGACAAAACTTGCAAGCAAACTATAGATCTGAGATACATAGCAGGGGATGGGGAGGGAGAAGGGTCAAAATAGGGGAGGTATAAGCAGAAAAGATCATGGTGATGGTTCATGGGTATGTGGTGCTGGGAGATTTAAGGGGACTATACATGAAGGGAGAAACTAAATATTGTACAAAAATGAACAACATGTAAGAAAATAAAAAAGCTTAATCAATAAATAGTGGCTATTTTTGAGTGATGGAATTGTAGACTTTTTTGCTTGATTAAAAACATTTTCAAAATTTTGTACAATGATTACATATAATTTTTAATCTGAATATATTACTTTTAAAAATGTAGCTATGTATGTCACTCAAACTAAAAATAATTTTGTAAAGGTATAACAACGGACAAAATTATAATATTAGCTGTATGATAGCTACTACATCATAGTTACTAGTTAAAGGTAAATTGCCTCTCAGGAATAATACAGATTTGATTGTCTCCAAAAGATAACATTAGGAATAATTAATTTTTCAGTTCAATCAAATTTATGCAAAGATAGGTTTAAGTGTTTATTAAATAAAAAAGTCAATTAAAAGTGAATTTAAAGTACATAAAGGACCTAAAATAATTGAAATATGATAAGTAAAGGTGAAAGAAAATAGAAGGTACCTCCCTGTTTGCCATGTGAAAGTAACAATGGACCAGTGCAGGGTCTGGAGTGCAGCAGTATTTAGACTGTTTTGCTGGAAACCACTGCTTTATTTGGAGTAAATATGGCTTTCAGGAGGATTCTCTATTCACTTATATTAAGGAGTGAAGAGTTTATAATATGAGGTTAAGAATCTTGTTTTTCTATTCTTAAAAACAAAGCAACTGGAGGTGCTGTTCTGTCATTCTATTTCACTTACACATTTTAGCTGGAATGTGTGTAATAGTCCTGGAATTAGACTCTCCATGTTCAGACTACCTTTACCAAATACACATGCAAATTTTCAGGATACCAGGCAATGTTTCTGACAGGCTAATATTGCTTTTTTTCTCAGAGAAGACAACGCCTTGGGTCTAATCCTGGTTCTTCAACTGGCAAATAATTTCATCTCTCTGGGCTTCTGTTTATCTTCCTCTGAAAAATAAGGGAGCAACCAGATAATTTTCAGTCCTCTTTCAGCTCTTCCACTCTGTGATTCCATGAGAGAACTGAAGTCACAGCTTAATTCTTAGGTCCAATGGAGAAATAAAACTGAAACAATTACCTTTCATGGCAAAACTGTCTGCTAAACAAATTTTAGTGTTCAAAGATATAAAGTCCATTAATATTGTAGACTTACTGGAAAACTGATCAATTGAAATTTCCATATAATTATCTGAATATATTTTACCATTTGTAGGGTAAATGAAAATTATCAGGTTTTTCTGCTCTCCTCCCATTAGCATCAATGATAGATCTCTGTGGTCCTGCACGCATGCCTGATGGCATCTACCTGAAGTAGAGTGAGGGCATGCATAGGTGGGCACAGCTGGGCTGAGACACTGGCATATAAGGGTAGTGTCAGAGTAACTAGCAGCAGAGGCAGCAGTAAGCACTAGATGCAGAAGCAGCAGTGGTGGAAGAAACAGTAACAGGGTGAAGATTCACTGGGAGCTAGGAGGCCTACCAGCCTCTTGGCCCCTTGATCCTCCCTAACCCTCTGCCTGTTGTGTACCTGGTCGCCTCTCATGAATAAAGATTAATAAAAGCCTGAAAAATCCACCAAGAGCTTCAGGACTCCTCTTTACCTGTCTGCCCGAATCATAGAGAAACTGCCCTGTGCCCTCCTACCCCTACACCATCAGAAAATTTTTCTGTAGGCTGAGATTTTGCTGAGTTAATTAACTTTTTATTTAATTTTGAAATTTAGTAATTGACTAGTTTTGCATATCTTATTTAGCTGCTTTTAAAATCACAGATAATTTGGTCAAATACTCCAAATATTATACTTCATTCCTAGAGTTTAGGCACATTGCTTGCTCTAGACATGGAATAAATGAGAATTTAAATGTTATAAAATTTCAGTTATTCAAACATGTACACCTTAATGAAAACATACTAAATAGAAGTATTTACCTGTAGCATTCCTTAATGATTTTCTTCTGTCTAAGGTACATTAATTCCCAAGTGGTGGATAATCTTGGAAAGAAGACAAAAAGACTTTTAATTGTGTGAAAATATAATACATCTCCTTTTGGAGTTACTAGCTTAGCACACCTGTTGAGTTTCTGCTAATTTCACAAGCACTGCCTACTTGTTAAGGCTACAAAGATGAGTAAGATATGCTCCCTGACCCTAAAAAATCAAACCTAGGCCTCCCTGGTGGCACAAGACGTTGAGCGCTGCACTGTGGGGCTTCTACAGGGCCAGGGAGGGGACCCACATGGCAGCACACCTCTTCTGCCTCGCCCACTACTCCTTGCCGGCTGCTTCCTTGTAGCGGCAGGAAGGTGGCGGCACTGGAGGCAGGTTCAGGATGGTTCTGGGCAGACGGGTCAGGGAAGGAGAGTCTTGGAGCCCTCGGTGGCTTTTCATACTTTTATTTAGTAGAGGTGGCCAGGTACATGGCAGGCAGGGGTGCCGGGGGGCCGGGAGGCTGGCAGCCCTTCCAGCCCCCAGCGCATCTCACCCTCTCGGCTGCTTCTTCTTTCTGCTGCTGCTGCTGCTGTCGGTTCTCTCAGTTCTGTTGGTCGATCCTCGTAGTTCTGGCATCCTCATGACGCCGCCCATTTATGCCCGTGTCCAACACAGGTGCGTCCACTTGCGCATGCCCACCCTGGAATGCTCGCAGCACCTCAGGTGTCCATCATCAGCGGTGGGTGGGTGGAAATACCTGATCAACCTTTACCCTACATTCCCTCAGCAGTGTATTTCAGTTGATCTGCCTGTTCTGTTTCCCACTCTGTCTCTGGTGAATCCTCTCATCGCCCCTACCCCCAGCAGCACCTCTAGCCTGTACCCCAGTGCTTGTATACATAAATAAATAAAATCTTAAAAAAAAAACCCAAACCTAGTAGAAGATACTTGTTGTTCATCTGGAAATAAAGCATATAAAAATTTTATACTATATTATCTAATTTGAACTGAGAAGGTGGTATTTTAATTCATTCATGAGAAATCTGAGTATCATTGAGGTAAACTTGCCCAGTATTTGTTGTCTTAGTAAGAAGGCCTGTTTCCAAGTCTTTTATCACTCTATAATCCCTGGATTTTGCATAGTTCCTGGAACATAATAGGTGTTTTATAAATATTTGATAGATTAATAAATATTGGATTATTAGTATATCCAACAAATACTGTATCACAGATAAAAATTAGTAACATCATATTCATACTCTTCAAATATGCTCTTTCACTATTGATTGCTGCAATTTTATTGTATCTGGTTAGTATTAACAGAATGGATACTTGAGGTTTGGAGAAAAAAATTATGTATTACCCGATTTCTCAGATAAACGAAGAGATTGCTTTTGAAAAGCAGAAGCTGAACACCCTCACAAAAAATACCAGATAAACCCCCCAAACTCAGAACTTGAAACTCAGTGACCAGAGTATACAGTCCTTTATGAAGAAACAACTATGTCACGTATCAAACTTTCCCAATATTTAATGACTTGGAATAATTTAAAATCAGTAATTAGAAAAGATGACCTCAAATTTGAACATTTAGAAGCACTTTGTGTGCTTTATTAGTAATTTGGATGATAGTTACGAAATTCAGCTTATAGTTAGTGTTAAATACAGGGTATTAGCACATCAAAATTAAGAATGTAATCCAAAATGATCTTCATAGAATTGAGAATTAGTAATCCTAAATAGGAACACACAGTATCAGGAAAGACAAATGTACAATAACTACTAGATGCTACTATGGAAGAAAGGAATTAAGTACCAAATTCAGTAGTCATGAAGCAATTCTTGTATCATGTTCTTCAGACTGTTACTGGAATACTCTGGTCAGTCTTGGGTCTAGCATTTTAAGAGATGTGTAACAAATTGTATGAGATTAAGAAGATATAGACAATAATTGAAGGATGAAATTTTGGGAACATGAAACTTTACAAAATATGTTGAATTTCAGTTGTGTGAGGTCACAAAAACTTTTACACACTTGCTCCACCAAGTGTGGGAATAAAACAAGATAATGGAAGACAATGGACAGAGAATACAGGCAAAGTGAATTTCCAGGAGGTAGGGAGGGGAGAGTCCAGAGACAAGTATGTGCCCAGTATATACGACCATCTTTTGAGTTGATGCCTGTTACAAGGTTTAAGGAGAGACTTCTTCAAGAAGATAAAAACGAAAGAATTCTTAATATGTTTGACTATTGTAAGAGAAAGGTTAAATAGTTGATGGAGACTTTGGGTTAAGTTAGTGATAATACATAGCATATTTGACAAAACAAAATCCAGCTCCAGAGAAGAAAAAAGCCAAAAATAAAAGAGGAAAATTAAAGTATACTACAGAGTATAGCAATAAATAGTATTTAGAGTTTGTAATAATCTGTACACTAATTATTAATCTAACCAAAATTATGATCTAATGATTTTTAGTGAAGTGATGAGAAGTGGGGCAGAGGGTCATAAATTGGTGCCCTTTTATTCCACAGTGAGAAATGATGAAAAATGCCTGCACAAATTGAAAAGATCAATTTAGCAACTGAAGCAACAAAGCATACTTGAAGTTGTGGAAGTAAACAACCAATTTCAGTCAACCAAATAACTAAACAGACAAAAAAAAATAGCTAAAAATGTCAAATGCAGTTGCCTTTCGAGTAGATAGAAAGGTATTGGAGTGACACAAATAATTGCATCTTTCACAATAAATAGAATAAACTGAATCTTTAAAATTATGTGAAATCAAATCATTTAACTACATATAATATTTAAAGGGTGACCTAATAATATTGAAATTTAGGGAGGTTTACCTTTTCTCGGGTGACTGTTGGATTTGTGAAGTCAAGGTTTTGTTTAATTTTCTGCTTGGATAGGTAATGTTCTATAGGAATTTCTAAGCAGTTGAGGCATTTCCTTTACTGGAACTCTATGGTACTAGTCATCTATAGTCAACAGTCTGGCATGGCTTATGTGCAGTTATGATGTAAGGTCCAAGTACATTGCTCTGGCTCATCTCCTGGGTTCCTTATAACTGTGTGCTGCTGGCAGAGGTGTGGTGTGAGAATACACAGACTCAAGGTCAGATTCCAGCTCAATCATATGCTATTTATGTGACTTCAGAAAAGTTACTTAACCTCTCTGAATCATAATTTCCTCATCTTTAAAATGGTGTTATGTGATTGCCACTGATAGCATTACTAAATGATTCAATGAATTTATGTTTATAAAGCACTTGGCAGATTTTCAAAAAATATTGTTCCTTCTCTGCAGGTTTAGAGCAGTGATCATTTGAATCAGTATCATGGTGTCTATTTAACCTTACCACAATCAGGTAGAAAGTTAAAAATTATTCAAATACATGCACATTTTACCTTTTACATGCTATAAAACTATCAGTCTTCCCATCCTACCTGGATATGCTTTAAGAATAATTGATGTGCTCAAATTAGATAGCTATTTGATATTTTGTAGGTGCAACTTAACCTGAGTGTGTGTTACATGTGGCTTGGTATCATAAGAAGGCTTCAGAAATCTTCAAGGTCTGTAAATGATGAAATAGTCAAACATGACCCATCAAACCAGTCTCCCAAATTGCCATGTAAACCCTCGAGACCCTGTGAATCATAGTTTGTAAACAACTATCCATAGGTACAGGTATTTCCCCTATGGTATTATTTATATGAAGCTGCTAAAGAGCTTTGTTTTTGTTGTTGTTGTTATTTGTCTTGTTTTGTTTCTTTTTTGCTTTGCTAAGTATTAATTCTGGCACCTGACCCACAAAGGCAGAGGCTTGGGAGGGTGGAGAGGCTGAAGAGGTCCCTTGAATAGAGAATGGCAAAGAAAATCAGCCTTTGAAGCAAAGTTTTTTTAAGGACCTTGTGGTTTGATTGTCCTCTGTAAAATCCAGATGCTAAGAGTAAATGACCCTGGTTGACGAAGAATAATCTGCCACTTACCCAACTTTATGATTCTGTCCAAACTGGGTTTTAGGATAGAAGGTTAAAAAAAAAACAACTGTGTCCTTCCACTTTAAGTTTGTGTGGATATTAACTAGTGACTATAGAAGGAGTACCTATTTTCACACTGAAATTCTTTCATTCAATAAAAATATTTTATATTTTTGTAAATTATTACTTTTATAATATATTTTTTAAAATGCAGTCAGTAACCATTTTTAGTTTTTCAGAACTACTTATAGTAGAATATATTTCATCTTTTCTCTAGGTGAATGAGAATTGAGTTCCTTAATGTATTAGTCCACTTTCTCTCTCTCAAACAGGAACATAAATCCTTTCAATCATTTATCATTTGAATCTGTCACTTCCTTGAATTCAGCACGTGTTGGACTCTGGGGATAACAGATGACTATGACAGAGTAAATGGGTTGGGGGAGTTCATTTTCTATTAAGGATGATAGTGGAGAGAAACCTGGATTTGGAAATAAACAATGACAAAGATGACAATAAAAGTACTGATCTCCCTCTATTTAAGATGGCATTACATCCTAACAAACCCAATGCAAACTGAAAATGCATTTAATGTGCAAATGGGAGAGGTGTGCTTCATCAAAGGAAAACTGAGGTGTATAACCTGAAGAGGAGGAAAGAATTCTGAGCAGAGAAAAACTGGATGGACACTTGATACAGTCATTTAAATTTGGTTAGTTTGAAGGTGAAGTGACAAAATATAAAAGTATTTTGTAAACTAAAAATTTATTCAATTAAAATTATTTCTATTAAATTATTAATTACTGTTAATTTATTAAATTATCAAGTATTATTTCAATTGCAATTTTTATTTTTTAAAAAAGATTTATTTATTTATGCACACAGGAGCTGGGGTACAGGCCAGAGTCGCAGGAGGTGAGAGGATTCACCAGAGTGGGGAGCAGAACAGGCAGATTGAAACACACTGCCGAGGGGAGCAGCGGGCACAGTAGGAGAGGTCTGCTATGCCATGGGGGTCCCCTCCCCAGCTGGCCGCAGGGATGGAACTCGTGCTGCAGTGGCTGTGTTTTGCTTCATAGTGCATTTCTTAACCCACTGTGCCACCAGGGAGGCCCTCAATTGCAATTTTTAAATTGAAATAGTCAAAACATGCCCCATCAAGCCAATTTGAAAAATGCTGTCCTTTTATTAGTTCATGGACTGTTCCATTCATAGTAAAAAATTGAAAGACTTTAGGAGCTTGTACTTTGATTTGTTAGTTGACCATTCAATATACATATATAAAAAGAAATGCATTTAATACACCTAAGCAACTAAGCATCATGGTTTAGCTTACTTAGCCTATCTTAACTTTACTCAGAACACTTACTGTAGCAGCAGAGTATACTGTAAACTGGCAGTTGTTTGCCCTACTGACTGCATGTCTGCTTGGAAGTTGCTTCTGCCCAGCATCAGAGACAGCTCACATACCACATTTCACTAGTTGGAAAAAGATCAAAATTCAAAATCTTAAGTTCAGTATTTACTGAACGCATGTAACCCTAACATCATCATAAAGTGGAAAACTTTAAGTTTAGTCATTGTAAGTCAGGGACTGTCTATATACACAAAGGTTAAGATGGCACAAAAAACTAGCAAGGCCATCCATGGAGCTTTCCAGAGAAAAGGTGAATGGTTTAACTTCATCTCAAAGACCCATAGAATTTGCTGGTCAGTGATATTGGGGCTATTATGGTAGGATAGAAGAGTATCAGTATGTGGTAAATGGATATGATTTAGAACCAAATGATATGTTTGTGGCATCACCTGACATACCATGTGGTAAATAAGAAGTGAATATGGGAAGGTGGTAAGAGATGAGAAATAAGAGTTAATCCCCTAACTCTAACAGAAAAGACAGGTTCCAAGACACATTGTTAAGATTACGCTCCTGGTGAACATAATGGGCTGTAATGAGGGGAGATATTAGTCCAGGTAAGAGACATGTAAGTTTGTTAAGGAGAGGGTGGTAGGTCATTATAAATCATTAAAAAATATTAAGTACTATGTGAAATCATAAAAGATATCCATATTACTCTCTGCTCTAATTTGGAATCTGGTGTGATAACACAAGCTCTGTTTAATACATATTTCCTGTGGCCAATCTAACACATAATACCCTTTACAGTAGGAGTACAACTATCACGCAGTTCTCTTATGACTTTCCAGAATTTGTTATAAAAACTATTTGTGGAAAAATGCTTGTTAAGAAAAAAGAAAACTTGTTTTATTCTCTTTAAATATCATAAAATAATTTTCTTCAGTTGCCCATTTGATTTCTTTAATCATTTTGCAGAAAACAATCAACTTTTGCTTCTATCATAGGAGATAATGTCACTATAACTCTGAGAAACTGGCAAAATGGTGAGATTAAGGATGATTTTATAGATTTTTCACTGACTTAAATGAATTGATGTCTTACCACAGCATTTTTAGCATTCCAGACTTGTGATAAACGGAATCCAGTTCAAGTTTCCTTTAACCTTCATTCTAAGGACCCAAGTAGCACTTATGATTAGAAATTTAAACATTTGTAAATATACATGTTTGGATTTGACTATGTTTGACATATTGATCAAATACCTGTCCTAAATTCATCAATGAGACAGCTGAGGAAATAATTTCTGGAAGAATTTTTACTCCTCTTCAGTGTTAGTCAGGAAGTCATAAAAAATAATAAACTGTGGTACATATTTCCATGTAGAATTTGGTGTATCATTCAATGGAGAATTTTGTTTTTCAGCTACCTGTAGTTCACATTTTTGAACTTGCTTTTCTCTCCAGGATAATTTGATGAAGTCCTCAAGATAGAAAATATCTTTTTATTTTTTTAAGGCTAGAGTTTTTTTTTTCCCCCTTTATTGAGTGATAAACTTGGTTGAAAAGTTTTAAGTAGCCAGAATTAATTTGATATATGAAATAGCCCTGATTGCAATATGAAATAGTCATTAAATAATGTAAATAATAGAATAAATGTTTTTGGATCAATGAAACTATTGTCTAAAAATTGGCGCAGTTTAAAATGTAGTAAATTAGAATCTGGACCATGTAGATGAAAACTACCCCTTTTTTCCTGAGAATCTCACTATTATTTAATCAGGTATGACTTTTACTTTACAGTTTTCCTGTTTCTTTGTTTTTCATTTTCCTGCACCCTTTCTTTATAGTAGAGCGGAACATTTCCCCTGATTCTTGAATGGGAAAGTAGCAGAAATCTCATGTTAAGGAGTGTTTCAAGCACCTGTACCAGTGCAGTGCTTTTTCATTCCTGCATGTGCATCAGAATTATTTAGGGGGTACTTTAAAAAATATATCAACTCACAGACTGCATCCCCAGAATGACTGATTTGACATGATTAGGAACTGGGTGTTCACTTTCTTAAAAATGCCTAGATTGACTCTATTGCACAGATGAGTTGAAATCACTGACCTCTAATGTCCTTTGTACATGTATCCCCAGGATCATTTTCTTCTTTTCCCTGTACCCCCAGAATTATTTTCAACCTGACAGATTTGCATCATCTGCTTTAAGAATGCTCTTGAGAAAACTGTGACAATCAAACTCTGGTTTCCAATATGATTTATTAAGATAAGGAGAAAATATGAGAACCTCCATCTCTATTTTCAATTTTTATCCTCTGATACCTGTTGTAAAATGTTTTATGGTGTACTTATTATATTAGTACAATAGACTTTATCTTTTTTGTAAATGGGGATATACCATCAAATCTTCACAGCCTTTATAGGCAAAACAGAAAATATCCTTTTCTCTATTACTTAAGTCTTTTTTTTAAAGATTTATTTATTTATGCATATAGAAGCTGGGGTACAGGCCAGAGGTGTGGGTGGTGAGAAGATCCACCAGAGACAGAGTGGGGAGCAGAACAGGCAGAATGACTGAAACACACTGCTGAGGGGAGCAGGGGGCGAGGCAGGAGAAGTCTGCTATGCCATGTGGGTCCCCTGCCTGGCCGGGGGCAGGGATCAAACTCGTGCTGCGGTGGCTGCGGTTTGCTTCATAGTGCATTGCTTAACCCACTGCACCACCAGGGAGGCCCCACCATTACTTAGGTCTTTTATTACTTTGCTTACCAAGAGAAACTGAAATGTTGGCTTTTTATGTCTGCTGATTTCTGTAGAGTTTTCAGCTCTGTCTGATGGTTCTCCCTGCTACAGCTGAATTCCATGGCAAGCTTTTCTTGTTGGGACTTTCCCTTCTCCAGATTTCTTGAGTCAGCTTCCTCCCCTAGAACTTTTTGGGTATAGCAACAGAAAAGACCTTACACAGAAATGCCTTTGGAATATTCTTTGATGTTAAGAAATTGTTTTTAAGATGTAATAATGATATCATAACTAAGAAGCTCATGGTCTACTGATGAGCTAACTGGGATATTTTGTGTATTTTAAAAGAATAAAGGGACTCCTTATCTTTTAGGGATATATACTGAAATATTTATAGATGGAATGAAACAGGATCTGTAATATGTTTTTAATTAGCCAGAGTATATTTAACCACAAAAATTAACAAAAAATTAAAATGAGAAGGAGGAAATAGTTGGAGCTTAGAGGAGACATTATTGACTGGGATTTGACAATTGTTGATTCAGAGTAATGGGTAGATGAAGGTCATATATCCTGCTTACTTTTTTTATATGTTTTATTTTAAAGTTAAAAAAAAAATTAAAAACTCATTTGGGTAGTTATTTAAACTGCAAACCTCCAGAGCTTGCCAGATTAAAACTGTTGGATCTGAACAATTTTAGATATGGGCTTCTGATTGTATTCTGGTTCTGTAACAGTGTAATTCCCATAGAAAGGGGAGGGTCTAGTTTTCCTGCTAAGGAAGGGTGGAGCTGAGTAACAAGGGGGAAGCTAAAAAGAACTCGGGAGAGAGAACTGCGAAAAAGAATACTTGGGAGAAGAGTTGGAGGAGGCACGTAGAGCAAGGACATGTGAAGAAGCCACACTTGCTTCTTGGCCTTGGACTTATACATAGGGACTTGGGAACATGGAAGAAGATATTTGGAAGAGATATGGGTGAGACACTCATGGGGAGGTTGACAATAGCAGGCTTTATCTTGGCATATATTTTCCTTCCAGACTTGTCTGACCCCTTCTGCCCTTTTACTATGGGGCCCCACTGGCTTGTGGCAAGCTTTTGGGCCTCAGTGGCCCTGCTTTAGGCCAACACTGTTATGCTGTGCATGTATTAACCCAGGAGGGGATGGGTAACTTTGGGAGTTTCGTGGGGGAACTTTCTTAATGAAATTCTTTCTCATCTCTCTATTGCACTCCAGTTGTATTAAAGTTCTTTTCTATTGAAGGTTTTATGCAGTTAAGAGTATGTTTTGTCTTTATGCAGTGGATGGCAGAACCCATTTAGAGCAGACAGATTTGGGACTTCTGGGGTGCTTCTCATTTTACCCACTAACAGTTCTGATGCTCTTTTCCTTCTTGCTCTCTATTCTCACCAATTCTCCTATTTTCTGCTCCCTGTCTTGCAGCCTGTTGACCATCACTTTCTTGTAGTTATTTGCCTCTTCTATTTTCCTTCTTCTACCTGTCCTCATGCTTTTGTTATGAAATTGCTTTGTTCTCTGCCTCTCTCTAAATCCCCCTTCCGACAAACACATTTAGTCAAACCAAATATGGGCCATTTTCTCACCACCACCTAGTTTTGTCAGGCAACTTGGTTATAGCACAGTCCTGCTCTTACGTTTCTGTTCTGGGGGTGGTGTGGCAGTGAGGCCAGAAAACGGCTTCCTTCACTTCTTTGGCAGACTGATTCTTGATCTCATGTCTCTGGCCTGAAGTCTCATCCTGTATGCTGCTTCTTCCAACCTCTTGTCACAATCCTCCTTGAGGGGATTTCAGATTGGAAGGAGGTGACCTTTCTACTGCCTGTGCGAGGTCCAATGGAAAGCCCCCCTTTCCTGCTGCCCCTGACACTTGCTTGTCCCCAAGAAGAGGAAAGTCTAGAAACCTTTCAGTATTTTTCTTGGGGGAATTTCTATGATGCCTATTAATTTTCCTGAGGTTTTGTCCTCTTTTTATATGTATGAGTTGTTCTGAAAGTCCCTTTATAATTGTACAAATCCCTTTATTTGGAGAATTTCAGGGATTTCAGATAACATGAAATTCATCTCTCATTCACAATTAATTATTGTTCTTTTGTAATGCGCACAGCACCTGGTTTGGGCTTCTTGTAACTACAGGTGAGAAGAACCACTCAGCCGCTTGGATCCAAGCTCCATCTCACTGTCCACATCTTGTTTTTTCCTAACAACCTTTGAATGCCCTCTACCCTCCTCCCCGCACAGCAAGGCTATTAGATATTTTGTCACCACTTCCCTTTCCCCTGTGACCTACTGCAGGGAAAAATGCTCAGAAAGAACAAGTTAGCGTTACAGTGTCAGCAGCTGCCTTTATCTAGACCTATAGCTGAGCTGGGCTAGGGAACTGAAGGGGAGGGGCTAGAGTCAGAGAGGAGAGGTCCATAATTATTCACTTCCCCTTCACTCTTTGCACTTCTAATTTTAAAATGACTAGGGGCAAGTCACTCACTGTAAATGGGGCTTCCACTTCAGCTTGTGTTTCAAAACTACAAGGAAAACTAGGTTAGGATCTTTCAACCCCACCTGCAACCCCAGGACTGAGATCTAATAGGGGAAGGGAGGAAAAGAGGGCACCAGGGCAGAGCAAGGAAGCTTCAGGAAGACAGGAAAGCTAGAGAGAGAGAAGTGGAAGAAGAAGCTAGCAAAGCAGGAGAAGAGGAGAAAGGAGGGGAAGAGGAAACATTTATTCTTTCATCTATTTATGTTAGAAAAAAGCTGTTATCATGTGCCTTATTTCATTAAAAGGAATTTCACTGAATTCTGATGAGATAGATAAAATATCCAAACGGTAAGTGAGCTGTTGATGTGCTAGGATTGTATGAACAAAATGAGATTTTTTTTTTAGATATGTACAATAGCAAAGACTTCCTGATATTGAAGAGACAGTTATTTGCTGACCATATTTATTCAATTTTACTTGATAATAAATGTATTCTTAATAATGTTTTTAATAAACATTTTCTTAATAATAAACAGTTTCTTAATAATGTATTTTATATAATGAATACTTTATATCAGGTTGATGGTTTATCTCAGTTTTCCATGCCATTGAAGGTAATTTCTTCCTTTTCCTAGATGAGGAAGACTTGTATGTATTTCTTATTGTATAATCCTATCAGGAACATATAGATAGAATTAATCTTTTTTACTGCAATAATGATTTGTTAACTTGAGGAACTCCAGGAAATGCAGAAAAGGTGCAAAAAGGAAAAACAAAAGGCCCAACACTCAGAGAGACTTACTATTAGTATTTGGTGTGGATCCATTCTGTAAGGCATAGTCTACATACATTTATTTCTCCCTTTCTTGGCCAATGTGTTCATTCTACTCCATATTCTTCCTTTTTCTTTCATACAAAACATTTCTTTGTTTATAACAGGGCTTTTAAAGCATAACTCCTATTGCAATATAACATACAGAAAATGCATTAATTACAGTTGTGCAGTTTGGTGAATATTCACAAAGTGAATACACCCATGTGACCAAGAGAAAAAAACAGGTACCACAAAACAGAACATATCAGCACCCCATGAGCCTCCTGCGTATGCACTTTCCAGCAGACACTAGGCCCCATCTGAACTTTTACCACTACCTGACTTCTTGGGCATAGATCTCCTTCATTCTGAACATTAATGTAAATGGCATAGTTATGAAATATATAATACTTATAAAATATAAAAATTACAATGTGTTTTATTTTCAATCTAGCTTCTCTTATTATGATTGTGAAATAAATTTGATTTTTAATTTTTATGGAGAATTGCAGTTTGTGCAGTCTCATTTTGCATAGTATCCCATCATATGCATATATAAAAATTTATTTAGCCTTTTTATTTTTTAAGGGCATCTGTGTTTGTTCCTCCTCAGCTGTTATGAATAGTGTTGAATGAAAGAACATCTTTGTACATTTATTCTGGTGCACATAGGTACTTCTTTCTTTTCTAGAAAAAGGATTCTGGGTTTATTATGATGGACCTATGTTTAACTTTACTAGATAATGCCAAGCAGTTTTCCAAAGTAAGTGCCTGCACAAATCTTAAGATTTCTGTATGTTTCATATTCTTGCCATTACTTAGTATTTTCAATTGTAAAAACCCAGGCCAACAAACTGAATTGCTTAAAACTCCTCTTTTGCCTTAACTAATCCAATGTGTTTATTCTTTTTGTGTAAATTCTACAGTACCACAGATAATAATTTTCTTTTTTATTGCAATGGCAGTATGTTCACTTAAAGAAATTCAGGAAGTTTTGGGTGATTTGAGGGTAGGTAGTGGTGTCTCACTGTGGTTTTAGTTTTCATTACATCATTTTTGATTAGCCATTTGTATATCCCATTTTGTGAAATGCCTGTTCAAGTCTATTGCCTATTTTTACCTTGGGTTGGCTTGCAAGTATAGTTTATATTTTTGGACGAGACATTTGCCATATATGTATTACAAATTTCCACTTTGTAGTTTGCCTTATCATTCTTATTAGTGATTTTCCATGGAATAGAAGTTTTAGTTTTAATGTAATCCAATATATAAATGTTTTCTGTTAAACTCAATACTTTCTATGTCGTTTTAGATATCTTAGCCTATTTTAAGGTTATGAAGATATCCTTTTTTTTTCTTCCAGGAGTCATATTATTTTCCTCTTTCACATTTGGATTGTTTTCTCTCAAATTTTATTGATTTTCCAATGTTTTTACAACTATATAATTTGTTAGTACAACTTTACATCTCTTGTGTATACATGCTCCAAGTGTCCTCCACCAAATCTCTCCAGCACCACTACCTGATCGCTTCCCCTCCTCTATCCCCTTCACCCTCCCCATACCCCTTTTACTAAACCTCATACCATTTATGATAATCCCCACACTCCTCTGTAAGAGTCTAAGAATTATTTTTTTTTTTTAGTTCTCCAGTTTGTTTTCTTCAGTTATTTATATTCAGTACATGAGTGGAACCATTTTCTTGTAAGCATTTCATTGTTTCAGTACTTATATCCACATCTTCAGTATTATATGAAGATAAGGATATCTTCATAACCTTAAACTAGGCTAAGATATCTATATCCACATCTAGTTCATTTTGAAATAATTTCTTTGTACAGAGTTAGTTTCATTTTTTTTTTGCATGGCTGTCCAAGTTTCCCAAAGCTATGTGTAAAGAGGTTTTCCTTTCTCAGTTCTATGGTCATGGTTCTTTATCAAAAGATCAATTCTTCATATTTGAGTGGGTTTATTTATGGACTTTCTATTTTTTTCCATTGAGGGATTTTACTTGCATATATGTATTACAACCCTAGAAAGAAATTTTCTCTCTTGTGCATTTTCATTTACACTTCTTACACTTCATTTACACTTTATGGTGAATGATGTTAACTGAAGTTTTCAGTACAAGAAACCAAACCGATGGGAGAGGAACAGGTGATTTTGCCATTTTTCTAGGTCTTTGAATTGCACATAAAATGTGGACTGTCACTCCATACTAGTTTAACATGCCTGTGAGATTCAGTATTTTCCCAACTCTGTGATCATCAATGATTTCAAATTTGCCAATGTAACCATACTTCATCATCACATTTAGAAACTGGTTGATAAATTTGAGTATAAACTGATTAAGTACCTGGCATTTGCTGTTCTTTTTGGCATTATTACTGCTCTCAGGAGCATCATGTGTACCATTATGGTGGCAAGGAAAAATGGCAGAAAGAGCTGGACTTTCTATTCTGTTCTACTGGTCCATACTGTTTTGATTGTTTTGCTGTGTAATATAGGATGGAGTAAGGGAGAGTGACACTTCCATTTTTCTTTTTTTCCCCTCAGAATCACTTTGTTATTTAAAAAAAAAAAAGAATTGCTTTGTTATTCAGGATCTTTTATGGTTCCATACAGGATTTAGAATTGATTGTTATATTTCCTTGAAAAATGTCATTGGAGGGCCTCCCTGGTGGTGCAGTGGGTTAAGCAATGCACTATGAAGCAAACCACAGCCACTGCAGCACGAGTTCCATCCCTGCTGCCGGCTAGGGAGGGAACCCACATAGTGCAGGCAGACCTCTCCTGCCTCACCCGCTGCTCCCCTCAGCAGTGTGTTTCATTTAGTCTGCCTGTTCTGCTCCCCGCTATGTCTCTGGTGGATCCTCTCACCACCTGCATCTCTGGCCTGTACCCCAGCTCTTGTGTGCATAAATAAATAAATCTTTAAAAAAATGACATTGGAGTTTTAATAGTTATTGCATTAAACCTTAATTTGCTTTAGGTAATGTGGTCACTTTATTCATTTATTTTTAATTAAATTTCTTTAAGTATATTTGACATCATTTGTATTCCCCAGGGAGTTCCCACCACCATTCCACCCATGCACCATCACTTCAGTCTCTTATGCTCTTTCTGCCCTCATCCCATTCTTTGCCCTCCCTTCCTTCCTCTCTCCCACCATGGTCCCTTTGGTTTATCTTTGACCTTTTGGTCTTATTAAGTTTTTTTTTTTTTTTATTGCTTTTGGTTGTAATTGCCCTTTTCCTTGAGCTCATTTTTCTTCTTCTTCTTCTTTTTTTTTTTTTGTTGTTGTAGCTGTTGCTCTTTCACATTCCTCCTAATAGTGAAGCAATCCAATATTTTTCTCTTGCCTTCTGACTTGTTTCACTGAGTATAATTCCTTCTAGCACCATCCATGTTTCCATAAATGGCCCTAGTTTTCATTTTTGATTGCTGAATAGTATTCCATTGTGTATATGTACCACATCTTCTTGATCCAGTCATCAACTTTTGGGCATTTGGGTTGTTTCCAGGTCTTACCAATTACAAATAGTACTGCAATAAACATAGTAGTACAGGTGCTCTTTTTGATCTGTGTTTTTGTGTCTTTTGGGTAGATCCCTAGGAGTGGGATTGACTGATCATATGGTAGTTCCATTTCTAGTAGATTGAGGAACCTCCATACGGCCTTCCATAATGGTTGGATTAGCTTGCATTCCCACCAGCAGTGTACCAGGGCTCCTTTTTCTCCACATCCTCGCCAGCATTTGTTGTTGTTGGTTTTTTTGATGAGTGCCATTCTTACAGGTGTGAGGTGGTACCTCATTGTGGTCTTGATTTGCATTTCCCTGATTATGAGGGATGTTGAACATTTTCTCATGTGCTTGTTGGCCATGTGTATGTCCTTTTTGGATAAGTGTCTTTTAAGTTCTTCTGCCCATTTTTTGATTGGTTTTTTTACTTTATTTTTCTTGAGTCTTATGAGTTCTTTGTATATCTTTGTGATCAGACCCTTGTCCGTTGTGTGGAGTACAAAGATTTTTTCCCATTCAGTGGGGTTTCTTATTGTTTTATTTAATCTTTCCTTTGCTGTACAGAAGCTTTTTATCTTGATGTAGTCCCATCTGTTTATCTTCTCTCTCATTTTTATTGCTTTGGGGGCTGCCAATGTGGTCACTTTAACTATATTCATTCTTCCAGTTCATGAACATGTGATTTCTGTGTGTCTTCTATTTCCTTTGATAGAGTTTTCAGCGTACAGTCAGTCCTTCATCTCCTTTGTTAACTTTACTGAGGTATTCCATCCTTTTTAGTGAGATAGCAAATAGATTGTTTTCTTAATTTCTTATAATTCATTGTTTACTTATAGGAATGCAGCATACTTTTATGTATTGGTTTTGTACCCTGCCATATTTTTGTATTCATTTATTATTTCTAGCAGTGTTTTGGTAAAGTCTTTTGGATTTTCTATGTGTTTATCATGCCATTTGCAAAAAGTAAAGTTTTATTTCTTTTCTGATTTTGATTATTTCATGTCTTTTTATTGTCTAGTTTCATTGTTTAGGATTCCTAATACTATGATGAATAGTAGTGGTGAAAGTTGACATCCTTGTCTTGTTCCTGATCTTGAGGGAACATTGAGTATGATGTTAACTGTAGGGATATCATATATGGTTTTTATTATGTTGATATGTTTTTATTCCCAGTTTATTGAGATTTTTCAATCTTATATGGGTATGGAATCACATAGACTGCTTATCAACATCAGTTGAAATGATCATGTGATTTTTATCTTTTTTTGTTGATATGGTGAATGACTTTGATTGGTTTGCATAGACTGAACCAAGTTTATATCCCTGGAATGAATGGTTTGTTAATATGTTTCTAGGTTTGCTTTCTTAAGATTCTGTTGTGGATTTTTGCATCTCTATGTTCATCAGAGTTGTTGGTCTATACTTTTTTTGATACTGTTCTTGTTTGGTTTGAGGATAAAGATAATTTTGACCTTATGAAGTATGTTTTGGAGCTTTCCCTTACCTTGAAATTTTTTGAAGAGTTTAAGGAGGATAGATACTACAACTTTGAAGGTTTGGTAGGTTCACTTGTAAAGCCATCTGGCCCTGGACTTTTGTTCTTAGGGAGATTTTTTGTTACTCCTTTGGTTTCTGTGTTTGTGATTGGTCTATTCAATCTGTCTATTTCATCCTGGTTTAGTCTTGGAGAGGTGTATGATTCTAAAAATTTGTTCATTTTTTTCTAGGTTGTCCAGTTTGTTCGCATGTAGATGTTCATAGTAATGTCTTATGGCCCCTTATATTTCTGTGATGTCTGCTATAGATTTAGTTCTTTGATTTCTGGTTCTGTTTATTCTGTCTTTTTAGGTAACCTAAGTTTTTGTCTTTTTTTATATTCTTTCAAAAATTAGTTGTTGGTTTCATTAAGATTTGTGTTTTCTTTTCAGCATCTGTTTCATTTATTTCTACTCTAATTTTTAGGATTTCCTTCCTTCTACTGATTTTTGGTTTTATTTTTTCTAATTCCTTCAGATGGAGAGTTAGAGTGATTATCTGAGATTTTTCTTTTTTATTGATATTGTCCTGTGTTGTTATGTATTTCCCTCTTAGTACTATTTTTAGTTAATCCCACAATCTGTTAAGTTGTCTCCTTATTTTCAGTAGTCTCCAGATAACTTCTTTCTCCTTTGATTTCTTCATTGACCCAAGAGTTATTTGAAAGTATTTGTTTAGTCTCTATATGTTCATTTTCTTTATCCCACCAGATTTCTTTTTGTGGTTAACTTCTAGCTTTATATTATTGGATAGAAAGTATGTTTGATATGAAATCAACTTTTTTGAGATGTGTTTTATGTCCTGGCATATGACTATTCTTGTTAATATTCTGTGTACACTTGTGATGAATTTGTATTCATTTCTTTGGGGATGGAGAACACCATATTTGTTCTCATTTCATTCAATATCTCTTTTTGTGTTTTCTTAAATATCTTGGTTATTTTTTTTAGTGGAGAAATTTTTGTGCATTTCATTGATCTTCTAATCTTCATTGGGTTTAAGATTGTTATTTTTAAAATCTTTGTCTATTATGGCCTCAAATTCTGTGTCCTTTATATTGGTCTCTGAATTTCTTTTCTTCTCTTTTACCTTTTTCATCTTGTGTTCAGATGCTCATTCCTAGGCATGTATGTTGCCTTATTTGCTGTTTCTGGTTGAGGCACTGTGACTTTAATTTTGTTTGTTTAATATTCTTTGTTTACCTTGGTAACAGGTAAGGAAAGGAGAATATCTTGGAGTCCAAGTCTAAGTTTTTGTCTTAGTGGGGATGGAGAGTTATTTTAGATACATTTATACTATGTCTTCTTCCCTGGCTCTCCAGAGCAGACACTGGACATTTCTTCATGGAGCATGGATTCTAGAGCTCTGCCTCATTGACACTCCTCTCTAAGGTATACAGATTTTCTCTCTGATCTCTTTGCAAGAAGAGTGGATAGTACACTGTCACATGTACTACCAAGATCCATATTCTCAATTACTGAATCGATAGTCTTAAGTCTTCATGCACCTGAAAAAATTTCCCATGAAATTTCTTGGTCCCCAATTTGTTCAGGTGACTGGTATGTCACCACCATGATCACCACTTCCTTATCTTCTCCCTTCATCCCCATAGTAAGTCACCAAATTTGGAGCAAAATATCCACGGACCAGTCCTATATTATCCAGTGAGTTTTCCTGTGAGCAAAATTTAGTTCTCCTGGTTGTACTTAAGGGAGAGGTTCATTGGTACCTTCCTATTCTGCCATGTTATGGCTAGAATTCTTATTCTGCACATTTAGATTTACAATATATCTGAAGTTAATTTTATGTACAATTTGAGGTAGAGGATCAAGATTATACCTTTTATGTATGTATCTAACTAACTCAGTATCATTTATTGAAAAGGATTTTCCTTACCCATACATGAATTTTACATGTTTCCATTTTATGCCATAATTTCAGTGTAACATTTAACCAATTTGAGAAAGCAATGAGCATTTTCTTATATATTCTTCCTTCATATATATCCTGATTGACTCCCTCCAAAATTGCTAAAATGAGTGCCGAAGTACTTTTCTACAATAATAATCAAGATACTGAAAACAGCCAAGCATTATTAAAATATGATAAAATTGCTTAATTATAATTCTGAATTCTATTCAGATAAATGGTAGATTTTAAAAAATATAATTTTACTACAAACTTATATAAGTCAATAATTTGGAGTGCTTAGATGAATTCTACTTAACAATGATGTATTTATTGGCTTTAGAAGAACATTATAAATTTCATTCTTATTCTATTAAGTGTATAATAGCTGAATAATTAAGATAACCTTAGAATCTGGAATTTTGTCGGTGTAACAAATCATTTGATATTTATCAGAGAAAACTTGATTTGAGAATAAGTTACATTAACATTTTTGTTATTGCAGACAAGTATTCCATCAATGACTTTGAAATAACTTTGCATTGTTTGATATATCATCATTTTAAAGATACTCAAAAATGGAAACCTATCAAAAATTATTTGATAAAGGTAATTATAATCAAAACAGCTAGGAAATGGACTCTGTATATTCTGATTATACATATATAAATGTCAATGGAAATTTTCTTACTTTAGAACAACTATTTTTGAATGTTCAATTTCTCATTTATCATAAAAAATCTAATGAGAAAATATAAAATTAGTTTCCCAAATAGATTTTAGATATGTAATAATGTAATGTGGTATTGGAGAAATTAGCTATTAGTTTTATTTTTAGATATGGGAAAGCATCAGTGGTATTTATTATCCTTTGATATGGATTTTTCCCTCTACACTAAGTATATTATTATGAAATCCAATGTATTATATTTTTAAAACTTAATCTTAAGGTACTTAATATTCCTGTCATTCAAATGGTTGTAATAAATGTAAGTAAAGTGGACGTGTGATAAATAATTTTTTGCATTTGGTTAAGGTGAAGTTATTAATGTTAATTAAGAAATTCTAATCTGCAGTTCATATAACTGCATTCAAATTTTAATCTTTAATAATTAGACTTCTTCATTTTTATAGAATTTATATTAGTAAATATTTGTATATATTTATCTTTATATGTGTTAACTAATTTTAGTTCTGTTAATTATTTTAAGGTTAATAAATGTGGTAAATATACATTTATTGAGACGTTATACCATTTAGGTATTAAAGACAACAGCAAGACTGTTGAGTTTTGGTGAGTGGTTTAGACTAGAGTTTCCCAAATGTGTTTGGCAAAATACTGACTCACAGGATTTAAATAATACTGTGTTATAGAACAAAACAAAACAAAATGACTGGTAAAATTAGTTTGGAAAATAAAATTTCCAAGGTTTGCCAAATGCTGAGCTTTTCAGAGCCTTTAATTTGTTAATATACATTCTGAGAATCCTGCTTGGGAAGAGGGGGAGTGGGAGGGAGAGGATTGGGGAGCAGAGTAAGAGTAATTTTTTAAACTAAGTATTAAGGGTGACTTTAGGGTTTAGGCCAATGTTTTTGCAACATTTTTGCTCTTTCTATTCCCAATGCCTACAAATGTGCCTGACAACAAGCTCTCAAAATGGTCCAGTCCCTGTGATTAGGAAAATTTGTATTCTAAGAGGAGAGAGAAGCAAATATGAAATCTTATGTGTGATCAGTGTGTTTGAGGTAAAAATAGGCTGCTATGGAATGTCTAGGGAGGAGCTCAGCTCTTGGGTAGTAGTGGTAGAGGTGGGCAACTCAGGTCATATGAGATTTCCTACAGGCAACCTTTGAACTGAGTCTTAAAGGCCAAGTAAGACATATAATGTATTTGGTGGTTCAGGTAATGCAAGTGGTCCAGGAAAAACAGCTGGCAGAGTAGAGAAATTGAGGTTGGTAAAACGCACAAAAAGACAGGACTGGAAGTTATGCTAAGGGGTTTGGACTTTATTCTTAAGATGATGAGAACAGTAAAACTGGAAGACTTGTAATCGTGTTTAAATTAGAATTTTATTTCTGGCAGCACAGGATGACAGATAGGAGGGGTGAGACTGTGGTGAAAAAGCCAATTTAAAGCCATTCAAATCAAAAAGAATTAATTACTGTTTAGAAGACCTGCCATACACCTTTCCCTTTCTGTCCTTTGCTCATAGCTGCTGACTTGGTGGAAAACATCTTTTCTTTCATCTTCACATCCTCTAGTGTCTATATATTCTATGTATTATTTAAGAGCCAGTCTTAATGAAAGAAAAGGTACACTGTGAGCCAAAGAAGTCAAATGTATAACATTAGATCTATTTTTCAGGGTACATGGGAGGGGATTATCCTGATCATTTCTGCATTTGTTCGGGATTTTGGGGACTACATAGAAGTACTTAATATCTTACTGTTTCTTACATTCCAGACACTGTGTGATATGCCATATTTGCAAGGATTATCTAATTAATCCTCACAACTATATGTGTATACTAGGTGTTATTATTAACTTTATATTTTGGTTTAATGAACTGAAGCATAGTGGTGTAAATAAGTTGTTCCAACTCATGCTACCATTAAATAAAATATAAAAATGGAATCTTAGAAGATTGGCCTAATTAGAACCATAATAACAGTATTTTCTTGTAAAGAACATGAGACTGAATTGGATTCTAGTTAATGACTAATAGCCACCATAATCCAGTCCAATAACCTCCACATAGGTGTTATCCTAATTTTAATAGATAAGGATTTTGCGTATTAAAGGGCTATGTTATTTGTACAAAACCACATAGCTTGGAATTTGAATTCAAGTCTATGTGATTCTGAAACTGATGATTTCAACCACTTGGATGCTTTTTCTGAGTTCTGGTACAGATTCATTTGAATGGTATATGACTTTAGACTCTGAGGTCCAAGTTCTGTTCTCTGTAAGATGCCAGAGAAGGACCAGATGGTATCTAGGATTCCTTCTGCCTTCTGAACTATGATCTAAGAGAAGCCTGGAATTCCCACCGATTTCTTCCCTTGTTACTCATTTTCTCTTAAGCTTGGGTAGGATTTACTCTCTGGCATAGTGAGGAAAAATATGAATAAAGATATGACCTGTAGAGGTAGCTTGCAAAGTAAGCATGAGGCCCAGAGCAGAAGGCTGGCTCCTAGCCAATTGAAAATGAAAAAGGGAACTGAGGTGATGACAAATCCTAAGTCAAGTTCCATATGACCAAAGTATTAGAGAACACAGGGGAAATGATTACAGAGTTTCAAGGTCTCTCAGAGGCCCAGTGAGAATCATGTAGGAATGATAAAAAGTATGTTAGCAACCAGTGGCTATAGCAGATGTGGCATAGGGGTGAGACTGAAGATGGAATTCAATAAAGAAAAACGAGGAATTAGAGAACAGTCTGTTTGGGCAACTTTGTGTTGAGAATAAAGGTGAAGAAGAGCAGGTCTGTTGGGTGATAACTGGTCAAGACAGCTTGTCTAAAATGGAAAGACCACGTGCCATTTGGGGACATTTGCTAGGAAATGTGTTTGTAGAAAACCTAAGCTTTAGTAGATAAATTGTTGGGAAAGTTTTCAGGAAAGAAGATGCAGGTCATGTTTATGCAACTAATTATATTATAATTATCTGAGATATGCAATTAGCAATTTGTATTCTTAGAGTTTTCACGTTCGGGAAACAAAAGCATGAAAGATGAGAAAGGGTGATTTTTTTTAAGGCAATGAAGGAAAAAAGCTTAATTGGCGCATGATAAAGAAAAAAAAAAAGTAGGGAAATAGAAACCTTTGTTGTGCAATCCATGTGCAATGCAACTGCAATAGATCATTAGGAAGGGAGGCTCCATTCCCGGCTCTTGCAGGCCTCTCACAATTGCTTAACTGTCTTTGTCTGAGGCAAAGTTATAAAGAGAACAAGTTGTCATAGATCCAGAAACATTCTTGTACTGGAATGCCTCCTCATGTTGTAAATTTGATGAGATTCAGTTCTTTTTAGAATGGTAAACCTAATCAAATTGTCAAAACTTGGGCCTGATAATTAGAGATTTCTATTTTGTTATCTTTCTGTCTAATTTTCTCTAATATATGCTTCACATATATTAGAAAGAATTATTGCAAACCAATTAATGTTAAAAAAGGTTGTAAATATTTTAATGTGTAGTTGAGATGAAGAAAAACATGTGATTTACATTTCTAAGTTCCCAAATGTTATAAAATGAAGTTTTGAAAATGTAACCTGTGATAATGACATAATCAACCAAATTTCTGTCACAACTAGAACCTGTGAATATAAAAAAAGGGATAAAAAAAGCTGTCTTAGAGTAAATGATAATAAAATGTAAGATACTTATCAAGGACAAATGCATTAATAATGAGGTAGAAATTTGAGACACCTCACAGATGTCCAAGTGTGACAAACATGGAGCCTTCCTTAAGCAAAATAACACATGTAACATAGTGCCTGATACTCAGTAGCTCCTCAGAATGTCTTCATCTCCTTTTCTCCACTCTTAAGTTGAACATGGGGAAAAAGAGAGTGTGGCTTTCCTTATTCTGCAATTCTTTTATTAGATTGATATGATTATGAGAAGCTGCTACAGGGAACAGGACTTGTGTATCTTATCAGGAATGTGGAAACACAATTAGCATATAATATTTATGGGGCAACTTTTTTATCCAGGTACTATGATTCAAAATGAAATCAATGATTTCATTTAACACAACAATCCAGTCCCCATTTTGAAAATGAAGAACCAGAGAGCTGAAAATTTAAAAATTTGCCCCAACTCATATAAGTGCTAAGGAGACAAATTTGGGTATTTTCTCAGACCAAAATTGCACTTTTTCTGAAATGATCAAATCTTTAAAAGTCATTAAGTATGAATGATGATGGGGAGATAGATGGCTGTGTAGGATGATCACCCAGCTGAAGTGGATTACGCATAATTTAGAGACATTATTTACCCTTATTCTTATTTGCCTTTAAGTATAGCAATAATATTATTTTCTTCTAGCAAATGTAATACAAGTTATTCAAACATATGGCTAAATTAAAAGAAAAAAATAAAGGTCCCCCAAATCCTACCACTCAGACATAAGCGGAATGACCACTTTTGTTAGATTTCTCTGATTTTTTTCACTATTGCTAATGTATTCATAAACATATATCTTATAAAAATTCATTATACTGTACATGACTTTTCAAACTGATTTTGCTTGTTCAATAGATGGCATGTGAACAAACTTTTCTACCTTACAATTATTAGGAATGGGTAATATTTTTACAAACAATTCCATGTACATTAATGAAAGAATTATAATATTTTTTAAATTTATTGACAGTATCAGAGAAATGAAATAACATTAAATGCTATTCATGCCTATTGATATAATATTCATTATATAAAGCATAGTAACCTAATCTTACCCAAATTAATGTCCAATGTTAGCGCTAAAAGGACTGGGTACACGAAGTTTACCTCTATTTCCTTTGAAAATAGAATTTTTATATACTCTTAATTAGTTATAAAGAGAATCAGAGTAACTTTTTTTCAGCTATTATGAAACCTCACATGATGTTATTAGCCTGGATAAGAGAAATAATATTCGGGAAACACTAAGTGACATACTCATCTACTTCTCTATGTTGCTGTTAGTTCTATCTTTAGATCAAAGATGGTCTTAAGGCTCCAAATGTATTTATACATCTTGAAACTCTTCACTGATTTTAGGAGCCCTTCTATCTTTGCTGTAAAATGCTATTAAGGACAGCATCTACTATATAATTGATGCCTGCTTTGAAAGAATTTGTTTTAGACTTTGGTGCCAGGGAAGGATGTCTAGTTGAAAAACTCAGATATTTCTTCCTTCACCTTAAGTGATTTTCATGATTGTGATTCCTAACCTTCTCATAACCAACCATGTGGCTTAGAGCCAAATCTGATGCCAAATCAAAAAAATTATGTGAGTAGTGTTAATTATATGTTCCTCTTTTGTGACATACTTTTTATTTCTATTTTATTACCCTCATTGCTAGATTTGTATATAAAGGACAATTCTTCCTTATTTCTTTCCTTTCAAATTAGAAAGTTAAAGTAAGTAAATACCATTTTTGTTAAAGGGAGATAACATTTTGAATCATTTTGTTTCACCACTTTAATAATTTATTCTTTTCAATTTGTTTTTGTTGTGAGTGTGTGTGTGTGTGCACGAGCATGTAATTTTACATGATTTTTCTCTTGATCCGAGGAATTTATAAAGTGGCATCAGGATGTAATTAACTGTGACTGCCTTTTCTACAATCTGACCTGGCTGGTAGTAAACCTCTTGACCCGAAGACTAAAGAAAGCTCAAGTCAGAGGAGGCATTTTCTCCTCTTATTTCTTTGTTACTCACTTCTTCATCTGATCCATTCTTTCATGAAGCTAGCTTTTCCTTGGAATTAAACACTTCTAAGGTAGCCAATTCATTCTAGTTTTCCTGGGACTTTGCCAGGTTTAGTGCAAAGCAGGATGGTTGGTTATCCTATACTTTCCTAAGTTATTGTGTCCTTGAGGTCAGTAGTTTTCAGATTATTTATAGTGACAGAGAATTTTTTATTTTAATTTCTAATCTATTGTGGACTGATGTTTTTGAAAATACAACAAAAATGAAAAAAGACAAAGTACAAATCTAATTTAAAACATTCAGTTCTAGGGGAGGGGAAGGGGGGAGGGCAAAGACGGGGAAGATGCCAGAGGGTGCACAAGGGACTGAGGTGATGGTGCACGGGTGAAATGGTGGTGGGTACCCCCTGGGGACTACAAATGATGTCAAATATAACTAATAAAAAAAAATTAAAAAAAGTACAAACAATTATTCTGACAAATTATTTCAAAAATTTTAAAAGTTCTTTCTCTGTTTCTGTAAGTACTTTGTAAGACCTGGGGTCACCTTGTGGACTGCACAAGTAGACTTCTAGGATTTGTCTCATCTGCTCTAGTAATCTCTTCCATCTCTTCCACTCTAATTTCTGTTCTCTCCAGCCTGGGCTAAATGCCTCTTTTGTGTCAAATAACCCATTTCATTAAACTGCTTGCTTCTTAAGGGATAGGAATGGTCTGTTTATCCTCCGGTGCCCAGTGTCTTCCACTGGGAAGTGGCATAGAAACATATGAAATCCACTGCCAGACAAGGAGCTTATTAGGTTACTATATTCACTGAGTCTTTCACAAGACTGGCAGAAATTTACAGTTTTTATTGTGACCATTTTCAGGAGGTAGGAGCTTTCTTTTATTTTTTTGTACTTTTCAATATTTCCTCATTTTTTCCCTAACATACATGAACTACTTTTTTAATGGGAAATTTTAAGCATTATTTTAACAAATGATATGCAGCAGGTGATATTGACTTTGTGACTGTGTTTAGTAAAAAGTTTCCTTTCACAGTGTAGTTGAATTGTATGCTTGAGGCCAATTTGTGTAAGAAAAGTAAAGTTATGCTAAATAAACGGTCTTCACTGATGACTGAGACTGTAATCTCATCCTGTGTGGATTGAGAAATCCTCAATAGATTGAAATGACTAATTTCAGAATATAATCAAGGAAAGTTTGTACAAATTTCCCCCTAAAAATAGAGGACAAGAAATATTTCCCTTTTCACACTGGGATTCTTTTCAAGTGGCCTGGGAAGTTGTGAAGTTCAATAACCACTTCATCTGCATTATTCAGAAGCTGGAATAACTGGATGTGATCATTTAAATTCCGAGTGATGGGGCCCTAACTTCCCTAACTAGACAATAGTGCTGTTTTAACTGGCAGTTAATCACAGTTCAAAAGTGACTTATCGGTAACGTACAATATGACTAATTTAGTAGCTAAGCAGTTTCATTGTGATCTTGGTGTCAGTGGAATTCCTGTCACCTATCCAACAGTTAAGTCATATGGCATAATTGGTGGGTGACATCACCATGCTACAAGATTATTGGCTAAAGAAAAGAAAAAAAAGTTTCCGGGACTGTCAGGCTTTCCTGTGTCTGCGTACTGTGAGAGCAATCCAGTTGGAAAGCAAAGTGAAAATGAGATTTGAAATAACTGGCTTTGGTGTATCATTGAAAAAACACTGTCTATAGCACTTAGGGTGATTCTCCAGCGTGTGTAATTATGAGGTCTCTTCCCTTTATATGGGCCTCCACAATGCCCTTCATTAAGTTATGGGGAGAGAGAGTTGAGACAATGGCATGCTCTTATAACGAGGACATTTAATTTTTCTTCTTTTTGGAAGGGATAGAATAGCTATACACATAGACACTGAAATCGCTGAGGCTTTCACAGGGTCAGCTGGAAGCCAGTTGAAAACCTTTTATGGTTAAAAGTCTGGCTTATTTCCAAGAGAACTGGTTGTTCAAGTTAATCACTACAGAATACATGAAGTTTAAGTTTACTTAATGATATAAAACATTAAGTTTTATAATTACTTACAGAATATATAAAAACTAGAGCTATGGCTGACTAGAAATTATGATAATTTGTCTAACACTTATTGTTTCCCATGCACCAGTACCCTAAGTACTTTACATATATGAATTTATTTAATCTTAATGAGGTGGATAATATTTTTACTCACAATTTAAAGATAAAGGAATGATGACTCTGGGACTCAGAAAACAAGGATCTGAGCCCACATAGTTAGGCCCTAGAAAATGCAGTCTTAACTGTTGCCTTCCACTGCATCAATAACTACTACCACTACTATTTCCATCTACTGAATGCTTTTTACATAACAGGTACTATATTATAATCATCATATTCTTTTATGATCTCTGTTAGATAGAAACTGTGTTATTATACCTATTAGAGAGATTGGAAAATGATGCAGAGAGAAAATAAGTCACACAAAGCACAGGTAATGAAATAAAGATTCAAACCAGAACAGTCTAGATCCAGTCTGCATGCTTTTATTCATATGCTACATTGCTTTCATAGTTAATATTTACTGAGTATCTATTGACGTGTAATCCACACAATAAGTGTATATAGAAGGTAATTAATTTCTTCAGTTTATGGATGAGCTCCAAGAAATCAGGTAATGTGCCAACTAAATAGTAGAGCAAGTTTTCCCCCAAGTTTGTTGAACTCCCCAATATATCACTACTTCTCAAATATACAAAATTGGTGCAGGTAACAGAATGTATGTCAGGAAAAGGGCTGACTTCTCAAAATCACTAGTGTGAAGAGTAGTGTTTCAGACTGGGCATCTCCAAAGGTGGGGCATGGTAGAGATGCCAGAAAGGTCTTGGTCAGCAATACTCTCTTTAAGAGACACCTTTCCTTGAAGGCACACTCTTTAGATTCTGGTTGCTATCCTGAATATGATCAAACTCTCTTTTCTTCCTGAAATCTCTTTCTTTTTTCATTTGTCTCCTGAAATTCCCCAAACTGCACTTCTTTGCCCTCCTTCATTCAAGACAGTCTTGCACATGCTCAGTTTTCCTGTTTTGTATGGATTTCCTCCCCACCCCCAGGCCTCCTTTCATTTTGTAGTGCATATTCAGTTCTTTGGAATGTGACCACCCATAGGCATGACACAAATTTTCAAAGGGCTTTAGACATGAATGTGATTAGTGAATTTAATTTTGTTAAAGGAGAAGCATATCAACAGTGTAGGCTTTTAATTTTATAATGTTGTCCTGCCTTCAAGTGTATGATAATTTATAAAATCTAAAATCACAACAAAAACAAAAAGGCTAAAAAAAACCAAAACCCACTAACAAAAGATTGGAAAATAGTTTGAATGTTACGAAGTACTTACCTTGAAGTTTTTTTAAAAATAAAGAACTGTTCTGGTGAGTTTGAATGTTATTTTATGAAAGGAAATCAAATTTATTTGTTCATGTAAAGAATATTTATTTTAGGGAAATGGAGAATAAAAATATGTAAAACAGATTCTGCATTACCTAAATAATTAAAAAACAAAGTCAAATGCCATACAAGTGAAACAAGTTGTAAGATAAGATTGTCAACTAAGGAAGTGAATTTGCTGGAAGAAATGATCAGACACACTTCTTGAAAAAGCAGAGACTTGGCTGGAACTAAAAATGGTAGAATTAAAATAGATTTATATTAGAGTTTAAAGAAAATTGTCCCTACAGGGTCATAATATATAAAAAAAAAATAATAGGAAGCTCAAGGCCATGAATCTTTACTTAGGGTACAGGACTATTAAGCACTATGAGATCTTCTATAACTTTCTGCAAGGATGGCTAAGTAATTGTTTTGATTTTTTACTAAAGATTAGAATATAGTGGGAAATCTCAAAACTGGAAAGTAAATTGTTAGCTATTGATATGTTGTAAGTTGACTATTCCCTGGATCCATAATTTTTTCTTAATGAAGACAGGAAAATATTCAACATTCTAAACAACTAACTTAACAGTCACCAGAAAGTGGGTTTCACCTGAAACTCACTCTGGTGAATCTCAGGGCATAAGAGGCTCTACTTCTGGGTCATTTGATAGTGACCTCAAGTCAATCTCCCCATCTTTCCCAGTCTTCATACCCTGAAAAATCACCAGGTCTTTCTATTTGGAAAGTGGATGAATAATGCATAGGAACCTCTCTCAAATGCTGTTTGAGGGTCCTAATCAGTGTCTGTGGATGACTGTATTATTGCTAAGACTGTCTTAAGATAAATGAATTCATTTTCATTCTTAGCATTCACTAAATGCTTTGACATGTGGTCCAGAGAGGTTTCTTCATTCTGACATGTAATAAGTGACTTCTGTGCCTGTCAGCCTCTAACATTGGCCCTCAATGATCCCTGCCTCCTAGTATACCTGTCTTTGTAGTGATCTTCCTCTTTTACCAAGGTTGTTTTGTGTGACCAATGGAATATAAAAAAGTTATGGTATGACATTCCTGATATAGTTCATTAAAAATATTACAGGTTTCTTTCATACTACTTGTTCTGGAGGAAGCCAACTGCAACATCATGAGGTCTGTGGAGGGGTCTATGGAGAGTTTCATATGGTAAGGTACTAAAACCCTCTGTCAACAACTGAAGAGGAACTGAGTCTTTTGTCAACAGTTATAGGGTAAGTTATCTTGGAAGCAGATTCAGTGATTCCAGTCAAACCTTTAAATGACTGCAACCTGCCTGACACCTTGATTTGGGCTTTGAGTTCCTAATCAGGGCTTACCTATTTAAGTTGCTCATAAATTCTTGTTGAACCTCAGAAACTCTATAAGATAATAAATGCTTGCTTTATAAGCTGATAATTAGTACTATCAATAATATGTCTACCATTTTATTTATTTTTGTGCCAAGTACTGGAATGAATGTATATCTTACATTTTCCAATCTAGTGCTTAAAAGTACTAAGAAAAAATCAGCAGCAACAACAAAAAGGAACAGATATGCAAGTATCTATTCAAAACATAGTACAACATATGCTACAATGAAAATCTTTACCAAAAGCATGTAGAAGCATTATCTGGAGAGAAAGGGGGAAAAGGGGTCCTTAAAATCTTTACAAGCAGGATGTGAAGATTAATCTCTAAAAAATGTTGGAAGGGGATCTCCAATATAAATAGAAAAAATAATCTGAACAAGGAATTAGAACCAGAAAATTAAAAACAAAATGCAGTAACAAATCATCATATATCAAAAATGAGTAAATGGACTGAATTCATCAATCAAAAGGCACAGAGAGGCTGGGTGTATGCAAAAGCAAAATTCAACTTTCTGTTGTCACCAGGAAACTCATCTGATCACCAAAGATAAACATAGACTCAAAACTGTAGGAATGTTGGGAATGTTAGAAAACGACCATCCCAAAAAATAGGATTAACAACCAAAAAAAACCAAAAATAGGGACAGTCATATCAAATAAAATAGACTTCCAGCTTTAAAAATATGAAGAGACAGATATGTTTACTATATAATGATTAAGGGATCGATACATCAGGAGTTCATGACAGTCATCATAGACACCAAATGAAGGGCCATCAAAATTCTTAAAACAAATATTATCAAACTAGAAGCAGACATTTATAGCAATAAAATAGCAATAGGAAACTTTAACATTCCACTTTTATTAATGGACAGATAAACAATGGAAATAATAAGTTTAAATTGGGGACTAGACTACTTAGGCTTACTAGACATTTATAGGACAATACACCTCCCCCCAGAAACAAACAAAGAAATAAACAAATACACATTCTTCTCAAGTGCATACAGACCATTCTGCAAGATAAGCTACATGTTGGGTCACAAAACTAGTGTCAATATTTTTGAAGTTAGAAATCTTATCGAGTATCTTCTCTGATCATAATGGTATAAAATTAGAATTACTATGAAAAGAAAGCAGAAAAACTCTCTAATATTTTGAGATTGAACAAAATTCTATTGAGCAACCATTAGCTAAATGACGAAAGCAAAGAAAGAATTTTTTAAAAAACCTGGATACAAAAATGAAGACATAAAACCTATGGGGCACAAGAAAAACAGTACTATGAGGAAGGATATAGATATACAGACCCAAATCAAAAACAAAAAAGTGCAAATAAAAAACTTTACTTCTTATCTTTAATTTCTAGGAAAAAAATAAAAAGAGCAAACAAAATCAAAAGCCACATTGGAAGCAATGATGATAATAAAATAAGCAAAAGAGAGTACAAATGATCAATGAAACAAAAGTTTCCCTCTAGAAAATAACTAGATATTTCAGGATATAGAGGATCATAACAAATTACTATGAACATCTATTTGCCAGTAAATAACCTGGATCAAATGGACCAATTTTTAGAAAGCTGCTATCCTGCTATCCTGAATCAAGAAGCAATAAAAAAGCTAAACAGACCAATCAGAAGACAGGAAATTGAAACACTAATCCAAAGATTCCCCCCAAAACATTGAGTTCTACTACATCTTCAAAGATGAACCCATCCTTTTTAAGCTTTTCCAAAAACTTGAAAAAGAGGGAATGTTCCCAAACACATTATACGAGACCAACATTACTCTGATTTTAAAACCTGAGAAAGTTATCACAATATCCCTGATGAATACATGTGCAAAAATCCTCAAAAAAAAAAAAAAAAAAACCAAACAAACAATAAAAACCCAACAAACAAACTCAGCAATACCTATAAGAGGATCACACATGATGACCAAATGTAATTTATTTCAGTGAAACAAGGGTGTTCCAACATTCAAAAACAAATGAATATAATTCACTACTGGTGCGGGCCAGCTGCTCATGCCACCTGACAAAAGTCCGGGTTTGAGGGACACTCCTGAAAGATCGGGATGCTCCAAAGGCTGGCCCCTGCCGGACTCCTTTTCTCTTGGCTAAATTGTAATTCTGTGGTTTCATTATGTATGCTTACTGGAAAAACATTCATGGGGTGGTTTATAAAATTGACTGTTTTGCTAGACAAAATAATTGGATGCTATGCATTTCGATGATGAACTAGTGATTGGAAAATATTGTAACATAAATTCAAAAAGCCAATACTGCAAAACCAGGCAGGATCAAATGCAACTGGAATGTGGTTGTTTTACAAACTCAAAAGTTAGTTATTAGATAATTTCCAAGACTTAATCATTCGCTATGGGAAACTGGCCTTGGGAACTGAAGACCTCTGTAACTTGGCCCACTGTAACTTGGGAGGCTCTGTATCTCCCCGGTGATAAAAGAGTCACGTATGCCCTATCAACCCTCCTCCCCTCTTCTCTGCCTCTATTTTACTTAAACCATATATATAAATCATATATAAAAAGTCTCCCTAATACAAAAAATATTGACATTAGTTTGATTCTAGACCTTGCGGCTAGTAGTCTGTCTTATGCTTAGAGTAAAAACAAAATAGTTAGTTGTGACTGTGCGAAGTTGCCATGCCTGCCTTAATATTAAAAAAACTAGTGTGCTAATAAAAACATGCTATGCTTATAGAAACAATGTTAACATTGAAGAACTAGTATACTGATAAAAATATGTCATCTGGTAGGCTTTACCTTGAAACAGTGTATGTCCTAAATCTTGACTGCAGGTCATAAAGACCCAGAGCTGTTCTTAAGAAAAAATGTAATTGGGCCTCCCAGGTGGCGCAGTGGGTTAAGCACCGCACTGTGAAGCAGACCGCAGCCACTGCAGCACGAGTTCGATCCCTGCTGCCGGCCAGGGAGGGGACACACATGGCGAGGCAGACCTCTCCTGCTGTGCCCGCTGCTCCCCTCAGCAGTGTATTTCTGTTGATCTGCCTGTTCTGCTCCCCGCTCTCTGTGGTGAATCCTCTCACCTCGCCCCCACCTCTGGCCTGTACCCCAGTGCTTGTATGCATAAATAAATAAATCTTTAAAAAAAAGAAAAAATGTAATTAATGATTGTTATCTTTCTGCTCTATGCACATGATGATGTAATCCCATTGCTTGCTTGTAATGTATAAATAAAGGCCTCCTGAGACCCTCAGTAGGATGTTTGCTACACTCTGATCAAGTGACTAGTGACTCCTCAAATCCCCTTCAATTCACCAATGCGGTCTCTTCCTGTGGAAACCCTTGCCTTAGCTGGAGCTGGCCTTTGGCACACCATGAACAAAAGAAAGAAGAAAAATCATGTGATAATATTTAATAGATGCAGAGAAATCATTTATTAAAATTTAATGTCCATTTATGACAAAAGCTATAAAAAAACTGGGGATTGATGGAATATATCAGCATAATAAAGGTGATAGGTGACAAACCCAGTCAATATCATACTAAATGGTAAAATGCTGAAAACTTTTCTGCTAAGATTTGGTATAAAACAAGGATATCAACTCATCACTATTATTATACATAACATTAGAAATCCTAGTTAGAGCAATTAGGCAAGAGAAAGAGATAAAAAGAAATCTACTTGGAAAAGAAGAAGCAAAATTACCACTGTTTGCAGATTGTATAATATGATGTATATAACACACACCAGATCCACTAAAAACACTAATTAAAATAAGTCAATAAAGGTGGCAGGATGCAAAATCAATTTACAAAAATCAGTTGCATTTATATATGCAAACAATGCACTAGAAGAGAAAGAAATCAAGAAAATCATCACATTCAAAAATTGCACACAAAAAGAACTAAATTTCTTGGGATGAACTTAAAAAAGGAAGTGAAGAACGTATACAAAGAAAACTATAGGACATTACTAAAAGCAATAGAAGACACACAAAAATGGAAAGATAATTCTTGCTCATGGATTGTAAGAATTAACATTGTTAAATGTCCATCTTTTCCAAAGCAATGTACAGCTTCAAGGCAGTCCAAGTCGATGTTCCAATGGCATTCTTCAATGAAATAGAACAAACACTGAAATTTATATGGAACCAAAAAAGACCCTGAACAACAAAATAGTCAAAACAGTCTTGACAAAAAATGACATTCTTCAAAGAGATAGAACAAATATTGATGAAATTATATGGAATCACAAAAAACCTCGAATAGCCAAAGCTCTCCTGACTAAAAAGAAGGAAAATGGAGGTATCATATTCCCAGATTTCAAACTATACTACAAAGCCATAATAATTAAAACTGTATTGTACTGGACCAAAAACAGACACACAGACCAATAGAATCAAACAAAAAACTCATAAATAAGCTCACATATATATAGACAACTAACCTTTGACAAGGGTGCAAAGAATATGCACTGGGACAAGGACTATTTGTTCAATAAATGGTGCTGAGAAAACGGAATTGCTACCTGTAAAAAAAAAAAAAAAATGAAGCTAGAATATTACCTCACACCATGCACAAAAGCCAACTCAAAATGGATAAAAGACTTGGACTTAAGACCTGAAACAGTAAAATACATAGAGGAAAATATGGGCAAAACACTACATGACGTACATATCAGTAACATCTTTAAAGACACATTCTCCAAAGTAAAGAAAGTGAAGGAAAAGATGCACAGCTGGGACTACATCAAATTTAAAGTCTTCTGTAGAGCAAAAGAGACACCAACCAAAACAAAGAGATATCCTACTGATTGGGAAACATTTTTTATACACAGTACTACTGGCAAGGGACTGATCACAAAGATCTACAAAGAGCTGATGAGAATCAACAATAACAAAGTAAGCAATCAGTCAAAAAATCAGCAGAAGAACTTAAAAGATAAGTCTCCAAAGAGGAAATGCAAATGGCCAACAGGCATATGAAAAAAATGTTCACTATCAGGGAAATGCAAATCAAAACAACAATAAGATACCACCTTACAGCAGCAAGAATTACTCATATTGAAAAAACAGGAAACAATAAAGGTTGGTGAGGATGTAGAGAAAAAAGAACGCTCCCACACTGCTGTGGGAATGCAAACTGATCTAACCACTTTGGAAAGCTGTGGAGTTTCCTCAGACTA
Source organism: Galemys pyrenaicus (assembly GCA_019455555.1). Classification (NCBI taxonomy): domain Eukaryota; kingdom Metazoa; phylum Chordata; class Mammalia; order Eulipotyphla; family Talpidae; genus Galemys; species Galemys pyrenaicus. The sequence goes on from JAGFMF010011830.1 coordinate 13,353,590, forward strand.
CTGAAAATGGAGCTTCCATATGATCCAACGATTCCACTTCTAGGAGTCTACCCAAAGGAAATAAAAACATTAATTCGAAAGGATACCTATGTTTGTTGCAGCACTATTTACAACAGGTAAGCTATGGAAACCACCCAAATATCCAAAAATAGATGGCTGGGTCAAGAAGATATGGAATACTATTCAGCAATCATAAAAGATAAATGCATACCATCCACAGCAACATAGATGGAGCTGGAAGGAATATGCTCAGTGAAATAAGCCAGAAGGGGAAAAGAAAAATATCAGGTGGTTTCATTTATAGAAGGAATGTAGGGGAACCAAATAAGGAACTGAGAAAAAATAATTATAATATAGTTAAAAAATAAAACAACCAAGCAACTATTAGTCGAGACACTAGGGAGAGGGGAGGGAGAAGGATCAAATGGGGGGGGGATGTGTTTTTATACAAGGAACTATGGTGATGGTGCACAGATAAATTGGTAGTAGGAATTTTGTGGAGACTACCTGAGAGGAGAAAGAATGTATTGTACAAAAAGGAAGAATGATGTAAAATATATTTAAAATTAAGTTAAATAAAAAGTCAAACAGTTGTGGCCTCACACATCCAGACTTCAAATTATACCATAAAGCTTTAGTAATCAAAAGAGTATGGTATTACTATAACACAGACACAAAACTAATGGAATAGAATGGAGAACCTGGAAGTAAACACCCATTTCTATGGACAGTTAATTTTAGATAGAGGAACCAAAAGTATATATTGGAGATATAGGAAAGGAGAGTCTCTTCAACAAATGGTATTAAGAATATGGGACAGTCACATGCTTGAAGAATGAAACTAGATCACATCACACACTTACAAAAAAATTAACTCAAAGTGGATTGCAGACATGGATGTAAGACATGAAGACCATAAAATACATTGAAGGAAACATAAAAAGTACTCCATGATGGTGACTTCTATACTGTCTATGTGGCATCATCTCCAATGGCAACAGAAACAAAAGTAAATCTATACAAGTGTACCTACATCAAACTAAAAAGCTTCTACACGATGAAAGAAACTATTAGTAAAATGAAAGACATCCTACTAAATGGGAGGCAGTTTTTGCATCTCATACATCTGAAAAAAGGGTTGATATTCAACATGTATAAAGAACTCCTGCAACTCAACAAAAAGGAAACAAGTAATCCAATCAAAAATGGGCAGAGGAACTAAAGAGACAATTCTCCACAGACAATTCTCCATCACTTATCATCAGGGAAATCAACACCACAGTGGATATCATCTTACATCTATGAGAATGACCCACATCAGAAGGATTGGAAACAAGTGTTTGTGAGGATGTGGGGAAAAGGGATGCTTATACCTTGCTTGAAGGAGTGTAGAATTGGTCCAGTCTCTATGGAAAACAGAAGAGAGTTTTCTCAAAATATTAAAAGTAGATCTACCATACAACTCTGTAATCTGATTCTTAAGTATCTACCTAAGGAATGCCAGATCACTAATTCAAAGGGACATGTGCACTCCTGTGTTCATTGCAGCACTATACAATAGCCAAGTTAGGGAAGCAACATGAGTGCACAAGGACAGGGGTGTTAATGAGAAAAATATGTCATACACACACTCATACACACACACACACACGATGGAATAATACTCAACTATGAAAAAAAATAAGATGAACTCTTTGCATTTGAGAAAACATGAATGGAACTGGAGGAGACTATGTTAAAATAAGTGATAAGGAGAACCAATATCAGATGGTTTCCTGTGAAATATAATGAAACAAAACAAAAGGTTAGACAAAAACCAAACCAGTAACAAACCCTGGAAATATGACTGTAGAATTGAGGCTACAAGGCAGGGAGGGGGAGGGGAAGGAAATCAATTGGGGACACAGTGGATTATGGAGGACAACTGTTGGGGGTTCTATGATGAGTGTGGTATGGTGATATGCATCTCAGGAGATGTCATTCTTTGCTTTTAAATCACATATATTGTTGTAAACCAATGCTACCGCAATTAAAAAAAAAACTGAGTAAGGAAGAAAATTAAAAAATAGAAAAGGAAAACTAGTTCTTTTCAGTTGTTATAGAGTAGTCAACTTTTGATGTGACTACATCAGTCATGTTTGTATTGATCCTTTAATAAAGATATGTATTTTTTATAATAGATTTTTTTTTTCATTTTGAAATGAATTCAGGTTTACCGAAAAGTGAATCTGGCAGAAGAAACTTCAATACACTTTTTACCCAATTCTTAATAAATATTAACATTTTATGAAAACTGCAGTATAATCATTAAAGTCAGGACATGAACATTAATATAACACTTAAAAATTATTTCTCTTACTCAATTTTTATCAGTTGAATGATTAGCATATTCTTTTTTTCTGATCCAAGATCTCATATTTATTTTGTTGTAACTTTTCACTCTCCTTTTGTCTGAAACATTTTCTCAGTGCCCTTCCTTGTCTTTATGACCTTGGTACTATTGCACCGTAGTACCCAGTTATTTTGTAAATGTTCATCAATTTGGGATTAGTTTAACTGATGTTTCACTCAGTTATATTTAAGTAAGCAAGAACCACAAGAATGGCATTCTTTGGCAAGAACACCACATAAAAGATTTTGTGTCCTTAGTGAATCATATTGGAAATCACATGATAGGTTTCATTATTGGTGATATTAATTTTGCAACTTGCTATATTTTCATCTATAAAATTTTATGATTCGTTTTTGTGAGAAGATACTTTGAAACTATGTACTTTTCTTGTTTTTTTGGTCAACCAATGCTTGCTCAGTAAATCCATCATCTTTTGATGTCTGAAATAATGATTCCTTTAGTGCTTGCCAAGTGGTGAAAATAGAGATTTTGAATTATGTTGTGTGGTATTTTAAAAATAAATAATAAATTCTTTGGTATTCCATACTTTAATAAATAAAAGAAGTCTCACCCACCTCTCTTTGTATGTAGGCTATACCTAGGGTATCTCTTCTAAGGAACAGAATATTGTAGAAGTAACTACTAAGATTAGGTCATAAAAAGCATTATGCTATCCTCTTTGCTTGCTCTCTTGAATCATTCTCCTAGAGCAAGTCAGCTGCCTTGTCATGACAGCACTCTGTCTACCCTATAAAGACTCCATGTGGAAAAAAATATGACATCCAGCCAGTGACCAGCATGGACTTGTAAGTTACGTGAGTAAGCCACCTTATAAGTCAATCCTTCAGTCCCTAGGTCTTCATTTGACTTCAACCTGATAGACACCTTGATTGCAACCTCCTGAGAGATTCTGAGCCAGAACTACTCAGCTAAGGCACTCTTGGATTCTTGACCTACACAAATGAGTATGTGAGATAATAAATGTTCATTGTTTTAAGCCGCTAATTCTTGATATAACTTACTACACAGAATAGATAACAAATTTATGCTGGAAGGTGGAAAAGTATTCATCATAAAATATTAAGAAAGAGAAAAGAGTGGAAAGAAAACCCCCAAAATGGGATGGGAATGCCTGTCAAAATGATAGATCCCACTTCTCACTAGATTAGTTAAAACTAAAAAGTATGATAGTACCTGGTATTGAGAATTCTCCAACACTGCTGGTCAGAAAAATAAATTGCCATAGTCATTTCAGAAGTTTGAACACTAAGCAAGATCAAAATACACAGTTACTTTTGGCTCATTTTTGTTTCATTTAATATATAGTTAGTGGGGCCTCCCTGGTGGCACAGTGGGTTAAACAACGCACTGTGAAGCAAATCACAGCCACTGCAGCACGAGTTCGATCCCTGCTGCTGCGCCCACTGCTCCCCTCAGCAGTGTACTTCCCGTTGATCTGCCTGTTCTGCTCCCCACTCTCTGTGGTGAATCCTCTCACCCCCCCACACCTCTGGCCTGTACCCCAGTGCTTGTATGCATAAATAAATAAATCTAAAAAAAAAGTTTTTTAAAAAAAAATATATCTAGTGACCAGTAAAATAATACATAATAATAAATAACTAAATGATTTAAAAAAACAATACCAATAAACTCCAACTCCCAGATTGTCATAAATTAGGAATTATTTTTAAAGTGCTGGAAGCAAGAGTACCTCACAAATTATTTAAATGCAACAGTGATACCTAATAATGCATGTTATAATAACATAAGTGCAAACATTCACAAAACAATTTGCTACTATAATTTATTTTGACTGAATAAGCAGGAAAGAGAGGGTGTCAAAACTGGTCAGATTCTTAGATTGTAATATAAAAAAAAGAGTTCAAAGGATTTCCTTGAAGTTTCCTAACAAATAATAAATAAAATATTACTAATGATCAAATTATTACAAAATACCTAATAAATTTGAGAACATGAAAAACGTGTATTCTTGTCTAAGAGCTAATAACAATTTTGTCTAAAATATTTTAAAGTGTGTGACTCTGAATTGGTACATACAAGAGCGAAATGATATTTGTTTTCATTTTCTTTTTTTAAATGAAATCCAAAAATAGTATGAGAGCAACTGAAGGTCATGGTGGAGGACATGGAAGTTGAAAGGAGGAAATATGGATTTGACTGTCAATTGGTTCCTTACTTGCTCTGTGACTTGGATAAGTTAGTCAGTTCAATGGAATTATCTTGAAGCCTTTTGAGAATTAGCAGACACCCAGATTTCAGGGTAATATTTAAGGTATGTTAGAATTCAGCAGTTAGCAAGATGGATAAGATCTGTGATATCATGAAGCTCTACTTACTGGTGTCAGGGAAGGAAACACAAATAAGATGATTTTATATATTAATCTGATAGGTAGTAAGATATTAAAGTGAATGATATGTGGGGGAAAAAAAAGAAGGCATGTTAATTTTTATTCAGTAATCTTACAACCATTGCTTTTTAAAAATATCTAGAGGGCCCACTCTGGTGGTGCAGTGGGTTAAGCACTGCACTATGATGCAGAATGCAACCACTGCAGCATGAGTTCAATCCCTGCTATGGGCCAAGGAGGTGACCCACATGGCATAGCAGACCTCTCCTGCCTCACCCGCTGCTCCCCTCAGCAGTGTATTTCAGTTGATCTGCCTGTTCTGCTCCCCGCTTTGTCTCTGGTGAATGCTCTCACCTCCCATGACTCTGGCCTGTACCCCAGCTCTTGTATGAATAAAAAAATAAACCTTAAAAAAAAATCTAGACTGACAATTGGTATACATATATTATACCAATACACTTATACCTCTTACCACCATATTTTAAAAAAATAAATGTATTTATTTTTTTGTATCAATTATGACTTCTGAGTAATGCTATATTGGGGTAATAAAGACACTATTTTTAAGTTTTAATAAATGATACATTAGTATGAACAATTTAAAAAGATAATACATTTTTGATGCTAAGAAAAAGAGGGAAAACTAATCTTGTGACTGTCTTTCATATACCTAAAACATATGAAAAAAGTTAGTTCTTTCCAGGAAAAGACTGAAATGTATTTGTACTACTTCTAAATTTTGGTAAAGTTATTGTGCAATATCTAATATTTTGAGATGAAGCAAATGGTCATCATGTGTCTTAAATGTGTTTTGAAATATGAGTAAGTATATATATAAATAAAATATTAGCCCAAAACTAAAAAAATGAAAACAATTTGACATTAAATATAATAAAGATGGAAGTACACATAGCACCAGATAAGTTGTCAGAATCCTATTTCTAGACATATATATATAAAACATATGTATGTATAAAAAACAGAATTAATGTATATGTGCATCAAAAGATGTATAATATGAGCACTAAAACGAATATTAGGCTGAAATTGGAAATACCTAAGTATCCATCAACAACAGAATGTATGAACAAATTTTGTTGCACTCATTCATCAGAATAAAATAAACAAAAAAGCAACAATCTATAAGTATTAATGTGAATGCACTTTAAAAATGGTGAGTGGAAAAGATCCAATACAAGGAAATATATAGTGTGATTCTATTTATGGAAAGTTCAAAAAGCACACACAGTTAAACTAGTTTTTAAGGGATGAATACTTAGGTGTTAAAACCATTTAAAAAAGTAAATACCATAAAATGCAGAGTAATCATTTCTTTAGGGCTGAATGTAGGAATCTGAAAGGGGCCCTGGATCGAGTTTCAGAGCTGTTATGGAATTTATTTATTTTTTTTAGAAATCATCCCTATTGAGGTTTGACTTTCATAACAAAATAATGTACCATTTTATATATCTGTATATATACAAAGATGTGTAATACACATAGATCCATAATAGTGTAATCTGTGTATTACTTACATTTATGCTGACTTTATAATAATATATTAAACTATACCTTTGTATTCAATGTGTTATGTTTTGCAGTTTAAAAAGTTAAAAAAATAGAGGGTTTGAATAAGAAAGTTTTGGGAATAAGGCTGGATCAAAGATGAACATGAGTTAGTAATTAGAGCTCTGTTAAAACAACAATTAACACATGTTGGGAAATATGAATGAAGGCAGTGCACAGCAGACAAGAAACTACCCTCCAGCATCCCTGAGTGGACCGGTGCTCAGACACTAATTGCCGAGACAGGTCCTGAATGTGGGCAGTATGATTTATGAGATTTTCACCTCAAGAATAGAAAGCAGATGGCATGAAAGAGAAGGCTGAATTGACTCTAGCAAATTATGAAGAAGATGAAGTCTTAAATATTTAATCCCATTTGAGTTTATCTTGCTTCTGCTCTGCTTCTTCATGCCTTGTGAGACATGCAGCAGCCTGTGTACTTATTTCTCTTCCCTGCTTGTCATACACCTGCATCAAAATTCAAGGCACTAAGGGCTAGCTTTTTGACTCCTGGTCCAGTCTGTGTGGTTTTTATCACACCACACTGGCTGAAGTTACTTGAACCATAATCTTTGATTATTAATGAAAGCTTTTGTGTCCTGCTAGAGAAAGTCCTGTTTGTAAAAGATGGCTTTTGACTGACATTGACTTTCCTGTCCTTCAAATAGCATCTTCCAATTTCTGGTATTGCGTACCCTGGGGAATAAGAAGCCCTGGTACACTGTTGATGGGAATGTAGACTGGTTTGTTCCCTATAGAAAAGAGTATGGCAGTTTCTCAAAATACTGAAAATGGATATACCATATTTCCAGCATTTCCACACCTTGGTATTATTTATCTAAAGAATGGAAAAACACTTACTTGAAGGGATATATGCACTCCTGTGTTGATTGCAGCACTCCTTATAATTCCACCACTACAGAGTGTGGAAACACGCTAAGTACCCAAGAACAGTTGAATGGAATAACAAAACATTGTATATGTACATAATGGACAATTAATTATCTAGAAAATGAGATAAAGTCTTGTCCATTTATGACATCTTGGATGGAACTCAGAGGATTATGCTAAGTGAAAGAAGTCAGAAGAAATAGACAAATGCTGGATGATTTCACTCATATGTGGAATATAAGAAAGCAACAACAACAAAAAAAACAGAAAACATAAAACCACCACAACCCTAGAAATATGACTGCAAACTGGATGTTAGTAGAGGCACAGGTAGGGGGTGGGGAATAGAGAGGAGTGGGGTCTCAATGAACTAAGGTGGAGGATTATGGATGCTTTGGTGGTGGTTCTGGTGTTTAACATACATCTATGTAGCTAGATGCTGCATCTATTCTCCGAAATCAAATGCAGTGTCTTAAACTAACATTACCTCAAGAAAAATTGTCACAGAAAAAAAAAATAAAGAACAGAGATGAATTGAGATGCAGCTTAATAATTATGATTTTCAAATATAAAAAAAATATATGGTGGGCAATGTTTACTATTTTACATTGAGAATACATTGAAAACTGTTAAACATGAGGTTTGTCGTAAAAAAAGAAAAATTAATGTAATAACTACCATTGTCTCAGGGCCTGCTCTGTGCCAGGCATGGCATTTTATAAATATATATACACACACAGATATGTAAACATATACATATATATAACATGGTATAATACATAGTAAATCTATTTTTATATATGTGTATGTATCAGTGATTATACATGTAATATATTATTATTAAACATATATAACAATATTAATCCTCAAAGAACATGAAGATTCACATTAAACAATAAGCACAAGTCACAGTTTTATATATTTATGACTATATATTAATATTTATTGGTATATAATTCAATTAAAAATACATTTTTATAGTCTGTAATTCAATAGTTTTTAACATATTCTCAGAGTTGTGAATTACTGCCAAATTTAGATAATTTACATCACTCCAAAAAGATATCCTTTACATAATAGCTGTAGTTCTACATTCCTCCTGCTCTGGTAATTTTTAATCATTTTCTTTGGGTGTAGATTTGCCTATTATAGATTTTCCATGTGAAAAATCATATATATAGCTTCTCAGCATAATGGTTTTGAGTGTCTCATGTACCATATGTCAATATTTTTACTGCTGATTAATATTCCACTATATGGAATTCTCATTACTCTTACCCATGGATAAGTTGATGAACATCTAAATTGTTTCTAACTTTTGGCTATTATGATTGTTGCTGCTATATATTTTGTATGTAAATTTTGCATGGAAATTTGTTTTCATTTCTACTGGGCATGATTTGGAGGTAGAATTTTGGGGTTATATATTAATTTGATTTTAACTGAAAATGCACTATTTTGCATTCCTACCATCTGTAGATTTCTTTTTTTTTTTTTTAAAGATTTATTTATTTATGCATACAAGCACTGGGATACAGGCCAGAGGTGCAGGGCGGGTGAGAGGATTCACCACAGACAGAGCAGGGAGCAGAACAGGCAGATCAACGGAAGCACACTGCTGAGGGGAGCAGTGGGCACAACAGGAGAGGTCTGCTGTGCCATGTGGGTCCCCCCTCTGGCCGGCAGCAGGGATCGAACTTGTGCTGCAGTGGCTGCGGTTTGCCCCATAGTGCGTTGCCTAACCCACTGCGCCACCAGGGGGGCCCCCCATCTGTAGATTTCTAATAGGTCTCTAGTTTTTCCTTTTTCTCTACATAATTACCACCACTTGTTGTTTCTGGTCATTTTCATGCGGGCCTTTATCACAATTGTATAGTGCTATCTCACTGTGGTTCCTATTAGGTTGCCAATACTTTTTATCTGTTTTTTTTTTTTTTTTACTTTTATTTCTGAGGATAGCCATTGTAGTACATGTGAGATGGTTTTTGCATGAGTGCATACACTGTGGTTTTATTTGCATTGTCTGATGGCTAGTAATGTCCAATATATTTTCATGTGTTTATTGGCCATTCATATATTTTGGAGAACTATCTATTCATGCATTTTACCCATATGCTAATAGGGCTGTCTTTTTATTATTGAATTGTTAGTGTTCTTTATCTATCATAGATACAATTCCTTTATCAGATGTATGATTTGCAACTAATCTCTCCTGTTCTGAGGATTGTCTTCTCAACATCCTTCCTTTCTATAGGCAATAATATTCTATTGTATGGATATGCCACTATTTATTTATTTATTCATCAATTGGTGGGCATTTGGTTTATATTCACCTTTTCACTATTTTGAATACTACTCCTATAACTATTTACATACAAGTATTTTTGTGTGGAGGTATATTTCTCAGTATTCTGGGTATATTTTTAGAAGTGGAATTGATAGGTCATATGATGATTCTGTTTAATATTTTCAGGAATTTCTGAAGTGTTTTCTAAAGTGTTTGGACCACTTTACAATTTTGTGAACAATGTAAGAATGTTCTTATTTCTATACATTCTCACGAAAATTATTTTAGTCATTCTAGTCAATATGAAATGACATCTCATTATGGTTTTGGTTTTCATTTACACACTCCTTTTACTTATTAAACATAGAATTAATTTGGGTCCAAAGCCAGAGTTCTTAATTAATGTACTTTAACATATCACTTATGTGCTTAAAAGTAAGGAAGAGTTTCCTGATAAGATTGCTACTCCTTGGATTAAGCTTTCCATGTAATCTGTGGGCTTACTTTTGGAAGCTTTTTTTTTTAAAGATTTATTTTATTTATTTATGCATACAAGAACTGGGGTATAGGCCAGAGGTGTGGGGAGACAGAGTGGGAAGCAGAACAGGAAGATCTACTGAAATACACTGCTAAGGGAAGTAGCAGGTGAAACAGGAGAGGTCTGCTGAGACATGTGTGTTAGCTCCCTGGATGAGGATCTATGCTGCAGTGGCTGTTGATAACTTGATAGCACCGAGTCTTAACCCCTGCACCACCAGGAGGCCTACCCATGGAAGATTCTTTTAATACAGTACGCAACTGATATTGAGTAAATCCAATGATGATAGATGGTAAGCAACTAGTTGGAAGTTTTGGAAGTAGGTGGAACTTGTAGAAGGAACTCTGATTTGTAGCCTTTTCTGCTTTCCATAGTGTGAATACTCCTACTTATCACCAGTTTCAAGCTACCAAAATGATGTATGTTGGTGCAGGGTAAGAGATAGTCAGGCTTTTGTGCTGTTGACCTTGGTAGCTATCATCTGCAGTCTCCCAAATGCAGGAGGCGTTTGGGAGCATGGGCTCAGGGTACACATGCCTAATGTTGGAAACCTGGATTATGGTGTGGGCATGTGTAAGTGGGTATAGCTGAGCCAAGAGACTGAGGCTATACAGGCAGCATCATGGAGGATGGTGTGTGGTAGAGAATAGCTAAGAGAGGAAGAGAGCATGAGAGAACGCCAGAGAGCCCAGTTCCCCTGCCTGCCCTGTAGCACTGTAATTGGCACAGAAAGGTCATTAAAGCCTGGAAAAGGCACTCAGTGGTCTGGACTCTCCTTTATCTGTCTCCCTGAATCAAGAGAACCTACCCTGTGCATTGCTGGCACTAAGATTTTCAGAAATCTTGAAAGCTCATAGGTGCAGTTATGAGCCAGAGTCAACTCCAGCATACCAAATTCATCAATTCAGTAGATACTTCCTGAGTTGTAAATGATCTTAACATATAAGAAGAAAAAAATGTTTAAAGAAGATGTAATTACATGCATAGAAAAGTCTGGGAATTAATGTAAATTTATTGTAAGCAATAAATAATTTCAGTAATGTGACTAGATAAAAAATAATTATACAGTTACTAACTTTCCTCACAAGTTAGGAAATGTGATGGTGAAAGCTCAGTCACAGCAGCAACTAAACAACAGCAACAAAATCATGATGTACCTGGAAATGAATTTAACCAGGAATATATAGTATATAGTGAAAGGAAAGTCTGAAATTTTTCTGCAGGACATAAAAATTCCTTGAATAAAATGAGAATGTATGTGCTGAGGTTTTGCAGGAATATTTGACATTGTATAATTCTCACTTCTCCCTGTCTTACTTTATCAAATACTATCACAATTATAATTCCAACAAGATATTTTTGGTAACTTTATTAGATGAATTAAAAGTACATCCGAAGAAAAAAACAAACCATTAAAAAATGGGAGCAAGGAATAATTTGAAAAAGGACACAAAAGAGAAGAGACCTATATTACTACCTATTAAGCTATATTACAAAACTACATAAGTTAGGATAGTACTGCAGCAGGATTTTCTGTAGCCTAATGAAATAACAGGTCATCTAGAAATACACTGTATTATATGTGAGATAAATTCATAATTTCAAGTTATTAAGGAAAATTCCATTCATGGTATTAAGACAATTGGTGAGTCATTGAGGGTAGATTCACAAGAATCAAAATTAAAAATTTTTAAAATTATATTTAAGGATCACAATTATATATAAGGATCAAATACTTATAACCAAAAACTGTGAGAAGGAAATATGAAAGTAGTTATTTTTACAATTTTGGATTGGAAAATTGTTGTTTTTAATATAAAAGCCCACATCAATACACCACTAAGATTTAACATGATATATGACATGTAGTATTTGCTTCATAAGTAGTTGTTCAATTGCTTAATTAATGCAAACTTTTAAAATAATGTGCAACAAAATTGGTGACTTTAAGGGATCATATTTGAGACAAAGTATCACACCAAAATTGTGATTCCAAGCGACACAACAATTCAAGAACTTATTAATAACATTATTCAAATATTATAGAAATGAAGGATCTGCTATGATGATTGTCCAAAAAAAAAAAATGAGAACCCAGTTGCCTATTTAGTGAAATTACACTATTCAAAAAATGTAACTTGTAAAGTTCTATGAAATGAAAATATGACAAACAAGTAAAAAAAAAAACAAAGTGTAGAGAACTCCTTTGTATTATGAATGTCAAAGAAATAATAGGACACAAAATACAACAAACTGGAAGAAAAGCAAAGAATATTTAAATATATGAAAGAACTAAAAGAGGAAAATATAGCATATTAAAAACACTCAAGCTTTCTAATAATTAAAATATTAATAATTTGTGAATTAAAATAATAATGTTAATTTTCTTTTCTGTTGAGTTAGATTTAGGAGATGTATAATATCTATCATTGGGGCACTACTGGAAAGACTTATTAGAAACACATTGATGTATGGGCAGATTGGTAAAATCTTAGATTACAAATTGTCTATATGTTGGTAAAACTTTAATATGAATACACTTGACCAAAATTTCTACTTCTACAGTTGTGTACAAGAAAAAAAAAGTCCAAGATTATTTTCTAAGTCACAATGAGCAAGTATGCAGATGCATGTTTGCAATATGACTTTTTTTTTTAATGCAAGATACCAACACTCATAAATACACCAATACACATAAGACCATGTACTTCTGTAGTGGGTATAGCTGAAGAAAAGAATCACAGGAGATGTTTGCTTGTTAAGTTCTACATTCTGCAGTGTTAATTTTTATAGCAATAGCTATACATTTACAAAGAATAGAAAATAATAATAAAACAGTAATAGCAAAGAGAGTGACAGACCTTCTCTAACTCTGGAGTGCCAGAGAATTTCCTCAGTCACTCTGTTCCCTTCTTGTTTCCAGAAGTGAAGGAAAATGTGAAGGGAGGGTTAAGTGACTTCTGATCTTGTTTTAGAATCTACTTCCTCACAGTAATAATGTTATATTTAATGGTGAGATTTCAAAGCTGTATTACAGGTTAGGTGTAGGCTTCTGAGGCTATTTTGTAAGTGCCAAGTTTAATATTAATCCCAAAGATGTGTTTGTTTTAATGTCCAAATTGCCAGCTTTTGGAATGCATCCTTATAATCAGTAGAGAATGGCCTAGATGGGTAAATACAGTGAATAAAGACAGAATTTTGAGTGTGAATATGGTATGTCACAGAAATATGTTCAATACTTTTATTTCTCTTTCACCATTCCTTTGATTTTTCACTGGGTTTTTGTGCAGCTCATGAAGGTAATTATATTTCTATTTTAGTATTGTGAGAAACAAAACTGATAACAGAATGTTTAAACCTTCTGAATTCATGATACTTTCTTGTTTTTGAACAGATCAGTTTTTTAGATTGTTGAGAAAATGAGCCATCCTTTTGGAAGAGGACATTTTTTTTTTCCCCTGAGCCATTTATCTTGGAGTGAATATTTATGGTCTAGATAGAATTCCCTGAAAATAGAAATCTTGTCACATTCTTGTTTATATTTAACATTTATTACAAATGGTAGGAAATGCTAATTTAAAACTAAATAAAAAATGAGTTCAAGGGAGCTTAGTTTAGAATTAATTTATAGCTTGAACTCTTTGAGAGGAAGTATTTGGGTCAGTTTATTATTCACTGAGATTGCTGAAAATTTATATAATAATTATTCTGATTCTATCACTAAGCAGAAACTTACTCCCAGTGGGAATAAACTTAACTTCCAAGATTATTGAAATGCTCTACATACATATAAGCATTCAGGTTCCACATACAATTTTTATATGTGTGTGTGGTATGGTGTGCCACCACCCCCCCCAACCCTCAACAGTCTTTAAAATTACCTGGAATATTAACAAATAATATTCTTCCCTCCAAGTTAGAGCAGTAATATTAGTCAGATAGAAAATCGTTCTATGAGACCAGCAAACATCTCTAATGACTAGTTTTATGTCTTAACTCCACCAGTTGAAACCCACAGCAAACTGCCCACATCAGGCAGTGAGTTAGTAACAGATTCTAAGAACAGAGCACTACCCTGTCCACAGAATTCTGGGCACCAGGATGAACACACATGCATTATATGCTTTGAGTATTTTTATAAAATTATAATTGTATATATTCATAGCTTCATGAGTGCATGTCTATAAATATGGGGTTCTCAGTGGCTTCATGCATTTTCCTCACTAGTCAGTGAGATCTGTGGTATATTTTACAAATCCTCTACCATTCCTGCAGAGGAAATATAAAATTCCTGAGGTTTTAACAAATATCATGTTTCTCTGAAACAATATATAAATTTATCCTAGTAGAAGTATTTTCATTTTAATAATAGTATAAGTCAAACATATTCCGAATGGAAGCACATAAAATAAAGTAAGAATAAAACTATCATATCTTATTTCTCTACCTGGAGATAATAACAAACATAATATACTTAATATATATTTTAGATTTATTCTATGTATCTTTATATATATATATTACACAAAGTAGTTTATTATAGAGATGTCTTAAAAACTAGAGTATATTTTAAAATTTAATATACTATGGATGGCTTTCTATTTCCAATGTAGTATTTAATATTTGTCAGCCAAGGGGATTCTAGATACATGGAACCTGGAAATGCCCCAACGAAATTACTCAGCCTCCTCTGTGACCTGCCTCTTGAGGGAGTGGGCTATACCACCAAGATACCTAAAGGTAAAGGTATCCGAGGAGCAGTTGTCTCAAATGGATGGGTGTCTGTGTGAGTGTGTGTATATATGTGTGTGTGTGAGGCACTGTATAGTGTAAACTGGGAGTAGGAAAATATATGCACTATGGGCCAGGGGCTAGGAATTCAGAGTCAGGACCTGGGTTTGGAGATCCTCTTATTACCAGTGAAAATTTTAAATTCAGTCTGGCTTCTGGATAATTTTGAAGTGATATTTTTCAAGGTAAGAAGATAAAATATACTTAATGAATTTTCATATTGTTTTGATAATTTCAGGACATTTTGCTTATGTTAGCTATGTAGTTCTCCATATATTTAAGGCAGACCCCCAAAATGTTAGGAGCTGACCTGAATATGCATCTCCTATGACTTCCATGTGTCTAGAATATATATTTCATTTTGTTTAATAATTTACCTTCTCCCTTATGGATGAAAATGTATGGTACATAAATATGCTTATTTATTGACTAGTGAAGACTCAGTTTAATATGATATTTATGGAAGGTTTATAATATTGCATGCTTCACTGAGTATAAGGACAAGTGGTAAAAATACATAGCCAGACCTTGTGAGCTAACGCTTTCCTAGGGACTTCAGATGTGTGAAGTTGTTGCTGCTCAGCAGGTGTGGATATGGGTACAGAAGCCACAGAGAGAAAGATGGAACATTCTGTTGGTCAGGGTCTTGGATTAATCTATTAATTTGCTCATCTATTACTTCATAGAAATCTTCAAAAGCTGTGGAAACTATTCCATGGAAGATGAATGGTGAACTTTTTAAAAAGTTTGAAATTTTAAAATTTGGTCAATTGGTCACTTTGCAAATTAATCATTCAGGAATTCACTTTCAGCAAATGATTTGCTTCCTTTATGTCCCTTTCAAGCTGGAACATAAAAAAATGCATAAAGAACAGGGAGGAAAATGGAAAATTGATGATGAAAAAGTATTCTGTGAAGAAGGAGCAGCATATATGTCAGATGAAGGTATGGAGTGAAATGGTAAGTATTTAGAAATGTTAGAGTGAATAGTAAGGTGGGAAAGCAAAGTCCACAAAATTGAAGAGAATGAGAGGCCACAATCTAGGGGTTTCCATGCTCTGGGTTTCTTGCAGTTTCATCTTATAGGAAATTGAGCCACTGAAGGAGTCAAGGTCAGGAACTAAGAACATCAGATTTTTAGTTTAGACAGATCATTAAGGCAACAGATGGAGGAAGAATTGAAGTGGGTTGGTTTGCAAGGAGAGGATTCACCATTGCGAAAGCAGAGTACATTGGGGCCATGATGAGAGTAAATTCTAGATTCAGATTACAGGGATTCAACACCTACTTCCACCACTCTTAGCAGCTGTGTGTTTGGGCAAGTTCCTTAGCTTCTCTGTTGACCTGGTTTCCTCATCTGTAAAATGCAAATCATAATACCTATGAAGATTAAAGGAAATAATACATATAAAGTGCTCAGGGCACAGCCTGGCTTTTAGAAAACTCTCAACACATGCTCACTGTGATAATTAAAATATAATGATTATTATCTTTTGGGAGTTCAAAAGAAGGATAATGATGGTTTGGACTGAGGTTCAGACACTGGAAATTGTGAGGAGAGAGGGCATGGGGATGAGAAAATGGGTGGATTTGACAGGACTTTCGTTGATTAGATTCAAGAGTGAGGAAGGACAAGATTCCTAGGGTGAAAGACTGAGTGGAGGGTGTTGGTATCAAAAAAAGTCTGGTAAGACAGTAACAAGGCAAGTTAGGTGGTGAAAAATAATGAATTCTGTCATGGTGAGGTTGTCTTAAATGCTTTGATGTTTTAAAGGATACATGCATGTGTGCCGCTCATGAGGGAGAGGCAACACCACGAGTCACATTCCACAGTAATATAGACGGATTGACCGGAAGTAGCTGCAAGGACAGACAAAAGTTGTGCCATCTATTTGGATCTTGATGTGTGTACCCAGCAAGGAGGGCATCCTGATGGATATCTCAGGTACAACTTTCATAATCCATTTTTTGTTGATCAACCCAATTTGTCTCTTTACTCTGAGACTCCATTAAGAACTGAATGTTTATACCTTCCTCTATACCCCCTCCCACCCAAATTCATATACTGAAGTTTTTAACTCTTGATGTGATGGTATTTAGGCATGGCATTTTTGACAGCTAATTAGAATTAGATGAAGTCATGAGGGTGGGATTAGTGCCCTTATGAGAACAGACACAAAAGAGTCTGCTCTTTGCCTCCATGAGGAAAGGGCAGGTGAGGTCAGAGTAAGAAGGCTGCACAATCAGAAGAGCTTTTGCCACACAGCAAACCTGCTGTATCTTGATCTGGGACTTACAGTCTTTAGAAGTATCAGAAAACGGGACCTCCCTGGTGGCGCAGTAGGTTAAGCAATGCACTATGAAGCAAACCGCAGCCACTGCAGCACAAGTTTGATCCCTGCTGCCGGCCAGGGAGGGGACCCACATGGCGCAGCAGACCTCTCCTGCTGTGCCCACTGCTCCCCTCAGCAGTGTACTTCCATTGATCTGCCCGTTCTGCTCCCCACTCTCTGTGGTGAATCCTCTCACCGCCCCCCACACCTCTGGTCTGTAGCCCAGTGCTTGTATGCATAAATAAATAAATCTTTAAAAAAAAAAGTATCAGAAAACAAATTTCTGTTGTTTAGCCCCCACTCCCCCATTATCTTGTTATAGAAACTTGTGACAACTAAAACACAGTTGTATAAAGGAGTCTCAGTATTTCTCCTTTTGGACAACATTTTTTTTTTCTTACAATTAATGTGCGTTTCCTTTCTATTTCAGTGCAATTCCCTCATCAAACTTACATTATTAGCATTCCCTGCAGTGCCTGCACAAGGTTTTGTGTATAGTAGATGTTCAACAAACATCTAAAGAATTTATGTAAAGAGAGACACAAGAGTACATGGAGGGGAGGGTACTAGGTAGACTTGTGGGGCAAATTCAAGACTGGAATTTAAGTGGAAACTGGATGATTTCAATGTGAAA
Source organism: Galemys pyrenaicus (assembly GCA_019455555.1). NCBI lineage: Eukaryota > Metazoa > Chordata > Mammalia > Eulipotyphla > Talpidae > Galemys > Galemys pyrenaicus. The sequence goes on from JAGFMF010011830.1 coordinate 13,371,391, forward strand.
TATGGGTGGGTATAAGAACACAGTTTCCCAAAGATCAGTGTGAAGAGAAGAATGGCCAATGTACTCATTTAAGGTGTATTTTTTTCCTTGATATTTTGCTCTATGCAAGTCATTATGTAAGATTACATTATGGTTTGGCCATTTCAAATTGATTTGAAAAATCCTAATAGTTTTTGAGTTAGGATTTACTTAAAGAAAATGAATTTAAAGGTTAAATTCAGCAATAGTTTGGTCATAATAATTTATATAGTTCTACTTTAAAAGAGAATAACAATAACCAACCAAATAAAAATTCAATGTCAACAGTTTTCCTTCTAAGAGATGAAGTGAAACAAAAGATAGCAAAATAAAGCATCATTATTTTTTTGTGCTCCAAAATTTCATCAACTTTACTGGGAATCATTTAAAGGCAGCTAAGTGTTTTTAAGTGGCATTTAGGAGTGGCTGTGACTCTGTGTACTGTCCGTGGGACGGATGCCAGAGTGCACTGGTGGTCCTGGTGGGAAGCACATGCAGCTGGCCCTGGATGTCTCAGACAGCTCTCTATAGACAGGAACGCTTGGGAAGATCATTTATTCTGCCTCTGGAGCATCTTTTATTACCATCTTGCTATTTTCTTGAGTGCTACTGAAAGCAGAGACTTTGCGGCATCGTCCTCTCTAAGTCCAGCAGTACCCAGGGTGAAAGCATTTCCCCTATCTGATAATAGGATGTTGCTATTTGGCATGATTTGGTAGCTTGCTTTTCGGGCCTGGGAACACTCAAAAACTTACTCCATATAAATCAATACTGATGAGTTCCTTCACTCCCAAATAACCTACCAAATCACACCAAATCGGAATATTCTATTTTCAGACCACAAGGCAAACCTATGTATTTCATGCTGCTGACCTTTTCATCTAAGGAAAAAGTCTGTGGATAGGTAGATGATGCTTAGAGTCTGGTGTTCAGGGAGCTTAGGCTTGAATGCTTTGTGGGGAAACCACTAGCCACAGGTGGCTAATGAACACTTAGAATTTGGCTAGTCCAAACTGAGATGCATTGTGAGTGTAAAATACACACCAGAGTTTATTAAAGTTAAAAAAAAACTAAAATAACTGATTAATGTTTGCTCACATTGCTTACAGATTAAATTCACAGTAGTTTAGGTGTATTTGGCTAAATAAAATACATTATTCTTTTTTTAACCTGTTCCTCTTTACTTTTTAAATTTGGCAACTAGAAGATTCCTAAATACATATGTGGGTCACTGTATATTTCAGCTACACAGAGTCTAAACCTCACATCATCAAGGTCAGATATACATCCTGGTCTTGACAGGATGTGGGGCTTATAATAGGAATTTGTCTTCTCACGTGAATCATGCCCAGCTGTGTATAAATGTAGTTTTATAGTTCGTGTAATAGCCCTCTGCACATATGCAGGGCCTTTCATCTGAGGATCTCAAACATTAATTAATTCTCACTGAATAGCTGAGGAAGACTGGTATTCTTAGTTCTGTTTTACAGATGAGAAAACTAAGGCATAGGAGATTTAAACAATTTACCCAGGGCTGCCCAAGGTAAAGTGACAGAGCTCAGAATAAAAACTGTGAATCATAATTAATCACACATCTAGCTAGCAAACAATATTTTTTTCTTCCTGTTTAGGTGAGCTCCTTCAAGGTAGAGTGCATGTTTTTAAAATAGTATTTCTAACTGGTAAATAATGAACACTCAGTAAATACTGCACAACAGAAGCAGATGTTATTACCAGATTCCACACATTTGGGCAGTATTAATTACAGAAAGTACAAAATAGGTAAGGTAAATATATGGCTTTTTAATTGCCTGCTATGTTTTATATTCTGAGGAATTTTTCCCTTACTACTGTTTGTTTTAGAAGCAGATAAAAACGAATCCCAGATAGGTTAGTTCCTGGGTCTTAATAGATATCCTGGGTCTTATTTTGATATTTTGAAGAGAAGACATTCCAAGCAAAAGCATTTTGGTCTGATTTGTATTCTAGACTGGCAGAGGAAAGAAACAGCTTTGGAACCTATGGTAACTCCAATAACATTTGTTTGTCACCTTCTACCTGTGATAAAGTGCTTCCTTTATTAGTTAGGTTATCAGAACTCTGGTGAGTTTTAATCCAAAGAGTATACTTTATGTAACTTACTTTGCAGAGAAGGCCATAAAAAACAGATATCAGGCTTCTCAGGCAAGAGTTACATGAAACAAGAGGGTTTTGTTTGTTTTTGGCAGTCTTCATTTAACTTTTCTTGAACTGGGTAGGAAAAAAGATAATAAAATCTACTACAGCCTTGTGATTACATTCCTGTGACTGAAACTGATTGTCAGTATCACTGTAATACATTGGATGACTAAAATGCATGAATTTGGGTATAGAATTAGGGGGTTATAGAAACCATTCATTCATCTATTTATTTAATAATGTATACAGTGTGTTATTGTATTTCAAAATATTTTATTGAGGACACGTAAGTGAAATCTCTCTACATACAACTCCCTAATTCTGTTCCTTATAAAAAGTGACTTGAGTAAAATGCAACATTTTTTCAATTGTGGTTGAAGGATGCTCATTTTTTATCAGTGTATACAGATGTGCACAAGGGAGTATATTTACACAATGCCCCTTCTACTTTCATTGTTGGCAGAGTGAAACCTGGATCAGTTCTCACTGTGTCATCTCGTCTTTGTGACAGGATATATGACTAGAGTGCTGAAAGGTTTTTAATTATACTTGCAGTTGCTGCAAATAATGATAGCCTACGTGCAGGTACTTGTCTTACAGGAGAATCATAGTTTGTGCTTTGAGCATCAGACAGATTCCTTCATTTCCTTTACCTTTTGCTTGAACCAGAAAAATGACTTAGAGAAATTCATGCATACTTCCATGCCATCCCCACCCATGATGGTGAGTCTGAGTCAGTGGGAAGATTTTTTTTTAAGATTTATTAATGTATGCATACGAGAACTGGGGAAAGGCCAGAGGTATGGGGGGATGAGAGGATTCACCAGAGACAGAGTAGGGAGCAGAACAGGCAGACTGACTGAAATACACTGCTAAGGGGAGTAACAGATGAGACAGGAGAGACCCACAGTACTGCGTGGGTCAGCTCGCTGGCTGAGGATTGAACTTGTGCTACAGTGGCTGCTGTTAGCTTCATAGTGCTGTGCCTTAACCCCCTGCATCACCAGGAAGGCCCAGTGGGAAGAGTTTTAAAACACTTGGTATCTTTGATCCTCTAGGCTCAGATGGAAGAGGGATGAGTGGGAGGAGAAAGAAAGTGGAAAATATTGTAGACTCCATCCCAGACAATCCTGTACTTCATGTTGCTCATTCCTGTGTAGCTCTGAATTCCACTTTTCATGCCTGGGCATGGGAGAGAAAAAAAGAGTAAGATAGAGGAGACGATTTACATAAGTTGAGTCCTTTACAAATTTTCCCCAAAATAATCTTTGCATATGCCATTGGCTACCACTTCCCACCATCCAGTTTTTCCAGATGTGTTTATTCTATTTCTGACTATTGCAAAACTATTCAGCACCCTACACCATAATAGTAATACTGATTTTAGCATGACTCTGTGGGCAGACAAATCACAAAGACGTTCAAAAGCAGTGTTCATTTAACTTTGTAGTAAAATGCATGTTTTGTACACCCTTACAGCTGACTCTGAAAGTGAGATCTTCTACATGACTCAATCTTCTGAGTTCATGCCCAAAAGAAAGCATTGAGACTTAGGTGGGAGTTCAATACTTGGAGGAAAGAGGGAGCCATTTGATGGACTGATGCCTCAGAGCCCTTGCTTGCCTTAGAATCTAGAAAAAGTTCTCTATACGCAAGCTATCTTCATCCTTTTAACAATTGGGCTAAATCTATAGCAGCTAATATGCCAGAGAGCATTGTCTAAATGACAATCAAACAGATGATGGGGAGAATCAGTTCAATCTAGATCTTTATTTAATAAAGCTTTATGCAAAACATGCATTTTTCTAGTGACTATAAATTGAGGTAGTATATTATCATGCTGAGGAGGTAACTGAATTAATGCTATTTTACAGCTGAGGAGCTGGAGAAGACCAAGAAAATAGACTGATGGAATGTGAGGGTGTGTTGAATTCAGAAAACAAATGTTTTTCTCTTGTAATGGATTCTCTAGGGACAATTATTAAAACTTCGCCCGTGAAAGTTCTGTGCAACATCAATCTCCTTTCCTCCCTAGCAGAAGTAAGACACCCTGGGGCCAGAGTGTGGCACCTTCTGCCCTGGCTCTAATTCATGCCTGCAGAATAACAATCTGCTCTCGGTGCACCAAGCACAATGGAGGCCCTCTAAGCTGCCACTCATGTGGGGCCTGCTAACATTCCAGGCCCTTGTTTCTGATTCTTGGCATTGTTGTGGCAGTGAGTGCGGGGAAAGCTGCACGCTTTCATGCTGGGAAAGGCAGGGCCGCTGGCTGCCCCAGCAACTCATCAGAGGACCTAGAAAACAGCCGCACAGCCAGACAAGCTAGAGGGCAGCTTTTACCTCTTCGCAAAATTGCCAATCATTTCAGAACTTGGGGGTAGCGATTGCAAAAAATCTGAGTACTATGCCCTCACCTCCAAGTCTAAAAAAAATAGACCTCATTAAAAATTCTTTTGGGATGACAGACTACTACAAAGTCTGATTGTGGTGTCGACGGCTTTCTAACACCCTTCGAATGACAGGGCTGACAAATTTCTAAGAGCATGGCAGCCATCACGCTATATAATCTTGATGTGGTTGCATAAAAAGTGATGGTAGTGAAGGTAATTGATTAGGGATTATGCTAGGCCGACAGATAACATGGCAAATATTGGAAGCAGCAAGCTTACTGCTGATCTTTACAGGCAAAAGAAATGACATGTCAAAAACATCACACCCAGAATATATTCATTACAGAAAAGAACAAAGCATTCTGAAATTCATAGCATAGTTGTACATCATAGGTAAGTCTCATAACTTGTCTCAGATCAGACTGGTACTGATTCCCAGCTGGTTTAGAGGATAGAAAGGACATAGACTATTTTAGGATAAAAATAGTAGTGATTACTATTAGAGCACTGTATTCCAGGGATTTTAAATACATTGGGTAATTTAAGCCAAATAGCAACTTTGTCAGATAGATATTATTTTCCCCAATTTATATACAACAAAGATGTTGAACCCCAGGACAATCAGCCAAACTCTTAGATTCATTGTATTTGACAAAACTAGGGCATGAAAAAATGTTTTTTTCCCTCTGGTATGTTTTTTCCCTCTGGAACTCCAGTTTTCCTTGAATTTGGACTAGAGCATTATTTTAAAGTAACTATATTTACTCCTTACAGAGGAACTTCTAATGTTGAGAAAAGTAGTGAGCATTTCCGTTTCTACTGAATGAATCAAACTGGACCAATAAAATGTAGCCTTTGTGATAATTCTTTGTCTCCTCCTTGGCCAAGAATGTCTGGACACAGTGAGTCAGAGTGTCAGCACTCTCTTGACTTGGCATACACTTAATATGAGTCACTAGAAAGATTCAAAACTCAGGGTTGGGAAGAGTCATTGCCGTTAAGTTGGTACAGCTAAAAATATTTGTTCATCAAATTGTAGCTAGTTCATTCATCTGTTTGTTTATTCTTTCAATAAATTTTTATTCTAATCCATTCATGTAAATACCAAATGCAGAGTAAGAAAGTTCAATTAGTGTAAAATAATAAATAGTGAAAAGCAAGTTTTTCTTACCCTAGACTCTCAGTTCCTCTGCTTAGGGACCATGGCTGTTGCCTGTTTCTTGGGGCTCCTTCTGGAGCTATTTTCCTTATTGGTATTGAATCCTGGCTATAGTCAGGTTTATATAAAGTGTTGGCAAAGACTTAGCTTCTGCCCCCAAGGAAGTGCTAGGCACAAAAAGTGGTTGTCACCATATTATCGACAATTGCCCAGTTGAAGGTGCTTAGTGAATGGTGGTAACCTGAGTGGACCAGTATTGGGACGCTGGTGTGTCAGATCAGCTGTCACAGGTAAATTTCACTAATAGTGTAGTGCCAGTATTTTTGCTTTATTAAAATAAATAGATCAGTGCTTATTCTTGATAAGTGATTACTCCTAATTACTTTTTAATTTACTTTGGTGAATATGGTGATTATGTTGGTGGGTGAGAATTGTGTGTGGCCCTTGGTATGTCTGTGGCATGGTTTTTTTGGAATGTGATGTGGAATACATTCTGTGGGGCTGCAAATTTTAGACATCCAGGGAGTGTCAAGGGGGCATAATTTTCTCATTTTCTGGACTGGAGCACTGGTATATGCCTCCTGTTCAGTTCGAATATTGGTCTCCTAGTTTCAAAATATTCTTACTTGTAACTGAAGGAAAGTCAGGAAGTGGCAAAGTCACCCATCTGGATTGAATACAGTTTGGGACAGTAGTTTGTGCATGGTGAGGCAGATAACATTTTGCAGATTTAAGAGACAGCTGAATCTGATGCATGTGGCTGCAAGCTACCAGTGGAAGTCTTGGAGCAAATCCTTTCAGTGCAGCTCGGATTTATGGGAGCTACTCAGGAGCTTGAATGCTTTGAAGAGGAGCATGTTGCTGTGATTTGGTTCACAAAGAGTTCATGTTTACTTCGGCTCACCTGAATTCTCACCCCCTCTTCAGTTTTACCTCTAGCATGATGATAATTCAGTTCCAGGCTCAGATGCAACTTCTGTTCAATGTCTGATAGAGAGTTAAGAGGAGAAAATAAAAAATGACATAAATAAGTTTCACATGATTTCCAATCTGGTATATGAGCTGGCTCTGTTTTATCCAAACAGCCAGGGGCAGAGAAAGTTTTGCAAACTTCAGTGACCCTTTCAGAAAGTTGGTCTACATCTCGCCTTCAGGAGAAAACCCAGAACTAGCCTTGTGTTTCTTGTTTCCATTTCTGTGGCATCTAGCCTTGTGGCCATCCTAGGAGCCCTAATACATTCTCTCCTTGATTTTCCAAAAGTATCCCTTGGAAGGGCAAGAGGTTTTGCTGGTTACTATGATACATGAGGCAGAAATGCATCTTGGGATGAAGCACAGCTGAGTTGCTGAGGGCAGGACTATAAAACACAATCTTTCTCAAGGATTTCCTTCCTTGGGAACTGAAAAAACAGCCCAGCTGGACAGCAGGGTGTATGTATAGACTTGAGTTTTTATAATCAACTATAAATATAATTTTCCTTCACTAGAAAACTCTATAGCCTAAATATGTACAGTTAACTCAAACTTTAGTTGAAAAGTACTGACATATGTTATTATCCCTTTTAAAGTCTACTGTAAGTACCATAATACAGGCTAGACAAAATTGTTTCCTCTCTTCCTCCCTCCCTCTCCTCTTTTCTTCCTCCTTTCTTTTTTCCCTCCCTTCATCTCTTCCTCTCCCTTTCAGTTACTTCCTTCTGAATGTGAAGCAGAGCAGATAAGTGAAATCTTGCTTTTTCACCTCAGTTTTTAAAATAAGGCACAGAAGTGCATTTTTCAAGTACCTTATGGGATTCTGTCAATTTATTTCTTTTCCCTCCTTTGAAAATGATCCCCAAAGAGATAAAATTACTTGCATGGATTCTTACAAAAAAGCAGCCAAGATTTTATTAAAAACACTTCTTGCATATTTTCTTTCCTTCTGTAATATGGGAAGATATTAAATATAAAAGAAATACAAATATAACTCCTTTCATCTTTGCTCAATTTCCAAAATCTTCCAACACATCACCTTATTTTTCTTTATTAAACTTTAAAGTGAAGCAAGTGGAATGCTGCATTTTGTGTTTAAGACTTTGAGCAACCCTGGGGATGGGTTATCTGCACTGTGTCATTCATTATATTCTCATAAGATCTCACGCTGTATTGGGAATGACAACTATTTTCATGCCTTGGAGAACACATTCGAACTATGATTTCCCTATAGAACTCAGAATTCTGAAAGTTCATGGTCCTTGATGTGATGGATTCTTTATATTTTAAGGAAAAAAAAGATGAAAAAATATCATTGATACCTAATTGAGTAAACTCTAAAGTAAGTTCAGGAATTTCTCTCAAATGCATAATATATTTCCAAATGTTGCTTGGACAAGAAATACTTTGACGTATATGTGAAAAATAACTTGATTATAAAATATAATGATTAAAACTAATTTAATTAAAATGTATGATCATCTGGTGTTATTTCTTTTCTTTTAAAAAAAAATTCCCAGTCCAATTTTATTTTTAAAACCTGTCTCTGTCAAAAACTACCTCTAAAATCCTGATTCTAGAGAAGGTATGTGTGACATGCTGAATTTAAAAAAAAAGGAACTCAAGATTTTAGGTTTTCAGATTTCAGTGTGTTTTTAAACAAACTAAAGGGAAACATACCAAACATAAGTTAAGATTATTTATTACATTTGTCAATTTTTTTTATCTTAATCATTTACATAATGTGGGACAATTATTTTTCTAACCACAGTAAATAAAGGAGCAAGTGTAGTCCTTACATGTGTCAGTGGACCTGATGTTATTGGACCACCCTGTACTTGGAAATGTAGACTTCTGACTTAAAACAAAACAAAGCAAACAAAAAAAGCATGTGCTTTAAACTTGGAAGAACTTATCAGAAACTGTAATGGTGCTTGATAAATTCTCATCTCTAAAAGAAAAAAATATTGGAGCAATACAGCCTGTACTGGGATAAACATTTTGAAACTAAGTGAAACCAAGGTTACTAACTCAGTGATGAGCACACCAGTTTTGATAAGCAAGACCCAATCACACACGGTGAAATCGCCCATCTAGAGAGAATGCATAATCTCTGCAGAACTCACTGCAATGGGCATTTACTCCCTATCAAGAAAGGTGCAATAAATCAAAAAAAGCTGCAGATCACGTCAGCCCTGCTTGCATTCCTTTCCTTTCTGTGATTCCTTAGTTCAAGAGAGTTCATACTTTAGGAATGTTTAACACAATTTTGGAAACAGTGCCAAAACCCAGGGGCTTTGATAAAACGTTATTTTATACTGAAAGGAAGAAAATTTGACTCTGGGAAGGGTTAAATTATCAAAGGCAGTACCGTGGAGCAGCAGTAAGTTAACTGGCAGATCTGAGGGGAAATGAGAGAGCCTTTGAACTTGCTGGGAAGTTTAACAGCATGAGTGCAGATTCTTGGGTGATCTGTTACTAAAAGAAGATAAAGAACTAGTAAGTAGCTTTCCAGCTGGACAAAAGGTAGGAAACAGAATCTATCTCGCTCCTGGAATCCATGTTCACATCTTACACTGGAGGGGAGGGTAAATGCAGAAAAAAATTAAAGGTTTGTTTTTTGAATGGATGTCAAAAACAAAAAGTTGGGTAGATTCATTTTCCTTTAATACTGTGGACTAGAATTTAAAATATCATTTTGAAGGGGGAATTAATTAGATATTCTATGAATGGAATGACAAACCATGAGTCATTAGGGAATCTAGTGATTTACTGATGCCAAGGCCAGTTGTTTCCCAGGGACTGTCTGAAGTCCTGGGATGTTGGGTATACAGAGGGTGAAGGGAGGAATAGGAATTAGGGTGAGAACTGGCTTTGTAGTATTTTTCCCAAACATTTGTTGCTTTTTCCTTCTTCATTCATTCAGCTAATACTTCATAACTTTCTCTATGCTAGTTTTCTACCACATATTTGGGATTTGAAGATGAATACCAGAGCGTTCCCACTTTTAGAGAGTCTGGAGGTAACTTCTAATACTGACCCACTCTCCATTCCCATTCTGAGAGGGGAAACAGCTCTGAAGAAATGATACATCTCCCAATATTTTATAATCTAATTCAATAAATTTCTAATCTCAAGACATATTTCGTTTCACATACTTTTTAATAAATGCAATCCATTAAATGTATAAAAGTGGGTTTAGTTTTGATGATATTTATAAGACTTTTACATCTAAATATATGAATTCTTTTTTTTAAAAAAGATTTATTTATTTATGCACACAAGCACTGGGGTACAGGCCAGAGATGTGGGGGGCGAGAAGATTCACCATAGACAGAGTGGGGAGCAGAACAGGCAGATCAACAAAAGTACACTGCCGAGGGGAGCAGCAGGCAAGGCAGGAGAGGTCCGCCTCACCATGTGGGTCCTCTCTCCGGCTGGCAGCAGGGACCGAACTCGCGCTCCAGTGGCTGCGGTCTGCTCCGCAGTGTGCCACTCAACCTACTGCGCCACCAGGGAGGTCCTAAATACATTAATTCTTTAGAAAAGAAAATCCCAAGTGAGACATCTCCCATTCTGATTTTTTTAAAAAAACAATGTAGCTTCTACATTGATTTCATGAACTTCCTTTTCTATATTTTGGAATCCATTGATAGAGTTAGAAAAAGGTAGATTTTTTTTTTATCAATTAGATGTCTAGCTAGTCTGTAAAAAACTACCCAAGGGTTTTTGTTTGTAAGTTTCCAAGAAATGAAAACCAATTAATTTTTCAAGGAGTCATATTATACTCATAAAGGTTTATATACTAAATTTTTACAAGTACCATTTCTGATCAGTCAGAATATAAAACAGGATTCAAATAGCTATTTCCTTGACCTGGTTTATTCGACTCTGACTAAAAATCTTAATCTTTTTTGCTTTATGGGAAACTTCCAGTTTCTCAGAGATGCCATGGAATGGGACCTAGAGGATCCCACCTCCAAGTAGGTGTACATATCTGTGCAGACACAAAGTCGTCCCCTCCCACAGTGTATCAGGACTGACCTTTGTGACAGAGAACATGGCAGGAATGATGGCATGTTCATTGTTAGGCTAGATCCTAAAATACATGGTTTCTGTCTCTCAATCCGTCTCTGATCATCCCCTCTGGGGGAAACCAGTTGTCATATTGTAAGAATACTCAGGTAGCTCTGTGAATCCTCATGCTGCAAAGCAGTGAGTGGTTCAACAGTCATATGAGTGAACCAGAGGAATCATCCTCCAGCCTTGAACACGCCTTGGGATGACTCCCTCACTGCAGTGGTTGACTACATCTTCATGAGAGACCCTGCAACAGACCCCTCAGCTATGTCAAACCCACTTTCTCATCCCATAAAAACCGTGTGAAGTAATAAGTGTTTGTTGGGTTAAGCTAATTTGGGGGGTAATTTTTAATCAGCAATAGAAAACTAATACAAAGACCCTTTCAAATCTGAGATTCACCGGTTCTCTTGTTCTTATATCTCAGTGGTAGTGTCTGCCACTGGGAGCCTCTGAGTAAATTCCCTGAACATTGTATGCAATAATTGATGCATATATCCATGTATACATACACACACATATACACACAAAGTTAATGTATTTCTTTATAAACCTTTTTTCAAGTTCATTTTCCATTTTAAAGACAATGCATGCTTATCAAAGGTAGAGGAAAGTTAAAAATATCCCCCACAATTTTTACACCCAGAGAAAACTATTGTTAACATTTCAGCGTACTTCCCTTGACTTCTCTTAAAGTGTTCCAAAAGTCATGTTTGCACCAAGCCACATCCATTTTCTACAATAACAATACCCAATAACATGCCTTACTGATTCTTGCCATTCAGTTCTCTGCTTAGAGTGACAACTTCTCAGGGAAATCAGATGGGATGGTGTCCTGAGTTGCAAAAGGCCCAAGAGAATGTGTGCTTCAATCCAGGTCCTGGCAGGGAGAAATCCGTGCCTGGGGGTGCCAGACACATGTGAGATGATTTATACCAACTTGTAGTTCCCTGTTGGGCATGTTCTTTTAATTTTCAATACTAAGATGTGTAAAGGGCCACTCCCTATCCCTAGCAACTCATATATACTCTTTCAAGTAGGGCTGCTTAGAGGTGTGGATTTCCTGAGATGCCGATAAAGTTCAGAGTCATTTCTAAGACCCTGAAAAGAGTGTTAGCAGTGTGTTCACATGATCATATATTTTTACACAATTTGCAAATATGAAACTTTAATTAGGGTTGGTTAGGACTTCCATGTCTTTCCACTCTGCCTCAGTCCCAACAGACTTACACTTTCCTTTATGCAAGGTGGTGTTTAGTAGTCCTGGGCACTTTATTTTTAGAATATTGTATTCTTCTTCTTTGCAGGGTCTGAAAAATTGTTCAAGTGTTAGATATATAACTTTTGGTCTCTGAATTGCAAATAGGTTTTTTTTTTCTCAGTTGTCTAATACTATGAACATAATTTATTATTTGTTAAGTCACTGGGAATTTCAGAGCTGTGAGAATCACAGTTAGTGAATTTCTAATGATTTCAGTCTGTTTAAATGTAATTTCTGCTTGTTTCACCAGAGTCCAGACATGTTTAAGAAGACCCCTGTATGTGCTTGCAGAATCCTACTCCTTGACTTTTAGACACTTTTTGATTAAAATGGGTTCTTCTTCAGGTGTTCACTGTGATCTCTCGATTAAGAGAGGAACAAACCTGTTTAGCCTACTCAACACCTTTATTTATTTATTTTTTAGCTATCCTATTTATTTTTTTTAAGATTTATTTATTTATGCATACAAGCACTGGGGTACAGGCCAAAGGTGGGGGTGGGCGGGTGAAAGAATCCACCAGACAGAGTGGGGAACAGCACAGGCAGATTGACTGAAACACACTGCTGAGGGGAGCAGCGGGCACAGCAGGAGAGGTCTGTTACGCCATATGGATCACCTTCCGGTGGCAGCAGGGATCAAACTCGTGCTGCAGTGGCTGCGATTTGCTTCATAGTGCGTTGCTTAACCCACTGCGCCACCAGGGAGGGCCCTACTCAACACCTTTAAACAAAAAATGAAGGCAAAATATACAGTTCCAACCCATCTGGGTGATATGCCTTTTGACAGACAACAAAAGGCTGTGCCATACTTTGGGCATTTATTTCACCTGTTGACAGAGGAATTTATCCTTCTTTTAAAAATTAATGAATTAATTAATTTCACTTTAGTGCCAGGAATTTAAACAGAAAACTGGAATAGAACCAGTTGACTCACGCAGTAGTAAATAATAATTTTGACTTGAGTCATCTGGTGGAATGTCACACACAAGTTCATTCACTGCAAACAATGGTCTTCTGGTCGTGACCTCTGGTTGTCATTTCTAGCACAGAATCATGTTAGGGGAAATGTAAACAATGAACACTGCCAGCATCCCTCTGCTACTGTGTTGGATGCAGCAGAGATTACCCATTAATCAGCCCAGGCAGATGAACAGGAAGGGGGTGATCAGTGAGCCAGCCTTACCCTCTCAGCAGCACCTGTGGCTCAACTGACTGCCAGAGGCAGTTGGAGAGGCTAATAGGGCCTCTTGGTGATAAAGGCACTGGGTCAATGAATGGGTGACCTGCAGGGGTCACATACAAGGGTCAGGTCTGATACAGAATAAACAACACATTCAGATAGATGCCTTTGACCTCCAAATTCTAAACCTGCTATCTGCACGAGGGGAAGTCACCTCCCATGAGAAGTCAGTGGGGTAAGAGGCCGTGATCTTGCTATTGAATCTTTTCAGGGTCCAGGCACTAAAGCACAAGGCTCCTGCTTCCTTCTCTTGACTATCCCCTCACTCTTTCAGTCTCATTCCTTGTGCTTCTTCTTCTTTGCTGCCTTGATGTCTTTTGATGTGTGCCTTGCCCTCTTGCCTACATCACTCTCAGAGTCAGCTGTTAGAATTAGATGACTTCCTGTCTCTATGTTTTCGTTTTTTCCTTCTTTTCGTTTGTAGAGTCAGGCTTCTGAGACTGACTTTTCCTTCTCATCCCCATCAAGCATCCGAGAGTACTTGGTCCCACTTGACTGTGAGGAACAATCTTTTGCAAAGTGGCCTTTACACACACATTGCAGGTAATGTTCAGGATACCATCAAGGGTAACCTTTTGTCCATTGTAATTCTGGGAACAAACCTCACCTCTCTTCTTTCTCAAGGATAACATTGTTGGGATTCGGGTCTTTCCCAGTTCCTTGGTTGACATATTTCGTCGAGAGGGGTACTTTTATCCTATCATTTTTCATTTCTTGGGCAATAAGCTTCACCCACACATTGTCTCTGACATCTATTTCAGAGGGACTAACCATGCTACAGGATGACGTGTTAGTGTGATAAGCCAGAGTTGGGATTTTGCTAAAGGCTCCATTGTCTGTCACCATAGCAACCTCTCCTTGGAAAATAGTATAGAGAGCAGGCAAGTTTTCCATCATCTCTGGTCTTTCTGAATTCATCCATAATGTTCTATGGCTCCTCCATTTTTCTTCTGCTAGTGATGATTCAAGTGTTGTGGTGTCAGCATTTGGTTTCCCTGGTGTAGCATTGTGCAAAACACTCAAACTTTTTGCAATTTTAAAATCCAACCAGTGCCTGTTGTAGGAACCATGGAGATGTGCTGTTCAGATTTCCACTTAAGAAAATATGTTCAGATGTCCATTTAAGAGAACCTGCTGAGCTGCACAGCAGAATGACAAGCCCAGCTGTTAGCAAACATTGCAGGTTTCATGCCAAACATACTCTTCTGAGCTGCTCCGAGCCACTGAATTAACACTACCAGGCAGTAAGGATAAAGGCTGGTCGTGCCAGACAGGATTCCTTTAACATGCAACATTTTTTAAACAGTGGTTTATAACATTACTAAAGTTACAGGTAATATATCATGATAAATAAAGATCACATATATGTACTTTTTTTACCACTAAAATTGGAATTCTATTCTCTACCATACAATTAACCCCTCTTACTCTATTTACTCATTTCCCTTCCATCTTCCCTTCACATTCACTAATTTGACCTTAAAGTTTAAAGTTCATTTTTATTTATTTAGTTCACTTGCTTTTTCTGTTTCTTTTTGTATCAACTAAGAATGAAATCATAGTGTGTCTATTTCTCTCTGACTTACTTCACTTAGCATAATACCTCTCGTTTCACCTGTGTGTTGCAATTGGAAAGAATTCACCCTTTATAACTCAGTAGTATTCCATAGTGCATGTGTGTGTATGTGTATCTCTCTCTCTCTCTCTCTCTCTCTCTCTCTCTCTATCTCCAGTTATCTGTTGATGGCACTTAGATTGTTTTCACATCTTGGCAACTGTAAATAATGCTGCAATAAACATGGGGGTGCATACATATCTTCAAATTAGTGTTTTTGTGTTCTTTGGCTAAATACTCTGAAGTGTGATAACTGGATCATAGGGGATTTTTAACTATTTGAGAAATCTCTGTACAGTTTTCTTAAGTGGCTGCACCAAACTGTAATCCTGTTGACAGTGGCATAAGGATTCCTTTTGCTTCAAATTCTCTCTGGCATTTGTTGTTTCTTGCTTTTTTGATAACAGCCATTCTCACCAATGTGAGGTGATATCTCATTATGCTTTTTTATAAACACCTTTTCATGTGCCTTTTGACCATTTATATGTCTTCTTAGAAGATAAGTGTCTATTTAGCTCTGCTGCACATTTTTAAATTGGGTTATTTGCTTTTTTTGTTGTTGAATTGTATGAATTTTAAATATATTCTGGTTATTAACCACTGATCAAATGTATTACTTCCCATTCAGTAGGATGTCTACCAGGCAACTTTTGTTTGAATACTGCCCAACAAGCTGACAAATCTTTTTCAGGACTACTCTGGGTTCTAAGACTCTCACTATCCAATCTTTTTTCCCCTCTCTTCCTTTCCTGGGGTGTACCTGACCACAGTGTGATCCCTCTTTCTGTCTACACCTGCTCCCATTTCCTACTACCCTTCACAGGCTTCCCCCAATAAATCTCTTGCTTATCAAATCTCATTTTGCCATCTGCTTCTCTGAGCATCTGAATTGAAATAATGTAGATTGTTAAAAGTGAACTAACCCAGAGGCACTTGTGTTGAGAAGCAAGAGTTTATGGCCTCCTCTGCTTTAGAAGGCCTTTCCCTCATATAGGGACCACAATTTTTTATTTTAATTTTGAAACTGAGGTAAAATTGGCTTACAACACTATTTATGATTCAGAGGTATAGATTCATACCTTTTCTGATATATGTTACCATATCACATCCATCATCAATGCACTCAAAATCCTCCATAGTCTACTGGGCCCCTTCCTTCTTTTCTCCCTACCATCCTCCTTCCCTTCTGATAACCTTAATTCCATAGTCAGATTCCTAGGGTTTATTTTAGTTTAGTTTCATCTGACATGGGAACCTCTTTTAACAGTTCCTCTTTTTAACTCTTGGCAGTTATCTCCATATTTCTAAAGTAATATTATTATACCAGCTGTTATTTTTTTTCATTTTTTTATTAAAATATTTTAAAATTTACATATACTTGCCATTAATTGTAATCCCCATGTATTCCCCATCACCATCTCACCAGTG
>JAGFMF010011830.1:13410420-13447392 GCA_019455555.1 Galemys pyrenaicus
AGGGAAGGAGGGAGGGAAGGAAGGAAGGAAGGAAGAGAGGGAGGAAGGAAGGGAGGGAGGGAGGGAGGGAAGGAGGGAGGGAGGGAAGGAGGAAGGAGGAAGTGGAAGTGAAAGGAAGGAGGGAGGAAAGGAAAGGGGGAAGAGAAGAAAAGAAGGAGGAGGAAATAAAAGAAAGAAAGAAAGAAAGAAGAGGTAAGAGCAGACTTACTGAGAGAAGATGTGGTTACTTGGAGTTTATAGGATGATTGCATCATCTTTTCAGGTTATCTCTGAACAAGACTCATGAGTTTATGAAATAGGTTTCGTTTTCATTTTTTGTTTTTGGAGATGGCAGGAAAGGAAGCTTTGAAAGAGAATGAAAGATGCTAGCTCTTGATCAGAAATTCTAAAATTCCACAAAATAATTCATAATCAGATGGCAGGTATATTCTTGGTAAACTCCAATTAAGGTAGTGATTGATATTCAACAAAGAAAATAGTCCTACTTCGCTTTTGGTGGATGGCTCCAGTAAGAGGGAAAGTGAGGACTGAATATATGATGGATCACAGCCCTCAGGCTCCTTCTGCTAATTCCAAAATCTCAGCATTTGGGAGGCACCCTGTCCGGAAAGTTTGGATTGACAAATGGGGAGTGGCAAATTACAATAACAATGTTCAGCTTTGGTCCAGCTGTGGAGTCCCTGAAGGTCTCAGGCAAAATGAAACTTGTAAGACTGGTAGGAACAGAACATCAGGTGTACAGGCAACATTAGACACATGTGCTAGAAAATGCACGGAGGAGGGACACGCCAGCAACAACTATGCCAATTTCTCTGATGACAGCAACAACTTCCTGGCAAAGCCATTCTGAACTAGTGAGGTAACAAAGAATAAGGATGGCAAATTAAAGCTGCCAATAGCTGCAGTCATTCTTAAATTGGTTTAAAGTTCAGAACCTAACATCTTTCATGGCAAACTACTAAACTGGTATATTTTACCAATAAGAATAAGTTGCTTTCAATTACCTCGTCAATTTTTTCCTTTTCTCTTTTAGCAAGAGTACTTCCCGTTATAGAAACTAGTCTTTTCTGCTCCTCTATTTCCTAAATATGAGAGTATAGTATGAACAAAACATCTATGAGATGGTTCTCTGGTTAATTGACAGGAGTCACCATGTTTTATTTAGAAGATACAGACTCTGAGGTGAAATAGTATATCCTGCTAAGATACATAGCATTTGCCACTATACAAACCAGTGAGCTAAGGTAAAATGACAAAACAGTTAATACAGTGTGCTTTTAGTAAGCTGGGCACTATGATAAGTGCTGGTACATATCGCATTTCAATTTAAAATAGATGTACATTTGGGTTTATTATTCTTGTTATATAGTTGAGGGATCTGAATAATGGAGAAGTTAAAGAAATTGTCCATAGTCAACTATCTAGTAAATAGCAGTAACCAAGATTTATTATATTGTATTCCTAAACAGAAGGAAACCCTAACCCTTGTTAAACTTAAGGAGGAAGTCAGAGTCATTTACCGATTGTAGCTTCCTTTTGGTATCTTTATACATAATTATAAGCTATTTTCCAATATCTTCTTTGAGTTGCACCCCTTCCATGCATATGGAATACACACTAAACCATGTGTCTAATGACATATAATGTGAAAGACTGAATTCAGGAGTCTGCTTAGACTGCTGAGTCTCCTTCTAGGACCCCTCCAAAGCAGATTTAATGATCCTGAAAAAGACTCTCCTTCCTCAGTCAAAGTTCAGTAGAAACACTGAGTCTATAATCCATGACACATAGTGAGGGAGGAAATGCCTTATCTGTGAGGCTCAGGCCCAGTGATAAGAGGCAGTATGAGTGGGGTTTTTTTTTTCTTTCCTCATGCTTGGCAGAAACTCAATCAAGCTGCTATCAGCTTCTTCTATGACCAAGGCTTAAAGGAACTTCTGGGACTAAAAAAATAAAGTGCTGTTACCCAGCAAATATAGTGTGGCTGGTGACAGACTACAGTACCCAGCTGCTGGGTCCGGGGCCCTACGCCAGCTCTGCAGTCTCTGCTGTTGTGGCTGTGTATCTCTGTCTCTCAGCTTAATATTTTTGGATGGGGCAGAAAAGTGGTAATGTGTTTTAATGCCAGCTCCATAGAGAGAGGCTTCATTCAGATGACTCTTCCCTCCTTTAGGCTAGGAGGCCACTGAGTTAGCCTTTGAGATATATTAGACTTGGACTAAATGAGCAAGGGAATAACTTGCAACTGGCTGGTGATCTGGAAAATGTCCAGAACACCTTTTTAAGTAAAAACAGCAGCTTATAAAACAGCAGTGCGCTCAAAATATGCACAGAAAAAGACTATACGGATGGATACCACAACGTTCACAGTGGTTACCTCTAACTGCATGTGAAGAACTGTTTCTTTTGTTATAAGAAATAAGCTATTTTTCAAAGACTACCTTGTATCTGTTAAAAAAGATTTTACATCCTTAGAAGAAAATCCAATGTACAAAAGTTCTAATCTTCCATATAAGTAAACTAGGAAGTGACCATTCATTTTATTAATAGATTCACCATGTTTACTCTTTTAGAGAGTTTCACTCTGATTCACTTTGTGAAGTTGCCTTAATAATGAAGGCAAAGTAAATCACAGTTTGTAAACTGGGATACAATTATTTATACACTTTTTAGTTTAGCTTTGTAATCCAAGTTGGAATAGTAAATGAGAAAAGTAAGCTATACTGATGAAATGTCCTTGGCCATTGAATACGGGGACACACAGATCCTGTACTTATGGCAAAGGAGTTTCTTGTCTACTGACACCCATGACAACCTGGGCAGGCTGCTGCACTGGCTGCAGGGACTCCACTGCTGGTGCCCCCAACCCCACCCCTTCACACACATCTATATGTCTAGTAAGTGCACTGGCTCTAATCGAGGCCAGTGGGCTACAAGGTGTTTGAAGACAGAAGAATCTGACTCGGTGGAGCCTGGTGCTCTGGCCTGATGTCAGCACTCAAAGAAAATAAAACTGGCCTCACTATTTTTGGATTTAGTTCTATGACTTCAGCATCTATCAGAGGAAGTTTTTCACATGGTCCAAGAGGCTGAAAGTGTCCTTGGGTGAATTGAGGGTGTGCTGGGTGCTGAGACCCCTGACTCTGCTCCTGTGAGCACAGAAACAGTAAGGACTGAGGATGAGAAACAAGGATCCCTCTGTAACTAAAGGCAGTAGAAAGTATGTTAGACCCAGACTAGTTCCCAGAAGTGTAGCTTTGTAAGCCAGTTTGAGTCCACTTCTATTTAGTTCTTATGTAGCAGCCATGGGGTTAATGTAGGAGACACTATGTTCTGCTTCTCAAATGGCTTACTGCCATAGCAAGGTGAAGCTGACGTAAGTGCAGGAATCCCATAATATTGGAAGAAATAAGCTGAGACCTGAGAGAGAAGAAGTGTCAACAAAGTTTGAATGTCCAGAGGAGCTATATTATGGAAGGAAAATGTTTTCTGGAGTGGGTGGCCTTCAGAAGGGTGAAGGGTTCTGGCAGGCAGAGAAAGGGTGCAGGGAATCAGTATATCTATGGATGCACCAGTCTGAGTAAGGGCATGAAGCTGGGGAATGTTATATGCTCCTCTTGGATTGGAATATAGGATAGACATGAGGGCATAATGATAATGAAGACTCTGTGTGCCCATGCAAAGGACGTGCCAGCGGTAGAATTAACAGGATCCCCCCCTTCAGCTTATTTTTCAAAGTGTCTAACTCAGAAGTGCTTAGTATATTTACTAAGTTGTGTAGCCATCACCACTATCTAATTCATCACCCCAAAAGAAACTATATTTACAAGCAATCTCTCCAAATGCAGGCAATTACTGATCTGCTCTCTGTCTCGATGGCATTGGCTGTTCTGTACATTTTATAGGAATAGAATCATACAATATGAGACCTTTTGTGTCTAGCTTCTTTCATCAGTATAATAACTTTGTTTTTGTAGTTTTGCATCATATACCAAAACTTCTAATACCACATTTTGTTTACCCATTCATAAGCTGTTGAGCATTTGGATTATCTCTGCATTCTAGATATTCATAGTCATCATTTATAATAGTGGTGCTTAGAATATTTGTTAACCCATAGATACTAAAAAACCCAAGGGCTGGGTAGTTTCTAAACAACATACATTTATTTTTCATGGTTCTATAGACTAGCGTTCCCAGATCAAAGTGAAGTGGGCTGGGTTCTGGTGAGGTTCCTCCTCTGGGTTGTAGACTGCTGTCTTCTTGCTATGTTGTTGGGCAGCAGTAAAAACACTAGAGAACTCTATTTTTATATATTAAAGATTTATTTATTTATTTCATAGAAGAACTGGGCTGTAGGCCAGAGGTGTGTAGGGTGAGAGGATTCAGCAGAGACAGAGTAGGGAGCAGAACAGATGGATCTATTGAAATTCACTACTGAGGGGAGCAGCAGGTGATACAGGACAGGTCTGCTGCCTGGTCAGGGATCAAACACGGGCTGTAGCAGTGACAGCACTGAGACTTAACCCCTAGGCCACCATGGAAGTCCCAGAACTAGAGAACTCTTTGGAGTCTCTTTTATAAAGGCAGTAATCCCATTCATGAGAGTTCTATTTTCACAAACTAAATTACCTCCAGTTTCCACTTCCTAAAACCATCATATTGGGGGTTACGACTCAACATATGAATGTGAGGAAACAAACACTCAATTCACAAAAGCATCTTAAGTAAATACATGGGTGCGTCCACTTGAGTGACTGAAGTTTCAAATATTTCTTCTCTACCAATTTGGATATCTTCCTAGGTCTTCCATCTGACTCAGCCCATAAGGACTTACCTAAACTTTTGAGGACCAACTTGGCTAGCTTTGCTTTTGGCAGGCTTTGGAGTGAGTCTATACCTGAGTTCTTTCCTGGTAGTTTCTCAACTTAAGATCAGGCATTTCCTCCTCTTCATTCCAAGTAGAGACAAGTCTCGGGCTGTTACCTGTCTGTGCCAAACTGGGTAGTTACCGTACAGGTGGGATCCCAGTTCTAAGAGTGTACACTTGGCTCTGCCTTCATGGTTGTCTTTATAGAAGCAGAATTTCCACCCACTACAACTGGAAAAGAAACCTCTCAAACCCTTGCATTCTTAAGTCACTATTAATGCATGGCAGGTTTTCTAGACATTCATTTTAAAGATGGAGTCTTTCAATTTTAAGTTTTAAAAATAAACTTCACTGCATAATCAAACCTGAAGTTTTGGTTTTTTCAGGTAAAGTTTTGAAATGGTTCCTCTCATACCATCTTCTCAAACCATAAAGTATGAACTGAAGTCTAAGATAAGTACACCTTGGCCTGATTCCACAGATCACTTCTTAAAGCTATTTTTTCTCCTCATTTCTCTTGTATCCCCTTGTCCCTAGCCATAATCCCCTTCCTTCTTTTTCTACTTTCAAACTACAGTGCCTTCCTTTCAAAATGTCTCTTAATCATAGTCTCCCTTCTTTAAACTCTCTCAAACTATAAGCCCTGGCCTTTTCTTTGGTTACTTCATTTCCCAAACCACAGCCTCCTTTTCAAAATTTCTTTTTAATTTCTCAAATAGCCTGCTTCCCAAATCCACAACCCTTCACTTCCTGAAGCCAACATACTACCTTGTCTTATCTTTCACTAGTGGGGATGAACCAATTCCAGGAGAGAAGTACCAGGATGTGAGAACCTGTGGAGCATGTGCAGAAGCATAAGGAGGCTATTGGCTATTGCACACACATATGTGAGACTCATGAACAAACACCACGCTGTGGGTAGCTCCCCTCACTGGGTGGGTACTCAGCTTCTGACTCTTCGGAGGCTCTCTACTTGATTAAGTAGTCAGATGAAGGACTAAGATGAGATGATCTCCAACTTCCTTTCATCTCTATGTAAAGCACTAATATTCAAATGGTCAAGATAGGAGTTTTGGTAGAACGTAGGAAGTTTGAATTATCCAAACAATTATTTCCTTTTTGTGCCTCACTTTGCTTGTGTAGATGAAATCTTCTTTTGTCAAGAGGAAAAAAGAAATGAAATTTTACTGGGGAGATATTTAAGATAGTTATTTCCCTCCAAACTTCTTGCCTATATATCTTTCAGTGGGTTACTAATGAAAATAGCTTCAGATCCACGGGAATTACTGAGAGGACAATGAAATCCAGAGAGGTAAACTATGTGTACAGGATGTCCAAACAGGATTGTTCTAAATTGCTTAGAAGGCATTGATGAAAGTGAAATGTCATGGTTAATAAATATTTGTTGATTGATGATTGATTAAAGAACATGAATACTGGATATATGTCTGATAATATTATAAGAGTAGATCTAAGCTTTTATACCAGGGAACAAATGTAAAGGGGCATACTGGTTTCAATGAAAAAAAATCACCCACCCTTTCCTAAATTAATTTTTTAACTCAAAAAGGATCATAGAAATGTTTAAAAGGTAAACTACATAACTTTTAAAAGAAAACATAAGTGAAAATATTTATGACTTTGGACAAAGCAAGGAGTTTTTAGAAAAAACATCAAAAGCTTGAGACATAGACAAAAATAATAAAACATTCAAGAAAAGTTAAACTTGCTCTATAAAAGACATGATAAATAAAAACACAAGTTATAGACTGGGACAAAGTTTTCAGAAATCACATATTCATTAAAGAATTTGTGGCTAGACTATACAAAGAACTAAAATTTAACAATTAAAAAATAAGCAATCCAATAATATTAAGGAAAACATATGAACAGGTATTTCACCAAAAAAGATATATAGGTAACATGAAAAAAACGCCTGAGGGGCCTCCCTGGTGGCACAGTGGGTTAGGCAACGCACTATGAGGCAAACCACAGCCACTGCAGCATGAGTTCGATCCCTGCTGCCGGCCAGGGAGGGGACTCACATGGCAAGGCAGACCTCTCCTGCTGTGCCCGCTGTTCCCCTCAGCAGTGTACTTCTGTTGATCTGCCTGTTCTGCTCCCCGCTCTCTGTGGTGAATCCTCTCACCACCCCCCCACTCACCTCTGGCCTGTACCCCAGTGCTTGTATGCATAAATAAATAAATCTTTAAAGAAAAAAGAAAAAAACGCCTGAGTCTGCTACTCATTATGAAAATGTAAATTAAAACTGCAATGATATGTTACTATACACTGACATTTCCAAGAGCTGGCAAGGATATGGACCAATGAGAACTTGCATACATTGCTGGTAGGAATGTAAAATGATAGAGCCACTCTAAAAAGTTGGCAATTTCTTATAAAACAAACCTATACAAGCCATATGACTCAGTATTTGCATCCTTAGGTATTTATCCTAGAGAAATAAAATCTCAAATTCACCCAAAAAACCATATCCAAATGTTTATAGCAGCATTATTATAATCAACTACTGGAAACTACCAACATGTATTCCAGTGGGTAGGTGGAGAAATAAACCATGGTGCATTCCTACAATGGAATAGGATGCATACAGTTGAATACTATTTAACAATAACAAGGAAGTACTAATGATACACATAGCAATGTGATTATGCTTAGCGAAAGAAGCCAGACTCAACAGGCCCCATAATATATGTAGGGCTTTTGTGCCATTGGCCTGTGTGGCTTCACCTGCAGCCTTGATGTGCTAATGCAGGAGGCACTTTGGGAGCAGGGTTGTGGGTTGCACATGCCTGATTGTGGACACCTGGAGTATGGTGTGGCTGTCCATAAGTGGGCACACCTGAGCCAAGAGACTGACAAGGGCAGCATCATAGAGGACGGAGAGCAGCAGAGAACAGTGCAGTGGAGAGCGACTCCCAGAGAAAGAAAATATAGAGTCACAGGGAGGCCCACGTGTTGCTGTCTCCCAGCTGGCTTGCTTTCCCTGCATATCAAAAATCTGTGGGGGTGCTGCCAAGGGCTCCAAGGTTCTCGTTTAGTCTGCCTCAACTGACAGTAAACCTACCTAGCTTGATGGTTACAGAACATTATGTAATTGTATTTATACAACATTTTGGAAATATCAAAATTATAACACAAAGTTGCTAGAAACTGGTAGGGATGAGGGTTGAATCTAAAAGGGAAAAATCAGGAACTTTTTTAGAATGAGG
This sequence comes from Galemys pyrenaicus, assembly GCA_019455555.1. Classification (NCBI taxonomy): domain Eukaryota; kingdom Metazoa; phylum Chordata; class Mammalia; order Eulipotyphla; family Talpidae; genus Galemys; species Galemys pyrenaicus. The sequence goes on from JAGFMF010011830.1 coordinate 13,418,524, forward strand.
GATTTTTCTGTATCTTGATTGTGGTGAGGTATATAATGAGGCATTTGTTAAAATGTACAGAACTGTACACCAAAAAAAAAGAGGGGGTTACTTTATGTATGTCGGAGGAAAAATCTTTGCAAATAATAAAGGTGAAAAAATTAAGTCATTTAGAGATCTGCCCTAAGTTACTCATGAAGCTTAATTTTTTACTTAAAATAATCCAGGCTTTGATATTTAACTAGGAGCACAATGACCACAATATACATTTCCCTGATACTATATTTACATAGCAGCTAAGGTGACCCTTAAGAACATTCCCCAACATAAGGCAGCTGTATCCCCTTGCCTTTTCCAACCAAGCGTTCTGACACTTAAAAGCCTGTGACCTCAGAAGATTATGACTTCCCGGCTAAACAAGTCATTGATAACACCACACCCCGCACTTTTCACCTGAGCAAATGTCACCAAGACCTTCCATGCGTCATCTGTCTTGGTGAATGTGCTGGCCTTAATGCAGAGTCCATGGAGTTTTCTGTGACCTCCTTGCCAAATCCTCCCTGACCTTGCCCCATTGATTAGTCCTTACCTGTTGACAGGTGAGACTCCACCTGGGTACTGCCCCTGGGCTGGGCTCACCTGGGACAAGCCAGATTTAGCCTTTCTTTCTCTTGTAAAGCCTATCTGTAACCCTGGCACCATTCACTGTTTAAGAATTAAAGGTCTCCTTGAGAATCTTTGTCCCATGCAAATTGAGGATCTCATTGCTGATGTTCCTTCCACTGCTCACTGAAGGTTTCATTCTGAGGCACAAGGGAAGTGAGAGAAACTTAGTGCTCACATCCCACTTTGCCTCTTTAGTTCTTAAATTTACCAACTTCCTGAAATGTCATGAGAGTCCCAGGAAATATGTGAGTCCTGGCTGCCCAGGAGACTATGTTTTGATCGTCTTCCCAGGTTTATTGTATGAAGTATTAGTGCTTCATTAGTCATGTGTCTGGATAATAACTTTCAAAAATGTAACTAACTAAAGTTCACTTTCATTTTCAAGACTAACAATGTTCTCTCCCTCTCCTTCCCTCCCTCCCTCCTTCCCTCCCTTCCTATCTCTCTCTCCTCTAACTGCCACAGCATATAAGAAAAACTGACATGTCAAACTTGCCTTCCAGCAGAAATTACCTCACAAATGGAGCTGAGATTCCAGGGGTCCTGGCCTTGAAGAGAATCTAATCCAAGAAGACAAGCGGAACCAAGAAGCCTAGAAAGAATTAAAGTTGGCAGAAAAAAAAAAATCACGGCTAATTTGGGGATAAACAGAAATTCAGTTCCACAAAATGTGAATTTTTCCAAGCACCACAGCAGAGAAAAGGATTGGGAACATTTAAAGAGGGAATTGCCCTTTCCACCTTAGTTCCTCTTTCAGACTTTGCATTCAATAATGAAGAAAACATTCCCAAAGAAGAGGGCTATCCTTGACTCAGGATTTACATACCATTCATACCAAGTTTCCAACAATGCCAGGGCTTCCTACCAATTTTTAAAGATTCAGTTTGATTGCTCATGATTCCCTTTTATCAACTTTATATGCTGAAATTTCACATTACCTGGCATGCCCTTCCTCTGCATAGCTAAAAGAAAACTAAAATAGGCTCTCCCTCAGGAGTGGACAAGACCCAATCATCTGGGGTAATATCAATTCTTTCCTGCACTAATTATTCTACTGAATTTTAATTAGCAAAAAATGGTGCTTCAGATAAACCTCATTGGCAATAATATTGCCACTGCATAAAGATTCTATTGGTTTTTAAACCCATTTTTCAAGAAAATTTAATCCTTACGTTTCTATCTCATTTAAACTTGATTTAAGAAAGCCCTCATTTTATAAGAACCATGTGAGCCAATGTCCAAAATAGCCTTCTTGACTTCACCCTTGAAATCTCAATCTCTCTCTCTCTCTCTCACTCTCTCTCTCTCTCTCTCTCTCTCTCTCTCTCTCACATACACACACACACACACACACACACACACACAGCTTGCAGTTACAGTAAATGCAAGAAAATTTCACCCTGACTGTTCAGCTAATATCTCCTCTCATGCAAGTACTTGAGAGCTTTCAAATTTTAGAATCTGGACTATAATACGTGTCAACAATTTCTCTATCATCAATAAAATCTGACTCTGTAGCAAGTAATATCACTTGAACACCTTGCTAAACATATGGATTCTAAGACAGGCTTCCTGCATTTGAATCTTGCCTTTTCTTCTTAAGTTAGTGGCAAATATTTAATGACCTAAATAGGTAAAGCTTTCGGTGCAGTGCTTATATGTTACAACTGAGTCCACCTTAGTTGTGACTCTTGGCTTTTACAAACTACTCTTAGAACTTATTGAGAACAATGTAAGAAATTACTTTTATCCCAGGAAAACTTTTCTTGCAATTATTGTAAAGTCATTTTTGAAGATGTGAAGATATGGTCCATTTTGATTTTCAATGTTCCTTATAGAAAATACATACTCCTTTGTTAAATTCATACTAGATCATTCAAACTAGAAAAACAAAAAGAAATGTATCTTTTCTATATGACAGTCTTCCTTTAAAGAGGTAAATGCAAAAGAATGACTAATTTTTAATAATGATTCTAATTTTTGCTTTGACTATCAGGAAGTCAGGCTTTTGTTCAGTTGCAGAAATAATCCTGCATTTAAAAATAAGAGATAACTAATACACAAGTTTTTAAAGCTAATTTTTAAGAGCATTTTGAGTGTTATTGTCTAATTTTTATGCTTATCTTAAATGAAAAGTAAAGGAGGGCTATTATTGTTAATAAATATACCTGAAATTAACAGGTCTTTTTTTTGCTATACCCTTACCCTGACTCTGATCTTAGTTATATCCTCCTGATGTTAACAGAATGAAAGTAAAGTCTAATGTTACAGATTTCAACAGCTGTTAAAATTTCACAGTTATTGTCCATTTACACTGTGTAGAGTTACACCGTGATTAATTTGCTGCTAGCACACAAGGAAGAAAATCAATATTAATGCACTGATATATACTCAGTAAATACTCTGATTGACTCTTCCTTTTTTTGTCTATAGTTCACTGCTGTATAAGGTACATGTCAAAGCTTTCTGAAAAGTTTCTGACTCTCCATATGCTCATGAATATGCTCTTGAATGCATGAACTAATGGATGGCCAGAATCCCTGGTTATACCCCAGACTCCTCAGGCCAGAGGTCAGTTAAGGGGGACCCAAAAGTTTGTAGAAATACTAGTAGGCGGGCTTTACTATTTCTCATCCTAATTTGAATTTCTTTAGAGTGAACAAGGACACAATTACAGTTTAACAGGGATGGAAAATATATGGTAGAAATATATGTTAGACAAATCAGGATCACCATACCTCACAGGGTCAGATCAGTGAGAACCTACTAGTAACAGCTCATGAGGCACTGGGGAGGACTTTGCATCACAATATTCCTGCATTGTCCTATCCTTAGTTCATCATTGACTTAAATTTCACCAATACTGATTCATTCCTTTAAATTAAAGTTTCTCAATCATGTATAATCTACCCAATCGCTACTTTATTTTCTATCATGACACCTGGGAGATATATTGCTACTAGCATTAATAGAGGTAAAATTGATGCTACCATCCTCTAATGCGCAGAACATGTTCCCACAGTAAAGAATGATCTATCCCCAAATGTTAATAGTATCAAAACTGAGAAACCCTCCTTTGGATTAAGACTCTAATATCCATTGGCTCCTATTTGAAGAAACAACTGTCAAGAAAATAAAAAGACCCATCACAGACCATCAGAAAATATTTACAAAAAGCATATCTGAAGGAGGGCTGTCATCCAAAATATTTTTTTAAATTCTTAAAACTGAACAAAAGAAAACAATGGACCTGACTTAAAAATTGGAAAACCTGGTCTCCACCAAAGAAGATACACAGATGGCAACAACAAAACCAATGTGCTAGAAGATGCTGAGAATCACATATCATCAGAGGAATACAAATTAAAGCAACACCATTACCTACCTATTATTGATAGAATTGTGAAAATGTGAAGCACTGACATCCCTAAATACTGGTAAGAATGTGAAGCAACAGGAGCTATCATCAGGAATTGCAAAATGGTACAGCCATTTTGGAACACAAGTCTGCAGTTTCTGAAAATATTAAATATCATCTTACCATATGATCTAGGTATCATGCTTCATGATTTTATAGAAATGAACTGAAAAGTTACATCCATACAAAAAATTGCAAGTAAATGTTTATAGAAGATTTATTCATAATTGTTAAAACTTGGAAACAACCAAGATATATTTCAGTGGATAAATAAACAAACTGTGGTACTCAATAGAATACTATTCAGTACTAAAAAGGAAGGTTATAAGAAGAAAACAAAAAAATTAATTGTGGAATTTACATGACCTGAGTTTTGGAGAAAGCAATTTATATTAGTCTCATTCTAGTAATGAACATATATGGAGGACTTCAAATACACAAAATAAGTCAACCCGAAAGGGCTACATATTATATGATTCCAACTACATGACATTCTGGAAAGGCAAAATTGTGGAGAGAGTGAAAGGATCAGTGGATGGTCAGGATGAAGGAGAGTTAAACACAGAGGATCGTTAGGGCAGTCAAACTATTTTGGAGGAGATTATACTGGTGGCTAGAGATAAAGGTCATTAAACATTTGTCAAATCCCGTAGAATGCAAGAGTGAAATCCTAATGTAAACTGTGGACTTTAGGTGACCATGATATATCAATATATGTTCATCAGTTGTAACAAATGTGCCACCTAAGTGGGGGTATTAATAGTAGGGTAGTGTGTATGTGAGGGAAGGGCATAGGTATAACTTCTACTAATATTGCTGGTCTAAAAATTGAAACCTATAAAAAGTACTTGAAGGGAAATATATAAGTTCCTCATGCTTTGTATATAGGAAGGTTCTATTGGATGATGAGAGAAAGTGGAGATAAAGCATGTGCCAAAGTCATAATATTACCAGCTTTTGCTTATGGTAACTCTATTATAGTGAACTAGGAGGTGGTCAGGAGATAAGGGGGTGACTGGAACCCCATGATACTTTGAGATTTTTTTTAAGATTTATTTATTTATGCATATAAGAGCTGGGATACAGCCAGAGTCTAGGGAGGTGAGAGGATTCACCAGAGACAGAGTGGGGAGCAGAACAGGCAGAACAATGAAATACAGGTGAGGCAGGAGAGGTCTGCTAGGCCTTGTGGGTCCCCTCCCTGGCCGGCAGCAGGGATCAAACTTGTGCTGCGGTGGCTGCGGTTTGCTCCATAGTGCATTGTTTAACCCATTGCGTCACCAGGGAGGCCCCTACTTTGAGATATGTTAGAAAAGTCACTCATTCGTGTGAATTTTATTAAGCTTCTGCTGATGGTTAAAGCCCTGGACATTTACCCTTGGCCTTCCATGAATAGATGCATAGAACGAAGAACAGACTAGAGCTCAGTCATCAAAGTCCACTTTCTGACCATTTTCCTGCCACTAAAACCATCACTCAGTAAGTGGTCTCTAGACCTATGCTAGCATCATTCAATTTTTGTGTGAATCTGAGACTCATGCTGCAGCTTCCTCACATGTGACATGATTGATTTTATTCAATGATTATAAACTTTAGTCTTGTGCGTAAATCCAAAATGCAGTAGTGTTTTGAGTTTCTGAGAGTGTATAGAATAGGTCAAGTCAGAATTCCATATGTCCTAGACCTTGAAATGAATGGGAGAGAAGAAAAACATTTCCCTAAAGAAACATTTTCTTTGATGTCTGTCATGCCAGTTTTTCACTTCTGTACTCTTCTAATATCCCAACCTAAATGACACATATTCTAAGTTTGTGCCCACAGTTTGTTCTGTTCCATGAACACAGACCTCAGAAAAACACAAAGGGTATCTAATACCGGGTATGCCAACCTAGTTATACTAATGACACCAAGTCTCAACACAGAAGCTGCCCAGTAGAGGTTATTAGATGAAAATAAATAAATTGATGGTGGGATTTACATGAGCTGAGTTTTGGATAAAGCAATTTATATTTGTCTCATTCTAGGCAGCTGTGATGAGTTCTTTCCCCATCTGCTCCCCAAAGCAGAGAATCCTTGATTTTTCCCAAAGTAGCATACTGTTCCTAATGTAAACTGCAGACATTACTCGTCTCAAAGATTGAAACAACTATTCTGTGGGATTTAAATTAAGGAAAGAAATGTCTGAGTATTTATACATTTAGGAATTGTAAGTCTCTTACATTTGCTACATAAATATTAATCTATGCAATTATTTTATACAAAATGTATTTTTGATTTGGGGATAAGTAGGATTAAGAATTGTTGTAGACACCATTAAATCATTCTTCTCTGTAATCTTTAAAATCTCTTTAATAAAATTACCCTCTTATCTTTTTAAACTTTCTCCCATACATACATACATACATACACACATACATACATATATATATTCAGGGTTTTTTTTTGAGGCAACATTGGTTGACAACGCTGTATATAATTCTGAAGTACAGGTTCGCCTCTTTTCAGATGCGTGTTACCACATCATACACACCACCAAGGCACACGTTGTCCTCCAACATAGTTAGTTGGGCTTTTTCCCACCTTTGTTCCCCATTACCACCATCCACCTCTGGTAGCCTCAGTTCTATAATCAGATTTCTGTGGTTTGTTTTGGTTTAGTTTTGTTTGCCCCTCGTCTTTTTATATTCTACATTGGAGTGAAATAGTTGGTATTTGTCCTACTTCTGATAAGTTTGCTTAATATAATCCTTCAAGTCCCACCGATATTGTAGAAATAAATCAAGAATTGACCTTTATTTTTATATCCATTCTCTATCATTAGGCACTTAAACTTTTTCTATAATTTGGCTATTTTAAATGGTAATGCAATGAAGATTGAGTGTATATATCCCTTCAAATTAGTGTTTTTTGCAGTCTTCATGTAGATACCCAGCTGTGGGATTGCTGGATCATGGGGTAAATCTATTTTTTAACATTTTGAGAAACCTCCATGTTATTTTCTATAGGGGCTAGACCAATCTACTTTCCTACTAACAGTGTACAAGTGTTCTTTTTTTCTCTATATCCTCTCCAATAGTTGCTGTTTCTCATCTTTTTATTGATAATATGGGCCATTCTTGCATTTATGGTGGTATCTTGTCAGGGTTTTGATTTGCATTTCCCGATGATAATTACTTTTCATGTGATTTTGGGCATCTCTATGTTTTTCTTCTTTTGAGAAGTGGCCATCTCTTCTTTTTGACTGGGTTATTTGTTTTCTTTTGTTGTTTGTAGATCTTGGATATTAGCCCTTAGTGGAATGTAGGATGTGAACATATCTTTTTCCCAATTCAGTAGCATATCTTTTTCTTTTAATAATAATTTCTTTTGCCATGTGGAAGCTTTTTAGTTTGTTGTAGTTCCATTTGTTAATTTTCACTTTTGTTTCCCTTGCCATTTGTGTTAAGGACCCAAACATAACATTGAAATTGATATCATGTAGTATTTCATCCATGTTTTCTTAGATGTATTTTATAGTTTCAGGTCTTACATCCAAATCTTTAATACAGTTTCAGTTATTTTTTCTTCATGATATAAGAGAGGGTCTAATTTACTATTTGGATATGGCTACTCAGTTTTCCCCACACTAACTAGCAGTTCATTTTAACTTCTAGTTTGTAGTTGATAACTGGTTAATGACTAAGCAAAAATTAAATTAAGTTAAAAATTTTTCTGGGCTTCCCTGGTGGCACAATGGGTTAAGCAACACACTATGAAGCAAACTGCAGCACAAGTTCAATCCCTGCCACTGGCCAGGGAGGGGACCCACATAGCACAGCAGACCTCTCCTGCCATGCCGGCTGCCCCCTTCAGCAGTGTATTTCAGTCAGTCTGCCTGTTCTGCTCCCCACTCTGTCTCTGGTGAATCCTCTCACCACCCCCACACATCTGGCCTATTCCCCAGTTCTTGTATGCATAAATAAATAAATCTTTAAATAAATAAATAGTTAAACAAATAAAAATATTTTCTTTATGCCTTTGCATGTTCTTAGATCATTTGTTGTAGAGTAACTGTCCATATAGTGTTTATTTTAAAAGTTAAATTATTTTCCATTGGTCTGTGTATATCATACTACTTTGATAGTGTAGTTTGAAGTCTGGATGACCTCCATTATTCTTTTTTGTCAGAGTTGCTCTATCTATTTGTGGTATTTTGTAGTTCTCTATGAATTTCACTGATTTTTTTTTTCCTTTTTCTCCAAGAATGCCACTGAAACACTGACTGGTATTTCATTGTATTTATTTTACTATGGATAGGATGGCAATTTTCACAATGTAAATTCTTCTAATCTTTGAGTAAAGAATAAATTTGTGTTTATTTGAGTAAAGAAATTTCCATTTCTTTATCTTCTTCTATTTCTTCTGACAGTGTTATGTAGTTTTTGTCTTGGGTTAGAGGTGTGTCTTTTACAATTTAATATCCTCACAGAAAATAGCACAGAGCTTTCTCCATTGTCAACTACTAACCAATATTTATTAAATCAATGTACAAAGGAATAGATATCAAATTTCAATGATATTGAAATGAACCCTGACTGATTAGTGTATGTTCTCTTTCTAGAATGAGGTAAATGGATTCTGCTTGGATTTGCTTTTAATATAGGGTCAATAGGGTCTGTCTCTCCTATTTGAAGATCCATGAGTAGTAAGCATTCACAGGCTAAGCTCCCAATTTATAGAGTACTCAAAAACAGTTTGACATAGACAAACTGTAAAAGTACATTACTTATCAAGGGCCCTCAGCAATCAAACTGGGCATTCATAGCAGCCCTTGTTAAGTAAGAGATGAGGCAGCAGAGGTCATTCAAACAAAAAAAATATAAAGAAATTAAGTTCATGTTTTCTGAGAATTAATATTCCCAAACTGATACACAAATCTGATTACACAAACTAATTCCTTTTCTAATAAATTCAGGGAGTAGAAAGCTAAACCAAAAGACTTTCTCATTTTAATGGTTGAACAAAATATAAGTTTCTGAAAGTTTAAGGGAACAAGATGAAAATACTCCATAACACACAAGTATGATTAGAAACTTTACACTGTAAATCAGCAGTTAGTTTTTTCTTCTAACTAACTAGCAGCTCATTTTAACTTCTAGTTTGTAGTTGATAACTGGTTAATGACTAAGCAAGAACAGAACAAATGTATGGAAGTGATTATCATCATATTTATGTAGTGGTGATTAAGTGTGTCTTTGTTGGCAGAATTTTTAACAAAAGTAGTGTTTCTACTACATGGAGCTTGTGATTGCTATTAGCACATTCACTACCTTAAGTAAGACTTTGGCCCTCTTTATCACAAAAATATTTACTGAGCAACACCATGCACCATGCCCTAAATACTGGAGATAAAGAAATTAAGGCTCAGTCAATGCCTTGTCAAAGGGGTATTTAATGATGCTAATACAGTCTAAGAAAGGCTAAGAAAATCAATCCTGGATGAGTTTTAATTTTTTCCTTACAGGACAACACATTTTCTGGTTGGTTTAATTCATTTCCTACCTTCACCCCAATTTCATTCTACCTCTTTGAATAGACCTGTGCTTCAGATATCATGGTCTCCACAATATGTGATATCCAAAAATATATTTCAAAATAAGTCCTTAAATTATATAAGCTATGAGACTCAAGTTTGTTAAACTCTATTGATATTTGTTGGGAATCACAATTTTACATGCATGCTTTAATTATTTAAATAAGTATAACACTATTATCTATCCAATATTTATGATACCTCCTAACTGAGCCTCAGATAAAAGTTTAAGTCAAATCTCTAACGCTGTTACTGAATTGAAATATTTTGTACCAAGCACTGTCAAGTAGATTATGTCTTATTTATTCTAAATATTATTTTAAAATAAATTCTTAATATTCTAGTTATGTCTTAGTTTCATATCTTAGAAGTAACATAAACAGCAGGAAACTTGGAAAACAAAGAAAAATAAGAAGAAGCAGGTACATAAGTCACCTTAAATACTGTCACAGAGAAAGAGCCTCCTTTCTTTGGTGAAAACCTAAAATGTTTTAGTTTTCATGTATATTTATTGTATTTTGCATAACAAAAATTGTATATACAGGGTTTCTTTGTCAATTTTTGCACTTGTTTTTCTCATTTATCAATTATTTGGGGCCATTTCATGATGTCAACAAAGTTTCTGTTTAATCATACTGTTTTAAATTGGTACATCCAGTGGAAATTCAGCCCCTCTAGTCGGGGTTTTATCCAGGACAACAAGACATTGTTAACATTCTCAGTAGAGGGTCCTCCCAGAGGAATGTGGAGCTGATGATGCAAAGTGTGTCCTTGACCTCTGGGCAGAATGGAGGGCTCTTCTATTTTCTCAGGCTTCTGACTGATTAGGGTGATCAAACAGCAAGATTCAAGATTTATTACTCAGGAATCTAGTTTATTTGCAGTTGTTTAGAATTTTCATTTGTGTCTTGATCCCTTTATCCAGTTGCTGCCTTATTTTAGAAATTTGCCAATTGAAAACAATGGCAATAAACGACAACAAAATCCAAAATGTGTACGTAATTTACAATTTTAATTCCGTCTCTTTTGTTTTTTATTATTTCTCTTCTCATGCCATTTACTATTATACTGGTCAATGTAAATATTTAACGTTTGCCCAGTACTGTATTCTTGAAATATGCATCTATAACATATAAATTAGTCATCAAAAAAAAGAGATAAGACAAAAGGAAATCTACCTCAAAACCTGCCTGAGATGTATAAAATAAATGCGCATTTTATTTTTCTCTATTATGTTAATATATAATAACAAATTTTAAAACATTTTCTCTCAAGTGTGTCAGTTAATAATTTATGAAGTTATTAACATGGTTATTTGGCAGTTTGCTCCATATTAGGGCTTGGGTTTTAGAAGTCATAGAAAAGTCTAGACATCTGAAAAAATAAATTATTTATAAAACAGTAATATTGACCACATATATAGCTACTACATTCATACTTAGCTTGTTCTACTTAAGTACTTTTTGTATTTCATTTCATTAACTTCTCAAGACCACTCTGAAATATAGGTAATACGAAGCTCCAATTTTACATACTAAGAGAATGTAAATGAGGGAGCTCCCTGGTGGCAATGGGTTAAACAATGCACTACAAAGCAAACACAGTCACTGCAGCAGGAGTTAGATCCCTACTGCTGGGGTGTGTGTGGGGTGTGTGGGGGGTAGGTGACCGACATGGTATGGCAGACTGCTCTTGCCTTGCCTGCTCTTCCCCTCAGCAGTGTATTTAAATCGATCTGCCTGTTCTGTTCCCCACTCTGTCTCTGGTGAACCCTCTCAGCCCCCACATCTCTGGTCTGTACTCCAGTTTGTATGCATAAGTAAATAGATCTTTAAAAAAAGAGAGAGAATATAAGTGAGAATTAATTAAAAGCCTTCTTTTTGATTATTTCCACTACCTATCTCTACTAAGAAACTGAGTATGGATCTGCGCTATTTGCTCCCCTCTGGGAGTTAACAATGACACTATTAATAGTATGGACCACAAAAGTACTCCATAATCACTATTCCAAATATTCATTTTGTAGATTGTATTTGTAGCCAAAATAACTTCTCCCTTCCACAAGCTCCTCCACATCATTACCTTGCCATCCCCTCATCAAGAGAAGTCTATTTCACTACCTCCTTACCTCCTTCAGTGTTGGTGGCTGCTTTAACCAAGAGAATATGATTGAAGTCACTTTGTGTTCTTTTTGAGTTCCCAGGTCTTAAGAGCTTAGCTTCTTCCACTTTCTGTCTCTTAGAGCACTTATTGCGGAAGTTAACCACTATGTTAAGTGATGTTAAGTGATGTCCCACTATGGGGACACCATTTTGGGAACACTAACACATAAGGAAAGGGACTAGGGCCGAAGTCTGAAAACTAAAGTCAGGTGGCCAAATCTGGCACACCATATGTGTGCATGGCTTTCATGCTAAAAATGGTTATTACATTTTTTAATAGTTGGGGAAATCAAAAGAAGAATAACATTTTGTGTTATGTGAATAGTATATGACTTTTAGATTGTCATTAATTAATACATTTTTATTGAAATACTGCCACACTCATCTGCTTATATCATTGCCTGTGGCTGTTTTCACACTACAATGGAAGTATTTAATAGTTGTGAGAGAGATCATATGGCTTTCAAAGTCTAATATGTTATTTTTATAGGAAAACCTTGTCAGCTCTGGTACTCCTGATGAGATGGAGTCAGAAGCACCACGGCACTAATGCGTATGAGTGTATACATCTTTGTCAGGCAGACCAGACCCCCAGCCAACAACTCTGCTGTCATGTGGGAAAATGACAAATTGCTGGTTAAGCCCTTCCCAAATTCCTGACAAACAATATTGAAAGCAAAATAAATTATTTTTTTAAGGCACTAAGTCTTCAGTAGTTTGATATATAGCAATTGGTTACTAAATACCTCACAGTTTTACCCTACAAAAATAGGTACTATCCAGATATCTGGATGAGGAAACAGATTCAGAAAGATCAAAGAACTCAGTCAAAGATCCATAGCTGAAAAATACTGAACTGACATTTCAATCCCATCATCCTTTGACTTCTTAAATTTTATTTATGACAAAATTACCCCATAATATTCAACCTTTTCTTCACTGCTACACAGTTTATGCTGTTGTCCTACTTCATACATTCAACAAATGTTTATTGAGAAATGTCACCACACTTGGTCTTGTGGGAGTAAGAGATAAATTCAGAAAGGATTTGAAATTTTTTGCTTAAATTTCTACTTAGTTAAGAAAACCAAGAATTAAAATAACATGGTGATATATGAAACATTTAAATTTCAAATTTCGCACATTTTTTCTGAAGCTCATGGTCAATAATATTCCATTCTTGGTGACCATACTTTTAGAAAAGGTTTTCATTTGATCTGTTGTTCACCGTTTTCAGATTTTTTTTTTTTAAAGGAATGAATTGGTTCAGTGAATAGATGATTTAAAAGTTCATTCCAACTACCTCTAAAGTTAGCTGCATCTTAGGTTTTTGGAATTTCAGATTAAATGTCCTCTTCCATGTTCTTAACATATGTAACCAAACCTGAATATGTTACACAGCTGGAAGCCATTAGGATTGAAAAGCAATGAAAAGCAGGAAGCAGAAGTCTAGGAAAGTGCTTTTGAAGGACCAGGGTAAGGAATATGAAGAAAGTTATTTGAAGGATATTCCAGGTTATTTGCCAGTTTATTTCTGAGGTCACTAGTAGACAGTGGTCACTCACGAAGTGAGTATTATTGGTTAAGTATACGGCTAGATGAAATACATGAATACAGCCTTGGGTTGAAAGGACATTTCCCAGTTCTTCAAGGGCCTCTTTGTCTCTCTACTTAAGAGTCAGCTTCCTGAGGGCAGAAATATGATACTTGGTATGTTGGAACTGGCTCATATAAGCTTGCAAGAGCTATTGTTAAATATTCCAGAATTTTTGTGAGTTAATTATTAAAATTTTGTAATTGCAAATCATTCACAGAAGGGATATTTACACTATGTAAATTGGCAAATGTTACAAACTAGGACTACTTTTTTCCCTGAAAGCCAGTTCACCAGCATGTCACTAATATAGTGTTAATTAAAATTATTAACCAGTAATCAGCAACCCTTTCAATATGGAATGCATAATAAAATACAAGGCAATTTTTAAAATTGTCCTTAAATGGTTTTTAGTGATGTGAGAAAAAAAAAAAAAGCTGGCACCAAAATATTATCTTTAGTATAGTCCCAAGAATATAAAAACATAGCTGTGCATTGAAAAGATATTAAAGAAACCACATTAATAATTTCAAAGCAGTAATCTTTGTGTTGTGGATATGTAGGTGATTGCTGTTTTATTCATCATCATAAAATATTCTACCAGAAGTAGGTGTTCATTTCTCACTTTAAAAATCCATTAAACATGAGGCGTCTAAATATTTACTCTTTTTTCATTTTGCATAGAGAGGGACCAAGGAAAGGGTAATAGGAAGAATGAAGGAATGGGGACTTTTTCCTTCCTCATCACTAAGTTCTGAGAAAGAAACGGATAAGTAACCATGGTAATTGTGAGCGGGGTGCCTTTAGGAATGGGGAAATGAATGGGGAAAGAGGTGGAAACAGAAATGAACCCAGAAAAGCCACAAATGCGTGGAAAGACACTAGAATGATAATCATTAAAAAGCCATGTGGATAAACATTTCATTTGGGGCATCGGTTTGTTCATCTGTAAAGTGGTAGGTTATACCAGAAAACATGTACAGATTTCATTTTTGTGTAATGTTTCTCTTGAGGGAAGCCAGCTTTGAGGGTACATTTGGGAGGCAGCACACAGCACACATGAAAAAAGAATGCTCATGTCAATAGATTCCAGAACAAGAAAGTTTGCTGGAGGGAAAATAGTGAATTTGGCAATATATGGGCAAAGGGAAGTGTCGTTTAGTGGTGTTGCTGGAAGCAACTTGTCTTAATTAAAAACTCAAAATTGTTATGAAAGGGATATCTGGGGATATATATGAGTCCAGATTTATACATGGATGAAGAATTCCTAACTTTCCCAGATATATTTTTAACTTCTACCACAAGCATTTCTACATCTGGTCTGCATGACAAATCTCTGATAATATGTTATAATGAGAAAATCAGGGACCATCTATCTAATAAAAGCTATTGGATTTCTGAAACTCAATTTCTGTCTTGAAGCACTTTAGACACATCTCTTGAAGGTCCAAATCTTTTCTTATGTCACACTATAAAACTAGATAAATCACAAAAAAACATCATAATAGAATTCTCATTAGATGTTAACTCTGATGCTAGTTTCATTACATACTTCTGTATATTGCTTTATATGTGGATTGTAAGTATACAAAGTTGTTGCTTATTTCTATTTTGTTTAATATTTATTAGTAACCCTCAATCATTTGGAAGAAAAATTTCTCCCAGTGAGATGAAGTATGATTGTTCTTGGTTACATATTTTAAATGGCAAGTGTTTTTTTTTAAAGATTTATTTATTTATACATACAAGAGATGGGGTACAGGCCAGAGTCCAGGGAGGTGAGAGGATTCACCACAGACAGAATGGGGAGCAGAACAGGCAGACTGACTGAAACACACTGCTGAGGTGAGCAGCGGGTGAAGCAGGAGAGGTCTGCTACACCATGTGGGTCCCCTTCCTGACTGGTGGCATGTGGGTCCCTTCCCTGGCTGGTGGCAGGGATTGAACTTGTGTTGCAGAGGCTGTAGTTTGCTTCATAGCGCTTAACCCACTGCACCACCAGGGAGGCCCTAAAATGGCAAGGTTTTAATCTTTTTATAAATCTTGAAAATATGCCTTGAGAATGTCTTTTCTTTCTCTTTTTGATGGTGTTATTATTTATTTATTTTTAACATACAATATTGAAATAGTATTTTTTTTTTATTGAGGCAACGTTAGCTTACATTATCTTTGATGTTTTGAAAATATAGGATTTTCCCTTCAGGTATAGTCACAATAGGGTACCCACCAACAAATCACCTATAGTCCACCACTACAATTCATTGTACTCCAACCCCTCCTTGTTCTCACCCCTTTTCCTCTCGCCTCACTCTCTCTTTATGCTTCAGTTCTATGGTGAGCTTTTATGAGTTACTTTTTAAGCTTTCTGACCCTTTCTCTGGTTTTTCGATATTCCACATAGAAGTGGTTTTTTTTTTATTATTTTTATTTTTTGATCATAGAGTAATATTCCATTGTGTGTGATAATCATCTTGATCCATTCATGAGGTTTTTGGAACATAAGGTTTTCATAGCTTGACTACAGAGAATGCCTTTTCATTAAGGGGTGTTATACTTTTTTAATGACTATTATTGAGCAAGTTTTATATACATTTATGAAGTGGGAACCAGTTGGTCCTCTATATTATATTTTACTTATTTTATTTTTTCTTCTTTATGTGGTCCTCTTTACTTGTTTATATTTTTAATGAGGTAACACTGCTTTACAACACTGTGTATGATTTAAAGGTATAAAATCACACCATTTAGTTGTATGTTACACCATACCAACCACCAGGGAACCCAGACTCCTCCACCATAGACCAGTGTGTCCTTCCCCATTTATTCCCTCCATTCCATCTATGTTGTCAAAAATGGCAAGACTTCATCTTTTTTATAGGCATATAATATTTCATTTTGTATACATATTGCATCTTCCTAATCCATTCATCTGCTCTTAGACACTTATGTTGATTCCATAACTTGGTTATTTTATATAAGGCTGCAGTCAACAAGGAATTCATATATTCCTTTGAATTACTGTTTTTGCTTTCTTTGAATAGAAAGCTAGGAATGGAAATGTTGCATCATAATGTGGCTCTTTTTTGATATTTCAGAAAAATATCTACTGTTTTCCATAAGGTCTGTACCAGTCTACTCTCCTACCACCAGTGTACTAAGGTTAATTTTTCTCCATACCCTTGCCAACACTTATTTCTGATATGCATCATTCTCACAGGTATGAGGTCACATTTCATGTGGTCTTAATTTGCATTTCCCTGATGATAAGTGATGTTGAATTTTTTTTTTCATGTGCCCATTAGTGATCTGTGTCTTCTTTGGAAAGTGTTTATTTAACTGTTCTGTCCATTTTTTAATTGGGTTCTTTGTTTTCTTTTTGTTGAGTTGTATATATTCTTTTGTAGATCTTGGATACCAGCCTCATGCCAGATGTACTATGTGAAAATATTTTCTTCCACTTATTAGGATGTATTTTGGTTTTAGGGATAGTTTCTTTCACTGTGCAACATATTTTAATGTGATATAGCCCTATTTGTTTATATTCTTTTCTGTTTCTCTTGCTGTTGGAGAAGGATGCACAAAAATATCACTGAGCCAATGTTATGGAATCTTTTGATGCTGTTTCCTTCTATGTATTTTATGACCCTTATACAGGGCAACAAGGGGCACTAAAATTAGCCCAGGACACTGCCCAAGTAGCTTACTAGTCACTGAGTTCTTCACCCACAGGCACATTCGAAAGACTACTCAGGCTCAGAGAACAACAAAGGGATTTCTTTAATAAACCAGGAAAAATCAAAGAGTTGCTTAGGCCAAAATTGGCCTTTATCTCACCCTAAGCTATGTCCAGTGTTTCTCACTCCTGCACAAAATCATCTAAAATGGCACCTTTCTGCCACTGAGAACACGCAGCAGCCAGACTATAGGCCAGGTTCCACTCACAAAGACAGCAGAAGATACAACAGGAGATACTCCTGGAGCTGTCAAGATTCACCAGCACAGTACCAGACAAGTAATACTCAAAACAGCAGTGCAGAACAACCCTACAAGCGGCCACACTCACGTATCTCAGCAAGATATCTGGGCCTGGGTTGTTGCCTCCTCCACTAGGCCGCAACAGCAGCAAAACCGCAGTTTCAGTCGCTCAGCTGCTTACAAAGCCTTTAAACTTTTCTTCTCTGATGTTGGCTGTTGGAGGCCTCTACCTTCAGAGGTCCATAGCAGACTTCTGGAAGGTTAGCGCAGTGGGGGTCAAATCAGCTGACCCCACATGCTGAATCCTGAAATGCTGAATTACAAAGATTACTTGACAAAGACTCCTGCCTTTGGAGTTGGCTGCAGGAGGCCTCCACCTTCCAAGGCCAGGAACAGCCTTCTCAGATTTTGGTGCAGTGGAGGCCCAAATCCGATGACCCCCTATGCTAAGACTACATGATGAAGACTGTCCCCTGCGCCCCTTCTTCAGTACCTTATATTACTATCAGTTGTCCCAAACCACTTTTGAGCATTTTCCCTGGGGCTGTCTATCCTCACCAGCAACCTGTAACAGTCTTTTGGCTTTAGCCACTGGTTAGAATCCAATTTTATGATCCAAAAAAAATCCAAAGTTTTAATCCATTTTGAATTATTTTTTGTTTATGGTGTGAATGGTGGGTTAGCTTTATTCTTTTGTAGACAGTGCAGTCCAGTTTTCCCAATGCGGCTTGTGAAAGAAAGAGAATTTTCTTTCTCCATTGTACACTCTTCGCTGCTTTATTGTGCACTTACTGTACATTTAAGTGCTGGCTTTTTTCTGGACTTGCAATTCTGGTCCTTTGATCTGTGTGTCTGTTTTTGCTCTAAAACTGTACTCTTGATTACTAGAGTTTCATAGCATAGCTTGAAGTCTGGGAGTGTGATACCGCCATTTTTATTTTTGTCAGGATTGCTTTGTCTATTCAGGATCTTTGTGGTTCCATATAAACAACATTAATGTTCTATTTACTTTTTGAAGAATGCCATTGAAATTTTGGTAGGAACTGCATTAAATCTTTATATTCCTTTGGGTAAGATGGTCATTTTAACATTTTAATTTTTCTAATACATGAGTAGGGACTATCTTGCTGTTTCTTTATGTCTTTTTTACAATAATGTCATAAAAGTTTTGTTGTATATGCTTTTCACTTCCTTTGTTATGTTTATTCCTAGGTATTTCATTATTTTTTATGCTATAATAAATGGTAGTTTATTTGAGTTCCTTCTTTTGTTTTGTTTTTATTTTATGTATAAGGAAGCAACTAATTTTTGTGCATTTTTTTCTAACTTGCCACTTTACTGATTTATCATTTCTAGTGGTTTTCTAGTGGAATCTTTATTGTTTCATATGTACATTATAATATGATTTACAAATAGGGATGTTTACTTCTTTCCCAATTTGGATTCCTTTTATATTTTTCTCTTCATTAATTGCTTTATCTAGGACATCTAACACAAGATCTTAGAGTAAAATGTCTCTAATTAATCTGATGTTGGCTGTGGGTTTGTCATAATGTTGGGTATGTTCCATCTATCTTCATTTTGTGTATGAACCATAAATGGATGTTAAATCTTTTCAAATGTTTTCTCTGCATCAACTTGTATGATCATATGATTTTTGTTATTTCCTTTATTGATATGATGATTAACATTGTATGATTTGGGGATGTTTAACATTCACTGACTCTAGAATAAAATCCAACTGTTCATGGTGTATGATTCTTTTAATGTACTGTTGCATTTGGTTTGCTAAGATTTTGTTGGAAATTTTTGCATTTATGTCAATAAGGGAAATTGGTAATTTTCTTTTTTTGTGATGTCTTTGACTCCTTTTGGTATCAAGGTAATACTGACATCATGAAATGTATTTGGAAGCATTCCCTCTCTCTCATGTTTTTGGAAGAGTTCAAGAAAGATGAGTTCTTCCTTGAAGGTTCAATATGATTCACTAGTGAAACCATCTGATATTGGACTTTGGATTTTTTTGAGAGACTTTTGATTACTATTTTCATTTATTTGCTTGTAATTGGTCTTCCCCTCCCCCCATTTTCTACTGATTCATCTTGGAAGGTTGTATACTTTGAAGTATTTGTCTCCTTTTTCTAAGTTATTCATCTTAAGTGTCCCTAGAAATGTCTTATAATCCTCTGTATTTTGAGATGGCTGTTATAACTTTCCTTTTCATTTTATTTCTTAGGGTTTTCTTTTTTTGCTTTGTGACTCTACTTAGATATTTTTCAATTTTGTTTATTTAAAAATAAACAGCTTTTTATTTCATTGATATTTTGAATTGATTTTGATTTCTATTTAATTTATTTCTGTTCATTTTTATTGTTTCCTCCCTTTCCAATGACTTTTGGTTTTGTTAGTTTATTTTTTCTCACTCTTTAAGATGATAGATAAGATCATTTGAGTTATTTCTTGTTTTTTTTATTTGCTTGTTTGTTTTTGATGCTGGTTATATTGCTATATCCCTTAATATTGTTTTTGTTGTGACCTAGAAGTTCTGGTAGGTTTGGCCTCAATTTTTTGAAGTATATTTAATTTTTCCCTTGATTTATTCATTATCTCAATAGTCGTTCAGTAGTATACTGTCCATTTTCCACATATTAAAAGGTTTTCCCTACTTTGTCATTGAAGTTGATTTTAGTTTGATACCATAATGGTCAGAGAAGATACTTGATGTGATTTCAATCTTCATGAATTTATTGACGTGTTTTGTGACCCATTGTGAGGTCTGTCTTATGTGATGTCTCGTATGCACTTGAAAAGAATGAGTATGCAGTTTGTTTGTTTTGTGTGTGGGGGAGTACAGTGTTCTCTAAATGTCTATTAAACTCACATGCTCTAATTCCTCACTTAAGGCTACTGGTTCTTTGTTCATTTTCTGTGTGTTTGGTACAACAACTGGTAAAAGTGGGTGTTAAAATTCCCAAACTATTGTGTTGCTACCAATATCTGTTTTCCAATTAATGCTGCCTTATGGCGACTCTGTTGATTGGTGCCTAGAGACTGATGCATATTGTGTCTTCCTGATGTATTGGTCCCTTAATCATTACATATTGTTCATCGCTATCTCTTGTTATCTATTTTAGCTAGGAATATATTTTATCTGATATATGGATAACTGTGCCTGCGATTTTGGGGAGGATCTAATTTAGTGTTAAGATTGCTTTTCTGCCATTTACTTTGAAAACAGGTTCATCTTTGTAACCCAAATGACTCTCCTGAAGATAGCAGATTGTTGGGTTTTAATTTATGATACAGATAGCTATACTGAATCTTTTGACTGGTGAATTCAGTTCACTGACATTTAGGGTAATTATTGATAATGCCTCTATACATTTTATTTATATATTTTTAAAGATTTATTTATTTATGCATACAAGAGCTAGGGTAAAGGCCAGAATCACGGGAGGTGAGAGGATTCACCAAAGACAGAGTGGGGAGCAGGACAAGCAGATCGACTGAAATATGCTGCTCAGAGAAGCAGCAGGTGAGGCAGGAGAGGTCTGCTGCGCCATACGGGTCCCCTCCCTGGCAGGGGATTGAACTGGGGCTGCTGTGTGGCAGATGCTTCAAAGTGTGGTGCTCAACATGCTGCACCACCAGGGAGGCCCTCTATACACATTTAGTGCATTTTTGAGACATTGTAAGAAAACCATCAATGTTGAATTCCACAGAGTCCATCTTCCAAACAGACCAAGATTAGTTTCCCTGAGACCATGGCCTTATGTGCTATGCAGGCTGACTGCTGAGGAAATAGACACATCTGTAACCAAACCAGTGAGCCACAGTATAAGCTGAGATCCATTTCTCTGGAATGAGAACTTCTCATTCTTTTGTTCTCTGTATTTCCTGGCAACATATCCATAAACACATGTTATTAACAGCTGGTGGAAGGCATAATTCGCATTTTTATCATAACATATCCCCCATGCTTCCATCTTGAAGCAAAGAAGGAGAGATATATTGGCTTGTACCCACTATCACAACAGTATTGAAAACATCTTCAAAACTATAAAGTTTTGCTTTTCTCATTTTGGGCTCAATTACTCCATTAGATGTGGTTTTTTTCAAGAACTGTGTCTATTTCTATTGATGCATTCATATTAGATTCCTTTTAAGATTTGTGGGTACTAGAAGAAAGATTGTTTTCTCCAGAGCTAGTGTTTTTTTCCTGCTAAATTGAGGCATGCACCTGTACCACAGAACTGAGACCTTTGGATTGAAAGTGATCCCTGAACATTGCACAGACAACTGAATAGATGAAAAGGTCTCCCTTGCTGTACTCAAAGAATGGGAAAGAACCAGCCCACAGAAGTGAATAAGACTGGTTTTGAATTTGATGTTTAAATCTAGCTTATGTCTTCTCAATTCAAAATCAAGATTGTCCAGGTCTACTTTGTAGAAACATACATATTTTATCTGTTTTATTTGAGAAAGTTAATTCCCTCGTGATTTATAGGCCTCTTAAGAAGCACTGTCCATAATGTCCACAAGACTCTTGTGTATTTATGTGGCTTGCATCATTCAACAAATCTGAGGAGTTTTGTTAAAGATATCCGTTGGTTAGGAATTCATTGCACATTACACCCCAGAGGATTAATATTACAAGACTATCCTTCTGGCAGATGTCTGAGCATTGCAATCAGTGAGGTTTATATTTGGCAGTCAGTAACATAGCTAAAGAAATAGCTCAGAAAACTTGATATAACTACTAAAGCAGCAATGGTTATAACTGGTGAGGAAGAGTTGGGACACTGGCATGGTACAAATTCAAATTCTCTCCCATCTATGTGACTTTGATTAAGACACTCAACTTCTTTAAGCCTTGATCATATTCGAAAGTGAGCATAAAAATATTTCCTTCCTCATAGTGTTGTGAAAAATAAATAAAATAATAAACACAAAGTGCTTAACATAGCACCTGGTGCACAGTGTACACTCAATAAACAAAAATTATTGTTTTCATATAAAGTAATACACAGGGCCAGTCACAGAATTTTTAAGGCCCCACAGCAGTTAAAATGCAGGGCCCTTTGTTCAAACACAGGGGAAAATGTTGTTAAATTTTTAATATCTAAGGCTTTTTCATTCCTTCCATGTCTTCTCTCTAAACTTATCATGATGTTGCAATTTTTAATGAATAGATTTTATTTTTAAGAGAAGTTTTAGGTTTGTAGAAAAAGCAAGTAGAAAGTATAAAGTTCCCATGATACACCCTCTCCCACCCAGATTTCCCTTTCATAAGCATTCAGTATTAATGTGGTTCATTTGTTACAATTGTTAAACCAATAGTGATAAATAATTATTAACTAAGTCCATAATTTACACTAGTGCTCACTCTTAGTGTTCTACAATTTCACAGGTTTTGACAGATGCATAATATATATTAACATTACAGAATTATACAGAATAGTTTCACTATTCCTGTCAATACCTTGTATTTTTTCTCTCTATATAGTTTCATGTTTTGCAGAATGTTATATAAATTGAATCATATAGAATGTAGTTTTTTCAAGTCTAACTTCTTTTATGTAGAAATAAACATGTAAGATTTCTCCTCTGTAATGTTTTGTGGTCAAATAGTTCATTTTTTATAGCTGAATAATATTCCATTTTATAGATTACTAACCCATTCACCTATCGAAGGCCATTTTGGTTATTTCCAACTTTTAGAATTATGAATAAAATTGCTATAAATATTCTTATGTAATCTTTTTGACATACGTCAATAATTCATTTGGATATAAACTAGAACTGAAATTTCTGGATTACATGGTAAAACTATATTTAGCTTGGTAAGAAATCATGAAACTACCTTCAAAAATGACTAAGCCAATTTGCATTTTCACCAACAATGAACAATCCATTCTTGCCAGTACTTGATGTTATTTCAATAGGTGTGCAATAGTAACTCCTTGTTGTTTTAATTTGCAATTCCCTAATGACATGTGATGCTGTGTATCTCTTCATATGCTCTTTGTCATCTGTCTTTCTTCTTTATTGAGGAGTATATCCATGTCTTTTGCCTGCT
Source organism: Galemys pyrenaicus (assembly GCA_019455555.1). Lineage (NCBI taxonomy): Eukaryota > Metazoa > Chordata > Mammalia > Eulipotyphla > Talpidae > Galemys > Galemys pyrenaicus. The sequence continues at coordinate 13,441,969 of JAGFMF010011830.1, forward strand.
TTTTAATCAGGTTGCTTTCTTATTGCTGTTTTAAGAGTTCCTTGTATATTTTAAATACTAACTCTTTTTTCAGATATGTGTTTTGCAAATATCTTCTGCCAGTCAGTGGCTAATATTTTCATTCTCTTAACTGTGTATTTCACAGAGGCTTTAATTTTAATGTAATCCAACATATCAAATTTTTCTTTTATGGATGGTGTTTGGGGTATTATGTTCATTGTTGGTGGCCAGTAGGAAACTGAGGGGCATGGCAAGGAGTACAGTGGCTCCTTTTCTTCCCTGTCTCCAAACATCACCCTGATACCATGAAGGCCTCCAACACCATGAATATCTGGACTTCAGAGCTTGTCTTTGATTGGGAAACTGTTACAAAATCTGCAATCCCAAAATACCAAAACCCAAGTTGGGGAATTGGACAAAAATATAGATTCCTGTGAAAGTTTCATAGTCATACACTTTTAAGCACAGAAAGGGGACTGCCTTCCATTGTGAAATATCTTGCTGGTAAAAAAAAGACCTAAAACATATGTGCAAGAACATTCTGTAGTTGATCCTATGAAGAAAAAAATGAAACTTAAATTTACTAATATTTTATTTTAAAATGCGGCTCTGGTAGATGAGATACCTATAACCCACATCCTCAGGATTCAGAGAAATCTGTTTTGACACAGGAAACCATCATCTGAAGTGGGCCAATCTTGGCAGCTACTTGGAAGATCTGATGGCAAATATAATATCTTAAAATGCTAATAAAAAGCTAGAATCAACAGAATATATGATCTGAATTCAGAGATTAAAGAACCAACAGCCTTGGCAAGAGGAAGCATCAGGATCCTGATAGCACTGGCAACATTTATAGAGAAATATGTTGGTATACAATACTATTCCCCAAGTCTCTCCATGCTGGCAGTATTTTATATGTTATTCGAAATAGCAACTATACATAGATTTTTTTTTTAATAAGCTGAAGAAAGACAGTGTAACTTTTGATCAAAACAAAATGAGGAGCTGGGTTTTTAATAGACGGACTATTCAAGATTGAAATAACCATCTAATTTTGAAGGTTCTAGTGCTTACATGAAAATTTATCCATTTTTTAAAAGTACTTGGAAATTTGCATTTGTATGTTAAATCTTCTATAGGTAGAATTTTGAAACTTTTCACACACTGGAACTCTGCCTGGCTTTGGACCAACCCCAGAACAAAGCAGAGCCCTTTCTTAAGTATCCAGCAGTGCCCTGATGTGGGATATGGAAAGCTTGCATGAGAGAACTCACTTTAAAAAGAGATGCTGTATAGTTTTAATACATTAAATTGTATAAAATAACTTGCTCTCTTATAAACTACCATTATTAAAAACACATTGTTTTAATTTGGTACTGAAATAACATTTGGGGGTGAAAATTATCACTAAAGTAACACATGACTCCAACAAAAATGTTATTTTATTTTATGAAAGACTAGTATTAATTTGACAAAGTTTTGTAACTTTTAAAGGTATTACCTTCCTTGGATTTATAATTTATGATTTAGTGTGCTGTACTGTGGACAGGTTATGTTAACTGAAAAAATAAAGTCATTACCACAATTTTGCAGCACTCTTAAAACAGAAGAACAGCTGTTCACATCTTTAACATTCCACATTTGCCTAACTTATAAATTGCCATGTGTCAGAATCATGGTTCTATAATTGCTAAAGCATGATATGTCAGGTTATTTGGATATAACTACTTTTTGAAATAATTGTAACTACAAAATATCTTTTTTACATGAAGAGTTGTATATCAGTTGAAATTATTCAAATGATGATTTTATCGGAAGTATACATCCCAGGTACTTAATGTTTTTAATAATTGGTGCTGTTGCAGGGATTGGGAGCAGTGGGGGAGAATAAGAAAGGAGAAAAAAAGAATTGAACTAGTCTAGCCACTAAACGAATTCTCTACAGATTTTCTTATGGGAACTCTTTATTTTGGATGCCAGAGTGCAGCTATATTCTGAAAAACAATCCACTAAATGTATTTTGTCTTGTATTTTGTATCAGGCAATTACCAACCACTAAGTAACAATAAATCTGATTCCTGCAATTGTTGCACACAGAGTATTTTGATAAAATGTAATTAGCACTTAGCTTCATTTTACAGTGCTTACTGTAATACACTTCTAGGCAGGTTTCCTACAAAAATAACTGCATAGTAATGTACAGGAAACACAGAAATAATATACCAAACTAAAAATTAGTGTTCTTCTACTTAAATGTTCTTTAGCTTAGAACTTTTATAAAAGAAAGTTAAATGAAAAAGTTATGGTTAATTTTTGTAACTGCAGATATCTGGTTTTTAAAATTGAAATAATATTTCTTCAAACAAAACATTGCTAAATATTGATATTTTAAAAAATGTTACTTTGTATAATTTCTATACATTATACTTCTGAAAAACAAGTGCCATAGAGCTTATAAATTCCTGACTTTTGCAGTGTCTTTTGCTATGAGGCAACTCATTGAGATTCCTGGATAGCTTCACAATGAAAACTGGTCACCAGAAAGACCAACCCTGATATGAAACTTTAAGCCATACCCATACCCTTTAGAAGGGCTAGAGGCTGAATTAATAATCAATTATACCTAGATACTGAAAGATATAAAAAACAGTCTCAAAAGTATGGGGTTAGGAAAGATTCTGGGTTGGTGAACACATCCATGTGCTGGAGAGCACTGTACCCCATTTCCATGGGAACAGAAGTTCCTGTGCTTGGGATCATTTCCCTCACATTGTCCTATGTCCTTTGTCCTCTTTTCTTTCTGGATTTTTATCTGTATCCATTATCACATTCTCTTTTAATAAGACAATAAATTTAAGTGTTTTTCTGGTTTCTGTGAACCATCATAGTAAATTATTGAATCTAAGGGGTGGACTGTGATGACTCCATTTTATGTCTGGTCTGTCAGAAGTCCTGGTGACAAACTGGTACTTTCAATTGGCATCGGAAGTTTGTTTGTGGTTGAGAACAGCAGTCTTGTGAGACTGGACTCTTTACCTGTACAATTTAATGTTATCTTTAGTTAGATAGTGTCAGGATTGACTTAAATTGTAGGACTCCCAGTTGATGACTCCCAGTTTATGTGGAAGATTTGCCCGATGTGTGGGAAATCCACACATCTGACATGAGAAAAGAGGTGAACTATGGTAGTAGTGTAAGAATAAAGGAGAAAACCAGAGAATTTCCATACATAAATTTTTCTATTATCTTAACTGTTAGATAAGAAAACCTGTAGTCTATGATCCATTTTGAATTAGTTTTCATGAAAGGTAGAAGGTCAGAGTCTATATTCTATATTTTTTATAGTGAATGTCCACTTATTCCAGTAACATTTGTCAAAAAGATTGGCTTTCTCCAAGTTACCTTTGTTTTGCCACAGATTGGTTAACTATATTTGTGTGGTTCTATTATGGGCTCTTTATTCTGTAACATTATTCTATTTGTCTATGATTTCATCTTTACCATACTGTCTTAGTAATATATTGTAGTAACTCTGCAAGTTGTTCAGTGCTAGTCTTCTGATTTTATTGTTCTTCTTTAATATTAAGTTGGTTGTTCTGTTTTTTGTTTTACTCAACATATGAATTTTAGAATCAGTGTGTCAATAATCACAAAGTAGATTCTTGGGATTTTTTTTGAACCTATATATTAAGTTAGGAAGAACTGACTTATAAAGAATATTGCATATTGTCCATGAATAGGAAATAACTATTTATTCAAATCTACTTTTTTAAGTAAAAAATTGAGTAACTTTCAATAAATTGACCTAACCTTTCAGGAAAACATTTTGGCAAAATACATCAAAATCTCCAATATATACATTCATTTTGACATTTTCAATAGCTACCTTTTGTTCTAAGTAAAGAAAAATTAAATTTTTATTGTGAACTTAATCATTACTTTTCTATCATACAATATCATTTTTAAATGTAAATGTAATAGAACTTTTAATACATATGTGGAATCACCAAAATTATATAATTCCTATTTTGTAGCTTATGCATGCAAATGTATTTTAATGTGTCATAACAGTAGAAAGGATGTACAAAATTAGTTCCCCTTCTTTTATTGTACTTCTTAATACTCTCTGCCTTTACTTTATAGTGAACAAAGAAGAACAGAATGGAAAAAGACCTAGAAGTAGCCCTATCTTTCCCATTCCTTCTGTTATCATTTCAGCATGTTAATACAAAGACATAAATGAGAAGCAAAGGCTATGTTAGCATTCCTTGCTCATTTGTTTCTCAACATGCTCTTGTCTTCTTTCTGTGTTTAAAGTAACATGCTCGTGCCTTCTTTCTGTGTTTAAAGTAAATTATGGTTTGAATAGAAAGCTTGGCCTGTCATAACGGTCCTCACACCTACTTATTCAGTTATAGAGATAATATATTTTGTAATTGCATTGAGTTTGGCTGAATTCCCATGGGAACTATCAGTTTTTCCCATTGAAGTTCTCTCACAAAACACAAATTGAAAGATAAATTTATTGAGAATTTCAAGATGGAAATACCATAGTATTAAATCAAGTACAGAGGCTTTCCTTTCATACGTACAACATATTTTCATGAAGTCAGTCCTATGTTGGGCAACAGTGGAGAGAGAACCAAGTACAGGGATGTTAGCTAATGAAAGAATAAGAATGTTTCAGCTGAAAGTAACATAAAGTTTATTTTAGTTCAAGAAACTTGACCCCTAAAAGCAAAGTGACTGGTCAGTCACACAGTAAGTAATAGGTTGGGAATGCTTTCCACCGAAGCATCATTGTTGAAATAACTATGTGATATTTTATTTCAGGTTTTTTGTTCACTGAATTTCATGTCTGCCAGAATCCAGAAGTTTATTGAGCTTAACTTGATGGTTCTAGAAACACTCAGATTTACACATTGGGCATCCATACTGAAACTAAAGCAGTTATGACTGTTCACAGATAGGAGTACTTTAGTTGGAGCAAAATTTTGAGATAATAAATTAACTCTAGCCAGAGTGATAGTTATTTTGATAAGAGACATCAGTGTTCTCGAAAAATAAAAAAGGTGATATCTTCCTTTATGGTGGAGAAAAGGATAGATTTGTTCTTGGCAGCAGTTTTTGCTCAGATGCAGAAATTACATAGAATTTAGAAGGGATGTCATTGTCCAGTTAAACTTATCCAGTGACTTTCTACATGTATTCCTTGGAAACAAATAATTGCACAAAAGTGTTTTAGCAGATCCACAAACATTTGACATAATTTATTTTTATTTTAAAAACCAAATTAAGGACTTTTACAGAAAAGTACAAAATATTGCTAAAAGAAATAGAAGAAGATACAAAGAAATGGAAAAATATCCCTTGCTCATGGATTGGAAGAAGTAATGTCATCAAAATGGCCATCCTACCAAA
>JAGFMF010011830.1:13448394-13493904 GCA_019455555.1 Galemys pyrenaicus
CAACCTAAATGCCCAAAAACAGATGAGTGGATCGGGAAGCTGTGGTACATAGACACGATGGAATACTACTCAGCAATCAGAAATGAAAAACTAGACACAGTCATAGGAACATGGATGGAACTGGAAGGGAGTATGCTCAGCAAAGTAAGTCAGAAGGCAAAAGAAAGATACCAGATGGTTCCTCCCTTAGGAGGAACATAAGCGAACCAAATAAGGATCAAGGAAAAGAATAAGAACAACAACAACAATAATAATAACAACAATAAAGATACAAAAACCAAAAATGAAAAGACAAGGACAAGTTGGGGACACTTGTTGGGGGTGGAAGGGAGAGGGTTGAGGGCAGATGGGAGCATGGGGGACTGAGGTGGTGGTGCACTGGTGATATGGTGATGGGGAATACATGGGGATTACAATTGATGTCAAATATATATAAATTTTAAAAAAACAAACAAAACAAAAACCAAAAAAAAATAAATGAGAGATTTCACAAAAAATAAATAAATAAAAACCAAATTAGAAAATGCATTCAACTCAACTTCATAAACCCATGCTATTATAATTCAATGTTTGATACAGTAGAGGTCACAAATTATGATTTCAGTGGCCTTGTGTGGAAATGTTATACAACAAAACAAGTATACACATTTTAAGTGTTCTATGTGCTAGGGAGCCACATGATTTTTTTATGAAATATTTCCTGTGTGTAAAATAAAATATGAAAAACACATCTATTCATCCTTATTCATGTGTACTACTTAGAACAGTAGTTGGATTTATAACAGAAATTAAATAAACTTTTGCTATTAATGTTTCCTGTAGATGAAGAAACTGAGGGCCAAGTGAGTTATGCAGTACATACATATACCTCGCAGTCAAGTCAGAATTTATATCTCTGTCTTAACTCTTAGATCATTTTTCTTTTCATTGTTGCAATTGCACCCAGATACTCCCACTAACAAAGCAGCTAAAATCTTTAAGGTGATTTTACTGTATCTTTGATCATACTCACTTTTTGGTCTTATACTAAACTTGACAGAGAGAAAGAGAAGTGAAGGTGGAAGAGGAAATAGAGTGTATGGAAGGAGAGAGGGCTTTTTCAATACGTTTGCTTATGCCAAAACCTCCCTAACCAGGAAGATGGAGAATGAATTAAATAGAACCCCAGATACAAATCAAAGTCCTTGCAAATTATTTTATGGCTATTGGTAAGCTGACTTTAAATTTTATAAGGAAAGGTAAAAGACTCAAAAGAGCCAAGACAATGTTTAAGGACATTAATATTGGTGAAGTGACACTACTTCACTTCTAGTCTAATTGTAAACTATAGCAATTTAGATAGTATGGGACTGGTGAAAGCATTATTATTACAGTGAGCACAGTAATAGACTCCCATAAATATAGCAAACAGATCTTTGACAAAGGTGCAAAGGCAATGCAATAAGACAGAATTTTCAATAAATGGCATTGGAACTATTAGTTATTTACATGCAAAAATGTATTCACAATGAATTGTAGTCTTCACAATTCATTGTAATTCACAATTACAATTGTAGTCTTAAAGGAAAAATACAAACTAAAAAATTCCTAAAAAACCAAGAAGATCTTGAATTTGACAAAGGTTTTAGATACAACATCAAAGGCATTACCTTAAAAGAAAGAATTGATAAGCTGGATATCATTAAAACTAAGGATTTCTCTGTGAATGGCATCAAAAGAATGAAAAGACAAGCCAGAGGCTGGGATGAAATATATATCTCTGAAAGGAACTGTTACTGCAAAATCAAAAAAGCCCCTAACATCACCTTTAAAAAAAACAAACAACTTGATTTAAAAATGGGCCAAGAGAGCAGAAGTAAATGGAAAGGGTGCCCAATGGATTATGGTGGAAGATCACTGGGGCTTTGGTGGTGAGCAAGGTGTGATAAGCATACATTTGTAAAGATGTGAACCTAAACTCCTAAAAATTCATATATAGTACTGGAAACCAACATTACTCTGATAAACATAATTTAAAATAATAAAGAAATTTGTAAATAATTTTTATATAAGCTAAATTGAAAATGAACAAAAGATCCTAAAAGACACTGCACCAAAGAATATATAGTGATGAAAAATTGCATATGAAAATGTGCTGTAAATCAAGAAAATGTAAAATAAAACAACACTGAGATACCACTACACACACCTCCTAGAATTAGCAAAATGCTAGTGAGAATGTGAAACAACAGAACTCTCATCATTGCTAATGAAAATACAATATACAACATTTAATAACTGATTTTTTGCTTATTTATTTATTGAAATAGCATTACAACATTATATAAGTTTCATTTGTGTCTCAAATCAACACGTGTACATTCCACATTAAGCTTTTTACTAAAAACCCAATTCTAACCTTCACCATAAATTTATCCCTTGTACCCGATTTACTCACCCCTCTTTCCTCTTCCCTTCTGATAACTACCAATGTTCTTACAGTACAAATGTTTATTTTTAGATAGAAGAGTTCTTTTTAAACATTTCATGTTAAAGAGATCTCATGATGGCAATCTGCTTTAGTTTTTGTTTGGGAAGACCTATATTCCCTCATATCTAAAAGTGAGTGTTACTGGATATGATATTCTTGGCTGGGAGTATTTATCTTTTCCCACTTCGGGAAATTTTCCACTATCATTTCTTTGACCCAGTCCTGATTCCTTTTCTCTCTTCTTCTAGCATATGAATTATGCTTATGTAGTTTTTCCTAGTGGAGTAGAATAGTTCTCATAGTCTTTCTTGATTTTTTTTTTCATCTTATCTTTGTCTTCTACCACTTTAGTAATTTGAAGGCTAAGTTAAAAAATGTATTTATTTAATTTTTACTGTGATGGTATTGGTTTACAACACTGTAGATGATTGAGTAGTACAGGATCATATTTTTTCAAATTATGTTACCATATAGTCATCACCACATCACCGATAGTCTTATCATAGTCCTTTGTGTCACCTCCCCACATTGCTCTCCATCTTCCCATGCCATATGATTGCTTCAATTTTCAGTCAGATTTCTAAAGTTTGTTTTGGTTTGATTTTATCTGCTTATTTATATTCCAAATATAAGTGAGTTAAGCCATTTGGTATTTGCTTTCTGTTTTGGACTTACACTTTCTCCATAACCTCACCAATACTTATGTTTCTTGTCATCTATGTTGGGACAGTTTCACAGGGATAAGGTGATATGTTATTGTGGTTTTGATTTTCATTTCCATGATGACAAGTAACTGTATGAAAAAGAGTGAGGAGCAGCCCCTAAGCCAGTGAATGGCACTCATAATCAACTCAGTGGTAGAGGTGGAACTTTTCAGTTTCCACCCCATGAGCAGGGATTATAGGAAAAGGGGATAGTACTGCAAATTTGTCATTTAAGCTGCTGGGGGTTGGCAGTTGAAGCTGCTGGCACTTTGACAGTTAAAACTGCTTGCAAGGAGGAATGTCAATGGAGAAACTACCAGCTTACCATTTGAGGTTTGGTTTGGACCTTGGTTTGTGCTCTGTTGACATCTGGAATAGGATCTGGTCACATACTAGACTATGCACCACCCCCACCCCCATGTGTGTGTGTTTTCATCTAGACATGGGTCCTCTTTTAATTTCTGGTTTTATTGATCTAGTATATGGTAACTGATTTTGGTCTTACAGAAGGTTCTGTAGGCATACACATATTGTTGATTTTTAAATGCTTGTTTAGGACTTGTGTTTCTGATAATATTCTTCAGTGCATGTTTAACCATTTTCCACAACTTTGTTTTTGGTTTGAGAGAAAAAAAAAATCTGCTCTAGCTAACATTCTACTTGTTTACATTCTAGATGAATGAAACAACTTAAGTTGAGACTCAATGTCTAGGAAGCATATGATTTTTTTTACTGTAACACTGTTTGACCTACATAATCAGAAAGATTAGAGAGAAAGTGGCTTATCAACAGAAACAGCAAGCTATTTTGCTATGGTACAAACTTGTTGAAGATCAGGAAGATGTGATAAACTCATATATATGTGCCTTTAGGTTCACTATGGATTTGTTTAGAAAAGTCAGAGCCCATTTGATGACATAATGAAGAGGAGAGCAACTTTTCTCTTCCCCTGATTGCTGTATCAAGGACTATGAGGAAGAGGAGGATAATCATTTACTGGAAACATTGAACCCATCAATAGAGAATCCCTTTTAAGAAGTCAACCTAGTAAGTTTCCCTTTGGCTAGCCCCCTCACACTGGAAACAAGATTGAAATGGCTTCTTATCACAACAGATGGGGCACAATTTTGCCAGAGGAGTTGCCTTGGGAGGAACACTTCTTTCTACCAATTCACTGTGGGTAGATTGAACAAAACAGAGGTAATCTGCTGGATATTATTGGTCACACATCCTGTTTTCCAAAGGGGGCTGCCTAAATTGGAAAAAGTCTTCCTCCAGGATCCTAACCCTAAAGGATGGCTAGTTTTTTTGTCTTTCATTGACTTATGCGAGTAGACAATGTTATATACGCTACTAATGATAGTTGAGAGGAGAACAGAAGAACAAGAATGTGCAAGAAATTTCCTTAAGAGGTCATGACAAAGAAGGGGAATTGGACACTCTTCCACATATAGAAATCTATGTTGGAGGTTTATATCATCAAATTGACATTTGAGAGGTTGGAAGACTATTACTTGGAAGCTACATGCTGCTGGGAGAACACAATCTACAGAACAAAATAAGAAAATGAATGATATTCTAAAGAAGACCTTAGATAACTATGCCAAGGGCCCATTTGCGTTGTGATCAGATACTATCTATTGCCCTCCTTTTGGCTCCTAGAAATGGGCTACATTTAAACCCCTTTGAAATTGTCTTTGTAAGACCATTCCAAGTTTCAATTTTGAACACTGCACCCAACAGAAAACAGGAATGTAGGATCAAACAGTACATAAAACATACACAGGAAATTTTAGATGGAACACATAACCTTGTACTTTCTAGGATCTTCATGCCACTAGATGTATCTTCTCAGATCTGGCAAATGGGTCTTAACCAAAACCTGTCAGAGTAAGATGCCCAAGACCAATTGTCAGAAAAATGGTCTGGTACTTAAGATGTTTTGGCAACCACTCACACTTTAATAAAAACTGCAGGTATAAAACCTTGGATGCATCATTCCAGAAGATGGAAGATACATCACTCTAGAAGATGATGACTCTGAGACCAATACCATTTAGTCTTGTGACCTATTAAAAAACTGAGATATTTATTTAGTGAAAATATTTTTTTTCTTCCAACTACTGTTTCAGGATACCCCAGGGTTAACTTCCTGGTAAACAGTGGAAACTCTGAGATGATGATACTCTAAATAAAATTTTTCTCCTTCCCAAGTCTAAGTTATGTAGGATGGCTTCTGAAACAACCTTTGCTGAAAATATTGCCCACTTTAGGAATTTGATTTTGAATCTATGAAAAAACAACACATGGCTTTGATTGGGTTTTGAATATTTTTAAAAGATTTATTTTATTTATTTATGCATAAAAGAACTGGGGTGTAGGCCAGAGATGTGGGAAGTGAGAGGATTCACCAGAGACAGAGTAGTGAGCAGAACAGGTGGATCTACTGAAATACACTGCTGAGGGGAGCAGTGGGCAAGACAGGAGAGGTCTGCATCCCCGTGAGGGCCACCTCCCTGGCCACAGTGGCAGATGGTAGCTTGATAACACTAAGACTTTAACCCTTGCACCACCAGGAAGGCGCTAATTTGGGCTTTTAATTTTTACAATTTTAATTTTTGTCAATTTTTTTCTTTTATTTTGGACTTACATTTTATTTTTCCTTTTGCCTCTTTGCAAATTGCTTTGCAGTTCATTGACTGTTTGAGGTGAAAAGCAAAAAACATAAACAAAAACCTGCCTGGCTACTACAATATGAGTAAAACCTCCATTCCCTCAGGCAGTGATGACAAGAATGTAGCCCCAGAAAACCAAGGTTTGTCCCTCATAATCAAGCAGAGAGGAAGTTCTGTGCCTTTGAGAATATGAGCAAAATTTCACTTACCTAAGATAGTCCATGTGAGTTAAAAAAAATAAAAATGACCTAAGGGAGACTCCAATGTCCTTCTGTTATATGCCTTAATGTCTTCCTATTTATATTTAATTGTTTTGGTCTTCAGAGGGGAAAACATGGTATAGATGGCATGAATAGAAACTTTGAGCTTAGAAATATAATGGAAAATATAATAGTTTTGGTTGAAACATGTATATCCTTGAAGCTGTGTTATTGAGTGCATTTTTTTTCTTTTTACCTTTGTGTTGGAAACATGCTGCATATAAGAGGCATCCTGAGTGAAATGCTTAAGTTTTTAAGACTCAGAGATGGATGCATCCTCATTTTGGGCCACACAGGGACCTACCCTTCGCCAGAAGTCTCTGGCAACACTCAGAGAGTGCCCCCATCTCGGCTCAGTCACCAGCACCTCAGAAGTGGACACATGACCCAGTCCTGACTGTGCAGGGACCCATCTTCATCAGTGGCTCTCAACCATTTTTGGGAAGCACCCAACTCTAGGCACACCTGCCTGCACCTTGGGAATCAGCACTCACTCCAGTCTGGCTTATACATGGTCTAAACTGACATCAGAGACCCACATTCTCCCTCTGGGACACACTGCCAACCCCAGGATAACCCACTAGTGCCTCAGAAACTGGTACAGTGCCCATTCCAGGACACTCAGGACCATTTCTAATAGCAGTGACTCCCAGCAAAAATGGTTCTGCCATAGATCCAAAAATTACACTCCTGGGTATCTACCCAAAGAACACAGAAGCATTATTTTTAAAGAAACCTGCATTCCTATTTTATTGCAGTATTTTTTACAATAGCCAAGATATGGAAATATGCCCTCAAACAGATGAGTGTATCAAGAAGATGTGGCATATATACACACACACACGCACACACATATACAATAAATGCTATTTAGTGATCAAAAAAGATTAATTTATGTTATTTGTGGCAACACAGATGGAGTTGGAAGGGATTATGCTAAGAGAAATAAACCAGAAGAATGATAAATACTAGGTGGTGTCACTAATTTGTGGAATATAGAGATATCAAACAAAGGGAAAGATAAAGATAAGTTTTAAAACCAACCCTTGACAACTGACTATAGATATAGCTATTCAAGAGGGGAGAGAAAGGCATGAGATTGGATTAGGGTGTGGAAGCACAGTGGACTCTTGCACGGACCTACGTGTGCCAGAATAGTGGTAGAGCTATGGTGACCCTGTACGTGGGGAGAAATCCTATAACAAAGACGTTAATATACTTAATATACTATGATACTTTCTTAACTAAATAAATAAATAAACCTCCAATAAAATGGGAGTTGGGAAACTAAAGTTTTTTGAAAATGAAGAATTGCAATTGTGGAATAGAAATAATAAGTTGAGAAATAATTAGAAATAATAAGTAGGGAAAGTGGTTACTTTGGGAATGACATATAAGAAGATGGGAAGGGTCTAATTTTGTTAGTATTGTACTGGTGGAGTCTATTTGGAGCTTTGATATATTAAATTGTTACTGTTGGGCAATTACATAGTATTTTCTCTAATATTTGTGATAAAATCTTCTCAGACATCTATATTTAGAAAATTGGTAATTTCTTAATTGATTAGGGAAAACTTTATGGAACTTTAGCAGAGATATTGAGATGTTGTTTAAAATCATTCCTTTCCTGTACAAGAAAGACATGCATCCAGTAGTACAAATATTGCAAGTGGAATCTGGTGAGACTATCCACTGCATGACACCTGAGTTATGGACAGGCACAATATTAAGAGCTCAATCTAAAATCCCTTATGAAATGCTCAAACCAAACTAACAGAAATTTCATTTGGTTATTCTGTCGTATGACTTTAAGCAAAAATACACCAAATATTTGAATTAGATTTAGTTTACAAATACATTTTGCAATAGCATTTGATAGAGTTGGAATGAAAGCAGAGGGAAAATTATTTCAATAGTAGCCTCTCAACAAGAGATTTCATTTTTGCTTGGACTTAATGACTATTTTCAGGAAATGGGTAACTGCTACACTTGCATGAATGGACAATGCCCAGTAACTGGTTTCTATTTCCTTTAAATATAGTGCGACCCCAGTGAAAACTGTCTTCTGAGCCCATAATCCAGCATCCAGCTTTCATCACCTCAGAAATGGTAACACAAATTGAAAATGGGGCAATAGTAAGAGGTGAGATGAGGCCTAATCTGCAAGTTAGTGAGTAGTGTTCATAGCCAATGTAGAAGGAGGGACTAAGGCAATTTAGCTGGTGGAACTTTGGACTTTGGACTGCTGGTTCTTTGGCAGTTAAAACAGATAGTGAGGAGGGGTGTCTGTGGAGAAGTCACAAGTTTACCACGTGCAGCTTTGGCTTGGAGCCCAGTCTCTTCTCAGTAGATACTACATGGTGGAGGACAGATGGCATTTGACCACATGCCAACCTATGAATTCTCTCTGTCCCCCCTCCTTCTCCTTTTCTCCCTCTCTACCCCCATCCCCGTGTGTGTGTGTGTGTGTGTGTGTAAATAAATCCTGTCATTGTTTCTCACCATGTGCTGCTTTCTTATGCATGTGTGTGAAGACCCATCACTTGTGTCACACCCAGTCCCCCAGGGTTACCACTGTTTCATCATAATAACTGTTGTTCATTCATGTGTCTTCCTTGGAGAAGTGTTTATTATCCCTTATTCCATTTTTATTTTTGTGTTTTGAGTTGTATGGGCTTACATTGGGCTTTTTCTTGCCTTTTTATGTGGGCTTATATTGCCATGAACTTCCCATGTAGTATTGCCTTTAGAGTATCCAGTGGATGTGGTACCGTTTGTCTCTCTGTTTTTGTTATTCTCCAGATACTTTTTGATGTCTTTGATTTCTTCATTGATGTAGTTGTTCAGAAGCATTTTGTTTAGTCTTCACATGTTTGTTCCAGCTTTTCTTTTGGTGGTTAATATTTAGGTTTATAGCATTGTGAACTGAGATGATATTTTATATAATTTCTATTTTCTTAATTAAATTTTTTTCTTACATCATTGTACTTCCCATAGTTCTTCCACCACATCATCACCATATCTCACAGTGCTCATCCTTCTCCTTTGCTGTATGCCTCAGTTCTGTGTTCAACTTGCTAGTTTTGACTTTTTAATTTCTATTTTCATATATTTTCTGAGATATTTTTTGTCCCAGCATATGAACTATTCTTGGGAATGTTCCATGTGTACTTGAGAAGGAAGTGTATTCATTTTATTTTGGGATGGAAAGCTCTGTGAATGCCCATTAAATCCACTTGGTTCAACGCTTAATTTAAGGTAATTATTTCTTTCTTAATTTTCAGTCTGGATGTGCTATCCCTTCACATTGGTGAAGCATTGAGACCTCTGATAATAATTGTATTTTGTCATTTATTATTTTAGATCTGCTAATAGATTCTTTATTGAACTAGATGGCCCAGTGTTAGGTGCATTAAATACAAGTGACAGTAAAGTCTTTTTGATGAATTGCTGACTTGATCATTAGGCAGTGTCCATCTCTGTACCTGATTATCTTATTTGGGACCATAAGTCTAGGTAATCACATACGAGATTTCTGAGTTATAGGCTTGAAATATTTGTTTCAACCTTTCACTTTAAATTTATTTTTGTCTCATATGCGTTTACTGAAAAAAAGTATAGATGTAAGAAACTTTTTAATGCAATTTGTAATTCTGTGCCTTTTAATTGATGAGTTCTGGTCATTCACATGTAGTGTGATGACTGATATATGGTGTTTTAAACCGTCATTCTGTTTTCTTTGTTCTACCTTTCTGTTGTTATTTTTCTGCTTTTCTCTCTTGTCTTCTGTTTGGCTCTCCTTAGCGATTTCTCTCAGTTCTTTTAAATTCATTTTCTCTATTCTGTGGCTTTGATTAGGGTTACCATAGGACTATACCAAATTTACTGTGTCTAAAAAATGTCCTTGATGAATTGGCTTAAACACTGACATTTAACTATAAAAGTTCTGTCCTTTTCTTCCTCTCTTTAGCATTTCGCTGTTGACTCATAATATTCTTGTTTATACTTCTGATTTTGTATTCTTCCTGTCACTTTGCTCAGGGTTTGGGGTTTCATTTTTATTGTCTTATAGAAAAACTTCTTCAATATTTCTTGTAGCTCAGGTCTGGTGGTGATAAACCCTATTAGCCTCTGTTTGTTTGGGAAAGCTTTTATTTCACCTTTATTTTAATGATAATTTTGAAGGAAATAGTTCTTGAATCTATGCACACATAATTCCTCTTTCTTCTTGCCTGGAGGGTGACTGCAGTTAAGTTCTGGAAAAGCCTAATATGAATATCTTTGTAAATTACTTCTTTTCCTGGCTTCCTGAAACTTTTCTTCCTTATCTTTGATAATTTAATGATGTGTCTTGGTGAGCATCATATTCGATTTAGAAATTTGAATATTCTCTGCACCTGGATATTCATGTTTATTTTCTTCCTTAGCTTGGGAAATTTTCAGCTATTATTTCTTTGAATAAGATCTCTGCTTCCTTCTCTTTCTCTTCACTTTCTGGAATATCCATCATCCTTATGTTTCCTTTTACAAATTACTCAGATATTTCTCATAGAATTTTCCCAAGTCTTCTTTCTCTCTCTTTTCCTAACTGGGTGAATCCTACATTTGATTTTCTATTTCTGACATTTTTCTTCTGCAGTTTAATTTTATTTAATGTAGTTTAATTTTATTTAATGTGCTTTGCATATTTATCTTCATTTCATTCAGCCTCTTTTTGTGTTATTTGAGTGCTTTTGATTTCTCTAGTGAAGAATTCTTTTTGTTCCTGGATTGCCTGTCAACAGACAGATTGTCTGTCTTTGACCATCAAGTAGTTCATTTAGTACTTTTAATAATGCCTAAATCTTTGTTTGGTAAGTCTTATATTTTTATACCCTTTACATATATATCAGAATTTCTACTCATTTCATTGCTTTCCCATCTTGTTTTCAGATGTTCATTACTTCTTTGGCATGTGTGTTGCCACATTTACTTTATTGTATTGGGGTACTGCTGGTTTCATTTTGTTTGTTTTTCCTTTGTTTACTTTGGTAGGAGATAGATCAGGAGGGGAGGTTGGCCTTATATATTTATACTCAGTCTTGTTGAGTAGTGAAGGTGGTCACCTTGTAACAGGGTGGTCCCCAGGAAAGGTAGAAGTTCCAGAATCCCGGTTCTACCCTAAGTGGGTGGAGCTGAGCAGGAAAAGAAGATTTAGCAAAGAGGAAGACAGAAGAAGGAGGGGAGAGGAAGCAGGATGGAGAGCAGCAAGGAGACCTGGAGAAGGCACATGGAGCAGAGAGACATGTGAAAAATCTGTGCTTGCTTTTTGGTCTTGGACTGGTTGGGACAGATGTGGGTGAGAGACCCATGGAGAGGTTAACAATGGCAGCTTTCATCTTAATTTTAATTTTGCTCTTTTCTTCCAGATTTCTCTAACTCTTTCTGACCCTTTTCTATGGGTCTCTACTGAAAGGTCCTTTAGACGTGTGGCAGGCTTTGGGCCTTGCTTTGGGCCAATCCTATTTGGCTGGACTTTTACCCTCAAGAAGATGGGTAACTTTGGCTACTTAACTTAGTAACTATGTTCTTTGTCCTTTCTGTATTATACCCTACTTGTATTAAAGTTCCTTTCCATTAAAGGTTTTATATGTTTGTCTTAATGTGGCAGATGGCAAAACCCATTCAGAGAAGGTAGATTTGGGGGTTCTGGGGTGCACCTCTCCCTGCCCTGTAACAACCTCACTTCACATCCTCTCTCATCAAAGCATGCTGATCAATACTTCAGCTATTCTGACCTTCTGTCCATGTCCTCATTGCTCCATTCTGTGGTAGCTATGTTCCACTAAGGTCACATCTTCTGGTGAGGGACGATAGACTTAGTTCACAATAATTTGCTCTGGGACTCAGTTGACCTTGACAGGCAAAGGATGCTGAGAACCCAGCAATAGCTATACACAATGACTGCCACCATAACCACCACTGCTGCCACCCATGCACAAAGGACCCAGTCTACAAGAGGTTTATTCCTGATTGATTCCTTTCAATTGTGTGACGATAAATCTAAAAGAGAACCTAACTTTTCTCACTACTATTGGTCTCATGAATGAGCCTGGCCCAGCCCCATCTGAATGAAATCTCTTTGTTCTTTTACTCCTAGTAGGGGTATGTAAGAAACTTTCTTTGCCTGTGCCAGTAGCAGACTCCCAGTGACCTATGACAGTTCTGTGCCCATAGGTGACTTTCTGAAAAGTCCCCCTGGTAAAATTCACTGTGCTCCTTAGGACCATAGATGACTGTCCCTTCTCTCCTCTCTCAGCCTGTTCCACAGGTTGGGGTATCTACTTTCCTGGTCACACTCCCCTTCACTCCCTCTGTTGCCTGTAGCAAGTCACCCATTTTAGTGCAAATACCCCATGGAAATGTCCTTGGAATCTATCAGTGGACATCTGAATCTTCCTTTCATAATATATGTATGATATTTATAATATATTCACACATATATGAATATTATATCTATGAATATAATATGTATATTAATAATATACAAAAACATATAATATATATAAGATACATATTTAGCATTGTATTTAGGGAACTTGATCTCAGCCTCACTACTCCATCATGATGCACTGAGATATCTCCCTCAGATCTGAAGGAAAGTCCTGCAGGTTAATGAATTCTTGGCTGGCAGTTTTAAGCTTTATATATTTTGCATAGGTCATTCCATTCTCTCTTTGCTTTTAGGCGTCTTCAGAGAAATCTAATGTAAGCTTGATAGGAGTAGTTTATAACTTATCTGCTGTTTTCCCTGACAACTATCAATATTCATTCTTTGTGCTGAAAACTAGGCAGATTCATGACCATGTGTCTTGGTGTAGAACTCATTGCTTTTGGATAACTTTGGATAACCTGCTTTGGATCACCAGGTATTTGTTCATCTTCATGGATTTGTATATTAGTTCCTTATCTGTGTTTGAGAAATTTTCCTCTATTATTTCTTTAAATAAGTTCTCTCTTTTTCTTCCCTCTCATTTCTGGAATATTTATTATTTTTATGTTGCCTTTCCTAATGGAGTTTAAAGGTCTAAAAATTTTTCTTCATTATTTCTCTTTCTTCTTCCACCTGGACTCTCAGTGCATTATTATCTTTGAGGTCACTGACTGGATCCTCCATTTAATCATTCTACTTCCATTGCTATCGACAGAACATTTTTTATTTATATTTTTTATTCTGTTTTTTCCCTTTAATTAATATATATTTGACATCAGTTGTAATCGCCATGTATTCCCCATCACCATATCACCAGTGCACCATCACCTCAGTCCCCTGTGCCCTCAACTGTGCCCCTCCCCACTCCCCACCAAGTGTCCCCAATTTGTCCTTGTCTTTTCATTTTTGGTTTTTGTGTCTTTATTGTTATTATTATTGCAGAACATTTTTTAATCTCCTCAACAGACCTTTTTTATATCGTGCATCTCTGGCATTTTCTTATTTAAAACCTCACTTTTTATTCCCTGTTCATTAATTTTACTTTCATGGCATTCATTTGTTTTTCTGACTTGTCTTGTATCCCTTTGATTAGCTCTTCAGACTTTTCTTGTGTCACTTAGACTTCCCTTACTATTTTGCCAAGTTTTTAATTCTTTATCATGGCAACTTTGAACTTTGTGGCTGGAAGATAAAATCTACCAGTCTTTGTGGTTAGATTTTGGAAAACTTTTATCTTCTGTGATGAAACTCCCTTAAGCTTCCAAGATGCCAATTGTATTTTTCATGTTTCTTTTTGCTACTTTAGGTTTTCCTTTTTTTTTTAAAAGTATCTGTAACACTGTCTTAGTGATTTGCACTCTTTTTGATTTTCCAGTAGTGGTTCTGTGGTTTATTTGACTTTAGTTTTTTTTTGGTCATTCCCAGATTTTGTAGGTTCCAAGACCAGATCTTGGATCTGCTGATTTAGGGAGTGGATGAGGGACCTGAAGTGGTCCAGTTGTGGGTGGGAAAGTTTTGAGGGTGAGGGCCCAGCTCATGTTTGTAACACCACTGATATCCCTCTTCTCTAGGTTACGAGAGGAGGTTAATCAATTCTGAGGATTGGTAGAGAGAAGCCAACTCACCTTATTTTGAATATGTCATTCAAAATAATTCTTTTTGCTTATAGGGCTTCTTCAGTGAACTCTAATGTAGGTCTGATAGGAGTACTTTATAACTTATCTGCTTGTTTTTTCATAGCTACTATCAATATTCATTTTTCTATATGTGTTTCCTAGGATGTGTGCTTCTACCCACTCACCTCTTCCCTCCCTGGAGCAGTTGGTTGAATGGCAGCACCAATGTTTGTATGACAGCTTCCTGGCCCTGCACCACAGCCTTAGGCATTTCTCTCCATCCACCTGTCATTTAATGAAGCATGAATTCCTCTGTGTTCCTTCTGGTATGGTCTGTGCTTTTTTCTGGTGTCTATGCAGTTTTCCAGTTTCCCCCCAAATCACTGGACCCTCTGGATTTTGTGTCCTTCTGTTAACTTTCAGATAATCCTCCTGGGATTGAAGCAAGGAGACTCCACTGATGCCATCTTGATTTGATCTCAGAGGTTATTTTTTTAAGCTCTCTGACTGTTACTCCACTTGGTCTAGTCTGTTTCCACAGCTTTTTTAGCACTTTGATTTCGTTTATTGAGTTCTTCACATTCTAAATCTGTTCTTTTATATTTAAAACTTCAGTTTCTACCTTTTGCTTATTATTTTTATTTCTGAAGTCATTAATTATTTTTTAGTTTTGTTGTAACTTTCTAATTAGAATTTCTGAGTTATTTGTATAACTTTGACTTGTTATTCAGTGTTTTCTTGAACCTCTTTGTGATTCTTTATTATATTCAAACTTTCTATCTCATAAGGAGATGTAATCAGTCATGTCTTTATGGTTGTTTCCTATGGTACTTTCTTTGTGATAACATGTTATCTTGAAGTCTCAAGCTCCTGTGTGTTATATTAGTTTGTCTACCCATTTTGTAACATTAAATTTTGCTGTTTTTTAAAAACTCTGGATCAGCAACTTTAAGAATTGAATCTTTTTTGCTTTTCCACAGGTAGTAGTATTGTGACTTTATTTTATTTATTTTTGACTCCTGTTAGCTTCTGTAAGTACTTAGGCCAGTATTGGTAATTGTTGTGTCAGTGAAGTGGGGGAAAGAGTATGGAGGGACTCAGCTGCTGTCAGTACTTACTGTCATTGTGCTGGAGGGCTGCCAGATTTGTGTTCATGGGACTGCTATTTCTCTTTTCTGTGGTCCCAGATCTGAGATTCTGCTGTCTGTCTGCTGTTGGTAAGTACAAGTCTGAGGGATAGGGGATGAGGAGTATATTTTAGAGTGCTTTCTCTGTGTTTTATTTACCAGAGTCCTGGTTGTACAGCACATCCAAGATCCTCTGTATGGTGTTCACCTGGGCCAAGAATGTGTGTCTCTATGCTCCCTGCTTTCCCCATCATGGCACAGTTGGCTGGGCCAGCAGTTGTCTGTGTTTCCCATCCCATACTACCACCTCCAGGTATTTCTCTCTATCAACCTTCTATCATACTAATATATGGATTTCCTGGATACACTTTCTAGTGTAGTCAGTGTGCATCTCTGAGATGCAGGAGGTATTTCAACCTTACTCTGTGCTGTTGTAGTTTCACAAGATAAATCCCACAAATCTCCTTCTGGAAAATTGTTAGTTACTCATCTTAGTAATGAAGAAAATGACTGTCTTTCTCTATCACTAACTTGGTCACGTTTTCCACAAGACACTTTGGATGATTGTTTGGCCATCTGTTACAAACTGAGCATACTCTTACCATATGATCTGGCAGTCACACCGTTTGGTTTTTGCCCAAGGAGTTGAAACTTATGTTTACACACAAACTTGTTCAAAGACACAGATTTTTCCACAATTGTTTAAATTTGGAAACAACTAAATATCTTACAGTAAGTGAATTGATAATAAGCTATGCTATATTCAGACAATGGAATATTGTTCAACAGTGGAAAAAAAAAAGAGTAATTAGCCATGAAACAGTATGGAGGAAATAAAAACGCACTGAGGGAAACCAGTCTGAAATGACTACATACTATATGATTTCAACTATATGATATTCATTGATATGGTACATTTTGATAGTAGCGGAGATGATGTATGTGTGGGAAATTTACCTACCTTCAACTTAATTTTTTTATAAGCTTAAAACTGCTCTAAAATAGTCTTAAAAATAAATTAATGAATAAGCTAATTAATAATTCCAGAGAGAATGGAAGGCAGGGAGGAATTTGAGATAGAATTCTCTTCCCAGAAATTCATATTAGCCAATACTCCCTGAAATTTTTTTATATGAGGGACACTGTTTAAAGCACTAGTATTTCAGAGGATTGTCTTTGAGCTTAAAATCTTGTTGCAGAGATAAGGTAAAAATATATGAAAATTAAGTAAATATGAAAGTATAAGTACCTTTCAAAAGTATGAGATAAGTAAATGGAATTAAATGAAAATTATTGACAAAAATTAGAATGGCTTCTATTCTCAAGTCCAATAATTTCTCAGGTCTAATAATGCTACAACCAAAATGTGAAAAACATAATTCTCATGGACCACCTAATTCCCAAGAAGGTGGTAATTAGTGTGGTAACCAACAGCATGTACTTCTAAAGCAAGTTTTGCTTTTTGGATTAAATCCTGACATTCAAATCTGCTGTTTGAATGATCTTGATCAACCTCTCTGTGCTTTGGTAACTTCAGCTGTTAAATAGGTAATAATATACCTACTATTGATTTGTCCTGAGAAGTATATAAAAGGCACTTTTTAAAGTGCCTGTTACACAGTAAGACCTCAGTATATTTTAATAGGTATTATTTCTACAATCTGGTTTTTCTTTCATGAGAATTTAGAGCTAAAGAAATACTTTAAGGTCCTGCTGTTTCTTCTGTGCTTCTCCTGGGCTGTCATTTAGCTTTCTAGTGTAGCTACTATGCTGACATTTAGTGAATTATATAGAACATAAAAAAAAAGAAAAAGAAAAATGTATTTCATATAAGTATAGGTAAAGGCCCCAACCAATAAATCAACCAGGGAGATAACTGATTTTGATCTTTGGAGCTGAGAGCCTATAATTTTAAAGGAATGGGAAGACTGCTATAGTTTTGAGATGAAATAAGAAAATAATAGCAGTAATTTAAAACACCAGATTCTAGGAATGTGTCTTGCTGGAAATTAGATTTGGCTATAGACCCTGATAGAAAGACCCTTGACTGAAAAAGCAGCTGCCATCTTGAACAGCCTGCTCTCAAGACTCTAAACAGAAGTTAAATGTACTGATTTCTATTATTTTATTCAACATGTTTGTCAGAAATACTCATAGGAGTCAACCAAAAAGGACTAGGAATGTGCTGACTATGTGTCAAATAACTGGTGAACAGTTATCTAGTAAAAATGGTGAAAATATGAATATTTATAGACCTGGGGTAGATTAGAGAAAAATAAGCAGATCACAAGAAAAATACCTTTCAAGGCTCTTTTTAAAAATATTTTTATTATTGAGGTATCATTGGTTTGCAACACTGTATGTGATTCAGGGGAATAGGTTCACTCCTCCTCAGATGTACATCACCAAATCACATCCACCATGAGAGCACACATATCCCTTTACCATATACTTGCTGCCTTTGTTGCCACCTCCACTTCTGCCTCTGGTAGCCTCAATTCAGCAGTCATATTTCTAGGCTTTGTTTGGCTTAGTTTTGTCAGTTCCTTTACGCTCGTATGTGTTTCTCTATTTCACATACGAGTGAAATCATCTGGTATTTTTCTTTCTCTCTCTAGCAACCAGAGCACTTTGTTAGATCTTCAAAATGTACTATCAGTTTAAATATATTGACAGTGGAAATTTTTTGACTCATTTGAGCCTACTGAGTGCCACGGACATGGTATAAGTTTAAACTAGGTTAGATATGACCAGCTATTGATTCACAAGTCACTGCTTATCACATTAATCATCAGGCCAAAGTGTGGTCTTGTCCGTGAGGGATGATTATTTTCCCCTCGGGAAGTGCATGTAAATTTATGAGCTGTGACATCTCTATATTCTGA
Organism: Galemys pyrenaicus; assembly: GCA_019455555.1. NCBI lineage: Eukaryota > Metazoa > Chordata > Mammalia > Eulipotyphla > Talpidae > Galemys > Galemys pyrenaicus. The sequence continues at coordinate 13,466,604 of JAGFMF010011830.1, forward strand.
ATTTTTGGTGACAATCTTGATTTTAAATATTTGAACCTTTTTTTCATAAAGACATTCATATTTATCAGAACATGGTTCCTTAACTTAGACCAGAATTTTGCTACTTCTTCCAGAGGTCCAGATGATAGCCTGTTTTCATGAATGAATATGTTCACTTTGGACACCACTCTTACTCTATACACTGTGAGACTACACACAAAGTTAAAATACCCAGAAATTCCCTTTTTTCCCACTTTGAGTCATTTATGCAGTCTGTTCTGAGTGTTTTCCAACTATTCTTCACACTTTCTTTCATCAGATACTTAGTCTATTGATTCCATTTGAACAACTTGAACTTTGTTCTCTATACACTGGTTCATTCTTGTGTGTAATGTAATCATAATTTTTCAAAGTGTGATATTGGAGTTGTTCTTCATATAACTTTTCCTTTTATAACTTTCTAAATTATAAATGTATTCAAGTTTGAACCTGGGTAAACAAATGAGAATAACCTACCAAATCCCTTTAGAAAATTTTAAAGTATGATAAAATATCATTTAAGAATATACATGACTGTAAAAATGAAAAAAAATCTTGCCATTTGTGATATGGATAGATCTTGAGGGACTTAAGCTAAGTGAACTAAATCAGAAGGAGAAAGATAAATACCATATGATTTAATTGATTTGTGAAAAATAAAGAAAAAAAGGCAAACAAACAAAACAAACCAAAGACAAACTTTAGACGCTGACAACAGAATGATGGTTAGACTTGGGAAGGAGAGGTGGAGGACATCAAATTGGTGGTGGAAGGTGACTGGATATTGCCTTGTGAATAATGTGATTTATATATTTACTGAGGTGAGAAATTGTGCACCTGAAACCTATACAGTTTTATAAAATAAGGTTACCTCATAAAAATGTTTTTAAAAATTACAGGGTAATAGGAGCTCAATAAATGCCTGTATTAATTTGTGTTTTACATATTCTTCTTGAAGATTTCCTATTTTCCACCTACATATTACTGTGGTTGTTGAAAAGAACACACAGTGACACAATAAATAACTCAGCAAGCAATGCTGTCTTTATTGCAGATTTTGCCCTTGCCCCACATTACTAGGCTGTTTGCAGCTAATTTTTGGTATGTGATGAACTATTTGCCCCATGCTCAGCCAGGTCTGACTTGCTCCCCCTTGTGGCTAGTGTGAGACATTTTTAAGGTGGCTGGTCTAGTTTCCTTCCTTTTGTGGTGGTTACACCCTAGTGGTTATGTTCTGACACAAAGGTAGGCACAGACAGAAAGGAAACTCAAAACCAAAATATTTTAATCTAATTTAAATTCAGGAAGACCTAAAGAGTCAGAAGCTTTCCTCCTGATCTCTTCCTTTCCTGACCTTTAAGAACAATTTGAAGATCCGCCCCATCCATAAAGTGTTTCTTGATTTCTTGCTCTCTGGGTTTTGGGCTTCATCTTGTAGCTTCCTCTGGTAAGATGCTTACTTACCCCACTGTATGCTTACTAGCTAGCCATCCCACTGAACTGTGATCAATTTGGGCAGTGTGGGGAGAGGCCAGGGCTGAATCTAGCATCTCTTTATTCTAAAACACCTTTATTGCCAGCTGTAGAATAGACGATCAATATATTTTTATGGAAATAAACAAGCAATACTTGCCATTAAAGACTTTAGACAAATGACGTAATTCTCAAATCTCATTTCTTCATTTATAAACCGAGGTTTTTTAAACTTGACGTCTGCAGAGTCTGTTACTCCTGTGCTATTTTTATATTGTTAGAATTGCTTTACTTTTGACTTTCTGGTGCTTCTATTTGGGAGCTTTTGAATATCTTTGGTTCTATGGAAAATTCTATGGAGCTCTTTTTAATCAAATTTCTTAATATATTAAGTCCTAATAATATTTGACTAAAGAACCATAAAGAATTATTTAATAAATATTCAGTTTGTGTTCAAAACATTTGAGAATAATAAAAAAGGGTGAAAATTAACAAACCTTTCTCCAACAAGTTTTAAAATTCTCCATTGATTAACTATTAAAAAAAGTATGTGATAGCCTACAAATAATAAGAGTTATTACAGATTCTTCAATAAAACAAAGCTGTGTTCAAACTACCCAAGATCAAGAAACTATCAGAAAGCGTCAACTACACATTTGTCAGTGAAACCAAATGAGAACACATTGTGTCAACCCTACCTGGTTTTATAAGAATCCTGAGATATATGAGGCAAGGAATGAGATCCGTGCCCTTAGCATACTGAATGCTGCAACTTCTGTTCCGAATTAAGAATTCAGTGGGAATATTTGGAAGAAACAGTTCTCTCAAAAATGAGATAATTTTTTTTCAAGTTAAACAAAATGTGAAGAACTATGAGACAGAAATGTATATTTTTAATGAACAATGGATAATTAATTGAATCCACTTAATTAAAATGAATATTCATTTTTAATCAAACAAGAATTTTCACTTATTCAGAAAGTAGAATTTTTAGTAAAGGGAAGCAAAAATTAATATTTTTCAGACGAGTATCTTTTTTATACTCCTGGCAGATACCTAGGAGTGGAATTGTTGGATGATATGGTAGATCAACCTTTAATATTTTTTATATTTAATACTTGAGAAGTTTGCATACAGTATCCCATAATGAGTATACCAGTTTGTATTTCTCTTATTATTAATTTATTTTTTTACAATGTTTGCTTTCTTTTCTTGGTATAGCTCCCCTAGAATTTCCATCACCAATACACCAGTGCACCATAACCCACAATCCCTTGTGCTCCTCCCATCCCTGTTATAATTCCAGTCCCTTCCTTCTCCCTCCTTAATGTCTCCAATTTGTAGTTGTCTGTTTATCTTCACTTTGTTTAGTTGCAGTTTTGTCCTTGTTGTTGATGTTATTATTTTTTTTCTTTTCTTGTTCCCCTATACCTCTCCTATGAGTGAGACCATCCATTTTTTTTCTTTTATTTCCACCAACAGTGCATAAGGTTTCCTTTCATCTCTACACCCTTGCCAACATTACCTTTTTTCTTTTTTGACTTTTGATATGGGTCATTCTCACTGGTGTGAAATGGTATCTCATTTGATACCATTTGATTTTTGATTTGCATTTCCCTGATTATATGTTCCCTTGTGTCTTCTTTGGAGAAGTATCTAACTCTTTTGTCCATTTTTTAAAATTAGGTTATTTATTTACTTTTGTTGTGTGGTATGATTTCTATATATCAGATATCAGCCTGTTGGTCAGATATATGATGTGCAATTATTTGCTCTCACTCAGAAGGAAGCAGTTTTAATCATAATTTCTTTTACTGTGAAGGAGCTCTTTAGTTTGATATAGTTCCATTTGTTTATATTCTCTTGTTCGTCTTGGAGATGAATCCACAAAAATCACTGAAGCTAATATCGTGGAGTGTTCTGACTACGTTTTTTTCAAATTTTTTTTTGTGGTTTCAAGTCTTATACTCAAGTCTTTAATCTGTATTGAATTCTTTTTGTATTAGGTGTGAGAAGATGGTGTAGTTTCGTTCTTTTGTATATTGCTGTCCAGTTTTTCTAACACCACTTGTTGCAGAGATTTGCTTCTCCAGTGTATACTGTTGGCTTCTTTGTCATATATTAATTATCCATATTGGCGTTGATTTTTTCTGCACGCTTAACTCTGTCCATTGATTTGTGCAGATATCTGTTTTTCTTCTAGTATCATACTATTTTGATTAATGTGGCTTGGCAGTATAGTGTGATGTCTGGGAATATGATACTTTTTTTTGGTCAGGATTGCTTTGACTATTTAGTATTGTTTGTGGTTCCACATGAATTTCAGTAATATTTGTTCTATTTCTTTGAGAATTCCATTAACGGATTGATAGGGAGGGATTGTATCGAATCTTATATTGCTTTGTATATTGTCCATTTTAACAATTTAATTCTTCTAATCCATTAGCAGGAAATATCTTTACATTTTTTGCTATCTTTATTTCTTTTAACCATGTCTTATAGTTTTCATTGTATAGGTTCTTTACCTTTGTTAAATATGTCCTTGTATATTTAATTCTTTTTGGCATGATGATAAATTGGATTGTTTTATTGATTTCTTTCTTTTCTAGCTCATTGTTTGTATATACAAATGAAAGTGAATTTTGTAAATTGATTTTAAACCCCGCCATTTTACTGTATTGATTTATTATTTCAATTAGTTTTTTTACGGAATACTTAGGGTTTTCTATATATATTATCTTATCATCTTCAAATAGTGATTGTTTTACTTCTTTCCCAGTTTGGATTTTTTTATAACTTTCTCTTGCTTAATTTTCTAACTAGGATTTATAACAGAATACTGTGTTATCTTGTATTAGATCTTAGTGGAAAAGCTATTAATCTTTATTATGTTGAGGTATGTTCCATCTATTCCCAGTTTTTGAGGGTTTTTATCAATAATGGATGTTGAATCATATCAAATTATTTCTTTGCATCTATTGATATGATCATATGATTTTTCTGTTTCCTTTGTTTTATCTGAATTGCACTGACTTTCATATACTGAAGAATCCTTGAATTCCTGCAATATATGCTACTTGGTCACTGTGTATGATATTGGTGATATAGTGTTGAATTTTCTTGCTAATTTTTGTTGGGGATTTTTGCATCTTTTTATCAAGGATATTGGTCTACATTTTTTGTTGTTGATTGTCTGTCTTTTGTATTGAAGTGATTTTCACCTCAAAGAATGTGTGAGGAAACAATTCTTGTTTCTCATTTTTTGAGAGTTTGTGGAAAATAGGTGTTAGTTTATCTTGGAAAGGTTAGTAGAATACATTAGTCAAACCATCTGGTTTTTGGCTTTTGTATTTTTTGGAAACTTTTAATTACTGTGTTATTTTCCTTGCTTGTGATTGAGCTGTTCAGGTTTTCTATTTCTTCCCAATTTACTCTCAAGAGGTTATTTGTTTCTAAGAATTTGTCTATTTTATCTAGGTTATTTAATTTAATGGACTGCTCTTTTATGTTCATCTGTATTTATGAAATATATGTTGCCACTTCTTTCTTTTCTGATTCTATTTATTAGAGTTTTATTACTTTTTCTCTCAGTAAGTCTAGATAGAGGTTTTTCAATTAATTTTTTTCAAAGACTTAGCTTTAATTTTCATTGATCTTTTGTACTATCTGTCTGATTTCTATTTCATTTATTTTTGCTCTAATTTTTACTTTTCTTTCCTTTTATTTGCTTATGTGTTCTTTCTGTTTTTTCATCTTTTTTTGTGGTTCTTTAGGATGAAACATAAGGCTCCTTATTTGAACTCTTGTTTCTTTACGTGGTTCTGTACTGCTATTTACTTTGCTCTAAGTACTGGGGGTTTTGTTTTTTCTTTTTACAGTTTTATTTATTTATGCATACAAGAGATGCTGGAGGTGAGAGGATTCACCAGAGACAGATTGGGGATCAGAACAGGCAGATAGGCTGAAATACACTGCTGAGGGGAGCAGCGGGCAAGGCAGGAGAGGTCTGCTGTGCCACGTGGGTCCTCCCTAGCCGAGGATCAGAACTGGCGCTTCTGTGCACGGATTCTTCACAGTGCTTTCAACCCAGTGTGCCACCAGGGAGTCGCTAAGTATTGTTTTTGCTGTTTCCCACTGGGTGTGATATGTTGTGCCTTCGTTTTAATTTGACTGTAGGTATTTTTAAATGTTTTCTTTGACTTCCTCATTATTCCAGTGATCATTCAATATCATTTGTCTTTGTAAAGACTGTAATTTGATAGAGTATGGTACATAAGTGATATGATCTATTTTTGTTGATGGATGAAGAGATATTAATTTTAGGGATATAATGAAAATTCAATGGGTTATCTCAGGTTTATATAATTTATCTTAAGCACAGTAATAATTTTACCTCATGTTTTCATTTTTCTTCATTCATTTGAAATTTTCCTCATCTCTGAAAAGTGAAAAACAATTTAAATAATCAAAATAGTCACCACTAAAACCTCTGAAATTATGTGATGTCTGGGATTGGCTTCAAAATAAATTGAAAAGGGGTAAGTGGTAGACAAAAAGCTTGGACATAATTTAGAATCAAATGGTGGATACATGGGGATACATTATTCAACTCTTTCTACTTTCATTGTATCTGAAGCTTTTAAATGTACAACGTTTTTTTAAAAATAGATAGGTAAAACGGAGAGAGGGCTGTATTTAACACAGTTCCTGTGTCTTTCCAAATTGTTTTTCTTTTAGGGTGCCTTCAAAGAATACAAGGGGGCAGTATCTCTAGGATGCAGTGATGATATCACTTTGTTCATCTCTTTAACTCTAGGACGCCCATTGAGGTGTTTCTGAGCAGAAATGAAGGTTTCTGGAAACTTCCCAAGACTTGTATAGCTTACCTTAGTTCTCATTACTTTCCTTTCTCTGTTGGAGGGGAATGAACTTTAATTCACCAATCCATGAGGGTATGACAGGTTAGGTGATTATTCTTCATTGAGAAGATAAGCATATCATTCTTGCCCCATGAAGGAACTGCAAGGATCTGGTTTTTTTTCTGTTGTCTCGAGATTCATTCTGAACAACTCAAATGACTATGCAAAATTTTAATTATTTTGGTAGTTATGGTTATTTTTCTTTTTTTTTTTTAAAGCAAGGACAACTTGTTTTTATAGCTACCAGAAAAAAGACAAGATTCTTGGTAACTGATCTACTGATAGTATATCTTAACTAAATTATATTGTGTCCTGATTATGTGCACTATCTAATTTTGAGGCTTTTTGACTTCATGCACTTTATTGGTAATATGTTTCAGCAAATGCGAGAGGAAATCCAAAGGTTGTCTTTACTTTTACCTTGGGAGATTTTCTAACAAACCACTATGTCTCCACTTCTATAATATTTACATAATAATTGGATAATTTAACTTTAGCCCTTTTTTCTCCATTAACATATGCACAAATTTACATATAATACAATGAAATCTAATTTATTTTTAAGAAGGTCACACTAAGCAGTGTGAAGGGAGCAATATATTTGAACAATACAATAGTGTAGGATTCATTTTGTTTGATTTTCAATTATCAAATATTATTTAACAGAATCAAATAATTTTTAGAGCTAGAAATATTTAAAAACAACCCTGGAGTTTACCCTAACAACCTTTTCTTATTTCATTTCATATATTTGAGTTTACTGAGACCCATCAACTCAATGTGACTTGTTCACCAGCACAAGTCTCTTCAGTGAAATTAAAGTTGCTTTTCTTCTTTCTGAAAAGTAGTTTCACAGTGATGGACAATAGATCCAATGAGCACATTCATAACTCAAAATTAATTATGATAAAACCAACAGCAGAGTAAAAATGAAGTTGATAGAATCCTTAATTTTAGTTCATGCAAGGAACTAAAATTATATGAAGCAGTCTTAAGCTTGAATTTTCTCTAGTAGACAATATCTTATTCACATTACATAAAAAATAGAGACAACATCCATGAAAGGATCTAGTTCAAAAATTCAGTTAATGTTCATTTGGGAAATCAAAATATTCTTCTCATATTCAAAGAAAATAATTACTGTTAAAGTTCATTTTGTAGAAGTCTGCTTTTAATAATTCTTTCTTTATAGAATAATCACTCAAAATTTTGAGAAAATAGAATCAGCCTCAAGTCAAATATTCTCTACGCACCATACTGATAAGGTAAAAATGGGGAAACAGCATTTTTTGAAAAGAACCAGTAAATGAAGAACATATTACCATGTGAAATGCAACTAAGATTTTTAGTTCTGTTGAAAGAATAAAATATTTATAAGAACCAACATTCTTCTTATGAACTTATATTATTTATAATTACTTGAAGTTATGAAAAGAAATAGAAAAATGCAATTTAGAACTGTTTATATTTGCTTATCTTTTCATGCTTTGACTTATTTGAACCACTGCCACAACATATAGAATCATTTCATTTTAAATCAGATAAATATCATTTTGAACAACAAGAGTGGCTTTAAATATTTATCTTGTGGTTTTGGAAGAACTGGGCAAAATTAAGGAGGGATGAAAAGGAACTCCTTGCTGATAACCTTTTAAAAGTAAGGTTATTTTATGCATACAAGAATTGGGGTGTAAACCAGAGGTTCAATGGTTCAGAGGATTCACCAGAGACAGAATGGGGAACAGAACAGGCAGGTGTACTGAAATATACTGCTGAGGGGAGCTGTGGGAGAGACAGGAGTGGTCTGTTGTGCCATGTGGGTCAGCTCCCTGACCAGGGATTGCACTCATGCTGCAATGGCTGACAACAGCTTGATGCTGCTGAGACTTGATGCCCCTGTGCTATCGGGGAAGCCCATTAAATGTAAGATTTTTATAGATATTTAATTTTGTAAATTTTGCTTCACATACTTACTAAGTGCTAAGGAAAACAATGAGAAACTGTAAACAGTTGGAAAGAAGAAAGGCAGAAAGATAAATCCAAAAGGAGAAGGATGCCTGCATGCAGACATTTGAAAAGAAAATGAGTCATGAATATTGAGACCCTCAAAATTGGGAAGTCCTTGACCTTCAGTTTATCTGTAAGCAATGTAAAATAAATGACATTTTACACTTCTCATGCCAGTTGGCCCAACTGCATGAACTTCAAGAACTGAGTCATCTCTTATTACTGCTGATGAGAATTTTTTATCTGAGTGATTTCACTGTGTATAAAAGACTGATTATATCTTAAAAGTATTGCTGAGAAAATTGGATAGTTAATGAATCTTTTAAACTTAAAAATAAATAAATATGATTGAAAAAAACCTCACATACTGTGGTCATAATTTTAAGAGTTTTTCAGCATCCTGTAAAACAATGATTTTCAAAACTATTTTTGCATACAATCTACTGTAATAAATACATTTTATATCCTAACACTATCACACAAAAATATAAATTACTGAAAAAAAGTTTTTCTTTAATAAGTAGGATAGTCCCATATTTTTCATATCACTCTAATAAATTATTTCTCAAAAATTGTGGCTCACAACCTATTAAATTGATTTACCATGAAACAAATAATTGTAACTTAGAGTGTGAAACCAAGATATAAATAAATTGTTTAAGTAAACAAAACAAGATATGTTTATGTAAGAAATTATGAAATTCAAGTATATTTTGTTTGAAGCAAACAAATTTTGTATTATTTGGAGTTACCAAATGTATGACTTACTTGCTACTATATAAAACTATAAATGTTTTATGGGCCTCCCTGGTGGTGTAGCTGCACTGTGAAGCATCTGTGGCACAACAGTGCCAATTCGATCCCTGGCCAGGGAGGGGACCCGCATGGCACAGCAGACTTCTCCTGCCTTTCCCACTGCTCCCCTCAGCAGTATATTTTGGTTGATCTGCCTGTTCTGTTCCCCACTCTGTCTTTAGTGAATCTTCTCACCTCCTGCGCCTCTGGTCTGTACCTCAGCTCTTGTAAGCATAAATAAATTAAAAAATTTTTCATTTTTTTTAAAGATTTATTTATTTATGCACACAAGAGCTGGGGCACAGACCAGAGTCATGGGAGGTGAGAGGATTCACCAGACAGAGTGGAGAGCAGAACAGGCAGACTAACTGAAACACACTGCCGAGGGGAGCAGTGGGTGAGCAAGGCAGGAGAGGTTTGCTTCGCCATGTGGGTCCCCTCCCTGGCTGGCAGCAGGGATAGAACTCGTGCTGCAGTGGCTGTGGTCTGCTTCATAGTGCGTTGCTTAACCCACTGTGCCACCAGGCAGGCCCCTAAATAAATAAATTTTTTTAAAAAACTATAAATGTTTTAGAATCAAATATTATTGCAATCAGCATGTAACAGGTAAGACATGATTTGACAGCATATCTCTTTTAAATATTATATGTTTTACAATGAAAAGAAATACTTCTAAATTCTAGGAGGCTCCAGTATGGGTCTGAAATAAGAAATAAAATAGGAGTAGACTTACAAAAAGGTATTGACAAAAATTTGAAAATAGTAAAGTATTCTGAAAGGTTGTAAAACATACATTATGGCATTTTACAATGCTATGCAATGACCCCTTCTAAGAATTTCACAATTAAATTTCATCATTCAATAAATCCAAGGTTACTTTTAGTGTTATTCCTTCACTTGCTAAAAATATATTTATTTAGATGTGAGGCAAGATGGTAACACAGTGAAGACATTGGACTCATCTCCCTCACATGCTCACAGCTAGACTGCAGCATAACAAAGCCCAGAAATCATGAGAGAAAAAACAGAGGTTACACCACACACTAGGAATAATATCTTGAGAAGGAGGACCCAACTGATCAGCTCAACAAGTCAAATAGGTAGCCCTCCCAACTGTACAGAGTGAGTCACAATAGCCCTGCCTGCAAGCAACAAGTGAAACCAACAAGGTCATTAAACATTAAACTTGTATAAGCCTATGTGAGATCCAGGACATTACCCATAAGCAAATACCAGAGCTTATGAAAGGGCCTGAGAGGGGATCTGCCATAGCAGACCCCTAAAGATATTGCCATGTGATTTGTGTATGCTGGCTAGGGGCCTGAGGGTAGACCCACCATAGTGGGCCCCCGTGAAGACACTGGCATGACCTTGGTGAACTCCAGAAAGAGGCCTGAAGGCATACTTAGCATCCCAGGAGCTTCCCCTACACATTAAAGAACAAGCTAAAAAATAGTTCTCCCTGACATACAGTGCCATCTAGTGGGAAAGCAGATCTATTCCTTTAGTGTTTAGAAATCAAATAATGGGGAGACAAAAAAAACAAAAAACAAAAAAAACAACAAAAAAAAAAACCCACACACAACAAAAGAAACTTGAGTCTTCAAGGGACTACTGTACCATAGAGAAAGAACAAATCTTTTGAACGACAAGGAAGATCTTTTCTTCCTATAAAACTCAGAGTTCAAAATTGCCATGATAAAGAAATTGAAGGAAACACAGAAAAACTGATCAAAAATATACAAGAAAATTCAGAGAAACAAAGGAATTTTCTGATTCATAAGATCATCAAGCAGAAGATCAAAACTGAAGCTTCAAATAAGAAAATAATGGAGATGCAGGATATGAAAAGATCAATAAAATAGATAAAGATTCTGGAAAAAGCTATGGAAGTAGAATGAATCAGATGAATGAATAAAGAGCCTTAAAGATGATAATGCACAATGAATCTGGTGGAAGGAGAGAGATATATGAAGAAAAATTTGTAGAAAAACTTCAAAAAATTGTCCATCCCAGGAAGAGAGCAATATAAGAATAATGAGAATAAGAATACACACACACACACATTTATATATATCACATATATAAAACTATAAGAATAATATACCAGAGGAGGTAGAGAGAGAAACTTCTCAAACCTGGAGTAGAAATGAAATATACAAATCCAAGTTGTTAAAAGAGTACCAGTGTACTTAAAATCAATGAGACCTACACTGAGAGTTGTAGTAGTGAAATTTCCAAGATTTTTAAGACAAAGTAAGAATGGATAAAGTAAAAGCAAAGATGGATAAGGTGAAGAATCAGATCAGGTAGGCTATACGGGAACCCTGTTCCTTTAGGCTTGAAATTGAAATTGAAATCTGACTTCTCTGAAGAAACACACAGTAAGGAGAGAACAGAAATTATGTGGTCCAAATACTTATTTATTTAAAAAATATTTTATTTATTTATGAATATCTGAGCTTGGGTACAGGTCAGAGTCAGGGGTGGGGGGTGGTGGTGAGAGGATTCACCAGAGACAGAGTGGGGAGCAGAACAGGCAGATTGACTGAAATACACTGCTGAGGGGATCAGCAGGTGAGACAGGAGGGATCTGTCGTGCCATGTGGATCACCTCCCTGCCCAGGATTGAACTTGCGCTGCAGTGGCTGTGGAAGGTCCGTAGTGAGGCACTCAACCCCTTGCACTACCAGGGAGGCTTGTGATCCAAATATTTAAAGATAAAAAATGCTACTCAACAATACTCTATCTTGCTAGACTTTCCTTTAGATTTAAGGGAGAAATAACCTTCTAAGGAAAAAATCTAAAGGAGTTTGGTAACAATAGAAACAGTGCTCTGATACCTAAACCAAAGAAGCAAATATTAACAAAAGAACTGAACAAGGAAATAGAACCACAAAATTAAAGACAAAATAACATCAGCAGACTTTCACCTATAAATATTTACTCTGAATGCAAATGAACTTGAAAGTGGAATGCCAACTCAGCAGCAGGAGCCTCCTCAGTGGCATGAGGAGGCAGCAGCTGTTAATGTCTCTTACCCTGCTGCTCCACCACAGGCTGACTCTGGCTGTAACTCTTCAGAGGCCTACAGTGAAGGGGTCTGCTTTGAGCTCAGAGGAGGTCTGTATAGCCAACAAGTTCCCATTTATATTTCATGTGTAGAATTTAGAATGGGCTAATCAGGTGTGAGCTATGAGCTGATTGGTACTAAATGGTCCAATCAGCCATAGTATTGAGAACAATCAGGTTTGTAGGCCAGTCCATAAAAAAATATAAGGCAGGGTCAGAGGGAATGAGTGGACCTTGTTTCTGGCCTCCAAATAAAGAAGAAAAAAGAAGCACCCAGCAGCCAACCTCTCTGACATTGTCTGAGAGGAGCACAAAGTCTGGGGTCTGGGGTCTCAAAGAGCTATTTTTGTTGCTGTAGTCCAACAACTCACACAAAGCTCTGGCACTTGATGTCTCTGGCACTTCTTAGTGACCAGTAGTGACCATCACTACTGGCCAGTGCTGTCCAGCACTGTTGACAGGTTATTGGCATTCTAATTATACCTGAACACTGTGGATACTATCTGGGGTGAAATAACTTGTCACTTGTGGCTACAGTAAGCTCTTTGTTTCCCTTATTTGTAAATTAAATCACATTGTCTTTGTTCCTTAAGTTTGAGATATCTTGCAATTATGTGTATGGGTGAGAACCCACAGGCAATGACCTGTCCTCTATCTTAGCATTGTCCTTTGACCCACTATCTTCCCCTGCTGTATAGGTATAGCTATAGCCCTTGGCCTCAACAGCATTATTCCAGACTAAACTCACCAATTAAAAGGGACAATACCTCTTTAGATTGGAATTGGAAGTCAACTTTCTTCTATCTCCAGGAAACATATATGAGCTTCCAACCCTTAGAGGTTGGAAAACAACTCTGTAAGTAAATGGGACCTAAAGGAAGGCAGGGACAGCCATAATTATACTTACATCAGATAAAACAGATTTTCAGCTAAAAATGGTAACAAGTGATAGGAATATATAATATATAATGATTAAGAGAAAAATATAACAGGGAAACATAACACTCATTGATCTATATTCACTAAACAAAGGATCATCAAAATATGTAAGGCAATTATGATTAAATGTGAAACAGACATTGGGAGGAAAAACAGTAACTGGATTACAACACTCACTCCACTTTCACAAATGGACACATCGACCAGACAGAAAAATAAGGACACAATAGCCTTAAAAACAGAATGATCACATTTACTTAATAGACATCTATAGGGTACTGTTCCCCAAAAAAGTTTAGCACACATTCTTCTGAGTTTACATGAGACATTTCCCAGATTGACCATATATTGGGTCACAATATATGTACTCAACAAATTCATGAAGATTCAAATCATACTAAGCATCTTCTTTGACTGCAATGGTAACCAATTAGAAATCAATCACAAAAAGAAAGCACAAAAATTTCCAATATGTGGACACTGAACAGTACACTACTGAGAAAACATCAGGTTAATGAAGAAATCAAAGAAGACCTTGAGACAAATGATAGTGAAGATACAACTCTCCTTATGGCACATAGCAAAAGCAGTACTAAGAGGGAAGCTATATGGCAATACAGGCCCACATAAAGAAACAAGAATGAGCTCAAATAAATAATCTTATCTTTCATTTTAAAGGAAATAAGAATATGAAAAAACAAGGGATAAGCACCACACTATGCAGCTATTTGCAACCACTGCAGTATCAGTTTGAGCCCCGGCCAAGGGTGTCCCACATGGCACAGCGGATCTCTCATGTCTTGCCTGCTGCTCCACTCAGCAGTGTATTTCAGTAGATCTGCCTGTTCTGCTCCCCACTCTGTCTCTAGTAAATCCTCTCACCCCCACACTTCTGGCCTGTACCCCAATTCTTGTGTGTATAAATAAATAAATCTTTATTAAAAAATAAAAACACAATCCAATAGAAGGAAAGAAAAAACTTAGAGCAGAAAGATAGAAAGAAAAAGATTTAAAAAATTAATGAATCTAAAAGACAGTTTTTTAATCTAAAATGATAGTTTTTGATAGTTTTACCAAAAAATTAGACAAATCTCTAGCAGTGCTCACAAAGAGAAAAATACCTGCAATAATATCACATCAAAAGAGAAATTACAACATCTCAAAGAATCATAAGAGATTACTATGAATATCTCTATGCTAGTGTGTTGAACAACCTAGAAGAAAAAAATTTTTAGAAATATACAGACATCTATTACTGAATTAGAATGACTATAAAACCTAGAGACAAATTACAATAAGGAAATTGTATGAAATTGAAAGAGTAATCAAAAGTCACCCAAAAAACAGAATCCGAGGGCTAGTTTCACAAGTGAGTTCAACCAAACCTTAAAAGTTTAATTACCACCTATATTTCAGAAAATCTTCCAAAAAACTGAAAAGGGAATAATTCCAAACACTTTAATGAGACCAGTGTTACCCCAGTAACAAAACCTAACCATGACAATACAAAAGAAGAAACAGACAAAACAATTTCTCTAATGAGCACAGAATCAAAAATCCTCAACAAGTTCTTAGAAAAAGTGATTTATTTCAATGATACACTAAAAACATTATACATCATGGCCAAATTGAATTTATTCTCGCAACACAAGGATGGCTCAACACTTGAAAATCAACATAATTCACCACATCATTAATTAAGAGGAAAGACAAAACTTATATGATCATATCCATGGATGATGAGAAAGCATTTGATAAGATTCAACACCCATATATGATGAAAGCACTCAGAAAACTGGGATTAGATGGAAAAATATCTCAATGTAATAAACACCAAAAATACTCCAAATAACCAAAGAAATTCTGACAAAAGGAGGAACAATGGTGTTATCCCACTTCCAGACTTCAAACTGCACTATAGTGCTATAATTATCAAAACAGTATGCTTTTGGAACAAAACATACCATAGACAAATAATATAGAACTGAAACCCCAGAAATAAAGTTACATCCCTGTAGCTTCTATGACAAAAGAGTTAAGAATATACCTTGGAGCAACGAAATCCTCTTCAATAAATGATGTTGGGAAAACTGGTCAGTCATATGCAAAAGAATGAGCTAGATTATCATCTCATGCAAACACAAAAGTAAGTCAAAATGAATAAAATACCTAGATGTAAATATAGAACTAGGGGCCTCCCTGGGGGTGCAAGGGGTTGAGTGCCACACTGTGGGGTTTCCAAAGTCACTTCAGCACCAGGGAGGGGACACACATGGCGCAGAAGACCTCTCCTGCCTCACCTGCTACTCCCTTCAGCAGTGTATTTCATTCTATCTGTCTGTTCTGTCCCCTACTCTGCTTCTGGTGATCCTCTCACCCCCCACGCCTCTGGCCTGTACCTAGCTCTTGTACACATAAATAAATAAAATATTTTTTAAAAATTAAAAAACTATAGAACGATTTCAGGGCCTCTCTGGTGCAAGGGGTTAAGTCAGCACTATGAAGCAATACATAGCTACTGCAGCAGAAGTTCAGTCCCCAGTCAGGGAGGTGACCCACATGGTGCAGCAGACCTCTCCTGTCTTGCCTGCTGCTCCCCCTCAGCAGTTTACCTCAGTAGATCTGTATGTTATGCTCCCCACTCTGTCTCTGGTGAATTCTTTCAGCCCCCACATCTCTGGCCTGCACCCCAGCTCTTTATGCATAAATAAAATAAATTTAAAAAAATAACTGTAGTAGTACTATTTCAGTTGACAGAGAATCTACAATGACTATCCAGACAATTTGCATAATTCTTAAAGTAGGAAAATGAATTTATACTAGCATATTTTCTAGGAAATATGATTCTTTTTAAAATTTTTATTTTATTTTATTTACAATATTTGCTTTCTTTTCTTGGCATAGTCCCCAAAGAATTTCTACCACCAATTCACCCACGCACCATCACCATAGTCCCTTATGCTCTTCCTACCCTTGTTTTGATCCCTCTCCCTCCCCCTCCTCTGCAGCCTTTCTTTGATTAGTAGTTATCTGTTTATTTTTGTTTTGTTGTGTTGTGTTTTTTTTCCCCTCTGGTTATTGCTGTTGTTATTATTTCTTTTCCTTGATACCCTATATTCTTGTAAGTGAAACTATCCAGTATTTTCCTTCTGATTTATTTCACTAACATAATCCCCTTTGAGCTCCATCCATGTTGTTGTGAGTGGCATTCGTTTTCTTTTTTGATTGCTGAATATAATTCCATGGTGTGTATAAATCACATCTTCTAGATCCAGTCATCTATTTTTGTCATTTAGGTTGATTCCAAGTTTTACCTTTTATAAATAGTGCTGCAATAAACAAGGGTACAGGTATTCCTTTGAATTGATATTTCTGTTTCCTTTGGGTAGATATCTAGGAGTGGAATTGCTGGGTCATATGGTAGCTCCATTTTTAGTAGTCTGACGAACCTCCATACAGCTTTCTCTAGTGATTGGACCAGTTTGCATTCCCACCAGCAGTGTAGGAGGGTTCCTTTTTCACCACATCTTTGCCAACATTTGTTGTTGCTAGTTTTTTTGATATGTGCCAATCTTACTGGTGTAAGGTGGTATAGCAATGTGGTTTTAATTTACATTTCCCTGATTATGAGGGATGCTGAACATTTTTTCATATGCCTGATTGTCATTTGCATTTCCTCTTTGGAGAAGTGTCTTTTGAGTTCTGTCCATTTTTTTACTGGGTTGTTTACTTTGTTTTTGTTGAGTTGTGTGAGTTCTTTGTGGATCTTTGTGATCAGTCCTTATCACTTGTAGGAAACATGATTCTGACTTCATTAACGACATTCGAGGAAAATAGGATTCATTTTTCAGAAGTTCATTATGTCAATTTTGCAGCAACTGATTTTTTCCCCCCTGAGGCTTACATTTGATATGGTTCAGAACCTAAAATAACCTTAAATAGAAAGCTTATTTTTTGATGAATTTGTTTGGGTAAGATAGAATCTCCAACTGAGTTAAAATTAGGGAGGGCTAGTACAAACGATTCGCAGCATAGGTTTTTTTTCAAGCTATGGATGATGATGATTATACTCTATCACAGTTTACCAAGTATGTTCATAAACTTGTTCCTTACTTCATAAAAGGAAACTAAGGAGGGATATTCTTTTATTTATAACAAATTAGAGCTGTAAATAAATGTAATGATACTATAACTTCTTGATCTGATAGAACTCCAAGGCCTGAAATGGTTTAGTAATGTGGTAACAACCAGAACTCAAGAATGAGGCTTAGGATATCTCTTTGCCCAAGATTCTGCACACTTGTCAGAATCCTATGGGAATATTTTAAAAGCCTCTTTAGGTTACTCTAAGCATTTACAAATGGAATTATTCTATAGTGCTATTAAACTTTTTTCCTCCCTTGGACACTTTTCCATGTTGATTCCTAAGTGAAGTTTCATTATTTTGGAAAGGTAAAATAATTGGTATTCAGTAAGTACACTCCAATTTAACCATACTTATTATTTGTGGCTGATATCAATTTTGAAATGTCTAGATAGACTATTAAAAGTTTTCATGAATTATATCTACTCTTTTCTATGTACTCCAAATGCAGGCAGCTGAATATTTCAATTCTTGAATATAGTTAATCACGGTTATCAATAAATATAAATTCAACAAAGGCTAGAATTATGGAATACACATGCATATCTTCACAAAGCAAATGGGATAATATGGTGTTTTGAGAGTAAGCCTGATATCTCCCTATAAATAACTAATCAAATTTGGATGCTGATATTTGAGAACAGGTAACTTTTGTTTTCATTTTCATTAAGAATTCCAATGGAGCACATTCCAAAGGCATTCTAATCATTTTTACTCTCTTAAGCTAAGTTAAATATATCATAAGCCTTAATAAAAATCTTTAATAATAAATAAAATTTAACAACTAAGTTAAATTTATCCTTCCACACCATCTTTAGTCACATGAGCAAATGGTGGAGTCAGATATCCTTATGGAACCATGGCAATTTAACAAAGAACAATAATTTTGATTAATGGCAAAAACTGATGTTTATCATCTGATGGAAAAATTGGATGAGGGAATATTTTGGAATTCCTTTAATTTTATGCTCAAGTATAGTTTTTCCAGAACACAGACTGTAGAGTATATTTTTTTTATTCCTTATTTTAAGATAGGAAACTTTCACCACTCTTGTGAATTCCTGATGACAATCTAGTATTATTAGTTCACATGTTGTTGATACTTATGTCTTGCAGAAAAACAAATAACTCATTAACATTTTAAATTATATTTGCATGGTTTTGAATCAAATGTTTATGCTGAGTATTTTGGGATTTGCAACATGTTGGGAAGTTGAATCTCTTGCAATCAATGAGAAACCATACTTGATATTTTTTCCCCTTTTTATTATCAGCCAACAACATAATAAATAAAATGAAGAGTGTTGAGGGGAAGGTGTCTTGTTGGGTTGGTTGAGCTGTGAATGAGGTTGATGGTGACCTTGTTTTAGGGCTTACTTTTTTCAAGGAACATAACTTTCCTAGTTGTCTAATAAATATTTTTTTTTGTTTACCTTTAACTGGTGCATTTGCTTACAGTGTAATTCCTGCCACTATCTGATGGTGTCCATTGCCAAATATAATAAAATATATTTAGATAATTCTCATTTGTTTATTATGATTTTCTCAATTTACAGGCTAGAAAAAGTATAATAAGAAGCAGAAACACATGTTGAAGAATTAAAAGCCACATTTCTTTAACCTGTATTACTATAACAAAGCAAATTTTAAATTAAAGAAAATCCTGTACGTATCTTAAAAGACAAAACATTCTGCTTATGATATGATTTTAAAAAAGGATCTATTGCTCCACAGAGGTGATGAAACCTCAAGTAGCTAACAAACACGTCCTAACCTGAATTAATTGTAGGACCAATTCTGAATACTTTCTCGTCCCACTTCAACACACCAGACCAGTCTATATGATAGGTTTAGGGTTTCTAAAATTGGTTTTTTATTTTTGTTTTTATGAAAACAGTATATATTGCTTTATATTTTCCCTTCCCAATCCCTCCTGCCTCCAGCTCTATTCAACATGAACACACAATCATATTATAAAATTATTTATTATTTTCAATGTGAGTATAGCCCTCTATGGAGCTCTCCTCAATTTTCTCCTGTACCAGCAAGTCTATTGACAACAACATATTTGCTTTTAGATATTCATTTCTTTAATCTAAAGAATGAATACTGATTAAATGAAAGCAAACACCTCTAAGAGGCGTAATGTATAAACTGAGTATAAGTCATTAAGATCATAGCATAAATTGTTGAATTCAGGTAATTATCACTCATTGCAGGGCTTCTGAGAGGCTGCATCAAGCTCAAGGAGAGAAAAAACATGCCCTTGAGGAACATTTGACCTATGTCATCATTTATTGGGCAATGATGGACAAGTTGGTTCAATTTTGAGTTCAAATTTGTCATCTGCAAATTGAAGGGATTAGAACGTTGATGGTTTCCTAAGAATTGTTTTCTGAGGAAAGGGAAGGGCTTCAACAAGAGGACCTCTTGAATTTCTTATTTATATATTGAAGTTTTTTGTAATTTTCTTTTGGAAGATACAGTTTTACAGTTAAAATACTAAAAGTTAATAAGTCTTAAAACAGCCCTACTTAGATAGGGCTATTTTCTAGGGAGATAAGATATTCTCCCAATAGGTTTCAAAGAGGAAAGAAAAGGAAGAAAAGTCTAGAGTAGAGGACACCAGCCAGGGTGGGTTTCTGTACATTGGCTAGATTAGGGCTCAAGGTATTTGTTATATGTCTGGGCCTATATGAGTACAGAAGAATAACACAACTTTTGGCAGATACCCAGTTTTGCCAAAGGCTAACCCTGGGTTCACCAAAGAATAGACATCTCATTTTGTGTTTGACCTTTCTGAGTAGAGAAAATTTCCCTCAGAGAAACTTAGGAATGTCCACAAATAGCTCCACTTCAAAATATCATCTCTCTCTAGGAAGTGCCCTTTTAAAGAAAGAAGTTTGGGCTTAATAATACTGTTGGTGACATACCAAAGAGCAAGTTGAGCTTTAAAAAATAGGTATAAGACAAAAATAAATCTTATCTGATATGGAAAAATATTAAATACGAAATATGTCTTTATCTCTTTTCTCCCATCCCCAACTTGGAACCTTTTCTGGAGTTATTTCAAAATATTCTTTTAACAATTTAAAAACAATTTTAAGGCAATTTTTCAAAAATCTTTCAAAATATTAGGAAGCACAAAGTCAAGAAATAGCTGATTTGAGCATACTGAAACAAAAAAAGGGCTGTTGATATGATGTTTGTGATGCTCAAATAAAATTTCTTCTTGGATTTGGAGAAATAATGGAAAAGATTAGACTCTATGAAGGATCAAGTGCTCCTAGAATCCTTTACACCGAGAATCATATGACTTGAAATTTGAGGAAAGGGGCTTCTTCCTTACTCCCATGAAATGCTGGACAGTTATGATCAGAATAAAATCAAAAGGAGAAAGGTACAAGGCTCTCAGTGCATTGATTATAATGGTAGAAAAGATAGTTATGATACAAGGTAGCAAGGGGTACAAAAACTGACCCAGGACATTGTCCAAATAGTTTACCAGTCACTGTCTGAGTTCTTCACCCGTGCACACAACTGCAAGACTACTCAGGCTCAGAGAACAAAATAATGAATTTATTTAACAAACCAGGGAAAAACAAAGAGTTTCTAAGACCCTAATGGCTATTTACCTCACCCAAAGATGGTGTCTTCCCACCACTGAGGATGCAGAACTCCTCTCCTGAACAATAGGCCATGTGTCCAAGATGGCATCTTCCTACAATTGTGGACCTGAAGCACGCAGCCGCCAGACTACATGCAAGGATAGAACTCACAAAGACAACGGAAGAGGAGATGTTCCCTGGAGCTGCCGAGATGCCCCAGAACAGCACCAGAACAAGCAACGCTCAAAACAGCAGCTGCATGGTGGAAATGCAAACTGGTCTAACCTCTATGGAAAGCTGTATGAATGTTCCTCAGTCTGCTAAAAATGGAGCTACCATATGACCCAGCAATCCCACTCCTAGGGATCTACCCAAAGGGCACAAAAACGTTAATTCAAAAGACTACATGCACCTTTATGTTTATTGTAGCATTATTTATAATATGTAAGATGTGAAATTAACCCAAAAGCCCATAAATACATGACTGGATCCAAAGCAATGTGGTAGATATACACAATGGAATATTATTGAGTATTAAAAAAAGATAGACTAGAGGTATTCATAGAAATACGGATGGACTTTGAAGGGATTATGCTCCGTGAAATGTCAGAAGGAAAAAAAAAACAAAAACAGATGGTCTCCCTCATAGAAGAAATATAGGGGATCAAGTTAAGAATAAAATAGCATCAACAACAACAAAAAAAGACAAGAAGACAAAATGAAAATAAACAGCTACAAAACTGAGACATTCTGGGGGCCTCCCTGATGGTGCAGTGGGTTTAGCAGCACACTATGAAGCAAACCACAGCCACTGAAGTATGAGTTTGATCTCTGCCACCAGCCACCAACCGGGGAGGTGACCCACAAGGCACAGCAGACCTCTCCTGCCTTGCCCGCTGCTCCCCTCAGCAGTGTGTTTCAGTCAGTCTGCCTGTTCCGCTCTCCCCATCCTGTCTGGTGAATCCTCTCACCTCCCAGGACTCTGGCCTGTACCCTAGCTCTTATATGAATAAAAAAATAAATCTTTAAAAAAAAACCTGAGGCATTCTGCAGGGAAGAGGGAGGAAGTGGGTTCAGGGCAGGGATGGGAAGAGCACAAGGGACTATGGTGATGGTGCATGAGTGAATTGGTAGTGGAAATTCTATGGGGACCACACCCAGAAAGCAAACATTGTAAGAAAAAATTAAATAAATAATAAAATAGATAGTAAAAAAAAAGATTTTGAATAAAAGGAATTCTTTAAAAAACAAAAAAACAGTGCTGCAGTGGCTGAACAACCTGACAAAGGGCCACACTCACTCAGTTCAGCAAGGGGCCCTCTCTGGGTCTTCACCTTCTTTGCCAGTCTGTAACAGCAGAAACATTTTCAGTCTCTCCGTTACTTCTAAAGCCTCCAAACTTTTCCTTTCTAAGGTTGGCTGCTGGAGGGCTCTGCACATTCAGAGGTCCACACCAGCTTCTGTTGAGTTGGGGGCCGAAATCACTTACTCTGAAAATGCTGAATCCCAAAAACTGAATCCTCAACTGTTGAACCCCAAATCTTGAATCCTTGGATGCTGAACCCGGAACACTGAATCTTAAACAGAGAATTCTGAACACTGAATAATCTGGGGCTACTTCCGCGGTCCCTTTTATTTCTTATCAGTTCCTCCATCCCAAAATATGATACTTTTTAGCATTTTCCCTGGGACTATCTATCCTCACCAGCAGTCCCCTCCAGGAGGCACCACCTGTAACAGTCTTTGACTTCAGCCACGGGTTACAGTTAGGCCTAGGAATCTTAGCATTCTGGTGCTGGTCCTGACTGTGGCCACATACGTGGAGCAGGGTCTGAAGTATGTCATTCACCTTATACAAAAAAGAAAGATCAGTAAAATAAGGATTTCCCAGAGATTAAAGGCAAGTAGGAAATTACAGGCAAGAAAGCTGTCATGGCAAGTTTGAAGACCTAAGGTACCAGTAAAATAAAGTTGTCTGTAGGTGTTCCTTTGTCATCTATTAACTGCTCGACCTAGTGAGTGATTTCTCACCAAGAATAAGTCCGGATTTTAGGCATTTTGTAGGTGCAATTTTGTTTTTAATATCACTGAAGATTGCTTATTTGACCTATAAATTATTTAGAGGTGTTGTTTAATCTCCATGCATTTGGGTATTATCCATTGATCTGTCATTGATTTCTAGTTTAATTTCAATGTGATCTCTACAAGTTCCCTTCTTTTAAATTTGTTAAGGTATATTTTATGGCCCATGATGCAAATTGTCTTGGTGACTGCTTCATATGAGCTTGAGAAAAATGTGTATTCTCTTGTTTGATGAAAACCTTGTAGATGGCAACTGCATGCATTTGATTGATGGTATTGCCAAATTCATCTATGACCTTATTGATTTTCTGATTACTGTTTCTGTTCCTTTCTGATAGAGGGCTGTTGACTTTCAAACCATAATAGTAGAGTCATCTATTTCTCCTTGCATTTTTATCATTTTTGCATCATACAGTTTGACAATTTATTGTTAGGCACATGCACATTAATAATTGTTATGTCTCCTTAGAGACCCGACTCCTATCTTTAGCTAATATCTGTCTTTATTGCAAACAAACTTCCTTGTTTAGAAGTATTCTTCTTGTTTAGAAGTCTGTCTAAAATTGATACAGATATTCTTGCTTTCTTATGATTAATATTAGCATGTATATTTTTATTCATCCATTTACTTTTAATTTATGTCTTTATTTTTAATGGTTTTTTTTTTTTGTAGACAACATATAGTTGGGTCTTGTTTTTAGATCCACCCTGATAATCTCTGTCTTTTAATTGGTACATTTAAACTACTGACAAGTTATTGATATATTTGGATTATTATTTACCATATTAGTTACCATTTTCTATTTCTATTGTCTATTGTTCATATTTTTGTTCTTTGTTCCTACTTTTGTTTTCTACTCTTCTGCCTTTTGTAGTTTTGAGATTTATGAGTCTATTTTCTCTTCTTTCTTAGCACATCATTTATACTTCTCCCCCATTCCCCTTTAAATGTTTATCCTGAGTTATACAATTATATTTATAATTAACCTAGTTCACTTTCAGATAATACCATTCTACTTTAAAGGTAGTGTCAGTACCTTGTAGTAACAAATTAATTCTAATTCTTCTCTCTTGCTCCTTGTATCATTTCTATCATTCGTTTCATTTGTATATGAGCATACTTAAGCACATATATAAGTACATATATAAGTATAATCAGATGTATTGTTGCTATTATTGCTTTTGCAATTAGCTGTTATCTGTTAAATCAGTTTAGATTAAGAAAAATAAAATTTTTTAATTTTATATTCATTGTCTTCACTGTTCCTTCTTGATGTTCTTACCCCCCCTTTTTTTTTTTTAAAGATTTATTTATTTATGCATACAAGCACTGGGGTACAGGCCAGAGGTGTGGGGAGGTGAGAGATCCACCAGACAGAGCAGGGAGCAGAACAGGCAGATCAACAGAAACACACTGCTGAGGGGAGCAGCGGGCCAGGCAGGAGAGGTCTGCCTGTGCCATGTGAGTCACCTCCCTGGCCGGCAGCAGGGATCGAACTCGTGCTGCAGTGGCTGCCCTTTGCTTCATAGTGTGTTGCTTAACCCACTGCACCACCAGGGAAGGCCCTCTTCCCTTTTTTATATAGATGAAAGTTTCTGATCTATGTTATTTTCCTTCTTTCTAGAGACTAAATGCCAGTTCACTGGGAGAGCCCATTTAGTTCTAATTATAAATGGAGGATCAGAACAAGTGTGATACACTTAGAGTAATAGATCGGTGGGTAACTAAGAAGAAGTCTTGTTCAGTCAGCAAGTCACGCAGATAAGGTTTTGACCATTTTAAAATCTTTGTAATCCTTGCAAAGGCCACATTCATAGTAAAGGGATCTAAACTGTGCTCTGTCTTGGTTCTCCCTGAAGCAGTACCTATAAAATGGGGTGTTATCACCAGTTTGTATAGCTGCTCAGAGAATTTGTTTTATGCATAGTATGCTATTCTTTATTCCATAAATCCCAAGAAGGTGTCAAGTGCCAATTCTTTCAACTAGCTCTAACTTTCTACTTTTACTTTTAATAGGAAAAAGTAGTGTGATTTTTCTTATTGACAATTTCTAACTGGCTGTTCTGTTGTAGGAAGTAAGTCAAAACCACAATATATTTACATCTTAAAATAAGAAGCAAAGAGAAAACACAATATTTTGTGTTAAGTTGGTGATACCATGCATTACAATATAGTGATAGTCTTTACCTTTGTGAAGGCCCAGTAAAGGATCTATCACATGACACAATGGTGAGAGACTGTTATGTTCTCATATGGAATGGAAGAGAGAGAGCCTTATAAAATGGGTTCAAATACAATAGTGTTTCCTGATTGACCTCACAGTATCTCTAATCAATGAATCCATAAGATGAGCTCATTCAGAACATTTTATATTAACTTAGGGGAGGCTACGTAAGAGAGATATAATCAGGTTTAATTTTAAAAAATACAATCAGGTTTAATTAAAAACAAAACAAAACAGGGGACCATGAACAGTTTGGAATTTAGAAGGAAAAAGGAGAACTTGAAATTGATAAACATAGACAGGCTCCATCGTTGCCCTGTGTAGTGGCTTCTGCTTAATGTAAGCTGTGTAGTGGCTTCTACTTAATGTAAAAGGATGGTTCTCGAAAATGAAGTAAATGTGATTATGAAATTTTTGGGAACGTGATGTGTACTATGATCTCTGGGATAGGGTTTTGCTCTCTTGGGAAGCTTCACCACATACTCTATGTACACCGGATGACTAATATTTATTACAGAACCATGTGATGAAACAGTGCACAAAGGTTATCCATAGTCACCTTGGGTTCATCATCACAATTGCTCTTTTTGTAAAATATGATGTATTGTTGGTTTCCCTGGCAGTTTTTGAGTCACTAATAAATGTTGCTTTCTAAATACAATTCAGAGCACCCAGGTATCTGTTAGTGTAGATTATCAAACATATTGTATCCTCACCGAATCTCTGTGGCAAAAGGTATTCTCATAACACTTCATTTACAATTGCGACTGTGTTTTGATTGCTGTGGATGATGTCACTGCACTGTTTACTTTCGCCATGAAAGCAAAGATCTGGATGTAATGTGTGTGTCCACATTGTTAGGTAATAGGGGAAACTCTATAGTCATGTTGTACTCATTTACTATGAGTCTATGATGTGGCAACTCAACAGAACACATATAAACTGTGTCCTTTGTTATTTACACTTTTGGAAGTTTCTATTTATCTTAGGTCCTTCCTATTGGACTATGCTGCTAAGTTTAGTATTTGGCCCTAATGTTAACAAGCTGAGACTTTCTCAGACACAATGCAAACTACTAGATACAATTTGAAAAGAGATTTGCAGATAGAACGTTGTTTTGATGAAGTTTGAAGACAAGTAAATTTTGTCTGTGATTGACAGTTGAATAACCAGGTCTTTGTAGCCCCTTTCTGCAAGGCCTAAATGTCTAGAAAGGAAGCATTTGAGTAGTTATTATTAGAAAAGTATTAACATATAGCATGAGCTTTGAGTAGGTTTGGTAGCTCTTGGTATTTCTGGAGAGGAAGGAAAATGTTCATGAATGAGTCTATAAATAACTGTTTAAGTCATAGATAAAGCTGAATGTATGTAATAATATTCAGCTAGTTGTCATGGAATAGATTAAAAAGTATCTATCAAAATGTCTTCAGTGTGTGTGTTTTTTTTTAACTATGACTGCTTCTTGCTCTATATTCTAGAGACTTTGGTTGTACAGTAAAAATAACAATACTTATTCACAATTAATTTTATTAAATATTGAAGACAGAATGTCCATTGAAAAGTTATGGACTACAATTAAATAAAAATAGCTCTTAAGAACCAAAAGGGTATCTGAGGTAGTGGTCAACTTTTGGACATTTAGTGCTTTTATATTTTTATTACTTCATCCTTAGAAGCATACCAAATATTTGTTGATGCTGATAAGAGATATTTCACTTGACTTTAGCATATTCATAGAAATATCCATTTATTGAACTATTCCTCAAGGTTAATTATTTTGCTGACAACTTAGACTTACTCAATGGAATTTCCAGAAATTGCATTTTTTTTCAGGGCATTAAAAAAAGCTCACTCACTAGAAACTGCTTTCTTGAACAAAATTAAAAACTTGTTGTTTTTATTATACGACTCTCATATTCTTTTTTTTTTATTAAAATATTTTAAAATTTACATATACTTGCCATTAATTGTAATCTCCATGTATTCCCCATCACCATCTCACCAGTGCACCATCACCTC
>JAGFMF010011830.1:13495699-13538783 GCA_019455555.1 Galemys pyrenaicus
CAGTGATAATTTTACTTCTTCTTTCCCTATTTGGATACCTTGTATACCTTTTTCTTGCCTTATTGCCCTGGCCAGGACTTCCAGTGTTATATTGAAGAGTACCACTCTCATATTCTAACAGGTGATTTCACATTACATAGATAAATAAAATTTTGGATTCTCATTAATGTGTATTTGTATAGAACTTATTTAATATGTTTAGATTGATATTTTTAAGGTATTAACTAAACATTTCCTAAAATATTTAAATATCTTGTACTTAAGAGACAAAATTACTGCAAAATATATTTAAAGTTAAGACATTCTATAAAATCAGTTATAAATCACTAAGTTGTACAATGCTTCATAGAACCACAAGGGCCTATGGACAACCTATGACCCACAATGTCTAGCCTGTCCTGAGACACTTCCTGTGCTAGGGAACTGACCTTTCATGTAACTTTGAACTTTACACAATGTTCAGCGAAAATTTAAGTCATTGACCTTGCTCAACAGTTTTAATCTTCCTGGGCTTCAGGTTTTCCACTTACAAAGTTCTTCAGCATATTTTGCTATTCTGACAATGGGGTTAAGCAATGCCCAATATATTTGGTGAGAGAACCAGGGACAGTATAAATAGACATATAAATGAAATAAAAATGTAAAATATGCAGAAATGTTAAGCCTTGGGAATATAAAGTTGAACAAGCTAATACTCTAAAGGGGGAGATGGGAACATAAACAATTATGCAGACAATACAACAAGCAATTTAAAAGGTACAGAGAATTATGGGACAGTGATATTTGTTCATTTAGCAACTCCTTCCCACCCAAACTGAAGATGCTGATATCCTATAAAAAATGATCAACAACTATACTCTCTGGATAACAAAGTCCCCCTGCGGTGCCTCCTACTCACTCCACCAGACTTCCGTGGGTTGTAAACATCTGTAAAGGCAAGGATCACCTCAAATATTTATTTCATCTTTTTATTCCTATCATTAGACATATGAAAACCCCCAATAAATACTTAATAAATAAATAATAAGCCATATGCAGAAGTAAATGGGGGACCTACCAAAGGAAGTTAAAATAAAGTAGTACTATAATCTTCCCTTGTTCATTACTCTGTCTAGAAACATTATTCTCATAGCAGTGGGGAGATAGATCAAAAGAGACTTGAGCTAAGGTAGCCAAAAGGGCATTGCATTATTTCAAGTAAGCAGTAATGAATTAAGGGTGAATTAGAGTGATGCTGAGAATACGGTGGCATAATCTTGACAACCAGCTGTGTAATGGGGGTAAGGAAGTAATAGAAATTCAATATTGATTTTTGGAGTTCTGGTTTTATATTTTTACTCAGAATAAGGCACAAAGGTGGAAAGGTGGTTCCTAGAGGCAGATTCTGGAGTTCAGTTTTGCAGATGACACATTAAATATGACTGTGGACATTAGATGGGGCACTTATTAGACCAGGTTTGGAAATGACATTGTAGGCATCCATTTGCCAATATCAATTCTACTCCTCTTTCACAGTGATTTAGGAATTTGATCTTATATCAAAGGTATAACTGATTGACTTAAAATCCTACTTGCCATAATTAGTTCAGGGATAGGTACATCATCTAATTCTCATCAATGAGAGCAAGGAGATGTCGTAGGAGGCTTTTGGAAAGTTATGGTATCCAGGTTTTTCTAAACACTTTTTACGTCCACAATGATACCCCATTTTCTACCCCACACCACTTTAATTCTTGTTACTCACATACTTCTAGAATTTTCTAGTAAATCATTATATGACTCTCTCATGTAAAATGAAAGTATAATGTTAACTCTGGTAGAGGATTATGGGTTCTTTGGTGGTGGGTGTGATGTGGTAACATACATTTGATAAGGTGTGATCCTATAACTCTAAATCATAAACAGTGTTGTAAACCAACATTACCTCCCTAAAAAATAACACAATATAAAAAAAATAAAAATATAACAATGCTTCCTGCATTAGCATTTCTTTCCTGTCTCAGCTGTTAAATTGCTCAGGTTATCAGCTTTCAGAGTGAAGACACATAATCCTGACTAGAGTGGGAGACTCAGAAGAGAGAATTTGAGACCCAACTTATGAAAATGGGGTCTCTTGAGAGCGCTTCTCAGTAAAAATGTTGGTGTTCTTTATTTCTCATACTGGAACACAATGAGGACTAGGAACATTAATTAGGATTACAATCCTTGGAGACTTACTGTGCTGTGACAGCTCACAACAAAGAGAATGCTGCTTCTTTTTTTTTGGATGCAATTCTGAGTGTCATATATGTATTAATTCTTGGGCTCAAGCCAAGTTACATTGGGGATGAGATGCCATCTATTATTTTTAAGTCATATTGAGTAGAAGTATAGACCATTATTTTAGGTTAGACAGGTTTGGCTAAGTTTAGATGATCAAATTTCCTATTGTGAACCTTCTTTCAAAAACTAATTCTGAAATGTTATTTATATTTAAGGCTTATGGAGAACTTAATGTTGGAAGCATTTTTTAGTTCAAGGGGATTTCATGCCTGGGTAATTTTCAAGTTTTATTATTTCCCAGTTTACTTTTCTGACCTAGGTTCTTAAATTTCACAAATAAGTGAGTTAAAGAAAAAAACACACACACCAAAAAGCAAACCAATATCTAACTCCCTTTTCCAACATTCCACAATCTTAGACAGAGCTACATAAAGTAAGAAGTAAAGCAGCAAGTTTCCTGTTTCATGAATGCCTTGGATTGTAATTATTTCTTAAAGACATACTTAAGGACTTTTATGAATAATGTACAGATCATTAAGATTACAATCTCTAAAGTCTACCATACAATGTAAGTCCCTGATTTACCATGTAAATTCAAACTGGATTTCTCAGGATGATTTCCAGATGTTTATTCTCTGCGTGTAATTAAATTTTAGTAAAAAATTATAACTTACTCAGCTGTTAAAAATAAAACAATTCTCAAAAGTAACATGAAAGAATTTTCACTGAGATATTCCCCCCTACAAGAGCCACTCCTCTCATGACAGAAATCTCTTCCCTCAAAAATCTCTGGTTTTCTGTAAGCCCACTCCTGATTTTAACTAAAGAAGAGAAAGCTGTGCTAAGAGATGTGATGGAT
This sequence comes from Galemys pyrenaicus, assembly GCA_019455555.1. Lineage (NCBI taxonomy): Eukaryota > Metazoa > Chordata > Mammalia > Eulipotyphla > Talpidae > Galemys > Galemys pyrenaicus. The sequence goes on from JAGFMF010011830.1 coordinate 13,498,821, forward strand.
TGATCAATTCAAGTCTATCACTAGGGAGGGAATTGCTCCAGAATTTGCATGACACAACAGAAAATAGGTACAAGTAAATTATTGACTCTGTATGTGCAGACAGAAAAGGGAATAGGAAATATTACAGTAGACAATAAAACTAAATCTTTAGAGACAAAGTATCATGGAAAAACAGGTTATGAACATTTGCCTTTTGTGTGTTGGGAATTAAAATTATAAGTCTAAGAAAACCTGTGTAATGTATCAACTGGAACATGACAGTATAATGAACAGCAACTAATGAAGAGACAGATGCCACATGATGAAAGGGAACAAAATCAGGTACACATGAAATAGTTCAAAACACACATTATGTAAAAGTCACTTAAATATATTAAAAAGAAGATGGTAAAATAATTTAATACAGAGTAGTAAAACAGGGGAAGACTATGAGAGATGGAGAAATTTGACATGAGAGAAAGGAAGAAGAGGGAGAATGCGAGCAAACACTAGGCACTGGTTTTGTAATGACTTGTATCTCATGAAAAATGCATCCTTCTAGAAGGAAATGATTTTTTTTCCCTTCTTCACAGTATTTTGATTTGTGTGTCTACCACACACAAAGACATATTCTTCTCTATCATTTGTTTGGGTCTTCTTCATATGTGCCATTCTCATGAGTGTGAGATGGTATTTCCATATAGTTTCGATCTCTCTTTTTTTCATTGTTGACATAATTCATTTTATAAGAAACAAATATGTAACAAATAAATTCCTTTTATGTCCATTCGAAGTGTCCATGAAATTTTTGACTTTCTGGATATCCTCTTTGGTAAATTGTCCATATCTGCTATATATTTGTTAATAGTGTTATTTTTATATTGTTGAATGTTAGATTTTTTTAATATTCTTGGATATTAATCTATCACCAACTATATATTATGTAAATATTTACTCTCATTAAGTAGGTTTTCAAATTAATTATTTTGTATTTTCTTCCACTATATAGAAGGTTTTTAGCTTGAGATAATCCCAATTGTTTATTTTAGTTTTCTATTCCTTTATCATAGGAATTAAAATTTTTTTGTCATTGATATCACCAATGATTTCTTCTATTTAATTTATTTTTGCAGGTCTTATACATAAATCTTTATTTATTTTATTATTTTTTAAAGATTTATTTATGCATACAAGCACTGGGGTACAGGCCAGAGGTGTGGAGGTGTGAGAGGATTCACCACAGACAGAGCAGGGAGCAGAACAGGCAGATCAATGGAAGTACACTGCTGAGGGGAGCAGCGGGCGCAGCAGGAGAGTTATGCCGCACCATGTGGGTCCCCCATCTGGCCAGCAGCAGGGATCGAACTCATGCTGCAGTGGCTGTGGTTTGCTTCATAGTGCATTGCTTAACACACTGTGACACCAGGGAGGCCCTACATAAATCTTAAACCATTTGGAATTTACTTTTTGTGTATGGTATTAGTGGTACAACTTCATTCTTTCATGTGTGACTTCTCAATTTTTCACAGCACCATTTATTAAATGGTCATAGCTGCTCTGTCATAGATTAGGTGGGCTTATTTCTAGACTTTTGATTAGAAATAATCAAAAAGTGGGCTTATTTCTAGACTTTTGATTCTGTTTCATTGATCATTTTGTATCCTAATACATTTTTGTGAAGGCAACAATACCCTATTACTGAAATCAAACACAAAAAAGAAAATTATATATATCAATACCCCTAATGAACATCAATGCAAAAACATTCCTTTTTGTATCTTTAGAAATAATTTGAGCTAGTTGGGCATTATTCGTTCTTTAAAAGTTTGATAGAATTAATTCATAAAGCCTCTGGTCCTGGGTTTTGTTTTTCATGAGATTTTTTTTTAAATTACCATTTCAATTTCTATGCCATGATTAGTTTGTTCACTTTATTTATTTCTTCCTGGGTTAGTCTTTTTGGATTATGTTGATCTAGAAATGTATCCAACCCTTCAAGATTATAAAATGTATTGACATATTGTTGCTCATAAGAACATCTTATAATATTTTATATTTCTGTATTATTTGTAGTGACTTCTCTTCTTACACTTGTGATTCTGCTTATTAATGCTTTGTGTTTTCTTTTTCATTAGCCTAGTTAAAGTCTTACCAATTTTACTTATCATGTCAAAGAATCTGTAAAGGGTTCTGTTTTCTTATATAGTCTTTCTGAACACTATTTTATGTTTTCACTCTTAACATTTCTTTCCTTCTACTAACTTTGGGTCTTATTTGTTCCTCTTTTCCAAGTTGCTGTAGATGTAACATTAGGTTGTTTCTTTAGGATTTTCCTTGTTTTTTTAATGTGGGCTTATATTGCAATGATCTTCCCCATTAAGACGTTTTTCCTTCATTCCATAGATTCTGGTATTTTGTATCATAATCTTCACTCAACTCAAAGTATTTTTAAATCTTTGCTTTGATTTCCTCTTCTACTGTGTTGCTATTAAGTAGCATGTTGTTTATTTATTGCTATTAAGTAGCATGTTGTTTATGTTTATGTTCATGTATTCATAGTTTTTCCCATTTTTTTTCTTATAGTTGATTTCTAGTTTTATGGCATAATGATCAGAGAAGGTGCTAAATGTAATTTCAATCTTTGTGTTTCTATTGACAATTGACGAGTATACATGGTGTCCAGAATATGGTCTGTTCTTGAAAATGTTCTATGTGCACTTGAAAAAAATGAATACACAACAGTTTGAGAAGTGTCCTAGGGATGTTTGTTAGAGCTATTCTGTCTCCTCATTTGAAGCTGTTGTTCCCCTATTTATGCTCTGCCTCATTGATCTGTCCATTATTGTAAATGGGGTACTAATGTCCCCTAATATTTTGTTGTTAAAGTTCTCCTTAATCATTTAGTGAATATATATTTATGCATTTTATTTCTTGTTTTACTAAACTCTTAATAATACTCTATTTCTTATCATCTTTCTTAATTGAATGTTTATCATATGTAAATATAGCTGTTACTGATCTTCTTTGGTTGCCATTTGCTTGTAAAGATATCTTCCAAAATTTACCTTTAAATCTATACTTGTCTTTGTTGGTAAGGTGAATTTCTTATAAACTTAGTAGTTTGGACTTTGTTTTTGAAATCCATTCAGTCACTCTGTATCTTTTGACTGATTAGCTTAGGTTATTTATGTGTAAGGTGATTATTGAATATAAGTATTTATTTCTACTTTGTTTTCTTTTTATTATGGTTTGTATTTTTTTTTCAGACTTCCTTTTTTGTTTTGTTTAAGTTTCATTTCCATTGTCTTATGTTACTTTTTTTTTTTTTTTTAGTTTGAGGTTTTTGGGATTAGTAAAATATGGACTATTTGTGTAACCCATTTGATGATCTGGTGTCCGGCTGATGTCTTGTTACTTTCCTTCTCCTCCATTGTTATTTAATGATGCCAATTGCCTCAATATTCAGTGTTCTTTTGCTTTATGATAAACCCTTTACGGTTTCTTTCATGTGTGACTTGATATATAAAAATTATATTAATTTTTGCTTTTCAGTGAATCTTATTACTCTTATTCAATTTTGATTGTTAATCCTTCTGGGTAGAGGCTCTGGGTTGGAAGTCTTATTCTTTAAGTATTTTAAATATCTCTTTGCAGTCTCTTCATGCTCCTAATGTTTCTGTTGAAAAGTCTGCTGACAGTTTGATTCATAATTTCTTATAGGTGACTTTTTTTTCTCTTGATATTTTAAAATATCTTGTCCTTGGTTTTTCACAGCTTTATTATTATATGTTTTAGTGTATATCTGTCTGATATTATTTTATTTGGAAATAATGGATCACAACATCTAATTCATTTCTCAGATCGAGATGATTTTTTTTAAAGATTTATTTATGCATACAAGAGCTGGGGTATAGTCCAGAGTCCCTGGCCTGTAGGATTCATCAGAGACAGAGTGGAGGGCAGAACAGGCAGACTGACTGAAATATACCACTGAGGGGAGCAGTGGGCGAGGCAGGAGAGGTGTGCTGCTCCATGTGGGTCCCCTCCTTGACTGGGGATTGAACTCATGCTGCTGTGCGGTGGTTCCATCATAGAGTAGGCGCTCAACCTGGTGTACCACTAGGGAGGCCCCAAGATTATTTTAATTGTTTACTTTTTAAAAAGATTTACTTTATTTATTTATGCATAAAAAAGCTAGGGTGTAGGCCAGAGACATGAAGGGGTTAGAGGATTCACCAGAGACACAGTGGGGAACAGAACAGGAGATCTACTGGAACACACTGAGGGAGCAGCAAGAGAGACAGGAGAGGTCTGTTGTGCTATGTGGGTTAGCTTTCTAGTCAGGGAATGAACTCTTGCTGATAGCTTCAGAGTGCTGAGTATTAATCTCTTGCATCACCAGGGAAGCCCCATTGTTTACTTCTTTAAATCAGTTTTTTACATTATTCTTTTTTTCTTCTCCTTCTGGGATCCCCATGATTTGGCGATTATTTCTCTTTTAAGTTGCCCGAAGAATCTCTTTCTATTCTTATGTTGTCCAGTATTGTGTTTTTGAGTTATTCTTTCTATTGCTTTTATTATTGTTTTAGATACTTTGTTGTTTTTTAAAGTCCCATCAGCATTACCAGGATCATTACCCTGAATTTCTTTCTGTCATACACTGCTACTCCACTGAGTCAGGGCTCTTCAGTTTGTGGTGCTGTTGTTTTTGCACTTGTCCCATATTCTTCTGTCTCCTTCTTTTTGCATTTGTATATGTTTTGTCAGAGATAGATTTTAAATGTTGCTTTTGCTCTTACCGGAGTAGTCAGGGATAGTGCAGTGCCAGGTCTTAGAAACCTGATGTTGGCGTGTATCTGAATCAGTAGCTATAGTTGACTCTGCTTTGCAGCTTTTTCTCCATCTTGTAGGTTTTACTGTCCTGCTATCACTCAAAAGCAGAGTTTATTTTAAGTTTTTCCTACCAGGAAATTTTTCCACAGGACTGATGATCCTATTCAGTATGGAGTAGTCAGCTTTCTCCTCAAGGGTATTTTGACAATGTTTTACATCAGTATTTCTGTGCATGTTTGGAGGAGTGAATTCCAGAATCCTCACTTTGTGACTGTCTTTCAGGGCTCTTGATACAGATACAATTTTAACAGGCTACTATTTATATAAAATACTTCCTGCTGTACTTCAGTTACAATTTTAAGACACATTGGCATTACTGAATTTAACTAAAGAACAAAGTACAGTTTTTCTTCTGTGACATCTTTAATAAAACAACCACTCCTTCAACCTTCCTGTAGAGTTTGAATTTTTAGTTTATGTATTATTTACATAACTGCTGTTTTCTAGAAAAAAACAAAGCTTATATATAAAATATATATAAAATAAATACTTGAAGGAACCAGAGTAAAAGGAAAACATTGTTTAAAGAAAAAATCCAAAGACAAAAAGGGAAAAGATCACATAGTCTCAAGGAGACTTAAATTACAATTTGTAACTTTCTGGTGGCCAACACTAAGACAGAGTCAGATTTATTGCAAGGCCTATACCAATTTATAAAATAAAAACAAATTTAGTTATTGGGTTATTAGGGCATATAAGGCTGCAGGTTACAGAAAAGTTCATGGATTACATGAATGTGTGTCATTTTTTTTTTTTCTCTTGACAAGAAGTCCAGAGGTTGGTAGATATTCAGTTATTTTACTAAAGACATAACTGTTTTTGTCTTTATATTTATCTTCCCACTATCCTTAGAGTGCTGCTTTTCATCACTCTTTTAGCCTCATTTCCTCAAGTGAGCTGTTACAAGTCCAGACATCACATTCATAACCAAGGCAAGGAGAAGAGGCAATTACAGATTAGCAAGCTCTCCTCCTATATAGATTTTTCATCAGGAATGCAGCTGTCATCAGAATATCTTCCTGGTAGTCTTCAACATTTCATAGTAAAAATAAATCGCACAAACACTCTAAACTAAAAGATAGACTGAAAAATTGAATAACTATCTATATGGCCTTTATAGCCAAAGGAAAGAAGGTGAAGGCCTAAGAAGTGACTTTGGAGTAGTAGATAGTACACACAATATGAATGCTTTCTTATATTGAGCAGCCTCACCATTTGTTATCTTCAAAGTGAGGTGCTGCGTGATACCTCAGACTATGCTTTAAACATCAAACTCTGCAATAAATACAGTAATATGTTCCTTCGTGATCCACAGGACTTCATATTTATTTCTATAAGCTGATTACTTAGTCTAAGTCACAAATTTGAGGAAGCAGATTGACAAGAAATCAAAACCAGAATTCGGGGCCTCCCTGGTGGTGCAGCGGGTTGAGCGCCACACTGTGAAGTATCTGTGGCACAGCAGCATGAGTTCTATCCCCGGCCATGGAGGGGACCCACATGGCACAGCAGACCTCTCCTGCCTCGCCTGCTGCTCCCCTTAGAAGTGTATTTCGGTTGATCTGCCTGTTCTGCTCCCTACCATGTCTCTGGTGAATCCTCTCACCTCCAGAGACTCTGGCCTGTACCCCAGCCTTTGTATGCATAAACAAATCTTTAAAAAACAAAAACAAAACAAAACAAAAAACCCAGAATTCAAATTCACAGACCTGGTGATCTGGTTTAATTATGACTTGGTTTAATTCAAGGATAAGATTTAGCCTATCTAAAGTAATGTATGAACAGGAATGCCCTGAAACACTCTGTAAAAATTATTTCTCATAACTGGACTTTGAAGAAGAATAAGGCCACAGGGAGTTAAAGCGATACTAATCTCCTATCTTGAGTATAAAAGCCTGCATTTTTTATAAGGACTGATAAAGATTCTAGCAATCAACTAGTGAGAGAGGAGGATTAAGTGCTCCTTTTGAGCTCATAAGCATAACCAAGAAAAATGTCTGATGGATAAATATTCCATTGTACATGAGTCCCAAGAAGAGCTAGTTTTTCTTTCCACCATATGCCCCTAATATTTTGTCTCTATCTCAATAATTGCATGAATAGCCTAGATTTATGCAGCTCTGTTGCTGCCTATGAGTCTACTCATTTTGTAGGCTCAGATCATACAATGTTCACTTAACAGACTTAGTACTGTGTTTGGAAAAATACTCTTTCATTGAACAATGGATTGATAAAGTAATATTTGAAAACAAAACTTTCTCCCTCCCCCAAAATTAATGATGACTATTTTTTAAGTAATAATAACTTGATAGAAGCATTATTTGTATTCATATTCCTTGAATACCAGGATAGTAGGTACAATGGGATAGAAACCAGAAGATAAAGACACCTTGAAGACTGTGAGCTAGCTAGTTGGGAGGAGAAAAACATAAAACATATCTGAATAAGGAAACCAGAATATTTATAAACATTGTTGTTTTTATAAAGTGTAAATTCTACATTAGGAAGATAAAAGGTAGAATTTTAACTTGTGTTGAATTCCATGTTTAAGGTTTATTTCTTAGCAAAAAGGATGAAGACCTTTGAGTTATTTTATAATTGGACATATTAATAAGTGAAAAGAAATGGCAAGTGGGGTTTCTTGAAGTGGAATTTTAAAACATGCATATGAAATATATTCTTCATCATTTATAAAAGCTACATCTTTAATTCTTTTATTGTTATAAATATAAAGAAGTATCCCATCTTATTTATGGTTTGGTAAAAAATGGAAAATTAACATCATACATATTACATTTTGTTTCAAGTATAACTAGAACTGAAAGATGAGCAACATATGTGGAGATAACAAAAAAGTTTTATATATTGCACAAAAACTTAAAGAATTATAAGTAGAATGTTAATTAACTGGGGAGCATGAACTTCTGAGCAAAGAACTTCAGGTTTAAATGCTAAGAAACAGAGTAATGTTGTTTCTTTTTCTTTTAATGTCCTACTATTTATAAAATTTTTGAGAGTGATACTGTCTTTCAGGTTTGCATTTTTTTTCACTCAATATGATGTTATGGAGAATTTTTTTAAAAGAAGAAATAATCCTTGCTCCTTTATGGCCAACACTATAACCTCTACAGCCTGTGTTTGATCCCTGGCCTCACCCAGTGCTCCCCTTAGCAGTATTTCAGTAGCTCCACCTGTCCTGCTCTTCACTCTGTCTCTGGTGAATCCTCTCACCGCACACCTCTGGCCTACCCCCAGTTCTTCTATACATATATATATAAAGAGTTTTTATGCATATATATGTATATAAAGAACTTTTATGGAGAACAATGTAGATAAAGTGTTGGTTTCAGAGAAGAGAGACTTATATATACAGAATAGAAAACAATCCAGTTTTCCTGGTCCATAAGAGCTCATTAAATGGAAAAACAGGGTAATATAAGAAACATTAGACATGGTCAGGTTCTAGAGTTTGTTAGACTTAAATGAATGTACTTGGACTTTATTTGATAGGCAATGAGACATTATCAATGGCTTCTTGTTTTTACTAAATGAACATTACAAATAACATACATTTTTTGGGGGGTAGATGAGGTGTCAGATTATTGAACCCACATTATCACTCTGTACACTCTGATGAGCTCAAAACAGTGTTATCATGTTTGTAGACAACGCTGTGGCTTAGTTGAAGCACCTGTGTAGTAAACAGTCTTAGCATGTAATCAATTTACTGTTCAACAACATTTTTAAAAATTATTTTATAACCATATATAGATTTCAGGTGTACAGCATTATAAAGCAGCATCTGTATATACTATGCTATGATCTCCACCAAAATTTTAGTTTTTAGCTATACAAGTGAACTTTTCCACTAAACAAGTGGCCTTCTGTACCCTAATTTCTCACCAACATGATTCCCTTATAATTACCACTGAAAGTCTGGTTTCCATTTACCACCAAACAAACAACCCTGGCTATATAGAAGTATGTGAGCAGAGATACCAGCAAAGAAAATCATTGAGATTGTCTGACATGTTTGAGGGAACAAGCAAGAACTGGGCTAGATAAGTTCTATTGGCACTCAGTATTCACATTTACCTGCTTCAGTTTCATTTCTTGGCTTCTTTACTGTCAGGGTTCTAGATGATTTCTAGAAAATGAGATAATTCCCATAACATTTGAAGGATGAAATTCAGGTGGAAGCCATTTTTATTTCTACAGTAGTGGCAGGTCTGGCAGAAATGAGTCATTTTTGTGGGTGAACTCCACAATATACTGTCACTGACCGGCATCATGTCAGGTGGTTATGAAACTGCAAGCCCTTGACCTCTGGGTGTTCACAGGGATCTCCCGATCTCTGCTACAGGGTAATAACCTGAAAACCTAGCACCAGTATGAACTTTTTATGTAATAGGGCAACCTCACTTACATTTCTGCAGTTCTTCCAATGCTTTTGTAGCACCAAATTCCTTATATTGAATTTCTTCCTACTTGAGATACCTAAAGTGGTTTCTGTTTCTACACTGAACCCTGACAGAATAGGAGACAATGAAAGGTGCATAGCAAAGGGAAGAGTCATTTAAGTTGTTACAGGACAGAAAAAGTAATCAAGTCAGAGGTTCTTTTGCACAAGGGACATCAATGTGCCTTTAAGTTTGTATCCCTGCAGGTTCCTGTTCTAGCCCTCTCTTTCACCAACCGTGAAAATCACCAACCGTGCCCCCCACCACCCTGACATAAACATTTTTTCAGTTAGAAAAATAATATATATTCATAGTAGGAATATGCAAAGCACAGAAAGTTACAAAAAAGAAAATAAAAATTATCCACAGTTCGGCGCTTCCTGCTTCCTCTTTTCCCAGGGACCCGCCAACATAGGCCGCGTCCGCACCAAGACCGTGAAGAAGGCGGCCCGGGTCATCATCGAGAAGTACTACACGCGCCTGGGCAACGACTTCCACACCAACAAGCGCATGTGCGAGGAGATCGCCATCATCCCCAGCAAGAAGCTCTGCAACAAGATCGCCGGGTATGTCACGCACCTCATGAAGCAGATCCAGAGGGGCCCAGTGCGCGGCATCTCCATCAAGCTGCAGGAGGAGGAGCGCGAGTGGAGGAACAACTACGTGCCCGAGGTCTCGGCCCTGGACCAGGAGATCATCGAGGTGGACCCCGACACCAAGGAGATGCTGAAGCTCCTGGACTTCGGCAGCCTCTCCAACCTGCAGGTCACTCAGCCCACCGTGGGGATGAACTTCAAAACGCCGCGTGGAGCTGTGTGACTCTCTGTGCGCGGCGCTCAATAAACTCGCTCCGCAGCAAAAAAAAAAAAAAAAAAAAAATTATCCACAGTTCTACCAAAGACAACTTATTGGATCAGTAAGGAAGAGGTTTAGCTGTAAGAGACAGAAAACTAAATATGGCAGAGGTTTAAATGTCATTGACATGTATTTCTTTCTCTCTCACATAAACAAAAATCAGGGATAAGCAAACCAGGGATGTTATGGGGCTTCATGGCCATCAGGCACCCAGATTCCTTTTCTTATAGCTTAGCTATTTTGACACATTTCTACATCATTGTCCAAGATGACTGTTCTAACTCACTCACATATCTCATTTCAACTGGTGGAAATAGGGAAAAATAAGAGCATGGCCTTGTTTTTAAGGAGATAACATGAGTCATTTTTTCATTTCTATTTGTGAAGTCTATTTGAAGAGGAAGGTGAAAAATACAATCTTTACATTGAGTATTCAATTACAAAGGGGGGGATTCGACCCTGAAGAAGGATGTTGGAACAGTTAGCGACATCAGTCACATCACTGTGATAAAACGAACCCTCCTTTCCTTGTCCTCTCAGGAGTCAATACTACACCAACCTCAGGTGATAATCCTCACATTCCTGCTGAGGTCATTTCTTGTCACTTTGCTCTTCTCCCTGCCTGGAGCATTTTGCTTGGAGTACTTTTCTTAGCATTAGTTTGAAATTAGCATACTTTGGAATTTCTTTCCCTATTAACATATCCCTAACCACCTGACTTTCCCCTCTCATCTTATATTTCTATCTGAAAACATACCTTCCCTTCCCAGTGGCCTTGTCAGGCCCTGTTTCCAAAATGATTTCTTGTAAAACCACCTTAACCGGGCTCCTATTTTTTCCAAGACAAGCTTCATATTGTCTTGCCTTTCTACTGACCTACCACTTATTTTTCATTTAAAAGTCAAGTCATTCTTAAAAACAATACCTTCCTTAAATCTTTTCTGGACTAACTGCAACACTTTGTGCACCCTACACACAGTTCCAATCAATGTCCCTTCTTTGGCTTACCAGGATTAATCATTTTCTATAGTAGAACTGAAGCTCATGATTTTCAGTATTTGTTGAGGGTCCTTTTGAACCAGTGACACATTTTCCCAACCTTATTTTCTCTTTCTCCATTATTATGTAAAATATGCTAAGGGACTGAAGTCCTCTGATGGCAGAAATAAAATAGGCATGGAAATAGGCATTTTAATGCACACATTCTCTTGATCAAGTTTCTTTCTTGGCTACCTTTAGGCTGAGTGGTAATGACTCAGTGAACATCTTCCTGGAATCTATTTTCTGTGATTTTTATCTACAGTACTTGTACTTTCCAAAACTTAAAGTTTTGAGATAATTTACTTGCAATGCCACTCCTTATAGAAATCCCCTGCCTAAATAAGGTGAGGATGATTTCTTAAGAAGTAAAGAACCAGTTCATTCCATTCAGTAAACACTGAAAACACTGTGAGTAAAATTGGGCAAGGAAAGGAGTTTTCTCAGCCTTTAGCATTTTTCATAATTTTGTTTCTATATTTTGAACTTATTTTCACATTTTTTGCAATGATATGCAAAACTTAATAGAAGAATACACATATGCTGTATATATGTATGTACATGCAATACCAATTTATATAACTTCTCCTTATTTTCTTCACAGTAATAAGTATGGACATAAAACGTGTGCATTTAATGCCAGGAGTACAGATGATTTATAGGATTGAAAGATTTGAAAATGCATTTTGTGTGATCCAATCACAGGAAGACACCAAGAATTGGTCTACCTTGTACTTCAAAGGGCAAAAAAATGAGAAATATTTAGAGAAGAGCACTAATGATGTCCATCAAACCAAAGAGAAGTCCAGTCAATTATTATGATTAACATTCACAAGTCAATATTTGACTCAGACTAACTTAACCCAATTTCAACCTACACTTCCAAACCCCTTCATATTTCAGTCAAAGGAAATCATTATCACTATTTTGTTCCTAATATTTTTGTATCATGCTCAAACTGTTATGACTTCAAGGTAAAATATTTTGAGAACCTGGTTTATACTCTTAGGCGTGTCTCAGTTACCTTGCTAGCACCCTTGGCCCTTGGGCTGTCCCTGAGTGTGCTCTCCATCCCCACCAACTTCATCTACTTCTCCCTTCTGTCCCACCCTCTGCCCTGACCCTGGGAGCTGTTGGCATGTGTCGTTATTTCAGCAGATGGCAGCAATACACAGGGGCACCTCATTGTTGGAAAGGAACTGACTTATACCTGCCAAGGACAAATGCAGACATAGAAAGCAATATCAAGCAAGACCACATCAAAGAAACCCTGCCTGGGCTTGCTAAGAGCAGAATCCTCCGCAACCCTCCCTGCATCCTTGTTCATATTCTCAAGGTGCAAGGAACCCATGGTGTTCCTGCCAGGACCCCTTCATTCACCCAACAGTTAGTTAACTTGGCTCTGACACCTTAAGTTCAGCATCTACCTGAATTTAGCTTCAACCACATGAACAGAGCAAAATGACAAAATATTTTAAAATGTGGGTGACTAGAAATGAAAATCCTTGACAAATATTTACTCTGTGAACTCAGAGTAGAACAGAGGACTTCACTCAACTTGTTTAGTGCAAACAACACATAGAAAATTAACACTTACCTTTTTGGTCTCAGGAATAAAGTACAGGAAAGAAAACTTATTTGTGGAGTAAGGAAGGTTGTTCTCTAAGTAGAGGTTGGGAGATCATAACCTAGACTGACTTTCTTAAGCACTCAGATTAGATGGGGAGAAGTGATGTTTCTAGTTGAAGATACAGAGAAACTTAAAGTTCTTGTTTTAAATCAGCATAGATTCTAGGTCCTATTTTATTAAAGACAAGAAAAAGTAAGTTTTAGAAAGAGTATGAAGAAAAGATGGAAAGGTTACTGATAGGGTAAAGAAAATTCAAATATTATGAAAGCTGGCAGAGGAACTTAGAGATCATCCTTTCCAAATTACTTTTTCAGTTTAAGGAAATCTGAGTCCCAGGAATGTCAAGGAGTTTTATCACAGCCACACAGCTGATTAATAACAAAGATGGCTAGAATTTTGAGCTTCAGACCCCCTGGAAGAACAGAATAGTGCTAGCTATGGTATGTAATTAAAGAGCAGGTGTACAACTTCATCGATTATAATATTTTTAACACAATGGTTGGAACACTTTGACTAATATCTTCTATAATGGCCAATCTTATCACCCTATTCCAGCAGCTTCCCAGACTGATAATAATTAGAACAACATAAAAATAATGGGCAGGACCCAGAGAAAATGTCATATTTCTAGAAGTGGTAGGAGGTGAAGAGAATGCATTTACATAATTTCCTATTTTCAGAGCACTTCATATGATTAAACCGTCATAGAGAGAACCCAGGTATTAATAGGTAAAATTATATCTTGCACTAACCTCTCATTGAAAGGCAACATTTCCTTCATTTTGAATGTAAGCAACAAACCATGATAGTATTTACATTACTTGGACGTTTTCACTAATAGTAATAATAAATATTTTCATATATTAGTCATGGTTGATATCTTAAACTATGCTTACCCTACTACCTCTTTGCAATTATGGTAGTTGTTAGATTGCTCACAAGTTTAATTAATAAATCAGCACACATGTTACTATGTCACAGATACTTTATATTTTGATAACAAAAATTTTATATAATTAAATTTCATTTCAATTCTACATATTTTATTTTACTGCAGTTAAAAAGGAATTATTTTGAGAAATAATCCGTATACTCTACTCAATTGTCAAAGGGATCCTCGGCACGAAGATGAGAAACTCTTGACATGTTAAGGGTGAAAAAGTTGTCATGTTTCTGATGGACGTCCATGCCATCTGTCCCTGTCCCATCACCCTGTGGGCTCAGAATGACAGAGATGCTCACTTGTCATTCTGGATTGGAGCACTGCCAATGTCTGTTGCCACAGACTGTGCTTGTAATTCCAGGGCACACACAAAGTTTAGAAAGCTGGAATGACTACATTATAATATGTGACAGGAAAGAATCTATTGTTATTAAAATGAAGGTTGATTGGGAATTTGTGACATTTATATTATGAGGGTTCTGTTCACATGTACCATGGAACTGAATTTTTTCATGAGGAGGCAGACCTCCAAATTCCACTGAAAAGGAAATCAATTTTTTATTTCATTTATTTCTGCTCTAGTTTTTATTCTTTTATTCTACTGATTTTTGTTGTGCACTTCCTAGTTTACTCAACTGCAGGGTTATATTGTCAAACTGAGTTCTGTCTAGCTTTTTTTTTATATATAGATATATGGGTCTGGGTTGCTATGATCACACAGCTTTTAAAGCATCCCACATGATCTGGTAGCTTTTATCTTCATTTTCATTGATTTATATATTTTTGATCTCTTGATATCATCATTAACCTAAGAGTTGTTTAGAAGCATTTTGTTTAGTCTCTACATATTTTGGTTTGTTCCAGAATTCCTTCGATGGTTAATTTCTAGCTTTATTGTATTGTGGTTTGTGAAGGTGCTTGATACAATTTTTATCTTTGTATATTTTCTGAGACTTATTATAAAAGGCAATCTGAGACTTAATATGACATATTCTTGATAATATTCCATAAGCACTGGAGAACAAACTGTATTCATTATTTTTAGGATGGAAAGTCCAGTAAACAATCTGATCTGATACTTCGTATCAGTATTAGTACTTAAATAGTATAAGTACTTAAATTCTTTGTTAATTTTCTATCTGGATGATCTATTTCTTTGTGTCAGTGGTATGTTGAAGTCTCCAACAATAACTATTTTGTTGATGTGTTGTTTTAGTTCTCTTAGCAAATGTTTTAGGTTACTAAGTGTTCCTATATTTGAAGCATAAATATTAATTAGTTCTATCATCTTGGGTGAAATATTCCCTTGATTATTATATAGTGTCCATTTTTTCCCTGCTTACCTTTACTAGTTGAAAGTCTAGTTTATAGGATAGAAAAATAACAGTTCCTGATTTTTCTTTGAGTTATTAGCAAGTATGACCTTATTGCAGTCTATTATTTTTAGTTTGCTTTTATCTTTCAGTTTCAAATGAGTCTCACATAGACAAAGTATTGATGAGTAGACCACAATATTACCCTAAGCTTTTTACTTGTGAATTCAGACCACTTAAATTTAGGATGATTGTTGATGTGAACTGCTTATTATGTCATATTGGTTTTGATTTTGACAGTCTTATATTTCTCTTGTTTCTTTTTCCCTTTGTACCTCTCCACTTTTTCTGGATGGCTTTCCTTAGTATTTCTATCAGTTTCTTTGCTTTTTTCTTATCTGTGGGTATCTATTCTGGATTTTTGTTCAGTGCCATGGGGTTTATTTAAATTCCCATGCACAGGTCCTTTATAAGCTCGTATCTGCTTTCTGACATTTAACATACAGATTCTGTCCATTTCTTCCTCCACATTTAGTGTTTTGGTGTTGACTCATAGTGTTCTTGCTCATGCTTCTAATATTGTTTTGTTGTTGTTCAAAAATAGTTCAAAGGATCACTGAGTTGGTTCTTTTAAAAAAATAAATAAAATTGACACACTATTAGCTACACATACAAAAGAGAGAAAACCCAAATTAATAGAATCAGAAGTGAAAGAAACAAAATTAGAAAAGATGCTGCAAGAATATAAGTGATCGGGCCCTCCCTGGTGGCGCAGTGGGTTAAGCAACGCAATATGAAGCAAACCATAGGCACTGCAGCATGAGTTTGATCCCTGCCGCCAGCTTGGGGGGTGACCCCCCCCCCCATGACACAGGTATACCTTTCCTGCTTGGCCCGCTACTCCCCTCAGCAGTGGATTTCAGTTCATCTGCTGTTCTGCTCCCTGCTCTGTCTGGTGGATTCTCTTACTGCCTAGCACCTCAGGTCTGTACCCCAGTGTTTGTATGAATAAATAAATAAATCTTTTTAAAAAATACAAATGACCATAAGAACCTATTACAAAAGTTTCTGTGCAAACAAATTGGACAGTCTAAGAGAAATGGACAATTTCTTAGCTCATATGATTTCCCAATATTGAATGAGGATGAAATAGTTCAATCCCAAATGCTGAAATTGAAAGAGTAATAAAAAGTCTCTCCAAACACAAAATTTTGAGACCAGATGGCTTCTCCAGTGAATTCTATGAAATCCACGGAGAAGATATAATACATTTCCTGCTCAACCTCTTCAAAAGTTGAAGCTAAGGAAAACTTCTCAACAAATTCAATGAAGCCAACATTACCCTGATCTCAAAACCAAACAAAGGTAGTACAAGAAAGGAAAATTATATACCAATATCTCTGATAAATATAGATGAAAAATTCTCAACAAAATCCTAGCAAACCAAATACAGCAACATATCAAAAGATTCATTTACCATGATCAAATAGGATTCATCCTAGCGATGTAAGGCTAGTTCACCATACACAAATCAATGTCATCCACTAGATAAACAAAAAGGAAGAACAAAAACCACATAATCATTTCAATCAATGCTCAAAAAAATCTACAATTTCCACATCCATCTATGATTAAAAATTACCAAAAATTGGGAATAAATGGAACTGATGTAAATATAAAACTCGTATCTGACAAATCCACAGTCAACATCAAAGCTGAAAACATTTTCAGTAATATCATGACCAAGACCACGACCTGACCATGACCATAACCATGTCCACTTTCACCATTGTTATTCCACATAGTTTTGGGAATCCTAGCTGAAATAATTAGGCAAGAAATGATATAAAAGGAATGAAAACTAGAGAAGTGAAACAGTCAGTGTTTATAAGTGTCATGTTAATAAGTTTAGATTCTACAAAAGAAAAATTCTACAAATATAAATTCTAGAAATTATAAGTGAATACGGAAAAGTGATAGGATGAAAAAGCAATGAACATTCAGTGGCATTACTATATGGAAAAATGTATCAGAAGAAAGGAAAAGAAGGAATACTGTTTCATTAACAATCATGCCAAAAATATTGAAATATATGGGAGCTAACTTAATAAAGGAGCTGAACAGTATATCGAAAACTATACAGCTCTGTTAAAGAAAATAAAAGACAAAGAATTGGAAAGATATCCCTATGCTCATGAATTAGAAGAATGTACATAACTGCAATGGTCATTTTACCAAAAACAATTTACAACTTTAGTGCAATACCCATCAAAAGACCAGTGACTCCTTTTAAAGGAAATAGAACCAACAATTATCAAATCTATATGGAACCACAAATGGCCTTAAGTAGATAGAAAAATCTTGAGAAAAATGGAGTTATCACACATCTGTCTTTAAGCTATGATACATAGCAATAGTAATCACAGCAACTCCAGTATGGCACTAGAACAAAATCAGACACTCAGACCAGTGGAACAGAATTGAAAATCTGGAGTTAAATACACATAAATATATATATAGTTTATCATCAGCAAAAAAGCTTCAAAATTACACAATGGAGGAAAGATGCCCTTTTTAATAAATGGAATTGAGAAATATGGGTAGCCACTAGCAAAAAACAAACAAACAAAAAACTGGATCAAGACCCATATTTAATTTCTTACACAAAAATTAATTCAAAATGGATTAAAGAATTGTACATAAAGTCCAAAACCATAAAGTACTCCAAAAGAAAGTATAGGGGCCACATTATAGGATCTACCACAAAGATGTATTTGGTAGTACAACCCAACAGTAAAGGAAAGATAAAAGCAAAAATAAACAAGTGGGATGACATAAAACATAATTTTTTTTAACCTCAAAAGAAATCCTCATAAAACAAAAACCAACCTACAAAATAGGGGAAAATATTTTCATACCATACTATTAAAAAGAGGTTAATCTCCAAAATTTACAATGTCCTTACAAAATTCTACAACAAAGAAACAAATAGCCAATTAAAATAATGAGCCAAATTAAAAAAATAAATGAATCAACTTAAAAAGATTATTTTTATAGGTGCTTTTTAAAGAAGACATTCAGATAGCCACAGACATATGAAAATGTTCAACATTGCTTATTATAAGAGAAATGTAAATTAAAACCACATTGCGAATCAGCTCACCCCAATGAGAATGACCTATACAAATATGAATAGAATAACAAATATTGGCAAAGTTGTGGTGAAAATGGTATTCTCACTCACTGTTGGTAGGAATGCAAGTTAGTAGGTACAGCCCCAGAGGAAAATGGTATGGAGATTCCTCAAGAAAATAAAAATGGAAATTCTATGTGATCCAGCAATACCTCTATTATGTATTTACCCAAATAATATTACAACTTTAATATGAAAATATTTATCCATACCTATGTGCATAACAGTACTCTTCACAGTCACCAAATTATGGAACAAAACCAAGTGTATCTTCAGCAAATGAATGGATAAAAATGGAACAAATACTCAATGGAACAATATACAACTGTGAAGAAAGATGAAATGGTGGCATTTTGGACAAAATGGACGTACCTCAAAGTGATTATGTAGTTTGAAATCAGCCAAATAGTGAAACAGAGATATAGGATGGTTTCATTTATCTGTGGACTATAAATATATATAAAAAACAATTTATATGCATAAAATATAAGGAATTAAACCTGAACTCAGCAAAATATAAGATAATGGTTACCAGAGGGAATAAAGGTGGAAAGAAGAGATTAGGGTGGTTTTGTGGAAGGAAAAACAGGAGAAAAAAAATTGGAATTTTTTTTTTTTAAAATATGGCCAAAGGTGGCAAGGAGTAGCAAATGACTATTCAGAAAGAAAATGAAATTTTTAAATATCTAGTCAATATTTTCTACCATTCTAGCAGGCTAAGCATTTTAAAGATGATCATTCTCTGAATTGGTTGTGTGTAATTAAATTAGTATTTTCATAAGTTGCCCACAGTGGAAGAGTTGGCAAAACTTTCTGGAGGAAAGTTTAGGCTCTAGTTCTAAGTGCTTTCCACCCAGTAATTTCATTTCTAGGAATTTATCCAAAGGACAGAATTATAAAGAATCTTTGAAGTATATTCATTAAAATATTATTTGTATCAGTAAAAATTGGACACAACACAAATGCCAAAAATTTGAGGTTGGCAAAATAAATTACGCTACATCTGCAGGACAAACAACTATGTAGCTAATTATAAAAAATAGGCCTTCTGAGGTCTATTTAATGATATGGGCAAATGCATAAGTATAATGTTAGCTTAAAATGCAAGACATAAAACCACATGTGTAAAATAATCCTGTTTTTTGTTTTGAAAGATATTCATTGTGTTTCTCTGTAATCTTACTTATATGCAAAATATGTAAAACTTTTGTTTTTAAAAAAATGGAAGGAAATGTGTCAAAATATTAGGATTGGCAATATTTTAATTTACTGTTATATGCCCCTTTTTGTCTATTCTGGTAAAGCAGTAGACACTGTTTTTAAAAGATGAGCTGGTGCCACATGAGCTGGTCTCTGCATTACCTTCTGGTTGCTGCAGAGAAAAGTTTTGTTTTGCTCGTTGCTACTGAGTGTTATTTTTCTCCTAACCTTTGCTCTCTTTCCTCACTGTTGGCTTCCAGATGTCTGATTTAACCAAGTTCAGCACACACGACAAAATGTGCATTTTTCCCTCTAGCTTGGGCAGAATTCAGAAACTACATCCAGGCTGCCAATCTGATAGAGTCAGCACCAACATGAATGTCAAACCAAATCTCTTAGCATAATGCAAGATAGTTCAATGGGGAATTTAAAGATTTTGTAAACAAAACCAAGGATTGCGCTTAAAATAGGGTGAGAATTTGAGAGCCAACTGCTGGCTCTCTATACCTCTGGCTGTTTCTGCCTAGTTCTGCTTTGTGAATTTAGAAGACCAGAAAGGGAGATGAAAGAGAATTCTTCCAGCCCCACTAAAGGTTTTGCTGATCTTTGGTTGAAAATGATACAGTTTTAACTTTCAGTGGTTCTTTGGTATGTGGTATATAAGTCGGCTGGAAAAAATGTTTGGGTACATGAAGACATAATCTATTGATTATGAAATGATGAAGATAGTTTTCTAAATGTGAAACTTGTTTAATAATGTATTTTGGTCATTTAGAATTTTAGAAGAAGTAGTCCATATTGCATTCCTCTTCTCTTTCTTAAACTTGGATCAATTTTCTCTTGGATGAAGTTTAAAATAATAAAAACTGAGAAACCATTTACTCAGTACTTCCTGTTGCATAGCAATCTAAACAAACAAGCTCCTTTCCTCTGTTAATAACTTCCAGTAAAACAAATCACAAAGGTTTTGTTTAAAAAAGATTTCTAAGCCTCTCTCTTCATTTTTTTAAAGCTTCCATTAAAAATATATAGAGGCCAAAGATTGCAGGCAAAAATACTCAATTAACTTTGAAGCTACTACAGGACTTTAAAAACTTTCTTGTTGTTTGTGAGATCAGAGTGGCTGTGTGGGACCCCTAATTACTAAGCCAACCAAAACAGGGAAAAAAAATATATGAAGTAATAATAATCACCAAGTGTTCAGTGTCATCTGTGTGCCAGATACTGTGCCATATAAATTATCTAACACCACAACAAACCACTTGCAGTGGAAATCTTCCATGTATGTCCCTAGAGTCCATTCTCTACTCTTACTTTTCCATTCTGCAATCTATTTGGGACAAGACTATATAGACTACAGGGCTCCCTTGCCCAAGGGTATTAAGATTAGGAAGAGGGAAGGAAAAAATGTGGTATTTATTTTCCTGAATTTTTTCTCTGCTGATTACAACAGGTTGACTTTGTCTCTCCATCAAGAGTCACAGATCCTTCCAGGAAGACCTCCCTGAGTGCAGGAATTGTTCCTTGACCTCTATTTATTTGGGTCTTATGGCAACAAGAGCTCCTTGCTATTGTTGGCCCCAGAGAATGACCCAGCCCCCAATGGTAGAGTCAAGCTCAACCTAGATCTCCGTAAATAAAATCTTTATTGGTGTTCATGGCTACCCCTTTTCATATGCCATCTATTTCCTGCTTTCTCATTATCTTTTACTTTCTACCTCATTTTAAATACTCTTGCAAAGCAAATCTCCCTAAAACACTGTTAAGATACTGAACTGACCCCTCTAGGGCCCAGAGAAATATACTCAAACTTTCAATCTTTAGATTTTTCTGAGTTTTTCATTTGATCAACTAGTTTGTCTCCACTTTTTAGAGAAACGGTTCAATTTCCTACTTCCACATGATTATTCCTATAGTAACCAACACTATGTTATCAATTTTCAGAATCACACTCAACCAGTAAGATTCTTTTCCAACCCAAACTTTTCCAGTTAGCCTTTCTTCCCTAATGTTCCATTTAGAAAGTGTTCCTAAGCAATTTATTGATAAATCAATAGACATCATCTTGACATATATTCACTAATGTTTTAGAAATATAATTTGACTTTGAAAAATCATGCTTTGGCACCAAATAGTTTTGTCCTCAACTATAAGTTCTGTGAAAACTGAAGACTTGCACAAATAATAACCAAGCAGATCCTCCCTCTACTTAAAAATGATATTGTGATACTTAAATTATATTGTGAGGATTAAATTAACATAGAAAATACTCTTATTACAGGCTATAATAGATAAATATTATACTTTTATTTTTTTCTTTTCCAAACAGGACTCAAAATTAATGTTTATTTACTGTTTATTATTTGTCAAGGATTTCTATAAGAATTTTGCAAATATTAATTTACTGACAACAATGAAATGTACTATTCTCCCTATATTTCATATGTAGAAACTGAGATTAAAAAAAGAGGATACATAACCAAACTAGCAAAATGGGGTGCCCCTTGCTTTGCTTATGAGAGGAACATCACAGTTAACCAGAGGGACATTATACCCAGAGACTCCCATGACTTGGAGTGGAATTAGAACATCTTAAGAACATCAGAGAGCAACAAAATCTGCTCTAAGGAGAACAAAAAGTCCTGCTCATAGAATAGGAAGTGGGTGGAAGAAATGCCTAGAGATTGTGGTCTAGGGCTGGGGAAATAGATAGCAGGAATGCTGGTTCAATAAGGGACACTCAAGGAGGGGAAACAAAATGGTATGGAGGCACACACACTTGACTGAAAAGAAACATGTGTAGAGAGCTGGATGTTCACCATAGACTGGATTCCCAGAAAAGAGTAGAGATGGTGTTCTGGACTACATACCCTCTACTCTTCAATACAGTTACTGACCTTATGAAGTAAACTGCCAATACAAAGACCATAGAGCCTCAGAATTGGAGTGCCAGAAACAAAGGAGTTTGGTGGTGCCACAAACACAACCCAGTCTTTCACTCCCAGCAATTCACACCAGCAGCTGGACACCTCCAGGACCTGTCCACATTCTGCTGACTCAGCAACTGAAAAAACAAAAACAGATATCAATATAATCAGGAGGCAACAAAGCCCCAAAATAAAAAAATAAATAAGTAAAATGAAAGAGAACCATAATACCATTGGCAGAAAAAGGAAGAATAGCTTAACCCTTTAAGTTACTAATACATATGAAATTTAAAGCAACAAAATCATCAAACAAAAAAATTATAACACATAGTACCTTAAAACACTCTACAGAATTCAGTCACAAACATGGAAGATAATATCTCTGTATCAGATAGTTTAAAATTGCTATAATGAAGAAAATCAATGAGATTGAACAAAACGTAGAAAAGAAACTCAAAAGTGATAAAACTTTATAAAAACAAATCAAGAAACAAAAAAATTGAGGAAAATGAATGAGTTCTAAAATAAAATTAATGAGCAGAAGATAGACATTGAAGCTTTAAATATGATCGATGATCTTGCAAAAATACACAAAGGACCCAGATGGGAAAAGAACAATAAGATTTTTTTTTTAAACTATGAGAGCTAACTGATTCTGTCAGGAAGCCAATATAAGGATATTAAATATCCCAGAAGGGGAAGAAAAAGAGAGGGGAGAGGATTGAGGAGAGAGCATGTTCAAATATGTAATAGAAGAAAATTTCCCAAACCTGGAAAAGGGACTAAATATACAATGTTATGAAGTTAAATGACAGCCTGGTTCTCTAAATGCAATGAGAACTATACATAACACTCAAACTACAAAGAGTTCAAGATAAAGAAAAAATATTAAAATTGGTTACAAAAAAATACAGGTAATTTATAAAATTACTCTCATTATGCTTTCATCAGATACTTCTATAGAAACTTTACAGGAAAGAAGAAAATAGAATGAAACACTGAACACTCAATGATAAAAACTATAAGCCAAAAAGAATATATCCTGCAAGACTCTCTTTCAGAAAGGACTAATGTCTTCCCAGACAAGTAGAAGGTCAAGGAGTTTGCTGAAACTAGAACTAGAACTCTCCTACAAGAAGTATTGAAAGAATCTCTCCTATATAAATGAAAGAAAATTCACACACAAAAAAATATCTGGAAATAGAGCAAGAATTTTTAAGATAAAATGGCAATGGCAAGCCTTTATAAATCAATACTAACCTAAAAGTAAATGTACTCAACTCATGAATCAAAAGAGAGAGTAGCTGGTTGGATTTGAAATCAGAAGTGAATTTTATGTTGTCTGAGTTCCAAATATAAATATAGGCTCAAAGTAAAATAACCCTACAAGCAAATGTGGACCCTGACCCTATCAAAGGCAGCAATAATTGTTAGATAAAATAAATTTCTAGTCAAAAAAGAATTTTGCACACAGGAGCAGGAGCAGAATGGACATTACATAATGATTCAGGGATCAACATCAGGAAGACATAAAATAAAACTCATCTATATATAGGAGTCAAATAAAGCAGCATAAAATATGTAAAACAATTAACAAACCTACAACAGACATTGAAAGCAACACAACAGGAGTAGGGACTTCAGCATTCCACTTATTTGAATGGATAGGTCTAAGAAACAAAAAGTCAACATTGAAACAGCAGCCTTTAATGAGAAATTATACCAAAAAGGATTAACAGATATTTTTAGAACATGGCACATCCCCCCGCCCCACTCCAAATCTCAGAACATATTCTTTTCAAGTGTACATGGAATATTCTTGAGGATAAAACCATATATTAGATCATAAAATAAGTATCAAAAATTTCATAATGATAGAAATTATATCAAATATCTTCTCTGATCACAATGGTTTAAAACAAGAAATCAACCACAAAGAGAAAGTAGGGTAAACCTCAAATTGTGGAAACTAAATATTATATTACTAAAACACTATTGGATTAAGAAGGAATTTCAAAGGAGGAATTAGAAAGTATCTGGAGACAAATGAAAATGAAGATGCAATTACCAGAACCTATGGGGAAGAGTATATAAGGAGGTAGATATGACCATTTCAAAAATTCCAAATGAACTAATACTAATCCTTTTTTTATTATTATTTTTAAAGATTTATTTATTTATGCATACAAGCACTGGGGTACAGGCTAGAGGTGTGGGTGGTGAGAGGATCCACCAGAGACAGAGTGGGGAACAGAACAGGCAGATCTACTGAAATACACTGCTGAGGGGAGCAGCCGGCAAGGCAGGAGAGGTCTGCCAAGCCATATGGGTCACCTCTCCATCCGGAGGCAGGGATGGAACTCATGCTACAGTGTCTGTGGTTTGCTTCATAGTGTGTTGCTTAACCCATTGCACCACTAGGGAGGCCCCATAATACTAATCATAGAATAGTAGAAGAATAGATACATTTTATGAGGCTGACATTACTTAACTACCCAAATCAGACAAAAATATAACAAAAATTAAAACTATAGACAAATTTATTTGATGAACATAGATACAAAAATCTTCAATAAAATCATAGCAAAGCAAATTCAATAATATATTAAAGGAATTGCATATCATGGGCCCGTCCTGGTGGCACAGTAAAATCATATATGACAACCTTCATTATATTTACAACATAATGGTGAAGAACTGATAATTTTCCCTCTAAAATCAGATATAAAACAAGGATATCCACTTTCACTCTACTATTCAGTGTAGAATTGGAAGTCTCTAAAGCAAGTAGGAAAGAGAGATATATAAAATGATTCAATTGAGGGGGAAAAAAATAAAGCTATCACTATTTACAGATATATGAAAATATAAAAGGAAAACTCTAAATACAAAATTAAAAAAACTGTTAAAGCAATAAAGTAGTTTATGTTTAGTTTAGTAATATGGCAAGTCACAAAAATCAATATATAAAATTGGCTGCTTTCCTATTATACAAAAAAAATTAACTAGAAGAGAAATAAATCAAGGAAACATAAAAAAGTAAGTGAAAGATCTGTACAATAAAACTATAAGACATTTATTAAAAGAAAGAGAAGATAGTCTTTGAGTGTCGGAAAGGACGGTGGCAGAGTGAAAGTAGCTGTGCTCACCTCCTCCACAAACTTGCAGCTAGACCGCAGAATTAAAAAAGACCAATAGCTCCTGAGGAAAACAGACAATTACAGAACATGCTAGGACTAATGTCCAGAGGAAGGGGAACCCAGTGAGAAGTGAAATAAGCCAAGAAAATAGCCCACACAGGTAGTTTGATGGGTCCTGTAAAACAAGAGTGAAACTGGCAAGGCCTTTACTCAGTAACCCATTGCAGATCTAAGTGAGCTCTGGGACAAGTTCCAGAAGCAGACCTGCCATAGCAGGTCTCCACAAGCCTTGGTGCATTCTCAGCAGCTCTAGGAAATGATTTGGAAGCAGGCCTGCCACAGCAGGCCTCCATAGATGTTGGTACAGCATTGGAGGAGCCATAATCATGGGGCAGTCCCAGTCAAACTCATCCACACCAAAACCTAAATCTATCCAAGTTCCTTCCAACCCTGCAGAATCAGCAAATACAAAATACATCTGACTACATAAAGAAGCCAGCAAAGGCCAAATTAGGAACTATAGACAAGGAGAGGGTGGAATTTGTATTTGAAACACTCAAAGATTAAAAACTGCTGGACAAGAATGCTTAATCTTGCAAGTCACTCCTTTATATACTAGGGAGAAATAAAGGTCTTCCCAGACAAGCAAAACCTGAAGGAATTCACAAACACTAAACTATAGGAAATGTTGAAGAAATCTTATTGAGTCAAAGGAAGAAAACCCACAAAAAGTAAATAAGGAAAGATAGAACCAGAAAACTAAAGACAAAAAGGCAGTAGCAAATCTCTATATATCAACAATCTAAATATAAATTCACTTGCCTCATGAACCAAATAAAGAGTGGGTAGTTGCATTAGAAAATAAAACCCCTTTCTGTTGTCTCCAGAAAAATGTGAGCTTCAAATATAAACATAGGTTCAAAGGAAATGGTTAGAAAGCAATGCAACATGGAAATGCAACCCGAAAAAATGCAGGGTTAGCCATACTTACATCTGATAAGATAAAAATCCATTTAGAAAAGGTAATAAGAGACTGGGAAGGACATCATATTATGAATAAAATATCAATATAGCAGGAAGACATAACACTCATAACTTTCTGCACCAAACTGGAGTATCAAAAAATAATACAACTATTAACAAACCTAAAAAATTATTGGTCACACAGTGATAAGGGACAATACTCATATCGAAGGACAGGTTAACCAGACAGAAAACTAGTAAAGAACAATAGCCTTAAAGGAGAAAGTAGGTCACATGGGCTTACTAAACATTTATGGGGCACTCTACCTTACAAAATATAAATGTAGATTCTTCTCACATACACATGGAACATTTTACATGATAGACAATATGTTGAGTCACAAAGTGAGTGTCAACAAATTAATGAAGATTGACTATATCAAGATCTTTTCTGATCATAATGGCATTAAACTAGAAATTAATCTCAAAAGAAAAGGGGAAAACATCTAATATGTGAGAATGAGTAATACAATCCTGAATGACTGGGTTAGTGAGGAAACCAAGGAAGAAATTTAATACCTGGAGACAAATGCGAATGAAGATATGACCTACCAGAACTTCGCAAAAGCAGTAGGAAGTATATTGCAATTCAGGTGAACATCAAGATAATCTAACATTGTACCTTATGAAGCCAAAAAAGAACAAATGAAACTAAAAGGAGGGAAATAATACAAAACAGATAATTCAAAAGATCATAAACCAAAAGCTTGTTCTTTGAAAAACAAAATAGACAAAACTCTAGCTAGACTAAGAAAAAAAGGGTGAAAACTAATAAGTTACTAGAGTCATCTCAGAAATACATAGGATTGTAATATGAATATCTTTATGCCAACAAATTATATACACTGCTGTTTGCTGCAGCACTATTGACAATAGTCAAGCCATGGAACCATCTAAGGACAGATGATTAAGATGTGGCATACATACATAATGGAATACGTAGTGGCAGGAAGGCACAGAGTAATTTTCTCTATGATCCAGGCAGATGGGTAAAGGAGAAGTCCTGAAATCCTCAGTGGCTTTTCCAGGGTTTTATTGATCTTTTTACATCATCTGTAATGGGGCAACCAGGTACAGAGCTGGCAGGCCTCCTGGCCCCCCATGAATCTTCACTCTCTGGGGACTCTTCGGAGGTCTCTTGTGCCTCTGCTTCTCTGCTGCAGCTGCTGCTGCTTCTGCTACTGGCACTACTGCCCCTGGCATCCCCGTGACACAGCCCAGGTGTGCCCACCTAAGCATGCCCATACCCTGCTCCAGATGCCCACCATCAGGCATGCGTGCAGCACCGCAGGGGTCTATCATTGACACTAATGGCAGGAGGGTGGAAAAACCTGGTAACTTCCATTTACCCTATATATGCTACTCAGTTATTTAAAAAAAAGATGAAATATTGCCATTTGTGACAACATAGATGGAATTGGAGTGGACTATCCAAAGCACATTAAGTCAGCAAATTGACAAATATTTCACAAATATGTGGAATGTAGAGAAATAAGAAACAGTCTAAGCTGAACTAAAACAAATTATAGGATATTGACTATAGAATTGAGGTCACCAGATGGGGAGTGTAAGGGGTGAAGAACAGAAGAGTCCACTGGAGTGTGGTAGAGGATTGTGTTTGCTTCAAATGTGATAGCACACATTTGAAGAGGTATGAAATTATACCTCTGAATCATATATTGTGTTGTAAATCAGTGCTACCTCATTTAAAAAAAATAATGCAATTAATAATAAAAACAATTTCTGATTTTCACAAGATCTTTCATAATGTCTTACATATAGTCAGTTTTTAATAAATGTGATTTAACTGCATTAGGCAGGGGCAATTAAGCTAGTGTAGCAATAGGCAAAGGCTGGAAAAATGCATATGCTCAAGGCAGCAGCTGTTTCCAGGAATGGAGCTGTAATGTGTGCAGCTGAGAAAGAGTAAGAAAGCCAGGTCCTGGCAACAGAGGAATGTGGCTGCTGCTGGAGACAGGGCAGCCAGCTGGGGTGAGGCAAGAAAGAGAACCTAAGCTGGGAGGCCAGCATTGGTGGAAAGCAAAACAAATGTAGCCTGAATTCCTCTTAGCAATCTTGCAGGCCTGAGGAGACAGTAACTTTCACTTTGTCCTTTGGTTACACTACTCAAACATCTTTAAAAACACTTAGCCTCAAAGTGATAGGTCCTTTCCTGCTGCCTTACCTGAGCCAGCAAAGTCAGGACTTTCTGGGATTACTTTTAAACACCCACATCCCAGGAATTATTCTCCACCAACACAAGTGTCACTCACTCCAAGTCTGGGACATATGGCTGAGCATCTGGCGGGGGTGGGGGGTGGGTAGGTGGTGTGTGTGTAGGGAGGGAGATAGGGTGGAAGGGTGGGGGTGGTGGCCAAATCAGACAGGAAGGCTGGTGAGCAGCACATGCTTTCATTATAATAGATGTGTCACAATAAATCATTTTGTAACGATCCCATCCCCTTCTCTCTGCATATCAAAACATAAAGGAAAATGAATTACCCCTAGAACTATAATGCTGTTTGAATATGCCAAAGTTTGTGCCTGCAACACTTACTGACATTTCTTTAAATATCTTTTTAATATCTTGGCCAGGTCAAGCATACCAATAGCATTACAGAGCCTACAAATCAATGCCCCAGCTGTTTTGGTTTTTTAATAAAACTGAATGTGATCCCTGTTAAATGATTGCCTTCCGCCCCCTCATTTTCTACAGGGCTTTCAGAAAGCAGCATGAAGCCAGGACTTGGCTCAGAGTAGCTGTTTTTTCTTTTGGGGGGTGGGGAGGAAAGGGGAGTGGAGGATGGCGGCTAGAAATCAAACATTTGCAGAAAACTTTCATGATCTTTGCCTAGTTCCCTGCCTCACAAATACAGATCTGATGAGCTATAGGATTCTCAAGACCAGTTTGTGGTTTGCTGCTGTTTTTTTCAAGAATGAATTTAATAAAATGTTGATGAAAAGTCTCAAGGTTTCAACTTCTGAAAAATCATTGGATTCTCCATCTGGGAGCAGTCTAAGTGATTTATTCATAATTTTATTAGGGAGCTTTTTCCAGGGAAATTCTTTGTATCTGATTAGCAACATAATGGAAATTTAAAAAAGCTTCTACCTGGAATTCAACCATATGGAGGGGCCTTTTGCCCGCTAGAAAATAGAATATGTAAAACTGTCATCATCAGTAACCATCTTGACCACTGGACATTATAGTCCCCAATGACAAAAGGAACTCCTCATGCAAATAGGGAGGTGTTTCTGTCAAATTTGAGGTCCCAGGAGAAAAAAACCCAATATAAGTGCCTATAAATCAGAGTTTTATAATGATAGTAAGTGACTGTTAGTAGGTCAACTGTGACACCACAGTAAACGGTCAAGTTTCTTCGAGGATGAACCCATCCTCAAAAAGAATCCATGGGGACTCTTAGTGACTTTTAGAAATTATAGTACCTCCATCCAAAAAGTCTTGTCTGCTTTTACAGTATATTACTTTTATTCTGTGTACTTTGAAAAAAAAGGTCTAAGTATTTTTCCTTCCAATATTTTTCCTGGGCTACATTAGTGCAAGCCTGTGTTTTCCCTGGGCTTGTGAAACCACAAGCCAAATTAAGACAAATGGGGAATTGGAGCCTCAGCTGAACCTCCAGAGAGACCTCCTCCCACCGACTTTCCCACCCCTGACTGCTCACAAACCAGCAACTGAAATCTGTCCCCCAACCCCCCACACACCTCCTTTTTTCCTGACCACAGGCAAGAAGCTGTCTCTTTGGTTCTCTGAAAGTTATCCATTTCTGAATTTTGCCCTTAACCACAGTGAAGGAAAGGGAATAGCTGAGGTCAGGAAATATGGAAAGAATGTTAACAATTTACCACTAAAATATACATTTTGAATATTTTCAGCAAGTATAATCTCCACGTTGAACTTCTAATTCTAGATTTCTCCTTTCATATGACCATCTTCACATTTGTGTATGCCCGTCTCAGCTTCAATTCATTCCTTCTTGAATGAATTCTCTGTGAAATGTAGGGCTAATTAAATATAGACAAATTGGGGCTCCAAGTTTCCCTCCCTGTTCAACATTTGGCTGCACTGATTATAAATGTTGAAGTGGTTAGGTTAAAACAGTTGTCTTTTGCATGAGCCAATGCATAAATATCGTAAGAGATTTTAACAGGCATAAAAAGAGAAGTGAAAATACATACAGGTATTCTCAAATTTAATCAGCTTTAATCAAACAGCTATTTCTGTTAACAGAACGACAAAGTCATAAGTACTTTTGCTTTAAAACTGTCACTGAGCATCTCCTCTCTGGGCCGCTCCAATGTCTAAGCAAGCTCCCTGTGTCTCTTTTAACAAATCTATCTTTTCCAAACACACTTCCTTCTGCCCACTTGTGTCTTTTTAAAATAATAAACCTGCCCTTTTGGATATTAAAAAAAATTATCATTGAATGTTTGCATTCGAAAGGAGCTTGGAGATCCTCTTATTCAAAATTTCACTTTAGATAGGACACGATTAAAAATAATTTTTGCCAGTGTAATCCTAACAACCCTAAAATATATTTTATATATCTATGTAAAATATATAAAATATTATATATTTATACATTATACATATTTTATATATTTTATATATATATCAAATACTCCTGTTTTGCAGATGAGAAACTGAGGACCAGAGAGATGAAAAAACTTGCCCAAGGTGAAGTGGTAGAGGCAGGATTCAAAATCAGGTACTCATGTTCCTCATACAAACATCAGGTTAGCGAACCCCCAAGGACTTGATCCTTTGTTTTTGAAAACTAGGGTCTTCACCCTGCTCTGGGGCAAGTTGGATGGCTACTGCCTCCCTGGATTAATCTGTCTCTTCCTTATGGCAGACTCCACTACAGCACCCCTCAACCCTCCCCTGCCCACCCCTGCACCACTACCCCTGCCCCCCCTCCCCCATACACACACTAACTAGCCTCAGGTTGGCCTGCAGTGGCTGTCATGATCCAAGATGAATCTGCTTTGGTCCCAAAGGCTATAGCCAGTGTGTCCCCGACATGCACGCCGGGCTGCATCTGTTGCTAATGGGATTTCCAGATTTGATGAGCCCCACTTGGCAGCCTTACATATCCATGAATCTAATGTGTATAGTCCTGTTCCTCAGCTTTTCCAACTTGGCAAAAAAAAAGTGGTGTTGACTGTGGTCAGGTTATGTCTGAGGGCAGATGCTATGAAAGAACTGGCCCTCTTTATTCAGAAGTGACAAATAAATGCAGATCACTACTTTGTTTTCTCTGTAGAGACCTTACACTGTGCATTCAACTTTGAAAACCAGAAAATGGTTAAGTGGAAGAATAACGTGTGGTAAAGTCCTCTTATTATTTTACCTGTGACCAGACTTTGGCCTTTCTTAGCTACAGACAACCATTCTGTATCCCAACACACACACCTTTCTTTTAGAGAATTATCTTTCCCTCATGGTATGAGATCTTAGTACTCACAAGTCCAAGTACCCACTTTTCACTCTGGAACCTTAAGGAGGAGAATCCGCTCCCATATTGGTGAATCATATGAGAGCAGAAGGGAACCTAAAACATAGAAATTACTCAATATTTGTCCTTCTATGTAACTTTTTAAAATTTATTCTTGTCTGGAGCCTCCCAGGTTGAGTGCTGCACTGTGAAGCATCCGTGGCACAGCAGCCACAGTGAGTTTGATCCTCGGCCACGGCAGGGACCCACATGGCACAGCAGACCTCTCCTGCCTTGCCCGTTGCTCCCCTCAGCAGTGTGTTTCAGTTAGTCTGCCTGTGCTGCTCCCCACTCTGTCTCTGGTGGATCCTCTCACTGCCCACACCTCTGGCCTGTACCCCAGCTCTTGTATACATAAATAAATAAATCTTTTAAAAAAAATGTTGCTTCAGGTTGTTAATCGGTACCACTTTTTGGAGAACTCTATCCTATGACATGTGACTAAGGTAGAACTTCAAATCCTTGGCTACACATGGAACCAAGTAACCTCAATGATTGGTGCAGGGATAGATATGTGACCCACAAAGATCCCATAATTATCATCCCTAGTTATTTTTTCTGCTTGAGCTATTAGGGAAAATGATTTCTGGTCTTTGGGACATTACAAAGTTACATACTTAGGGCAGCCAAGGTGTGGGGCAAACTTTGTTACAGCAGCGGAGACTGAGGTCAGCACAAACACTGTGATCAGCAGTGGGCATGAGGCAGTAGGTGGTATAAAACCAGTGGCAGATGAAATGCTGGTTACAGAGAGCTTTGGGTTACATTTAGGAAAATGAAGCTCCATGAAGTTGGCTTTAGCACTATCAAGATGGTTTCCTTATTCTCCTGCATGTCCTAAATAAACTTCAAACTCTTGTCTCAGTGTCTACCATCAGAACTGCTGCCTGTAATAAGGCCTGTTTACAAACTCTGCATTAAAAGAACCCTTCTACAGTCTCACTGAGCTTAACTAGCTATTGTTCTTACTAACCTTTGAGCTTTGCTACCATTAGCCTGGCAGCTCAAGAGGGAGCGCACACAGCAAAAGCTAGAAACCTGATATTGGCTACCCAATAAAAGGGACCAAACAAGAATTTCCGGCAATCTTGAAAAGCTGACTACGTGAGCCATGGATTACTTTTCTTCATTTCTAATCTCTGTACTATGTTTCAGGCTTCTAGAACATGTCACCTGCATTGAAGTTGACCTCCCTATTTGCAGTCTTGGACCCCTCAATTCTATTCAGACCACTCAATATAAAATTAATAATAAAGTGACCACCTATCACTTTTTTAATATAATCTCAAATACTTGGTAAACACTTGACATTGTTTATGATCTTAGAACTTGCTAATTTCTTCAGCCTTCTCCTCATCTCCATCCATCCCTTTTATTCTCAGTTCCAGAGCTACATCCTCCTTGAACTCACTCTTTTGCCTTTTTACCTTTTCATTAACTTCTTTACCCTCACCCTGTTGTCTCTCTCGTTCTTTAAGATTTAAGTCACTTCTTACAGGAAATTTTCCCTGAGTCCATGAGATTGAATTCACATCTATGTACTTTGTAGAGTATTTATTTTAAATTAAAGTGACCCTATACTTTGTCTCTAACTTGACTTTAAATTCCTTTAAAGTGACTGGCACATAGTTTGTGTACTAATGAATGTATGAGATTATAAGAAACAATGGGATCTTAATCTTCTATTCCCATAGCCAAAGCACAAAGCTGTATGGCAAAGGGAAACCATAGAATTGAACTAGAAACTTAAACAAAATGTAGATAAGGGGTCCCAACTGTTACAGGATGGGAAGAGGGGCACCTCAGAACCCCCAAAGCTGCTCTCTCTAAATGGGTTCTGTCATCTGCCGCATCAAGTCAAACTTAAAAGATCTTTAATGGAAAGGAAATTTAATACAATTAATAAACAATACAGAAAAGACAAAGAATATAGTTACTAAAGCAAGTATCCAAAGTTACGTATCCACCTCAAGGGTAGAAGTCCAGCCACATAGGATTGGTCCAAAGCAAGGCCAAAAAACCTGCCACAAGTCTAAAGTACCTTTCGGTGGAGACCCATAGAAAAGGATCAGAAAGGGTCAGATGAACCTGGGAGGAAAAGAGCGAAATCAAAATCAAGATAAAAGCTGCCATTGGTAAGCTCCCCACAGGTCTCTCACCTGCATCTGTTTCAACCAGTCCAGGACCAAAAAGACAAGTGCAGTTTCTTCACATTGTTAGGAAGAGGGGTAGTCCTAAATGGATTATGGCTGTGTGGACTCCAACCCCCACTCCAGACCATCAGTGTTCCAGAACCACAAATCCAATAAGATGATTATCAAAGAGTGGATCACTGGGACCTGAGGGTGGAGTTAAGCAGCCAGGCTGGCTATAAAACCGAGGTGAGCCTTGGGCACGCTCTCTTACTGAGGAGCCAGACCCCTTCCTTTGGGAGACATCTCTCTTCCTTTGTAGCCATCTCATTTAACTCGGAGCGAGCTCTCAATGCGCCATTGCTTAGATCTGGTAGGGTACTTGTGGATTTGTATCCCTTTCTTTTTCCTTTGGTGTTATTACTATTTTATTCCCCTTTCTTTCATAAAATAAAACGTGCTAATAACTTTTGCCACGTATACCTGGAGTTGGGACTTTAAAAGTCTTCTGAGCGCGCGGGTGGAGGACCCAGTGTGGGGAACCCATTTTATATTAGGGTTGCCCTGTAACAACATGTCTCTCTGCTCCACGTACCTCTTCCAGGTCTCCTTGCTGCTCTCCATGCTGCTTCCTTCCTTCTTCTCCAGTCTCCTCTCCACCTTATTCTCCCTGCTGCTCAGCTCCACCCTCCTTTGGGTGGGGCAGGAAACCTGGAACTTCCCCTTTTCCAGGGGACCTCCCTGTTACAACACCTTAATCATTTTCATTTTAGGCAATCCACAAACCCATCAGTCTTCATTCTGGAGCTTACAACCTTCCCCAGTAAATACTTTCACCTCTTTGAAAAACAAAACAAAACAAACTAATCTCTCTTAGGCTTAAAAAAAATTAAAAAACAAAACAAAAAACAAACAAAAATCCCAAAACACAGTCAAACTAAAACTTTTAGTGAGTAGTATTGTTAGGGGGAAGAATAGTCCTGAATGGATTACACAGATAGGTTTATGGACTCCAACCCCCCACTCCTGACCACCAATGTTCCAGAACCACAAATGCGATAATATGATTATCAAAGAGTGGATCACTGGGACCTGAGGGTGGAGTTAAGCAGCCAGGCTGGCTATAAAACAAGAGCGGTGAGCCTTGGAATCTCTCTTCCTTTGGAGCCATCTCACTTGATTCAGACAGCTCTCAATGCGCCATTGCATTCCAGCTTGGAAGATCTGGTAGGATATTTATGGATTTGTATCCCTCTCTTCCCTTGGTGTTATTTCTACTTTATTCCCCTTCTTTTATAAAATAAAAACCCTTTTAATAACTTTTGTCACATGTGCCTGAAGTTGGGACTTATTATAAAAGTCTTCTGAGCGAGCAGGTGAGGACCCAGTCAGGGAAACCCATTTTATATTAGGGTTGCCCTGTAACAGTATTAGAATCTTGGTTGGAAGTTCAGCAGTTGAAACTAGACAATGATCCCTTATCCCTTAAATTCTGCTAACAGGAGGAAAAGTAAGAAAATCAAGGTCACTTCCACCTTGCCCCACGGGCCAGCATTGATAGTGAATGACAATATATTTTGCATGAATTAAATAATGTTGATTTCTTTTTTGTCTCTCTTTTGAAAAACTTCCTTTCTTTAGGACACCCTGACATAAGCAAACAGAGTGCTGGAGGGCAACATCTAGTGGTTGAAAGAGCATTGGATTGACAGTAGGATTCAGGATAAATCACCTGACTTCTTGGTGCCCCCATTTATTTATCTGTAAATGGGAATAA
Organism: Galemys pyrenaicus; assembly: GCA_019455555.1. Lineage (NCBI taxonomy): Eukaryota > Metazoa > Chordata > Mammalia > Eulipotyphla > Talpidae > Galemys > Galemys pyrenaicus. Next base: position 13,534,843 of record JAGFMF010011830.1, read on the forward strand.
AGATAACAATTGAAACATTCATGCCTCTTGAGGATATGCCACAAAAGAAAGTGTTATAGAAACAATTTTTTTAAATTGTATTATTTTGTATTGCAGTAATGTTGATATACAAATCCATACATATTCAGAGGTTTAAGTTCACACCTCTTCAGGTGTAAATTACCACAGCACACCCACCACCAAGCACTTTAAGATTTAAGCTTTTTTTGAAAAAAGATTTATTTATTTATGCATATAAGCACTGGGGCACAGGCCAGAAGTGCAGGGGAACCAACAGGCAGATCAACTGAAACACACTGCTGAGGGGAGCAGTGGACAAGGCAGGAGAGATCTGCTGCACCATGTGGGTCACCCCCCTGGCTGGCAGCAGGGATCAAACTTGTGCTGCAGTGGCTATGGTTTGCTTCATAGTGCGTTGCTTAACCCTTGCGCCACAAGGGAGGCCCCAAGATTTAAGTTTAAATGTCTCTTCTCCAAGAAAAACAAACAAACGTTGTAAAGATAAATAGATTAATTAATAAATTAAAAAAATAGGAGTGATCACAAAAAATAAATAAATAATTGTCTTTTCTTAGAGGAAATTTTCCCTGAGCCCAAAAGATTGAATCTACATGTATGTACTTTGTAGAGTATTTATTTTAAATTAAAGTGATACTTTACCTTATCTGTCTCTAACTTGACTTTAAACTCCCTTAAAGTGACTGGCACATAGTTTGTGTACTAATGAATGTATGAGATTAGAAGACATAATGAAATCTTCTATTTCCGTAGCCAAAGCACAAGGCTGTATGGCAGGGATGGGCAAAGGGAAACCAGAGAATAGGACTGTAGGCCATTGGGTCCTTATACACTTTGCTCCCCATCCCTTTCCTTCTGGTAGCCTCAGTTCTACAGTCAGATTTTAAGAATTTGTTTTCATTTGTTTTTTTGTCTTTCTTTGTCGTGTTTCTTTATATTCCATAAATGAATGAAATAATCCAGTATTTGTCTTTCTGCTCCTGACTTATTTTACTTAGTACAATCTCCTCTAATTCCATCTATGTTGCTGCATATGACCAGATTACATCCTTTTTTAATAACTAACTAATATTCCTCTTCTTATTTTTTTATTTATACATATAAGAGCTGGGGTACATGCCAGAGGTGCCGGGGTGAGGGGGAGAGGGGAGGGCTGAGAGGATTCACCAGAAACAGAGTGGGGAGTAGAACAGGCAGAGCAATGGAAACACACTGCTGAGGGCAGCAGCAGGCGAGACAGGAGAGGTCTGCTATGCCACATGGGTCACCTCCCTTGCTGGCGGCAGGGATCGAACTCTTGCTGCAGTGCCTGCCAACAGCTTCATAGAGTGGTGCTTAACCCATTGCCCCACCAGGGAGGCCCCAATATTCCTTTTTAACGCACTCATCTGACCTTGGAAACTTAGTAAGTTTCCATAACTTGGTTATTTTAAGTAGTACTGTAATGAACACAAGAGTGCATATTTTCCTTCAAATTAGTGTAGAAAAACTTCGTAAAGTCAGGCATTCTGTATATATAAGGCAGCATTAACCTTGCCTATAATGGCTTATACATGAAAAGAAAGCAGGTAAACTGAATCAATAAGCATCAGATTTAGAAGAAGAATTTCTGAGCATAAGTCATGAAATCAGACTTTAAAACGCTGAAAAGCATGAGGGAAGCATAGGAATACTATTTTTTTTTGATACAATGAATTATTTTCAGTAAATTTCCCCTCACCAGTTGTGCTATAATGCTGTTGTATAGCCCAAGTGACTTTATGCAATGTCATACTGTGTTTAATGGTCCTTGTTTCAGCAATTTAATCATGATTGCAAAAAGAATTGCAGGAACTGAGGCTCCTCTTCCTTCCCATCAGAGAATAGATGTAGAATCTATTTTTATGTGGACCTTTGGTAGAAGTGTCTATTCGTAGTAGTTAGGATTGAACTCAGGATAATCACTGGGTATATGTGTAACTACATCCTCTTGTTATAGCAGACATCACCAATCGATCACCATGCCTTCCCATCCCTAAGCTTGGAGATGACCTCAGAATCCTCCCCAAGTTGCAACTTCATCAGACCAGGGTGAAATCCATTTGTCATGCCTCATCTAGGCACTGATCAGAAGCCCAGACTCCTTATGATCAAGCAGCTATTAGTTGATGCCCTAATGCCCTACTGAGAAATTTAAACAAGCAACTTATTTTGTGTTTGTACTGTGTTTAAAGCAAAGCAAACACAAGAGCAGAATTAAGCCAAATGCCTTGAGTTGTAATTCCAAAAAGTTTCTCTCTCCTCTTCCAGTCACATAGGGTATCCAATCAGCCTAATGCCATTAGCTGCTGGATCCAAACAACTGTGAAGAAGGGAAGGAAACCTGACACTTTAACTGGATGATGTTTATACAGATGCAGTTCCTTCCTTAGCATATTTGGTTAGGAGGAGCTCAGGAATGTGTAAATAAAGTGACATTGACACAGACCTTTAGGAACATTTGCAAGCCCCATGCTAACCCCACTCAGACGTTCCTAATCTTTATTGGGCATGGACCCTTTTGGCCCTCAGTGAAGTTTATGGACTCTCTGAGAATATTGTCTTTAAATAAGACAGTAAAAGAAAAACAGATTGAGTTACAAAGGAATCTATTTATATTGAAATAGAGTGATTGAATATTTTTTTTAAATCTGTGGTATAGTAATATATTTGCTTCTTTATTAAGAATTAAAAAAATATCTAACTACAGATCAAATAACTAGCATAATTTTACAATGGTAATAAAGGCAAATATTTTGAGAAACTGGAACAATTGAAAAGTTCTATTAAAGGATCTGTGATTTCTGTAAGATACTAAGTCACAGGTACTGACTGATTATACTACTGTGGTTTGTGACCGCATTTAAAAGTAAAATGTTGCTTAATTTCAAAAAGAGACTGGAAAAACAAAAAAGATAAATCCCCTTTTCCCCACATTCAATTAGCTCATGAACATTCTGGATCATGTCCAGGGATTCCAGTTACAAACCTCAGACTTAGGCAAATGTGAACATGGAGATCTCTGGGCTATGGGGTGGAGGTGGGGGACTCAGGGAGGAGGGACATTCCTTTTTCTAGTTATTCATTCAGAGAATACCTTATGTAAACAAAAAGGACCCTATATATTGCTTTGCTTTGGTGTGAGACCACTCAAGTGTGGTTGTTTTTTTTTTAAAGACAATCTTTTCTACTTTCAGAGATTTTTCCTTTAAGAGTTATACACAGTTTAAATATTCTCTGGTGTAGAATTGAGTTCTCCAGGGCAGATGTCAGGACGTGGGAGAACAAACAGGTTAAGTGACCTCACTTACTGGTCACCAAAACCTGCAGTGTCTGATTTCTATTGTTGGATTAAACCTCTGTTATTTATGGTCATGTTCTCCCACTGGTACATTGAAGGTGTAAGAAATTGAAAGCTCTCCTAGATCTGACCAAAACCGAAGTTCATGAAAGGAATCTTATACATTCAGGGGTTCCTGATGTGGAATTGATTCAACTTAGCACCTCACCTAGAACGTTTTGGTTTGCAGGCTTCTGCTGAGGAGACAGTATAGAACCAGAGGACCACCAAAACCCATCTGGTATTAGTGGGAACTCTATAGTAAATCAATGAAGGTCTGTTGGTGCCAGATATTAGTTTTGTGGTTGTCATTATATTAAATCAAATGAAATCATGGATATGTGGGAAGTATATGGGTGAGGTTGGGACCTGTGTTAACAAGAGATATTTTAGAAAGTATTGTCTTTGGGTGTGATAGCATCTGATATAACATTATAATTTCAACTCACATTAGAATTTACAGTGTAAGGGGATTATGCTTAGCGAAGCAAGTCAGAAGGCAAAAGAAAAATACCAGATGGTTCCTCCCTTAGGAGGAACATAAGGGAACCAAATGAGGATCAAG
>JAGFMF010011830.1:13539023-13550727 GCA_019455555.1 Galemys pyrenaicus
GTGAGATGGTGATGGGGAATACATGGGGATTACAATTAATGGCAAGTATATGTAAATTTTAAAATATTTTAATAAAAAAAATGAAAAAAAAAAAAAGAATTTACAGTGTATTCTTTCTGACAGTATTGAAGTTGATTTATTTCAATTACAATTTTATGTCTTTATTTATTCATAGATGATCACAGAAGGGCTCCCTAGAATTACTTAGTATAAGAAAAATAACTCCTGAGAGTACATCAAATTAAACATCTTCTAGCAATATGGAAAACAGCAAACAAATCTATCAATCCTACTTTATTATCTTACTTTGGGGTTCTCATTTGGCATTATTGATGATGACTGTTTCAGAAGTGGACTTTTGAGGCATTTTCTTTTCTTCCAGGTTTAAAAGATGTCTGGAATGTGGGGAATAAAAAGAATGAACAAAGAAAATTTTATAGAATTCCTTTGAAGACAGATAAGTAAAACATTTTTTAAATCAATGGGAATGTATTATTATTAAAATATGTATTTTTCTATTGCTTTTTTATTTATTTAAAAATAAATTTTTATTTAAAAATATTAGATATTTGTGTTTGTATATATGGATCTATTTTATTGTTTTTTAATGATTATATACTATGCCATAGTCTAAATGAAGGTATCATATTTTTTTAACCATTTCTCTTATGAATAGGCTTTTAGGCTGTTTGGCAGATTGGGTTTTTTGTTTGTTTGTTATGTTGCAATTTGAAACTCTACTATTATTCTATAAATAACACCAATACTCCATGGTGCATAGAGGCCATGGGGCAAGGCAATTTTGCTGGATGGTACCCCATCCCCAACAGGCCAGAGTACAGTATGGGCTGGGTAGGGGCCAGCCTTTTACCCCCTTTTGTATGTCGCTCTAGGATTCTAAATGGACCAATCAGTTTTGAGCTAAATAAACCAATCAGGTTTGAACAATTACAAAATGGACTCATAAGGTGGTTTGAGTTCTCCAGCTGTCACTCATTAATTTATTCAACTTGAAAATGGAAAATGAGCTTATTGGTGCCCAATGGTCCAATCAGATGCTTAGGACCTAAAACAGTACAATCAGACTTTCAGGGTGGGGGGTTCTGAACAAGATATATGGTAGAATGAGCAGCCAGTCTCTGAAGACAGAAGGGAGTGAGCAACCAGGAACCAAAAGTAGAAGGAAGTAAGCAGCTTGCCTCCAAGGAGAGAAACATTCATTGGTCCACCTTCAAAGAAGAAGTATTTAGCAGATGGCCTCCAAAAAGAGACAAGCATCGAACAGATGACCTCTTTGGGATTCACCATTTCTCCATAGACTTATACTTCTCTCTGGCCCTACCTCTGATATCACCTACACCCTCGGTCTTTGCCTGATGTCTCAATAGCTCACAAAAAGCTGTCCACAGCCTCTGGTTCTCTAGCACTACTTCCTGGTGCTTTTGCGTCTGTTGCTCTCTGGTCCAGCCTCTGGCCTGTTCTTCAGACTGCTGTAATGGACTGCTGCAGTAGCTTTTCTTTTGGACTCCCGGACACTGTGGATACTATCAGGCATGAGACAGACAGGTGGTCACTTGTGACTTTGGAAGCTATTTCTCCTCACCCCCCAATCTCTGGTTTGTTAAATAAATCCTGTCATTGTTAGACTGTGAGCCTAAGTGATCTTTGATTTTGCACATGGATGAGAGCCCACTGACAATGACCTGTCCCCATCCTTGGCAGTCCCTTGGTACTGTGGTAGCACTGTCTTTTGACCTGTGTTATCACTGTTGTAATTGTCCTCTCTGCACTGTTTTCTTTCTTTCTTTTTTTTTTCTTCAAGATTTATTTATTTATACATACATATACATACAAGAGCTGAGGTATAGGCCAGAGTCCAGGGCAGTAAGAGGATTCACCAGAGACAGAGTGGGAAGCAGCAAGGCAGGAGAGGTCTGATGTGACATGTGGGTCCCCTCCCTGGCTGGAGGCAGGGATCGAACTCGTGCTGCAGTGGCTTCATAGTGCGTTGTTTACCCCACTGCGCCATCAGGGAGGCCCCCAGCACTGTTTTAATTCCACTTCCTTTAAACTGCTGAAAAAAACCCACAAAAAACAAAAACACAACTTCTCTCTATATCCTGCCTCTTTCTCTGCTGGTATAAGAGAGAGGGGTGGGGAAATAGGAAAGGGCAAGAACACAATCCTTTTTTACCCACTGTTTCTCTCCTTGCCATTTCCCAACTGCGTGTCCATAGTACACAAAAAGAGAGCTCCCTCTGCTGGGAATGCACTTTCCTGCTTCCCTCTTCTTAAGTGTGTTTTCATCCTGAAAACATTTTATCTTCTTACCCCACCAATTTGGTAGTTTTCCCCTTTTTCTGTGCTCCCATGATCTTCTCTGATCCAATATTATTTTTAAGTTGAGGTATAATTGACACATAGCTTCACAGTTTCAGGTGCAATAGTTTTAGGCTCACGCATAATTATTTGGTATTTGTATATATTGTCAAACTATCAACATGGTAAATGTATTTAATGTCCATCTCCACAGATAGTTACAGCTTTTTTCTTATGATGAGAACTTTAAAATCTACTGTTACAAACTTTGAAATATACAGTTCAGTATTGTTAACCATAGTCAACATGCTATTTTCTATCATAGATTATAAAGTTACCTGTTTATACAGCTGACCCTAGGGGAGGAAAGGAACTTACGGTGTTCACATTGTATCTTCAGTACAAGAGACCATAATTACCTGTGACAGGGATCCACTGACTTGAACTGAAGGACTCCAGGTAAATAGTGCTTGACTTACTGTTACTTTTTTATTTAGTTAATTTTAAACTAATGTTGAAGACAAGAATACTAGGTTATGAATCATTTACGACATAGGAGCTCAGAGCAATGTGTATACACTAAGGATAGAACTACAAAAAGGTTAAAATAACCAATCTTACCTGCACTGGCCAGTCCCTCCTCTGACTTTCCACACACTTATAAGGAGGATTCATGAGGATCACTCTGATCTTGGCAGTAGGCTCCAGCAGACTGAAAAAGAGTAATACCTGTTCTACAGGTCCTAATTTTCTATTTTTAATTTTATTTAATTTTTTACTTGCATACTGTGAGATATCTCTCAGGAAGGTCACTCATTCAACCAGTTTCAGGAATGCACCATAACTGCCCATTCTGATGCTTCAGCTTAAGTCTGGTGGGAGCTTAAGGTTTTCCAGATGCCACTGCATTTATCCTATTTACACATGGAGTACCCCAGTAGGGTCGCAGCAGAGACTGTACAGCTGCATTTTTCAAAGCTGCTTGGCTACAGATGACAGAACGAGAAAGGTGAGAAGGGAAATAGAAGGGAATGAAGAATTCATTTGCAGTGGTTAATGGATCACACCTCAGGGTTGGTGCTGACATTCTGACTCTAATTTTAGATTATAAGATAGCTTAGATATCTGCTATTTAGTACTAGAGCTAAAGAATGACATGGAGGAATGGACTCTGTCTTATGTAAGCACAGTACATGCTAGTTCTATCCTCGCAACAGATTGCTGCTCCAATTCAGCATATCTAGAAATTCATGAGTAGACTGGCAACAGGCCACCATTTCCTACTCTGTTTTATACAGCCGACTAGTCAACTCTGATACCTATACAGTGACCTCAATAGTGAGGGAGAAGAGGGACAAGGAGAGGAGATAGTAGAGGACTGATGGACACATCATCCTCTCCTTCATTCTATAGAGAATCAAACTGACACCCAGAAAGATGAAGAGTGAGGCCAATCACTCAGCTGGTGACCTCTGAGAATTAAAGTTTCATTTGCATTAGTCTCTGCACTTATCTATACTCTGAATTTTGAGCAGATAGAATAGTTTTCTGCCACACTTCTCGTATAATCTGTATCCAGGGGAAGGATGCACTATTGCTGAAGTGCCTCCTCTACCTGGCTTTTCAGTTCAACTTATGTATTAGTTTCATTCTTTAACATCAAGTTTGTTTCCTTAACAACTCTAGATACCTCTGGGACAGACAGCACATTCTCACTGGGAACTGTTTCATTAAGTTTTTTCTGTAAAACTGATTGAGTAAAGTAATTTGTAGGCTAATAAGGGTCTAAGGAAGAGGTGTGTGTACATGTGCATATGAGCACTAAGGTTTCCAGAAGGACTACAGATGCCAAGAGGGAAGAGATGGCCCTGGGTTCACAGGTTTGCATTTACTTAGAGATAGGGCTGACATGGAATTTTTCCATTGAAAAGTCAAAGTCAAAGTGGTAAGGAAGCATCATAGTTCATCTCCCAGGCTGACTGCTCCCAGTGCTGTAAACTCCCACTGACCCAGATTCCTGCTAGCAACCCACAGTGAATGAGGCTATGTTGATGAGCGGATTAGTTCTTTGAAGTAGAAGATGACAGGGAAATGTGTCAACAACTCTCCAAAGTAGGCAGAGAGAGAGCATGCCTTTTGGGCAAGGTGTGTCCTGGGCTAATAGCTTATTTCTGGGTTCCTGAAATCACCTACTTGTTTACAGGCATTAACAAAGAGCTCCCTGTTTAATGTCTCCTCTCAAGGTCCATTGTCTAGTTCCCAAAGTAGGGAACTAGACAAACCTTAACAATTGTCCCATTCTGGTGGCTCTGTTTTATTTTATTTTTTATAATTTAATACTGTATGTGACCCAAGGATATAGATTCACACCTCTTTGGATAAATGTGGTGGATCTAATTTAATAGTTTGTTGTTGTTTTGGTTTTGCTTTTTTAATTTCCTTCTAAACATTGTCAGGTTTCCACATTTGTATTTCATTGGAATAGCTCAGACTGGAAAACAAGGAGCTTCTGAGCATGGTGGGAGGATTGCTAAAAGAAGTATGGTCCCTCTTTCTCTTTGTGTCCCTTATGAGGATGAATAAAAGAAATAATGTGTCCAAGACTTTCTGAGTTCCTTAGGGAGAAGGATTATGAATGCCCAGATTCTGTGGTTTATACAGGGCATTTAATAATACCACTAACAGACTTTCCTTTCCTTGACAGAATTTGATTATATGAATTTCCCAAAGGCCTCCTCTGAAATAGAATTTTCTAAAAGTCAACAAAAGTGGAAAACATTACCATCTTCCAATAATGACTGGCCCCAGGCAAGGTTCTTCTAAATCTGGGGGAGGGGCTGCATTTCCTATGGGACATGAAGAATTCTTCCTCCCTGGAAAGTCTCAAAGACTGGAGCGATAATGGGAAACACAAGAGTTTGACTACTGAGATTTAATAAGACCTGACATTTCTACGCCTAATCCTCATATATATTCCATTATGGGTGATTTTTCAAGACAGACCACCAAAACGAAACTCTCTTATGTACATGTGAGGGGGGGTGAAGGCAGGGCCAGAGGTGAGGGGAGGAGGAACTATAATCATTATAAAAATAAAAGCAATCAGAGATAATCCCAATGCACTTTTACAAAAGCCAGCCCTGATTTCTATTTCTCAAGAAATTCTCCCTTTATATTAGCTGCCAGGCTCCAGTGAAATCCTAAACTAAGTTCTTTATATGCTCAGAACATGAAATCGTATGTAAAACTAAACATCTGAGGAATAAATACATAAATGACATTGTGGAAATCTGAGAAAAAGAAGGATTGGTAAATCAAATCTTTGCAAAGTGTTTTAGACTGTTTGGTCTGGACAAGGGAGGCATTTTAGACTCCAGCTTCTATTTGGTTACTCAAGATATTCTTCAGTGGCTCTGATGGTAATATTAATCAATCAATCTTAAAAATTAAAAAACAAAAGCTGAGTATCTCCTACTTCTGACTATTAAAACTCATAGAAAATCAGGATTGTATTTACATTGGCCCAGTAAAGGAAAGATTATACTTCACCATACGGCTCCTCCAGTACCATCCACCCTCCAAATAGAATGAGTAATTTTGTACTATTTTTGGATGTCAGGAGTCTTTAAAACAAAGTGATAAATTAAAGTGGCTTCAGTAATGTAACAAAATGTTAAGCTGTTTTAAGACAAATGGAAAATGTGGTCTCAGTATACAAAGAATGAGTCAGCGATGGAAAGGTTTGGAGTCAGCTCTCAAATGAGTTCAAAGGAATTTCAGTCCATCAGTCTGGTATCAAATTTTGGAAACTCAACTGGGCTAAATATTGGGCCTGGTTATGATAAATTATTAAAGTGAAATTATATTTTTGTTTCTGAACCACCAGTTAGTTAATTGAGGATTCCTTGAAGGCAGGCATATTGTGTTTTTCCATGATATGACCCAACTTGCTTAGCTAAATATTTATCTCACATTGTACCCTTCTCCCAGATCATTCAAAATGTTAGGGGAAAAGGTAGTCCTGAATGGATTATGGCTGTGTGGACTCCAACCCCCACTCCAGACCATCAGTGTTCCAGAACCACAAATCCGATAACATGATTATCAAAGAGTGGATCACTGGGACCTGAGGGTGGAGTTAAGCAGCCAGGCTGGCTATAAAACCAGAGGTGAGCCTGGGGCTCGCTCTCTTACTGAGGAGCCAGACCCCTTCCTTTGGGAGACATCTCTCTTCCTTTGGAGCCATCTCATTCGACTCGGAGCCAGCTCTCAACACTTAGATCTGGTAGGGTATTTGTGGATTTGTATCCCTCTCTTTTTCCCTTGGTATTATTACTATTTTATTCCCCTTCTTTCATAAAATAAAACCTGTTAATAACTTTTGNCACATGTACCTGGAGTTGGGACTTTTTAAAAGTCTTCTGAGCACGCGGGTGGAGGACCCAGTGAGGGGAACCCATTTTATATTAGGGTTGCCCTGTAACAAAAACATTGTGCTTTTGGATACTTGTGGCATCATTGCCTCTCTCTAGGACTTTCCAACTCCAGGGCCTATGTTACTGCATCTCATTCAGCTAAATAATACATCTTGTACATCCTTCAAGGTACAACTAAATCCCTTTGTCATCCTTGATGATTTCAACCTATGCCTATGGCTTCTTTCTCACCTCCCCTATTGCACCAAGGGTCTGATCACAGAGAAATGTATAACTGAGCATTACGGGTAAGGGGGACATCCCAGGAGTCCCCCATATTATGGGCAAAGATCACACAGAAATGTATAACTGAGTATTAGGGATAAAGGGGACAGTCTTTCAGGAGTCCCCCATATTTGCTCATATTATGGGCAAAGACAGATTGCATATGCTTTGGTGATGCTGGGGGTTAAAGGAGATAGCAGAGAATGAGAGGAACATAGAGGAAGGAGGTGTTTAATCCAAGTCCAATTTCAGATCCCACTGCTTCCAAGCTTGTTAATATGGAACATATAAAATCATGTCCCAGAATCCCAGATTCCTGCCCTTTTAAAAGTCTTCATGCATTAAGGCATGTAATATCTGTAAAACAAAGTCATAAATTTGTGATAAACCATCTAGATTACAAGTGGCACACTGGAATAAGAAGGGTATGAAATAAAGGTGATTTCAGGCATGCTTTCTGAAGTAGGTTTCCCCAGTGATTCCCTCCACAACACTAGGTTCTTTCTTGTTATTTTTGCCCTGGATCAGTTTAGGCTTAGATAGGTATATGTACATGTGGGTGTCTGGCTCTCTCATAAGACTAGAGGCACTCAGGAAAGGGACATGATATTTTCAATTACTGTTGTGTCCCCATTTCAGAGGCGCTGCTTCATGAGCAGTGGAGCATAGCAGCGGTGTTGAAGCCAACTGACTTCAGCACGTGCAGATGTGGGTTGTTGAAGGACACTCTGAAGGTGGCAGCAGGCATTTCCCTCCCCTCTGCTTCTAGCAGGAGCAACCCCACTGTGGCTCCAGCAGCTGGCCCTGCATGCACTGGCTGCAGGCAACTCTCAAGCCATCTCAACAATGGGCAACTGCAGCTGATGCAAAGGTGGTGACAGTGTTGGTTACCTCACCCCAGGGAAAGCTAGCCCTGGGGTTCCAGAAGCAGAGGTGATCCCCCATTCCTGCAGTTCATGGTTCAGGGCCACTGGGAGGACCCATGCCCCAGTGCTGCTACAGGGTACCCTATATCATTACACCGGGACCCATGGGCCCATGGAGGGGCACTGTGCAGTGTGCCTCTGGCCCTATTAAGGTAGGCTCAGCTGTACCCCCCCACCCCGAACCCACCAGTACAGGAGCCTGCCCTGACCTCAATGCAGGTCAGGTATGGGCAAACACTGGAGTTTTCCCTTTTGAATCTGATGCCAGGATAATTCACAGACTGCAAGAACTTTGTAGACTTGCAGACCTCCATAGACTTCTAGAATTCTAGATCTCCAGGCCTCCCTAGACCTTCGTGGACAGCCAGCGGCTACACACGCTTTCAGTCCTACCTCTGCATTGCCTGGAAGGAGCACTATCAGCCTGAGCCTGGTGCTGCTTAAAAAGAGATGTTTGCAATTTGTTTATGCCAATAGTCCACACAAAGCTATTAGCTCCTGGTGACTAGTGCTGCTGGCACTACCGCCCAGTGCAGACTAGCACTGCAGACCAGGCACCAGCACTCTGTTTCCAGCCTCCGTTGAGAGTCACTTCTAATCCATTGAGAGTCCACTTCTAATCATCCAGCACCATCTCATCTGGCCCTGTTCAGTCCGGCATCCAGTACTGTCCAGTCTGTCTTTCAGACTGTTTTTGTGTGCAGCTGTAGTGCATCTCAGCAGCCCCACCTATGAGCACCTCCAGACACTTCCATGAACTGGGCCCTGGCCACTACTTTCTGGTGTGCCACCAGTTCCAGTTTCCTTCAAAAAACAACAAAAAAAAATTGTTTTTTTGTGTAGAAGAACTGGGGTACACGTCAGAGGTGTGGAGGATGATAGGATTCACCAGAGATAGAAGTAGAAAAGGTGGATTTACCAAAACGCACTGCTAAGGGGAGCAGTGAGCAAAACTTGAGAGATCTGCTGCGCCATGTGGGTCAGCTCCACGACCAGGGGTCGAACTCAGGCTGTAGTGGTGATAGCGCTGTGATTTAACCCCTAAGCCATTAGGGAGGTCCCCCTCCAGTTACTTTTTTTTAAAAAAAGAGTTATTTATTTATTTATTTATGCATACAAGAGCTGGGGTAGAGGCCAGTGGTATGTGAGGGGTGGTGAGAGGATTCACTAGAGACAGAGCAGGGAGCAGAACAGGTGGATTGACTGAGAACAGGTGGATATACTGCTGAGGGGAGTAGCGGGCAAGACAAGAGAGGTCTGCTGTGCCATATGTGGGTTAGCTCCCTGGCTGGGATGACACTCAAGCCACAGTGGCGATAGTGTGATAGCACTGAGACTTAACCCTTATGCCACTAGGGAGGCACCTGGTTCTTTTTGAAGAGATAGTGCCATCTAATATGAATGTCCTTTGTTTTGGACTGCTGGACATTGAGGATACTCTATGGGGTAAGAAAGCTGGTCACTTATGGTCTTAAAAACATTCCTTTTCTCCTATCTCTTGTTTGTTAATAAACTCCATTGTTGTTGCACCCTGAGTATGAATGTTTCTTGCAACTGAGTGCATGAATGAGAATGCACAAAGTGTGAATTGTCCCCCTCTTTGACACTATTTTCCCCCCAGGACTGAGCTCAGTGTCTCCATAAATGCCTGTGAGATAAATGATGAGTTCAATTTCAATGAAATAGAAGCATTTATTTTAATATTTCTCAATAAATTAATTGTTATGTATTGTTTATTTTTCCTTATATCATTGTGGTCCTCATAGCTCTCCTACCACCGTATCACCTATAAACCATCACCATATTCCCTTATGTACTTCCCTTTTGAGTCTCCTCCCTCCTACATCTTTGCTGTATGCTTCAGATTTATAGTCAGTTTGTTAGTTTTGACTTTTTCTTGACCTTTTGTTTGGTTTCTCTATATTCCACATATAAATGATACTATGTAATATTTATGTTTTTCCTTTTGACTTATTTCAGGTTACATAATCCCTTCCAGCTTCATCTACATTGCTACAAATGGCACAATACTGCCTCTTCTGATCACAGAATAACATTCCACTGTGGAAACATACCACAGCTTTTTGAATCATTTATCTATTTGGGGGCATTTGAGTTGTTTTCTAGAACTGAAATACACTGCTGAGGGGAGCAGCAGGTGAGGCAGAAGAGGTCCGCTGTGCCATGTGGGTCACCTCCCTGGCTGGGGATTGATCATGCTGCAGTGGCTGCCAACAGCTTCATAGTGCAGTGCTTAACGCCTTGCACTACCAAGAAGGCCCCATTCTAGAAGCATTTTAAAAAGTCTCAGGAAATGTGTTCTGGGAGAGGTATGTTATATAGAATTGGAGATATTTCTGGGATTTGTTGGTACACTTTATGTTTTGCCAGTGAGGATACTCCTCAATAATAACAACAGTTTCTGTAGCATATGCTCACCATCAAAAATCTTCTGAGGGGGTCCTCCATTTACAGTCATTAGCTTACTCATGGTTAGTTCAGCATAATGTATCATAATACAAAAATTTATTGAGCACTTTGTATTTCTTAATATTGCATGTATCTTGTCCTAATAACTTAACATGTATTGTTCAGAATTCTTCATAGAAACAAAATTGAATATAAACATACATATATATGAAGAGATTTATTGTAGAGAATTGCTTCACATGATTTTGGAAGCTGAGATATTCCAAGATCTAAATGTCATCAAGCTGGAAACCCAAGAGTGCCAAGGTTATAATTATTGTCCAATTTCAAATCTGAAGTCAGAAGACGATTGATATCCTAGTTCAAAGATGGGGAAAGGGAGGAAGAATAACAAGAAGAAGGAGGAAGATGAAGAAGAGAGAAGGAAGAAAAGGTATAGAAGGAAGAGAAAGAAAATAGGTGAATTGAACAAACTGATGTTAAGCATGGAAACTACAGATCAATAATAAAAACTCTTGAAAAACAAAGCCTAAGACCAGAAATGGCTTTAAGAATGATATTTACTGGGGCCTCCCTGGTGGCACAGTGGGTTAAGCAACACACTATGTAACAAACCGCAGCCACTGCAGCATGAGTTTGATCCCTGCTGCCACCTAGGAAAGTGACCCATATGGCGCAGACCTCTCCTGCTGCACCCCTCATCAGTGTACTTCAATTAATCTGCCTGTTCTGCTCCCTGCTCTGTCTCTAGCGAATCCTCTCATCACCCCTCCCCGACTCCCCACCCCTGCTTGCATGCATAAATAAATAAATCTTAAAAAAAAAAGAGTAATATTTACTGAACCTTTAAAGAACTAATGCTTGCACCTCCCTGGTGGCTCAGCAAGTTGAGCACCACACTGTGAAGCTTTTGAGGCATAGCAGTGCAGTTCGATCCCCTACCAGGGAAGGGACCCACATGGTGCAGCAAACTTCTCCTGCCTGGTCCACTGCTTCCCTCAGCAGTGTATTTCCGCAGGTCTGCCTGTTCTGCTCCCCTCTATGTCTCTGGTGAATCATCTCACCTCTTGCACCTCTGGTCAGTACCCCAGCTCTTCTATGCATAAATAAATAAATCTTAAAAAAAAGAAAACAGGGCCTCCCCTGGTGGCGCAGTGGGTTAAGCAACGCACTATGAAGCAAATCACAGCCACTGCAGCACGAGTTCGATCCCTGCTGCCGGCCAGGGAAGGGACCCACGTGGTGTGGCAGACCTCTCCTGCTGTGCCCGCTGCTCCCCTCAGCAGTGTACTTCTGTTGATCTGCCTGTTCTGCTCCCCGCTCTCTGTG
>JAGFMF010011830.1:13550777-13562808 GCA_019455555.1 Galemys pyrenaicus
TGCTCTCTGTGGTGAATCCTCTCACCACCCTCCCCCCACACCTCTGGCCTGTACCCCAGTGCTTGTATGCATAAATAAATAAATCTTTAAAAAAAAAACAAAAAAAAACTAATGTTTACTTATTCAAATTGTTTTTAAAAATACAAAAAGTAGGAATCTTCCCTAACATATTTGACAATGTTAACATTATGTTACAATCTAAACCAGACCAAGACAGCACAATAAAATTATAGACCAATATCTCTGATGAACATCAACGCAAAAATCTTCAGCAAATTACTAGCAAATTGAATTCAACAGTGTATTACTTGAGTTATACACCATAATCAAGTTGAATTTATCCCAGGGATGAAAAGACTGTTTAATATATAAAAATCATATATGTAAAAGGATAATTTGTCATATCAACAAAAGTAAATATAAAAGTCATATAATCAATAGAGGCAGAGATGATAAAAGCTCTAAACAAGATGGAAATAGAAGAAATCTGCCTCAGTATAACAGGCCATCTCTCACAAACCAACGGCCAAAATAATGCTTCATAATAAACTGAAATCTTTCCAAGAACAAGATAAGTATGTTACATTCTCACCACTTCTGTTTGAGTACTAGAAGTTTTAGAGTTAGAGATAACAAACACAGGAAATTAAGGAAGTCCAGGTAGAAAAAGAAGTAAAATTATCATTATTCACAGACAATATGTTATTATATACAGAAATCCTAGAGACTTCATTAAAAAATTGGTAGAAGCAATAAATAATATGGCAAACTAGCAAGTTATGAAATCAAAATAGCCTTTGAATATATAAAAAACAAACAAGAAACAAAATAAATTAAAATAAGTCAATTTTTTGTTTCAAAAATAATTAAATATCTTGGTATCTACCAAACTAAGGAGGTAAGGAAACTAATCACTACAAATTGTTACTAAAGGATTTAGATAGCAACTTAAGGAAATGAAAGGATATCTTATACTCATGGATGGAGAAGCAACATAATCAAAATGACATTCTGCCTAAAATGACACATGCATTTAAGATTGTCCTTATCAAAATACTAAGTTTTTTCAAGGAAATTGCACAAAAATATTGACATTTATATAGAACAACAAAAGACCTCAAATTGCAAAAGCAGCCCTGAGAATAAAAGGAGAGACATGGAGATATCACATTATCTGACTTTAAACTTTACTATGAAGTGACAATACCAAAAAGAGGATGATATTGGCACAAAAGTAGATACTTACACCAATGTAATATAATTGAGAGCCCAGAATAAATCAACATAAATACAAGCATCCAATCTACAATAAGTCAGTTATGACTATATGGTGGGGAAAAATATCCTTTCTAAAAAATGGTGTTGGAGAAATTGGAAAAACATAAATGAAAGAATAAAACACAAGCAAATACCATGCACAAAAAATAAATTTCAACTGTATTAATATTTTGTTTTGTATTAAAAACATTAAGTTTATTAGAAAAAAGAGAGACAAAAAGAAGGTAACTGCATAGACACAGGTGGGCGGAGAGCTGCATTTGAAAGAGGCAAGTTTGTTAAAAGAAAAGCCTGCATAGACACAGGAAGCTTTGGGACAAGAGCTATATGAATTAAAGATTAATATATAAAATACCTGAAACAATCAAATGCATAGAAAAAATAAATGGCAATGTTACATGAGCTCAAGGATAAAGATATTTTGTGTGACACAACCCCTATGGCAAGGGACTTAAAAACAAAGATAAACTATTGGGAGTACCTAAAGTTAAATTCAAGACATTTAATTAAACACCCTCTGAGTAGAAGAAAATATTTATACAATATTAAACTGATAAAGAATTAGTATCCAAGACATATAAAAACTCATATTATTCAACAATAAAAAGCACAAAAATCCCACTTAATAAATGTGCAGCAGGGCCTTTTTAAAGTTCAGGACAAAGAAAGACTTGAAGCTAGAAAGGGGGAAGAAGCAGATAAGCTATAAAGGTACCCCAGTTGGGCTAACATCAGATTTCTCTTAAGAACACTGTGGGTGGGGGCCTCCCTGGTGGCACAAGGGGTTAAGCACCACACTCTGGAGCATGCACAGCCACTGCAGCAGAAGTTCAGTCCCCAGTCAGGGAGGTAACCCACATGGCGCAGCAGACCTCTCCTGCCTTGCCTGCTGCTCCCCTCCGCAGTGTATCTCAGTCAATCTGCCAGTTCTGCTCCCCACTCTGTTTCTGGTGAATCCTCACACCACCGCCACATCTCTGGCCTGTACCCTAGTTCTTGTATGCGTAAATAAATAAATCTTAAAAAAAAAAAAGTGCAGCAGATTTGAACAGACAATTCATCAAAGAGGACACCAGAAAGGCAAAAGACCTATGAAAAAATGTTCATTGTTGCTTCTAATAAGAAGTTAAAACTGGTTAATTGACCAGGTTAAAACCATGGTGAGTTGCCATCTCACATCCATGAGAATGGCACATATTTAAAAAGACTTCACACAAGTTAGGAGAGAATGTGGAGAAAAAGGAACCTTGTTACACTATTGGTGGGAATATAGACTAATGCAGTCATTGTGAAAAGCAATTCAGAATTCCTTAAAAGAACTAAAACAGAAATACCATATGGGACTGCAATCCCAATCTTGGGTATATATCCAAAGAATATGAAGCCATCAACACAAAAATTCACTTGTTCCACATGTTCATTGCAGTATTATTTATAATAACTAGAAAGCAGAAGCAGCCCTAATTGCCCATCAATAGAAAACTGGATAAAGATTTTGTGGCCACACAATGTAGCATTATATGGGCATAATAAAGTATGAAATGAAACCATTTTCAACAAAATGAAGGGAATTTGAATTATGTATCGCAAAGTAAGCCACAGTGATCAAAATAAATATAGGACATTTGCATAGCAGATTTTTGAACTATATAAGCTAGTAAACTATTTTTTTAAAGATTTTATTTATTTATTCATTTGTTTGTTTGTGTATTTATTTATTTATGCATGCATGCATACAAGAGCTAGGATACAGACCAGGTGTGGGAGAGAGAAGATTCACCAGAGACAGAGTGGGGAGCAGAACAGGCAGAAATACACTGCTGAGGGGAGCAGTGGGCGAGGCAGGAGAGGTCTGCTGCACCATGTGGGTCCCCTCCCTGGCCAGGGTTAGAACTTGGCTACAATGGTCTTTGTATCATGGCTTAGATCATTTCAGAGTCAGAACTTAGGGATTCCAACCCATTATTGATTTCTTCCAAGATTGTCTAGTAAAGAAGAGATCTAGGCTTCCTGATTCTGCTTCTCTCATCTGTTAATTATGTGCCAAATGAGCCAGCTTTTTGAAATTTTCTTTTGTTAAAAAATTAATTCATTTTAGTTGAGGCAATATTTGGACAACTCCCCCCCCCCCCAATCAGGTGTTGCCATTGTAATGCAATAACCACCAAATCACCCATAGTTCACCACCATAGTCCACTGTGCTTCCTACCCTCTTTGTCCTCATCATTACCCAAGCCTGCCCCATCTGGGTGATGCAGTTCTGTAGTTTTCAGAGTGATTAGTAGTTGCCTAATGTATTTTGGTGCTCCTTTATTAGTATACATGGTTGAGTGTTATGTATTCTTGAAGCATCATTTCCTTAAACATTACACATTGTCCCTCTTTTCTTTCTTCCCATCTTTAATCACCATCACCCACCATCTGTTCTCAAAATTGTTCTCGTTACCTCTAATATTAATTGGATGCTAATGATGAAAAGTCAAGCTGTTTGTGAATGAGCTGACATTCTTCAGTCCTCTGGATTAAATACTATTTTATTTTGCTGTATTTCCTCTTTTGTAATAAGGATGCATGTACTTGTTTTGCCGTGAGACTATACTTTTTTTTAAAAAAGATTTATTTATGCATACAAGAACTGGGGTACAGGCCAGGGGTGTAGGTGGTAACAGGAGTCACCAGAGACAGAGTGGGGAGCAGAACAGATGGATCTACTGAAATACACTGCTGAGGAGCGCATTGGACAGGACATGAGAGATCTGCCGTGCCATGTGGGTCACCTCCCTGGTCAGGAATCGAACTTATGCTGCAGTGGCTGTGGATAGCTCAATAGTGCTGCAATTTAACCCCATGGGCCACTGAGGAGGCACTGGAAAGCACTTATTTCTTTAAATAGACATTCTATGCTTTTCTTTCACTCCCTTCTGGAACCGCCCTGATGTTATTTATCTTCAGGTTGATAGCACTCTAAGAGACTGTATTTCTACTAGGAGGAGGTATGGGCATAGGTGGCTTGGTGGAGGGGGAAAAAAAACAATTGGGAAGTACAGCTTCCCTGTCTCTTGTTAACATTTTTAACTGGAAATCTTTTGTATAATAAAAATTCGGTTGTCCCTGCCTTCTTTTGTGTTCTACTTGCTTGTAAATTGCTTTTCAACAATTTTCTTTGAGTCTATGTCTTTGGGGCTTAGGTTTGACTCCTGGAAACAGGAAAAGGTTGGGTTCTGTTTCCTGATGCATCTAGATATTCTTTGTATTTTAATTGATGAGTAAAGTTCACTTATGTTTAGAGTGATTATTTATGTGGGATAATTGGTTATTTCTGTTTTATTTGTCACTTTTGTGGGTCTATGTATTTCCTTATTCAGTTCTTTGTATATGTTTCTTTCTTCAGTTTTGAGGTGTAAGTAAATTCTGTCAGTGATTCTGGGAAGGGTGGTTTAGTGTTTGCAAACTCCCTGAGTTTCTCTGTGACTGAAAGGCCTTTATTTTACCTTTTTATCTTACAGGATTGAGTCTTGGTTGGCATTTTTTAATAAGTATTTGAAATATGTCTCATTGTCTCTTTGCCCAGTATTTTTTTCTTTCTTTTTTTAAAAAAGATTTTATTTATTTATGCATACAAGAACTAGGGTACAGGCCAGAGGTATGTGTGGGGAAGCAGTGAGAGGATTCACCAGAGACAGAGTGGGGAGCAGAACTGGCAGATTGACTGAGATACACTGCGGAGGGGAGCAGCAGGCAAGGCAGGAGAGGTCTGCTGCGCCATGTGGGTTACCTCCCTGACTGGGGACTGAACTTCTGCTGCAGTGGCTGTGCATGCTCCAGAGTGTGGTGCTTAACCCCTTGTGCCACCAGGGAGGCCCCCACCCACAGTGTTCTTAAGAGAAATCTGATGTTAGCCCAACTGGGGTACCTTTATAGCTTATCTGCTTCTTCCCCCTTTCTAGCTTCAAGTCTTTCTTTGTCCTGAACTTTAAAAAGTTTCACTACTGTATGTCTTGCTGTATGTCTCATTTTGTTTAGGAGCACCAGGGCTCTTTGAACTTCCTTGATTTCTACATTTAGTACCTTCTCTAAGTTGAGGAAGTTTACCTCCAGTGTTTCTTTAAATACACTTTCTGTTCCTTTCTCTCTCTCTTCCCCTCTGGTATTCACATTATTTTTATGTTGCCTTTTCTCATGGAGTCAGATAATTATTGGAATATTCATTTTCTTTTAGTTTTCTTTTAGTTTTCTTCTATTTTCTTCCTCACCCAATTTTTTTGTACATTTGCATCTTCACATATACTGAGTCACTCTTCCATCTGATATGTTTTACTTCTGAAGTTTTCAGCTCCTGTATTTCTCTCCTTAAATCCCAAAACTCCATTTTTAAAAAAAAATATTTAGAGCTTCATTTTCTATTTTGTGTCCATTGATTTTATTGCTAAGGACAATCAATTGTTTCTCTGAATTTCCTTTGAATATCTTTATAATTGCAATTTTAAGCTCTGTATTTGATAGAAAGAATACGTTGTCCATGTCTTTGAAGTTGGAGATTTTTTTCATTCTGTGTGTTGTATTATTCCCGAGAATTCACACTGCCACTTGCTGGCTTTTCCTTCACTTTATTTGCTTTGGGACCCAGATGCTTTAGGCACAGTTTCCTCTGAGCATGGCTCCTCCACCCTCACTGGTCAGGGGTCTCACCTATCTGGGCAAGCATCTGGTGGGGACTTACAGGAGGTCATGCAGCCTTTGGCTGCTCTGGCACCTCCCTCTGAAATTTTCTTTCAAAAGAGGTTTCACAGTGTACATTTTCTTCCCTGACTTCACTGCTATCAAAACATAAATATAGTATTTGGATGTAGAAGTGCCCTCACCCAGTTCTGTCACATCCTTACCCATGATAGTCATCACTGACTGCGCAGAGAATTCAGTTCCCTGAGCTCAATTTTAGTTAAGATGCTTCCCAACACAGTGCTTAGGAAGCCAATGCAAATAGGTGGCTCCTAGATGAACTTGATCTTTCTGAATAGAGCAGTGATGTTAACATTGTTCCTTTCTCATGCTTAGTATCTGACTGTGGGTCTATACCAATCATGGCTATAACCTTGCATTTCCTTCTCACTGTGCTTAAAAGAACTTATTTTCAAAAATAGTTATGCAAGCTGGAAGCTACTTTTATTACAAGACACAAGTGTTGAAGGAATTACATGTTAACATGTTTATTCTGCATGCTTAGGAGAACTTGGATGACTGGTGAACTTCATGTTAAAGCCAAGACCACCCCAGGCTTTCTGACTCTCTGTCCAGAGATCGTTGCACCACTGTCTGTCTGACTCTGGGCTTTATCAGGCAGAAGAGAGAAAACTTTCCTGGGATCTGACATGTGTAAACACTCCTCTATCACCCTGGTCACGGCAGTTTGCCAACAGAAATGAGACCAAATTTAGTGGGCCCTTCAGCCTGGTGACCCCAGTGGAAACAATACCCTGATATAGAACAGAGAGAGCCAGAGAAATATGTGCTGTCCTGCAAAGAACAAAGCTTGAGATGATTCATTCTCCTGATGCCAGTGGTGATTTATCACTGAATGTCAGTCACTCATATGTAGCTGTCAGCAACTTCATAGGAATTTTAATCTCGTTCTTGTCCTGAACACATAATTCTCTAGTTACTTCCTTACGGTTGCAGAGGTTCAGAGGTTTCCTGGGCATGTTTTCCTGGTACATTCTTGATATTTAGCAAGAGACACCCCTCATTCTATAATAACTGAAATGAATTTCAATATAGAAATGAAGATAGCATTTTGCAAATTTATAGCTCAAAGTTAGTAGCTATTTGAGGAAATCAGCATGTTACATTGAGATGAAATTTTAGTTTGTACACCAAAGTAAAAAAGTTAAATCAATTTTTTTTTAAAAAATTGAAGTAGTTACCAAGGTAATGCAGGTCAGGGGCTCAAAGTTGAAGTTTCCTCTATTATTAAAAAGAAATCCAAAAGGACAGCTGCATCATGATTTCTCATTAGTGTTCCAACAGTACCTCTCTTTGGGTAAGCTTGAACATTTCAGCTGCCATTCAAGCTGTTTTTTCAGTTAAAAAATTAAATATATCTATTATTGTCTTTATGATCATCTTCTACAGTGGCATGCTGTTGAGAACACAATGGGAGCAAGTTCCATAGAATATATTTTTTTGTATAGAATTGTATAGAAAATACAATTGTGGCTTGTCTTGCACAGCCATATCCCACTGCATGCCACATATTCCTCCTTCTCCTAATCTGGACTGTAAGTGCACACTGCTGCCAGTTCACCCTAGGAGACCCTTTAAAAATACCAATAGTCTAGGGCCTTGGACAGTTCACCTAGCTTGTGTGGACTTCAGCTCCGTCCTTAAAAATCAGGAGTTGAACAAGCTAGTATCAAAGATACTTTTTGCACTAAATTCCTATGACAAGAAACATTTATGAACATCTTTTTGAAATGCACATACTACATTTTGTAAAGTCTGACAATTTGACTATGAATATAGTTATGCTAATGGGAACACCCATTTCCCCACTTCTCATTGATATTTCATTTTTATTTATATTTGCATTTTCTTCATTACTAATAAATTTGAGCACATTTACATATTTCAGGGATAACCTATTTTTATCCTTTTCTCATTTTCAGTTAATTAGCTTTTCTCTATCAACTTGTAGGAGTGTTTAAAAAAAGTAATCAACACTTATATTCATCACCTCGACTCAATTTACGGTCAGCTTAATCTCCCATGCTACGATTATTCACTTCTACAGATGCTAGGATTATTTTAAATCAAATTCCCACCATCAAACTATTTCATGTGTTAATATATTTTAGGGAGTGAATCTAAAAACCTCCTAAAAATATCCACAATATAATCACATTTAAAAATAATTCCCAAGGGCCTCCCTGGTGGCTCAAGGGGTTGAGCACAGCACTGTGGAGCTTCTGCAGCCACTGCAGCTGGAGTTCAATCCCGCCCAGGGAGGAGACCTCTCCTGCCTGGCTGCTGCTCCCCTCAGCTGTGTATTTCAGTCAAGCTGCCTTTTCTGCTCCCCACTCTATTTCTGGTGAATCCTTTAACCCCCATGCCTCTAGCTTGTACCCCAGCTCTTGTACACATAAATAAATCTTTAAAAAAATAAATAAAAATAAGTCCCTTAGCATCATCAACTATCCAGTATTCCCATTTACCCATTAGTTCCTACATTTTAAAAAATAATTCCTTCAAAGTAATCAAATAGCCAGTAAATATGTAAATACCCTCCATTATCTTATAAATCCTTTTTTTAAAGCAATTTGTTTCAATGTGGATTCAAAGAAGTTCTATGCATTTTAATTGGTTAACATAACTTTCAAGTTTCTTTTAATTCACAGGTTCTTTGTCTCATTTGTTGAATAATTCTAATTACTTTTTAAAGATTTATTTATTTATGCATACAAGAGCTGGGGTACAGGCCAGAGGTGTGGGGGGGTGAGAGGATTCACTGGACAGAGTGGGGAACAGAACAGGCGGATTGACAGAAACACACTGCTGATGGCAGCAGCTGGCAAGGCAGAAGAGGTCTGCTGCGCCATGTGGGTCCCCTCCCTGGCCAGCAGCAGGGATTGAACTCGTGCTGCAGTGGCTGTGGTTTGCTTCATAGTGAGTTGCTTAACCCACTGTGCCACCAGGGGGGCCCCTAATTATGTTTTATGGAGTTTCCTGGATTTGTTGCTTGCATATGGTATCATTTAACACATTCTTATGTACTGTGTACTTCTGAATATTTGCAATTTGAGCAAAGTCTTGATCAGATTCAGGATGGATATTGTGCCAAGAATATTTCATAGATGTGTTGTATATTTCCAACAAGGACATAATTCTTGTTATTTCTTTGTGCAGTTAGTCCACTTGAGAAACAGAAACCATACAGCAATTCACATCAGAAAAGTTTAATAGATTGAATTAACTGTGATAGGAGAGGAACTAAAGAGACCTCTAAAGGGTGTCCTGTAGCAAGGGAGATTACTGAGGGAAAAACATGCTTGGAAGAGTAACTCTCTCCACTGGGTTTCTGATTGAGTTAGAAAAGAGATGGTTGCTACATATGAGAAAGGTATTAAGTCCACTGGGCTGATTAACTATCCCCCATGGGGCACCAGGAAAGCATGAGTACAGAAGAGCTGAAGCTGGTGGTACCACTTGGCTAGAGACCTGTGTACAGATTCACACAGGGAGGGTGGTGAGTCACAGACCAATGGGCTGGAAATTAATGAAGAGGAAGCACTGGGCCTCTACTGTGGGGCTGAGGCCTGGCGCGAACTATCCACAAGTTGGTCACTGGGTCCATGCTGGGGCTCTGAGGTGCTGGGAGACTGTGCCTTCTAGTTTTGTGGCTGGGGCAAAGCATGTACTGCAGGTAGGCCATGAAACCCCAGAAAGAAAAACAAAGTTCAATAAACCAGTACCAGGAAGATAAGTCTCCTTCATCCTACAGTATCTCTCCAGCACGCTCTACTCATAAAGTTTAATTTCACATTTATTGTAAAAGAATGCTTCAAGAGTTCGGTCCATCATCCCAGACCAGGTACCGAAGGGTAAATGGGAGGTAGAAAGGCAAAATATTGATAACTGGCACAATGAGCCAGTTCCATTGTTTCCTTAAAGGGTTGCAAAATGTTAATATTCTGATTTTAGTTACCCTCATACATTACCTGGAATGCTACTAAATAGAGTTATGACCCAAGTCTCTGGCTGTCCTGAGACAGAGTGTGTACAAGACTCTGACTCTTTCTCCCCTATTACCATTTTCTCCTCTTCTGACCTAACTTAGATTCTTAGAGTCTCTGTATTTTTTCTCATTTATCAGATCTGATCTGAATTCTCTCTACTTTTGGCCCCTTAGCATCTCCTTTTCCTATGGTCAAACATCTGACTTCAGGTCAAAACAAATTTTCTAGCCACCTCCTAAATCTTGACTCCACCTATAAATTCCCTGAACAGAATGTTTGAAAAGTGGAACACAACATTCACCAATCATGTAGTCCTCACAAACACCTGATGGATAAAGTCATATTCTTGGTTTTACAGACGGAAGCCTGAGGCTTTAAGAGGGAAAGCGGGTACTTCCTGGTCCCCAGATGATATTGGATAGAATTAATAAAACCTTAATCTGTGGATCACAGGAGATTGCCTGCTCAGGACTCCCAGCCACCTGATTTTTTGTTTGTTTGTTTGTTTTCCAGGTAACTTCAAATTCACTTGTTCCCTGGTTTCTCACCAGTTCTCTACTTTCCTATGACTTTTTAGATCAATAGAAATGGTCTCCCAATATCATCACTGACAATTCTCAAGATCTTGAGATCTTTTAACATATGATTCAGATCTTTATTTCTAGACTAGTGAGGTTTATTCTTGAGCAGTAGCCTAATATCATTAATTGCAGTTAGACTGCATTAGATCCATACAATTTAATTTCAGTTCATTTTCTCTGGTTTTAGGCAATAAGAAGGAAAGACAGGAAGAGAGGGGGCACCTAAATCATGTCTAGTTTTGAAGATGCTGTTTTCCTTTCCACATCATCCACTTCAGTTTCTGCTGCCACACATACACCCATCTCCAACACACGCAGAAAAAGGAATAGAAGTGAGAAGTTCTCTTCCCAGAGACAGTTGTCACTCGAGGGATTGTAAAGAAAGAAATAAACACCACGCTTGCAATACTCTTCACTCTCCACTTTCAGCCAGCAATGAGCCAGCTGTGTAGTCCTGACCATTTCAGCTGCATAGAGACTGTTGAGGATCATTGTGAAATCTTTCATTTTCTCTCTTCCTTCTCTATTCACCCTCTCTTCTTCAACAATCAACCTGCTACTTTTGCTTTTCTCTTGCATCATCACCTCTACCCTATCATTATCACTCCTGCCCCCTGCTTTTCCTTAGCATCCTCCCCTCCATTCCCTCATTTTGGTCCACGCCCCCCTCTCTTCTTGTCTTTCCTTCCTCCTACCTGTTCTGAACACTACTAGCAAAATCAAACAAAATAACAAAAGAGTAGGGAATAAGTAAACAGCTGCTTACTCTCACTTGGAAGTCCCTGGAAGTGGCTTCCTTCACCTCCACTAACAGAAATTCTGTGTTTTCAAAATGTCTGGCCTTCATTCAAGGTCAGTCACAGCAACCATGGAGTCATTATGTTGAGATGAAGGTAAATCCAGGCAGTTTCTATTTTTAGATGCAATTGTGCTTCTGGAAAAATCTACACATCACATAATAGGAAATCCTGAGAATGTCAGGACTATTTCCTGCCAATTGAAGCATTGTTGTCTCTGGCAGTTCTAACAGTAGCAGAAGCCTTCAAGTAGGTGGGCAAATGTGGAGCGGCAGTGTGAGGGAAGAACCAGTCATACAGGCAGATGAGAAACCATGAAGTGAGAAAAATGAAGATTTTCAAGGAGGATGAAATTACAAATGAAAGCAAAAAAATTATAACCCCCCCACCAAGAGAGCATGGAAAAAAACATTATTATCTGATATAAACATCTATGGATATGGAGTCCACTAGAGCAAGGCACTGGCTGCTCAGTATGTGCTATTATACAAATGATCCATGATTCAGTGGCTATCTAATGGATATTACTTAATGTTTAAAATGATGATAACTGGGCCTCCCTGGTGGCGCAGTGGGTTAAGCAACGCACTATGAAGCAAACCGCAGCCACTGCAGCACGAGTTCGATCCCTGCTGCCGGCCAGGGA
>JAGFMF010011830.1:13562858-13647358 GCA_019455555.1 Galemys pyrenaicus
CTGCTCCCTGTTCTCTGTGGTGAATCCTCTCACCCCCCCACACCTCTGGCCTGTACCCCAGTGCTTGTATGCATAAATAAATAAATCTTAAAAAAAAAATAAAATGATGATAACCAATAATGATGACCATCATAGAGCCAATGATAATGATGGGGAAAGCCTGATATTTTATTCAAGATTAAGAGACTGAAAGTTTTTTCTTCTAGGGGCTTCTGGATAAATCTAAAGCGGTTCTCAACCTTAAATGTGTTAATGAATCACCTCTAACCTCATTAAAATGTAGATTTTTATTCAATCAGTCTAGGACAAACCTCAGATTCTGCATTTCTAATGAACTCCCATTTGAGTCTTGCCAGCCCATAAATATATTGATCCTTCTTACAAAGTGATATCTTGGGAGGACATGTTTGGGATGGATCTTGACAGTATGGAGTCAGGGTTGCAGGACAGAAAATAAGGTAGAGCTTACTGATACACAGGTAGTCTCTTACAACCAAGGATTCATATAGTGGTGAGGGTACAGAGCCTTTTGTGTGTACCATAAACTCAAGTCATTCTCACCCAAACTCATCCACACCAATATCTGGAACACTCCAAGCCCATCTCTACCCTGCTGACTCAGAAACTAAAAAATAAATCTGACTACAGACAGAGGCCAGCAAAGTTTAAATAAATAAATAAATAAACCAAACCACAGCACCACCTGCAGGAAAGCCAAAATAGGTTAACTCCCTTCATTATTACTAAGATATTAGGAACAGAAATAAAATAGGGAGACCTCAACTAGCAATATAGCAGACAAATATAAAACATGGAAATATAGAACCTCAAGGGAATATGACATCACATGGTGAGAACAATACCCAGAATCCAAATGCAAAAAGGTAGATTATATCTTATCAGATAAGAGTTTAGAACAACTATAATAGGCCCTCTCCTG
Organism: Galemys pyrenaicus; assembly: GCA_019455555.1. NCBI lineage: Eukaryota > Metazoa > Chordata > Mammalia > Eulipotyphla > Talpidae > Galemys > Galemys pyrenaicus. The sequence continues at coordinate 13,563,799 of JAGFMF010011830.1, forward strand.
GTGGCACAGTGGGTTAAGAAATGCACTATAAAGCAAAACGCAGCCACTGTAGCACGAGTTCAATCCCTGCCGCCAGCCAGAGAGGTGACCCACATGGTGCAGCAGACCTCTCCTGCCTCGTCCACTGTTCCCCTCAGCAGTATGTTTCAGTCGATCTGCCTGTTCTGCTCCCCACTCTGTCTCTGGTGAATCCTCTCATCCCCTACACTTCTTGCCTGTATCGAAATGCTTGTATGCATAAATAAATAAATCTTAAAAAAAGAACATCTATAATAAACTCAAGGAAACAGAAGGAAATTCAGAAAGTTAAGTCAGAGAAATAAAAGAGAACTCCAAAAAGCTAATCAAAAGTAAAAAAGATACTCACATATGCAAATTAATGCATTTAGAATGGAATCAATGAAAAGAAGGTAGAAATAGTAGTTTTAAATAAGAAAATAATAGAAATTCAGGACTATAATAGATCAAAACTGCTAGAAAAAGTGATAGAAGATAACAGATCAAAGGGAGGAGAGAACCAGTAACTTCCAGGCTAGTAATGTCCTAAGAACCCAGGGGGAAGAGAGAGAGAAATGAGATGTAAAGATGAACAAAGAAGTTGAAGAAGAGGAAGAAAAGGAGGAAGAAAAAAAGGATCAGAAAAAGAAAAAAGGAGGAATAAAAAGAACGATCAGAAGTAGCAGCAACAGTAGTGGTGGCAATTCAAAAACTATCTGACACAGTAAATAAAGTCAGCACAAGGGGCCTCCCTGGTGGTACAAGGGGTTAAGGCACAGCACTATGGAACCATCCACAGCCACTGCAGCATGAGTTTGATCCCCGGGCAGAGAGGTGACACACATGGCACAGCAGACCTTTCCCATCGCACCTGCTGCTCCCCTCAGCAATGTATTTCAGTCAATTTGCCTGTTCTTACCCCAACCAACTGTCTCCAGAGAATCTTCTCACCCCCACCCCTCCACTCCATACCTCTGGCCAGTACCTCAGTTCTTGTAAGCATAAATAAAGAGATCTAAAAAAAAAAAAAAGAGTAGGAACATTAAAAAAAAAGTCAGCATAAGAAAAATGGGCATCCCAGATCCCAGAAGAGGAAGTGAGAGAGAGGAAAAGAGAGTCTTTTCAAGGAAATAATAGAAGAAAAGTTCCCACAACTGATGAAGGAAATAAAATACCAGTTCATGAAGCTAAAAATACAAAACGATTAAACAAAAACACCTGTATACATAAGTGCAATGAAACCTATACCAAGACACAATGCAACTAACAAAAGCTCAAGACAAAGAATGAATATCAGAAACAGGTAGGTGGAATAAAACAGTGACTTTTAAACACTCCCATTAAGCTGATCAGACTTCTTAGCAGAAGCTCTATAGGCAAGGAGAGAGTGAATAACATTCAAAATACTCAAAGAAAAAAACTTCCAGCCAATACTATACCCTGTAAAACTCTCTTTCAGATATGAAGGAGGTATGCAGGCCTTCCCAACAAAAAGCTGAAAGGGATTGCAAACAATAGTTCTTCCTTGCAAGAAATGTTGAAGGAGCAATCCTAGCTAAATGAGAGTAAAGAAAATCCACAAAATATAAAAAAGGAAATAGATGTATAAAACCAGAAAAATAGAGAAAAATAGCAGGAACAAATGTCCATATATCAGTAATCACACTAAATGTAAATGAACTGAACTCAGTCAGTCAAAAGACACAGAGATTAACATTGGTTCAAGATAGAAAACAAAATGGATAGAAAACAGTCCTACATACAAATGAGACCCCCCTCCCCCTTAAAAAAAATAAAAAGGCAGTGACAGGTCATACCTATATCTGATAAAATAAACTTTCAGTTATAAAAGGTAACCAGATATAGGGATGGATATTATATTAGGGTTAAAGGATCAGAACATCAGGAAGACATAATATTTATCAATATACGCACACCAAACAAAAGTGCACTAAAATATATCAGATGTATATTGACAAAACTGACATTGAGTGCAACACAGTTGGAACACTCCACTGCCATCAAAGGACAGTTCAACATGACAAAAAAATCAAGGAACCAGTAACTTTAAATGAGGAATTAGACTGGCTGGGACTATTTATAAGGCACTATACCCATAAATGCCAAGTGTACACATTCTTCTCAAGTGCACATGAAATATTCTCAAAGAAAAGATTACATGCAGATTGTCTAATCAAGTGTTAATTCATGAAGAGAGAAATCATATCAAGTCTGATCACTGTGTTATAAAGTAGAAGTTAACCAGAAAAAGAAAGGTGAGAAAACCTCTCTTATGTTATGTGGAGACTGAAAGACACTACTGAAGTGACTATTAAGTTAGTGAGAAAATCAAAGAACAAATTAAAAAATACCTGGATCCAGGGGTCTCCCTGGTGGTGCAATGGGTTAAACACAGCACTATGAAGCAAACTGCAACCACTGCAGCAGCACAAGTTCGATCTCCACCGCTGGCCAGGGGAATACCCACATGGAGCAGCAGCCCTCTCTTGCCTTGTCCCCTGCTCTTTTCAGCAGTGTGTTTCAGTGGATCTGCCTATTCTGTTCCCCACTCTGTCTCTGGTGAATCATCTCACAGCCCTGCCCTGCACCTCTGGCATGTATCTCAGTTCTTGTATGCATAAATAAATAAATCTTAAAAAAAAACAACAACCTGGAAACAAATAAAAATAAAAACATGACCTACCGATGTGTCTATGTAATACATCAAAAACAGTATTTAGGTCGGATACTTTATAGTATGTAGGCCTGTAACAGGGTGGTCCCCAGGAAAAGGGGAAGTTCCAGGATCCCAGTCTGGCCCCAAATAGGGTCTAAGCAGGGATAAGAAGATGCTGGAGAGAAGATATAGGAGGACAGAAGGAAGGGAGGAAGAAGGAAGCAGGATGGAGAGCAGCAAGGAGACCTAGAGGAGGTGTGTGGAGCAGAGGGACATGTGAAGAAACTGTGCTTGCTTTTTGGTCTTGGACTGGTTGGAACAGATATGGGTGAGAGACCTGTAGGGAGGTCAACAGTGGCAGCTTTCATCTTGATTTTGATTTTGCTCTTTTCCTCCCAGATTTGTCTGACTCATTCTGACCCTTTTCTATGGGAATCTACTAAAAGGTCCTTTAAACTTATGACAGGCTTTTGGACCTTGCTTTGGGCCAATCCTATTTGATCCTCAAGGAGATAGGTAAATTTGGGTGCTTGATTTAGTAACTAATTCTTTGTCTTTTCTGTATTGTTCCCTAATTGTATTAAAGTTCCTTTCTATTAAAGGCCTTATATGTTTGTCTTGATGCGGCGGTTGACAGAACCCATTTAGAGAGGGTAGGTTTGGGGGTTCTGGGGTGCCCCTCTCCCTGCCCTGTTAATAGACCTACATCAAGAAATAATAAAGATCTCAAATAATTAATCTGTATAACTTATTGAACTAGAAAAAGGAAAACAAATGAAACTAAAAGCCAGTAAAGGAAGGAAATAAATGAAATGAAAAAAAATGAAATAATTAAAAAAGATGTCAGTTCAAAAGATCATGAAATCAAAACTTATTCTTGAAAAAAAAATACACATAATAGCAAAACTCTAGCTAGAGTCACTAAAAAAAAAAAAGTGAGAATACTCATAAATAGAATCAGAATTGAAAGAGAAATTTAAAGGATAATCAGAAGTACATGAGCTGTGAGAAACTACTAGGAACATCTTTATGCCAATGAATTGGAAAATCAAGATAAAATGGAAAAATTCTTAGAAATCTACATCTTTCCAAGACTAAATTAGGGAGTAATTTAAAACCTGACAATTACAAACATTGAAAATGAAACGCTAATAAAAACTCTCCGAAAAAAACCCCAAGCCATATGGTTTACTAGTGAGTTCTACCAAACTTTCAAAGTGGAACGACGACCTGTGCTTCGGAAGTTTCCCAAAAAATTGAGGAGGGATTACACCCAAAACACTTTATAATGCCACATTACTCTGATAACAAAAATAGACAAAGACATAATAAAAAAAATAAACTACAGATCAATATTCCTGATGAATAAAGATACAAAAATCCTCCACAAAAATCTTGATAAAGTAAATCCAAATATACCTTTAAAAAATCATAAATCATGACCAAGTTCAATTTATTCCATTAATGTAAGGATGGTTCAAAATGTACAAAGTAATCAATATAATTCAGCATATTAAACAAGAGACAGACAAAAATCATATCATATTAATAGATACAGAGAAGGCATTTGAAAAAAATTTGGCATCCACTTATGATTTAAAAAATCTTAGTAAAGGGCCTCCCTGGTGGTGCAGTGGGTTGAGCGCCGCACTATGAAGCATCTGCAGCACTGCAGTGCGAGTTCGATTCCCGGCCAGAGAGGTGACCCACATGGAGCAGCAGACCTCTTCTGCTTCTCCCACTGCTCCCTTCAGCAGTCTATTTCAGTGGATCTGCCTGTTCTTCTCCCTACGCTGTCTCTGGTGAATCCTCTCACCTCCCACGACTCTGGCCTGTATCCCAGTTCTTGTATGCATAAATAAATAAATCTTTAAAACTAAATAAATTAATTAAAAATCTTAGTAAAAACCAAACCTGTAACTAACATCATATTGAATGATGAGAAAATGAAAGCTTTTCCAAGATCAGTACATAACAAGGGTGCTCACTCATAACACTTTTGTTAAACATATTATTGGACATCCTAGCTAGAACAATTAGGCAAGAGTAACATATAAAAGAAATTCAAATCAGAAAAGTAAAGCTATCACTATTTACAGATGGCATGATAATATACATATAAATCCTAGACTAAATTAGGGAGTAATTTAAAACCTGACAATTTGAAACAAATGAAAAAAAATGAAATAATTAAAAAGATGTCAGTTCAAAAGATCATGAAATCAAAACTTATTCTTGAAAAAAAATACACACATAATAGCAAAACTCTAGCTAGATTCACTAAAAAAAAAAGTGAGAATACTCATAAATAGAATCTAAAAACTATTAGAAACAATAAGGCAGTATAACAAAGTGGCAGACAGCAAATTCAAGGTACAAAAATCTGTTGCATGCCTACATACAAATAATGATCTAGAAGAAAAAGAAATCAAGTGATCAATTGTTTACAGTAACATCTAAAAATATTAAGTACCTAGGAATAAACCTTTCAAAGGAAGTGAAAGACCTATTCAACAACACACAATGGAAAGAGATTCCACACTAATCGGCTAGAAAAATGAATTTTGTTGAAATGTCCATCTTACTCACAATAACACTTTATTCAATCCAATTCCTATCAATGGTTCAATAGCATTCTTCAAAGAAATAGTACAAATATCACTGAACTTTATATGGAAACACAAAAGACCCTGAATGGTAAAAAAAATCTTGACCAAAAAAAAGAATTGAGGTATCAAGAATACAGATTCAAACTATGTTACCAGGCGATAGTAATCAAAATATTGTGGTACTGGGATAAAATAGACCCAGTGGACTATGGATAAGGAGTATGGATGCTTGCTGGTCAGTGTGTTGTAGTGACATACTGTTACAGGACAGAGAGAGGGGCACCTTAGAACCCCCAAGCTTGACCACGCTAAATAGGTTCTGCCATCTGCCGCATCACGATAAAACATGTAAGACCTTTAATGGAAACAAACTTTAATGCAATTAGTGAACAATATAGAAAAGACAAAGTATATAGTTACTAAATCAAGAATCGAAAGTTACCCATCGCCTCGAGGGAAAAAGTCACCTAACAAGTGCACTATCTGGAATATCTTTAGAGGTGAAATATAGTATTTTGATAGACTCCTAACAATATTCGGAATTGTCAAGTAGGTATGTTACAGGGCAACCCTAATATAAAATGGGTTCCCCTCACTGGGTCCTCCACCCGCGTGCTCAGAAGACTTTTATAATAAGTCCCAGCTTCAGAGACACGTGACAAAAGTTATTAACAGGTTTTAATTTATGAAAGAAGGGGAATAAAATAGTAATAATACCAAGGGAAAGAGAGGAATACAAATCCGTAAATATCCTACCAGATCTTCTAAGCAATGGCGCGTTGAGAGTTGACTCCGAGTCAAGAGAGATGGCTCCAAAGGAGAAGAGATCACTCACCAGGAAGAGAGATGGCTCCCAAAGAAGGGGGTGAGCCCAAGGCTCACCTCTGGTTTTATAGCCAGCCTGGCTGCTTAACTCCACCCTCAGGTCCCAGTGATCCACTCTTCAATAATCATCTTATCGGATTTGTGGTTCTGGAACACTGATGGTCTGGAGTGGGGGTTGGAATCCACACACCCATCCGTGCAATCCATTCAGGGCTACCTTTCCCCCTAACAGGTAGCAGGGAATTGTGCTCCCAGGATCTGGCCTCCCAGGAAGAGGCTGGCAATTCAGAGGGGTGCAGTGACCCTATAGAGTCACAAGAGGGAGCCAGTAGCACAGGAAGCCTGGTCTAAGGAGTCCTCTGCATCAATGACACTTCACCCTCCAGACCTAGCCACAAAAGAAATCTGCACTGAATACTGAAAAGGGAGGAGGAGGTCTGGGGGAGCAGGACAATGTGAAAGTGAAAATAAAAACAAAACTAGAACTATAGAGTAAGTAAATCAGGGGGAGGAGGGAAATGTTAAAATTATAATTAACCATATTTTATATAAAAAATGAGTGGGGAGACCATCTCATAATTAAGAACAAATGAACATATCTAAAACAAACGTGAAAAATGGGAAAAAACTGAATAAGAAAAGAAAAACCTCAAACTTCAGATTCTTCAATTTTGGGTAAAATTCAACATCTTATATATGATTGGTTTTTTCCTTTGTTAGGAGACACTGCCCCCACACCTGCATATCCATCCTCCTGTCAACTATCTCCTTTTCCTTCACTCATTCTCTTAGGAATTGCAATTGCCTCAGTTACCTCTGATCTGAAATTTAATAGAAATGAATTAACAATAGGTAGTGTTGAGGCATAGGGCAAGGTAGCTTCAGGGACAGTGCAGGTGAAGAGTTTAAAAAAAGTTTCAGAGATAAGGGCGAGAGGAATTAAGGTAAGATCTGGAGATAAAGACAACAAATTCCAAAGAGAGCTAGTCAAATACCCCAGGACTAGGGGGAACAAGGGTAACATGACATTCTGGGTCAAGGAATAAGATGAGGAATGCTATGTAGGAAGATCCAATAGCAGGTTGAGACCACTAAGAACTAACCAATCACAGAGAGAACAATGGAACTTTAGAATAATGAGGGAAAGAAAGTATATATTCCTGAAGCAAGACTCCATAACTGCTTTCTTTGCCCCTCCCAGGTACTTTATACCTGGGAGTCTTTGTTCTTTGTCATTTTCCTTAAATAAACCTTTCTTGACTCTCTAAGACAAAGTTTGCTTCTCTCTGCTTGCTTAGCTGAAAAGTTTGTGAATTCCTTCTTGTGGCTTCAGGAGACAAGATCCCACAGTAACTATGAACACTGGCATCAGTGTCAATGTTTTGTAATGAGTCATAACTAAAGATAGTATCATTTCAACTCCTTTATGAAGGTGATGTCATTTCTGGAGTCAGTGGGTTTGGAGAGTGGGGTTCTTGGGTTCACTCTGGGAAAGGTTTCACCAGAGCTCCCTGTTCAGCAGCATGTGGGACAGATGTTATTTTAAAGAGCAGTTTTATTAGGGAAAGAGACAGAAGAGTAAAGGACACTTGCATAGACACAAGTGGGCAGGGAGAGCTGCCCCAAAAGGGACAGGTTTGCTGAGAGAAGGCTGCATTGCAGGCAGGCGGCCTTGAGGAGAGATGCCTTCACTGAGGGAGATCAGTGAAGAGAAGCCCCGGCATGGTACAGGTCAGGCAGGAAGGCTGCTGCCCTTCAAAGGAGAGAGTTAGTGAAGAGAAGCACCTGCATAGTCACACAGGTGGGCAGAAGGGTGGTTGCCCTGAGCCACTGCAGAGACTGCCCTGATATGCCTTCTCTTTGGGAGGGGCTCCCCCCTTCATGGAGTGGCTTGTTTGTTGAGTTTTAACCAACCATGTAGAATTTTTACAATGGGCTCCAGAGATTCTCTCCTATAGAGCTCACTCTCCTATCTTTACTTTTGGTCTGACACTCCCCATAGCAGTCACTGGCGCCTAAAGGTCTTTGTTTATATAGTTGGGCTAATGGCTGTTAACCCCACCTATCCCCACCTCCTGTGTGAGCCAGGTCTCTGGTCTTAAGGTGCCTCCTTTCTAACTTTTCTATTCTTTTGTCCTCCATCAAAGATATACCACCCAAATGAGTGTGCCATTAGTGTGAGCTATAAACCAGTTAGACCTTCATTAGAAAACACAGAAAAACTATTTTTGTTGTCTCTGGGAAGTCTATTTAGAACATCTGTTTTGTGTATCCTAAGAGGACTTGCTGCAACCCAATGGAAATTGCTTCTATTAAACATCTTAGACCTCATATAGCTAAATGACAATTTCTCAAATATGATTACTACAGACATGAAAAGATGTAGCTTAGCAAACCTTTAGGCCTCTGAGTCTATTTAGGAAAAATATTTTTAAACAATTTGTGTCATGTCTCTTGGACTCTAAATGGTAATAGCCCCCTTAAAATTGGGTTGATTTATCTGAATTTAGCTGTTGGTAACTCAAAAGTTTTACTGAAATTTAATCTGCCTTCAGAAAATGAAGACTCACCATCACCATTAGAAGCTGTAGGACCAGGAAAAGGAGGAAGAAACAAACACAGTTTGGTCTTGGTCTTTGGGGCTGTAATCCTCTGATTAAAAAGGAGATTGAACGCTCTAGTTGTCTTTACAGAATGACTTATTATTCTCTCCCTGACTCCCACACATCTGAGAGCAGCCTGTAGGGCAGCCTCTGTTCATTTTGGACCACAGTCTGGACCCTGGGAAACAAGACTTATAAGGTTCCAGTGTGTCCCATCAGTCGCATATCACAAATACAGTTGACAACAACAATAACAGGGGTTGAACTGTGTGGGTTCATTTATACACATTTTTTTCTCAATAAATATATAGCTGACCTTTGAATCCCAGGCAGTAGAAAATGTAATAGAGTTCACTCCATTTTGCAAAAAAAATCTTCTTTAGACTGAAAATTTAGGAATAAGAAACTAACCACCGAATTGCACTCCTACCTCCTCTAGTGATTAACCATTAGCTGGCTCCATATGGAAACCTCAAAAATTGATTGTGTCACATCCTTAATAAATTCCTCTATGCCCCTTTGAGACCGAGAGTGGCAACAAAGAAAAAAAAAAAAGTACTATTGAAAGAACAACTGTTGGGAAAGCCTAGTACCTTGATTTCTAAATGAGCCAAAGGCTGATAGGGATGATTAACATAGTCATTAAAAGTGGCTATGAATGCAAATTTCCCAAGGTGGAATCACAGGTGGGGGTTGGAATAGTTAACAATCAATACAACTCCAAAGTGAAAAAATTCTACCAAAAACAATGAGAAATTCACCTAAGTACAATTTTAAAAGCCATCTCTGGCTTTTTAAAAATGCATACTTTGCCTGTTTGTGTCTTCCCAAGTGTCTCTTTCTTAATAAATTTTCCATGAAGGTTTCCAAGAATCCCCTCTAGCCATATCACATCTAAAAATACTCAAGGTATTTTCTCCTCCATATGGTTTTCTTAATAATATTTTCTTACCTTTAGATATCTTTGTAGTAAGAGTGAGTCCTAGTGATACAGGGCAGAGAGAGGGGCACCCCAGAACCCCCAAACCTGCCTTCTCTGAATGGGTTCTGCCATCCACCGCATTAAGACAAACATGTAAGACGTTTAATGGAAAGGAACTTTAATACAATTAGGGTACAATACGGAAAGGACAAAGAATATAGTTAAGTTAAGCATCCAAAGTTACCCATCTCCTTGAGGGTAAAAGTCCAGCCAAATAGGATTGGCCCAAAGCAAGGCCCAAAAGCCTGCCACACATCTAAAGGACCTTTCAGTAGAGACCCATAGAAAAGGGTCAGAATGAGTCAGACAAAAATCTAGGAGGAAAAGAGCAAAATTACAATTAAGGTGAAAGCTGCCATTGTTAATTTCCCCATGGTTCTCTCACCCACATCTGTTTTAAACAGTCCAAGACCAAAAAGCAAGCACAGTTTCTTCACATGTCCCTCTGCTCCACATGCCTCCTCTAGGTCTTCTTGCTCCTATCCATCATGCTTTCTTCTTCCTCCCTTCCTTCTGTGTTGCTATTTCCTCTCCGCAGAATCTTCTTATCCCTGCTCAGCTCCACCCACTTAGGGCAGAACCAGGATTTGGAACGTTCCCCTTCCCTGTTACAATTTCAGCCTAGTCTTCCACCCATGCTTAAGTGGCAGCGCTGAGTCCCAGCCACTGGACCACCACAGGTTGGTGTCTCACGAAGTCATAGAAGGAACTCTGCAGATACTCAGGCAAGCAGGCAAAAGAGACAGATTTGTTTAGAAAAACAAAGTTTATTGAGGAGGAAAGGAACAGAAATAAAGTGGGACTCTCAGGCCAGTGGAACCAGGCCAGGGAGTGGCAAGGGAGCCAAAGTGGAGTTGAGCCTCAGGGAATACTTTCTTTCCCTAATCACTCTACTAGTCTCTTTGTGATTGGTTATTTCTTGGTGGTCTCACTCTACTTCATTACATCCCTTATCACTCCTTTGTTCTTGAAATATCCTTTTGCTCCTAGTCCTAGGGTGTTTGCTAGTTCCCCTTGGAATTTACTTCCCATCTTGGATTTTCCCTTATCCCTTTTGCAGGTGTCCTTATCTCCAAAGGCCTTAGTTCTTCCAAGAAGCCAAGTGTCCTCTCCTTATGCCTAATCACTCCTAACCTGCCCTTGCTTGACCTAAGCCTCACTAGGGCAAGTTAGGGATAATTTAGGTAGCTTTAAAGACACTGTAGGCAGGGACTTCAGGAGAGGACTTAAGAAAGGATGCAGAGATAAGGACAACAAATTCCAAAGTGGACTAATCAAACACCCCCAGGACTAAGGACAACAGGACAGTCAAAACAAGGATGATAAAGAAAAGTATGCTGAGATAAAGGCTGGGACAAGAAACTCAGTTCTGGGCACGGAGACATGAGGGCAGAGAGTGAGACCACCAAGAAGTAATCAATCACAAAGTGGAGCTTTAGGATAATTAGGGAAAGAAGGTATTTATTCCTTGAGACATAAATCCACTTCAGCTCCCTTGACCCTCCCTGGCCTGGTTCCACTGGCCTTCTTTATTACTGTTCCTTTTCTCCTCAAGGAACTTTCTTTCTCTAAACAAATCTGCCTCTTCTTGCCTTCTCGCCTAAGCGTCTGCAGAGTTCCTTCTGGAGCTTCATGAGATACCAACCCTTGATTGGCTAGTGGCTGGGATTTAGTGCTGCCACTGCAGCCTGAGGTCCATTCCTGGCTGGGAGACTGGGCCTGAAAACCTGAAATTGTGGTATCATAATGAATCCTAGGTCAAGTAGGGCAAGTTAGAAATAGGCAGCTTCAGGAGCAGTACAGGTGGGGACCCCAAGAGTTAAACTCCGGAGATGGGGAATACAAAATTCCAAAATTCCAAAGCGAGCAAGTCAACATCCTATGACTAGGGACAAAAAGAGAGATAAGGTATGTAAAGTAGGACGATTCCAAGCACAGCAGGAGATTAAGTGAGATCACCAAGAAATAACCAATCACAGAAAGACTGGTGGAGCTTTAGAATAATTAGGGAAAGAAGGTATATATTCTCTGAGACACTACACCACTTCAGCTCCCTTGCCCCTCCCTGGCCTGGTTCCACTGGCCTGGGAGTCCCACTTTATTTCTGTTCCTTTTCTCCTTAATAAACTTTTTCTTTCTCTAAACAAGTCTGCCTCTTCTCGCTTGTTTACCTGAACGTCTATGGAGTTCCTTTTGCGACTTAGTGAGACCAACCTGTGGTGGTGTAGTGGTCGGGACTTAGCGCTGCCACTGCAGCCTAAGATCCATTCCTGGCTGGAAGAATGGGCCTGAAAACCTGAAATTATGGTATCAATAAGAGTACAGTATATAATATATACAAGATACAAGATATATATTCATGTATTGTTCAAGTTATCGACAAGTTTTCTAGTAAACAGCAAACTATTAACAAACTTTAGTAAGTTAAAAGTTACACCCAAAGTTTTTAGTTCAATGGGGTTAGTACTCTGAAGCCTTATATTTTTCAAGGTTAAAGAAACAGGTAATATTTGTCTATATAACTAGACTAAAAAGCTAGAACTGAAAGCTATCTGGGGCTTTTATATATGGTAAAAAAAAAAGGATAATATTGCATTTTCCTTATATAATGGTAACTACTGAATTTGTGTGAAAGTTTCAAATAAAATCTTTTAACATTTTAATGAGACAATTAATTTCGCTTCCAATAACATAATTTTATAAAATCAGGTTTTTATGCTTAGAATGACTCTTTGCAACAAGACTTTTAAGATAAGCTCTTCAAAGTTTTAGGAGTCATCTTAAATGACCTTGTTTTGCAAAAGGAAGTGATAAAATCATTAACAGTCTTATGAACAGTCAAAACTTTGCATTTGAAATGACTGCAAGAAAGAACTCAACTCTTCTCATCTTTCCCTTAAGTGTGCCATTTCCTTTGATAAGGTTTTGGCTTCAGTGCAATATTTTCAGATTAAGTATTTCAAAATAAGGTGCTTTGGTGTGAAGAAGGACCATGCACCATCAGAGTGCTTACCATGCAGTAAATATGCAGTGATTCCCAGAAATATGAAGACGATTAAATATCTGTGAAGAGCAGGATCCTCACTGAGGCTGCCCTGGTTCCTCATTCTGCATTGGCCACACCTGGGGTTTCATTCTTGCTCCTGGGATGCCTAGAAAGTGCGGAGAGCCCTCTATAAGTGATGTGGCTGCCGAGGTGGGAAGGTATCACTGCTCATCTTGTCCCATCCCTGCCCACCAGCCCACAAGGATGTTACCCATGATGCCCCAGGCTCTCTGGTAATCTAGAGGCCTCTGGAAATCAGGGTCTTGGGCACCTTGGCAACCCATTTGGAGTATCTACAAAGCAGTGTGAGGACGCTTTCTTCCACATTGTTTAGCTATTTACAACAATGTACATTTATTATCTCTAATTTCTGTGGGTCAGGAATCAAATGGGGCCCAACTGGTTACTTTTTTTTTAAAATTTATTTATTTATGCATATAAGAGCTGGGGTACAGGCCAGGGTCGCAGGAGGTGAGAGGATTCACCAGACAGTGGGGAGCAGAACAGGCAGACTGACTGAAACACACTGCTGAGGGGAGCAGTGGGCGAGCAAGGCAGGAGAGGTCTGCTGCACCATGTGGGTCCCCTCCCTGGGCAGCAGCAGGGATCGAACTCATGCTGCAGTGACTGCAGTTTGCTTCATAGTGCGTTGCTTAACCCACTGCGCCACCAGGGAGGCCCCCAACTGGTTACTTTTAACTAAAGAATTCTCTAAATTGTGGTCTCATCTAAAGACTTGTTTGGGGGAGAATCAACTTCTATGCTTACTCACACGAGTGCTGGCTGGATTTAGCTCCTGTGGGCTGTGAGACTGAGAACTTCCATACCTGGTTGGCTCTTTTCAGGAACCTCCCCTCGGTTCCTTGCCATGTGAGTCTTCAGGGGAACTGTCACAACATGGCAGCTGGTGTCCCCTAGAGTGAGCAAGCAAGAGAGAAAAAGCTCCCAAGATGGAGCCACCGGATTTGTAACCTGGTCTTGAAAGCAATGATCTAATTTCACTAAGTCCAGCCTATACTCAAGAGATTAAACAAAAGCATAAATAACAGGAGGCAGATGTCATTGTCGGTCATCTGAGAAGCTCCCATCACACTGTTCTAAAAATCCAATTTGGTTCTCTTCCCCTAAGGCTCCATTTGGATGACATGCTGGATTCCAATCCATTTGAGATAAGAGTATTGCTTGATTCTTGTTACCATATCTTTCACTTTCATTCATTATTAATATATTCAATAAATATGGATGGTTCCTGCTACATTCCACATTCCATACTAGACATGTCATTGATGGGGCAATGTCAAAAAAAAATTGTTTGCATAGAATTTCTTTCTGACCTTTTTCATTTTACCCTCTGGACTGCTGTAGTTTTCAGAGGCCAGTCTCAATGACTCACATACCAGGTCAAAGACATTTTGCCACCTGTCTGCTGGTGGGGTCTTGTCCTAACACTGCCTCCCCTGGGCTCCATGTTCCAACATCAGTCCTGTCACCACTGCCACCTTCCAGCAGCCAGACTTTGCTTCTCCAACATAGTCTTCAGCTCATCCTGCTGCCTTATGGATAATGAAACCTAACCATGCCTCAGTTTCCTTGCAGAGTAATGACTTATAGGAGCCTCCCTGGTGGTGCAAGGGGTTAAGTCTAAGTACTATAAAGCTCTCCACAGCCACTGCAGCACGAGTTCGATCCCCAGCTAAGGATCTGACCCACATGGTGCAGGAGACCTCTCCTGTCTTGCGCGCTGCTCCCTCAGCAATGTATTTCAGTCAATCTGCCTCTTCTGTTCCCCACTCTGTCCCTGGTTAATCTTCTCACTCCCCACACCTCTAGCCTACACCCCAGTTCTTGTATGCATAGATAAATCTTTTTTAAAAAAAAGTACAGTAAACTAAGATTACACAGAAAAATACTTAGAACAGTGGCTGACAATATTAAATATTGAAAATATGTCCTTCCAATTTTGTGATTCTTCATGCCTGTTCAGGCAGCCACAAAATTAGTCCATTAGGCAGAGAATTACCCCCATCTGGTTGATTGACTAGAAACATTGATGAGAAGATTATGCCTATTCTTCGAACTTAATCATCACCTTTGAATTTCTTTTCCTAAAAGCACATCTGATTTCATTGTAGAATTTGAACTTTTCCTCATAAATTCTTGTTCTTTTCTGAGAAGTGCCTGTGTCGTCTCCATTCAGTGATTGGTGAATGAGCTGTTGGGTGAGTGAGGTCAGCGGCTTGGTTCTGCCACCTCTTGGCTCAAACTGCCAGGCTGGAGCCTGAGTGGCACCCATTTTCATCTGCTATTGTGACACCCCTTGGCTGCTGGGTGCTTCAGCAGGAGTATTTATGCCAAGATTTCATTTTCCAGTTCACTGGGGTAGCCTATGTGTGCCACGTGATGAATTTACACCAGCTGTTTGAAAATGACTCCAGGGAAACCAGACTATATTGAAATCGACATTCCCCCTCCTCAAGTTATTGCTGGATTTCAGGAAGGGAAAAGTCCCTGAAGAAATCCTGAACTAGTCCTGCCTTCACCTCAAGGTCCTGGGTCTTGGAGAATACCTCACAGGGCAGCTAAACTCAAATCAGCTTCATCTCCTGCCAACACTTCTTCCCCTCCACAAAGCAGGCGTTGCTTTGATACAGCAAAACTTGCCTTTTGTCACCAGTGTTACCAGCCAGGTCTTTGGCTGCAGGGATTAGGTCAACAGTGTGGTCACTCCTGGTGTAAAATAAGTGTTTTCATCTCCTCTTAGTGTCTACCTGTAACTTGATGAATACATGATTAGGAAGTTGGAGTGTTCATTGCTCACCACAACAAAAATTATCACTAATCAGAGAGGAGGGGGAGTGTAAATGATGTGAACTTACAAGAACTGCTATTGAAAAGCAAATGTCTGTAGCACTCTTATGAGTAGAGGGCCTTCAGAAAGTCTTTCTCCCCTTGATACAACTGCCTGTCCCTTTCTGGTTCAGAAAGTCCTTGCTTAATGTTATAGATAGGATATTGGAAATTGTGACTTTATGTGAAACAAAGTACACCAAAACCAGGCCCTCAAATACAATCCTCTGTGTTAGTTCAATGTCACCACGATTAGTTTTTTCTAATAGACATTGAACAAATGATGCTATTAAAGGACATGCTTTATTTCCCCCTTATCCTCCTATGATTTTTCCTTACTTGCACAAACTTATCTTTCATATCCTCTCATAAACTAAACTCATTTCAGGTTTCATCTCCTTATCCCTGGAGCTTCCATCCGGGAGGAAGAATCCTCCCAAATTGCAGGTCCTCTGGTCTCCTTCTTCCACTACACGGTCCTCTTTCATTCACTCCTGTTTTCCTGCTACAGCCAAATGTTGATGAGTTCCCTCCATACTTGGTCAGGTATGTTGACAGAGTATCAGTGGATACAAGTAGTAAGCAATGAGAAGTAGAATATACCAATTTTTCTCTATGATAAGACTTTTGAGGAAGGTGAGTGGGTATGGAATGGTAAATGGTTTTTCAGTTCCCTCCTACCTACTTCTGTTTCCATCTTCCATTAAAGACATGTTTGACTCAACCTAGCTTTCTATGACTATCTGTAGGTGAATCATTGAAGACCAATAAGTATTAGTCAGGAAATCTCCAGAATATATAAAGAACTCCTATACCTCAACAACAAAAACACAACTGAATTTAAAAATGGGGAAAAGACCTGAATAGACATTTTTCTAGTGAAGATATATACAAATGGCCAAAAAGCACATGAAGATGTTCAACATCATTGGTCATTAAGAAGATGTAAGTCAAAACTGTAATGAGAAAACATGCCTCACCTACCTGGATGGCTATAACAAAAGATAAAAAATAACAAGTGGGGCAAAGATATGGAGAAATAAAAATCCTTATATAAAACATACAGTTGTACAGCTGCTATAGCACATACTTTGGCAACTACTTAAAAATTAGACATACAATTACCATATAGTCTAGCAAAACCACTTCTAGGTATGTATCCGAAAGGATTGCAAACAGGGACTCAAACAGATCTTTTCATACCAATGCTCATTATTCACAATAACCAAAAAGTAAAAACAATTCAACTGTCCATCCATCAATAAATGAATGGTTATGCAAAATATGGTATATACATGTGGTGGAATATTATTTAGCCATAAAAAGACATAGCCTCAATACTATAACCTAAATGAACCTTGAAAATACTGTCAATTGAAATAAGTCAATCAATAAAAACCAAATATTTATAATTTCATGTGTGTTAAATAACTGGAATAGGCAAGTTCATAGAGACACTAAGTAGATTAGAGATTAGGAGGGACTGGGGAAAAGAAGTTGTGGAGTTATTGCTTAATGTGTTCAGTGTTTCTTCTTAGGTTAATAAAAACATTTCTGGAAATGGATAATGGGGCATCTCTGGTGGCACTGTGGATTAAGCAATGCACTATGAAGCAAACCGCAGCAACTGCAGCACAAGTTCGATCCCTGCTGCCGCCTGGGAGTGGATGACCCACATAGCACAGCAGATCTCTCCTGCTCCACCCGCTGCTCCCCTCAGCAATGTGTTTTAGTCAATTTGCCTGTTCTCCCCATTCTATCTCTGGGGAATCCTCTCATGTCCCGGCAGCTCTGGCCTGTACCCCACATATTGTATGCATAAATAAATCCTTTTTTTTTTTAAAGATCTATTTATTCATGCATACAAGAGCTGGGGTACAGGCCAGAGTCCAGGGAGGTGAGAGGATTCACCAGAGACAGAGTGGGGAGCAGAACAGGCGGATCTACTGGAATACACTGCTGAGGGGAGGAGTGGGTGAGTCAGGAGAGGTCTGCTGTACCATGTGGGTCCCCTCCCTGGCCGGGGATCGAAATTGCGCTGCTGTGCCATAGTGTGGCGCTCAACCCGCTGCGCCACCAAGAAGGCCCACATAAATAAATCTTTAAAAAAAAAAAATAGATAATGGTAGTTTGCACAACCATGAAAGTGATTGATATCACTGAATTATGCGCTTAAAATGGTTAAAATGGAAAATATCATATATATTTACCATACTTAAAAATTTTAAAACAAAAAGGAAAGTAAAGAAATTTCTAAAGTGAAGAAGGTTTATGAACATAGGTTCTTGAGAGGGAGGTATTAGAGATTACTATGTGGATCATTTCCTAAGGGGATAAACATAGGTAGTCTTTTTACATAATATGTGTGTGTGTATAAAGTGTATATATATATATACACTTATTTTTATTCATCAAGAACATCAACTTCCTTATAATTCATGTTTTTTTTATTAAGGTGTTATCCCATTTAAAGTTTTATTTACTAGTGGTTTTTTTTATTTTGCTTTATAAGGATAAAGTTTTATATTTTCTTTTCTTGTTGAAATTCTTATTTCAATTTTCTTATTGAAGTAACATTGTATTATAACATAACTTATAGGCATTCATAATTGAGAATCAACAAAAGTCGATAGCATTGTCTCCTTTTTCCCAGTTTTACATATCTTTGTCCCTCTTCCTTTTTGGCAACCACTATTTTGGTCTTTTTGTACAAAAGTTTGTTTTTGTTTTGTTTATTTTCTGTATATAACATATGTAAGTGAAATCATAGGGTGTTTTTCTTTTTCTGTCTAGCTTATGTTTCACTAAGATTATTCCCTCTAGGTCCATCTGCATTTTTACAAATGGAGGGATTTCATTCATTTTTTTAAAAGCTAACTAATATTCCAATATATGTATTATTTTTCTTTACCCATTTATCAATTCATGAACACTTAGGTCGTTTCATGTTTTTGACTTTTGTAGATAGTGCTACAATAAACATGGGGGTACACACATATCTTTGCATTAATATTTTTTGTATTTGGGGGGTAGATATTTAAAAGTGGAATAACTGGATTTAGTAGAATTTCTGTTTTTATTTTTTAAGGGAATATCCATTCTGCCTTTCTTAGTAACTACACCAACCTATATGGTACTGTGTTATTGTTTCTTGTCTTTTGAATAAGTCATTCTCACAGGTGTGAGATGATATCTCATTATTGCTTTGATTGTCATTTCTTTCGTAATAAGAGATGGCCAGGAGAAACAAACTGCCACGTGATCAGAAGGTCTGCAGAGCCACCATGCAAGGACTTGAAGGTAGACTCCAGGTAATTAGGGCCAGTGGCCAGAAATGTAATAGATCTCAATCCTCCAACTTTAGGGAACTGTATGTTGCCAATATCCCAAATGAACTTGGAACACATTGTCTTAACTGTCCTTTGAGGATATAAGCAACAAATACCTCCCTTGATTTTAGCTGAAGCTGTGTTGGCTCTCAACCCATGGAAATTTTAGAGGATAAAAGTCACTAACTAAAAGCCACTAAATATGTGCTCATCTATTATACAATAGGAGAAAACTATTATTTTGTATCTTGAAATAAAATTCATAGGTAATATAACTGGTTTATAACATACTGATTTACACATATAATTTTCAAAGTCAATGTAATGTGTAAACTATAAAGATAAGTAAAAGGAAAATTTTATATATAAATAAAAATACAAATAATATTTCAACAAGTGAGTCCCCAGCCACAACCACACTAGTCTGCTCCTGTACAGAGAACTACCACCGATGCCACAGGTACAAATGTTGATGGACCTGCTGTCTCAATTGCTGTGTGTCATTTTTCCAAAATAGTGTCCAACCCCTAGTAAAATTCGGTACAAGAGAAAGTACAGTGTCCTGTCCATCTGTATGCTAGTTATATTTGCCAAAATGTCAGTGTATATTAAAATCTTGCAAAACAGGCCTTGTAATTCAAGTTACTTTAAAAAAAAAAGATTTTATTCATTTATGCATACAAGAGTTGGGGTGCAGGCCAGAAGTGTGGGTGTGAGAGGATTCACCAGAGACAGAGTGGGGAGACAGATCTACTGAAACACACTGCTGAGGGGAGCAGCGGGCAAGACAGGAAAGGTCTGCTGTGCCATGTGGGTCACTCCCTTGTTGGGGATTGAACTGCGCTGCAGTGGCTGTGGATGCTTCACAGTGTGGTTCTCAACCCCTTGCACCACCAGGGAGGCCCGAATTCAAGTTACTTTTTATGCACATATAACCACAAACATGTCTCTCATTCACAAGACTATCCACTAGGACATTAAAATTACACAAGATAGAACAAGAGCCCAGCTGCTAAGGCCTGCATTCCCCTTCCCCTATCATGGTAATGTCCAAAACTTTCTATAAAATATTTAAAATGTTATTGAGTGACATGTTCCTGGGGGCTGAAGTGTAACTTTAAAGTGCTTTACTTTCCCATGCCACCCCCTTTACCCCCTGCCACCTCCCCAGAAAAGCTCCAGTGCCCTTCAAGTTTTGTCTTTTAGTGTTGTCATAATGAGAAAATGTACAATGTTTGACATTTTAAATACTTTGGGTGTAAGTCTTTTCATTTTTTGGACAAGATCAAAATATTGAAATTAAACAGGCAAAAAACCCAAATGGCAACATTACAGTTACCACCACTGCCACCGCGTGGTGATGATTGCCTCCTTGTGCACCTGGGGCACCTCCTTCCCTGCCCAGAGCACGCAACCTGCTGCTTCCAAGAGCCACCTTGAAAGCAGAGGTGGGTGTTTCCCCACCGCCAATGCAAGCAGCGCCCCAGCAGCTCTGACCCAGCATGTACTGCCTGAGGGCAGCCCGACAGGGGGTGGTCGCAGCAGCTGCAGTGGTGGTGGTGGTGGTGGTGGTCTCCCCATCCCAGAGCAAGCTAGTCTTTGGGACCTGGCAGCATAGGTGACCCCATGTGGCTCTTGGTTGGGGGCTGTGGGGAGGAGTGCTGGACCCTGCTAGGACAGCGCTAGCTCTGCAGCTCCTGTGGTGCATCAGGCCAACATGGCAGGTGCTAGTGGGAGCCATGTCCCAGTGCTGCTGCACACTTTGTTTCACCCAGCTCCCCCAAGTGCGCCTCCACACCGGCCTGGTTTCACCCTGCCCCACTGATGGGCGCCGGGTATAGTGTGCTTCTGGCTCCACTGAGTTTGGCTCTACCTGTGGCTCCCTGGAGCCCACTAGTCTATGAACCTGCCCTGGCTTCAGTGCAGGTTGAGTCTGGGCAAGCACCAAGGTCTTCCCTTTTGAATCTGCACCAGATTCAAATCTGCACCAGAATGGACTAATCAGGTTTGGGGGATAGAATTACATTTAAGGGTTTTAGCTCATCACATGGATCAACAGTGGAGCGAGTTGATTGGTACTCAACTGGCACCAAGCAAACACTTAGGATTGAAAAATGGCCAGTCATATTTTTAAGGTGGGAACCCTGAAGAGGCTATAAGGCAGAGCAGGACCCAGATGATTCATTCATTAGCTGCCTCTTAAGAGAATTCAGCTGACATCCTCCCAAGAGCTCATCAGAAGCTTGTGAAGAGGAGTCCTCAAATAACTTCAGAAGAGGAGTCAGCAGATTCAGCCACTGTGTTTACCTCCAGCCTTTCCTCTGACATCCCCTGTGAGAAACAATATTGGCCTGAAGCGGTGTCTCTTTAAAAAAAAAAAAAAAAAAGCTGTTTACAATTGGCTTACACAAAGAGTTCACAAGCAGCTGTAACACTAGTGTCTTTGGCCCAGATTAGTGTCAAACCTCCTGGTGACTGACAGGTGCTGACCAGCACTACTGCCCAGTGCAGAGTGGTCCTGCTAGTCACCTGACTGGCACCTTGTGTCACCTTTGAGGCACCTTTGACAGCTGTCCAGCTGTTGACAGCTGTTTCTGATCACAGCTGTCCACCTTTGACAGCTGTTTCTGATGACCTCCTGGTTTGGCATCCAGTGCTATCCATCCAGGCCTTTGGACTTCCTGTGGACTGCTGTGGTGTCACTTTAGCAGTTCCACCTGTAGTCACCTCGAGAGGCAATGCTGGCCCAGTACTTACCAGTGTGCACCAGCTCCAGGCCCTCATTGAAGGGACAGAACCATCTTGCATGAGAAGCCTTTGTTTTGGACTACTGGATACTGCAGACATTATTTGGGGTGAGACAGCTGACTTCTTGTGGCCTTATAAATTCTTTCCTTTCCCCCAATCTCTTGTTTATTAATAACCCATCATTGTTAAATGTTGAGCCTGGTAGTTTTATAATTGTGAATGCACAGGTGAGAACCCACAGACAATGATCTGTGCCCCCACCTTGGCACTAGCAATGGCCAAGAAACAGGTGACTGCAGAGTGTCTCACACTATGGAGAGCTACCCAGCAAGACACCTGTGCATGAAAGTAACACTGTGAGACTTGTGGGTATGTAGGATACTGGAAGCACAAGGGAACAAATGGAGCCTCCAGCCCATTGATTTCTGTAGCTGCCAGTGTTGTTGGGGACAGAGTCACTCTGCTAGTTCACAAGATGCCAGACTTAGCTTGTAGTAGTTAGTCACTGGTGCTCATTTCTGCTGCCCCCAAGGGCAAAATAAGTTTGAGTGTAGATTCTAGCTGAAAATCTAAGACATTGGAGAATGCCACTACTCAAACTGAGGGTCCAAAAAGTGATAGCCCCCACTAGCTGCTGACAGGGTACTTTCCCCAGCCCACCTGAGGGTGCCTGAGAATCATAAAAGAAAGGCCCTGCAAAGTAGCAGCAAATCTCAGCTCACAGCTTCTGAGACCAGCTACTATGGCTGTATGAGTGATACCTCCTGGGACTCCCATTCTTGGGGCCTGTCTAGGGAGACCCAGAGTAGAACAGCTCACCAGCAAACCCGGGGCTCCCTCTAGACTTCATAAACATGAATTAGCTTTTAACTAGGTGTTAAGAGTTCTTCCTGCCTCCACACTGCTACCAAAATGGATCTACTGTCAGGATGTCCTCCCCAATGAATGGAAAGCCTCTCATGTTCCAATCATCTAAATACTGGATTTTAGTGTGAGCTGGCTGAGAGAATCTGGGGGAAGTGCTCCTTTAGAAGTCAGTTCTGGTGTGGACTTGTTCTGGAAAGTATGCAGTATATTCAGGTCCCATGCTGGTTCCTCTGCAGCATGAATCTCATGGTCTTAAGAACTGTTCTTTTGAAGGCTGCTTAAAAGGGACCATCTCTGTCTTGAGCCGGGAATGGGAAGGACTCTATGTCATTAAATTCTCTGCTCAGACACATAATTCCTAATAGTTTCTTGTTCTGACAAGAAAAGAACACCTGTTGAAGCTTCATTGGTGATACTTTCATTGCTGGACCGCATTCTTTTCTCAGCAGGTGGGTCAAGAGCTCTTTGCTCTTTTTAGTATCACCGAGGAAAGAAAAAACAAAACAAAACAGTATAAACATGAATTTTGGAAAAGGAACACACAGCAAGACTGGGAATTCCAGTTTTAGGACCAATGCAGTGGTTTGAAAATTCTTGGTTCTATGTCCTTCCAAGAGCCACCCTTTGTAACTGTAGCCACTATGGTCCTCAATTCCAGAACATATAATTCTCAACATTTTAACATTCTTAAAATTGGTATGTGTCTTGAATATTTGTTAACATTATAACAGTTGGCAGTAGCCTTTTAAATTTCATAGTATATAAAAATAATGGTATGATTTATAATCAGTAGTATCGGGATTCTATGAAATAAAGCAAACAGACAAAGCAGCCATGGAGAGAAACTTTGCTGAAAATCAAATCAGTGGGAAATATACTGTGAAGAAAGTTTATATTGCATCCTTTGATATATTGCATCCTTTGATAAATAATGAGATGTTTTCAGTGCTAAAGGATGAAGCCTTAGCTCAGGTTGCTATGAAGTACAATAGACTAGGTGGTTCAAACGACAAACATTTATTTATCACAGTTCTGAAGCCTGGTATGTCCAAGATCAAGTGACAATAGAGTTGACTCTTGGTGAGGGCTCTGTTCCTGGCTTACAGTCACTTTCTCCCTGTGTACTCATGCCACAGTAGAGGTTGGGGGAAAGGGTGGGAAAAAGCAAGCAAACGCGTTTCTCTACTTATGAGGGCATCATAAGAGAACCAGGTCTTCATGACCTCATCTAAACTTAGTTATTTCTTATACTAATCCTAGTCTTCTCTAGCCACTATAATAAATTAGCATAAATTAGCTTATATACAACAGAAATTCACTGTTCAAAATTCTGGAGGCTAAAAGGTTTTTAAAAGATCAAGGTGTTTGCATGTGAGTTTCTAGTGAAGGCTCTTTTCTGACCTGCCAACTGCCAACCTTTTGTTGTATCTTAACATGTTGAAGGGACTAGGGAGTATTCTTGAACCTCTTTTAGTTCTTGAAACTCTTTTATAAGGACACTATAAAATCCCTTATGAACTAGTCACAGTCCTCATGACCTAATCACTCTCAAAAGCTCTACCTCTTAATCCCAAACACATTGTGCATTAGGATTTCAGCATATGAATTGGTGCAGGCACAAACATTTATACCCTATCATCTCCTAAATGCTTTGTCTTCAAATATTATAAGTATTATTGGGTTTCAACATAAGAATTTTGGGGAAATAGAAATGTTGTCTCAGCAGATACCATTGCAGTGAGATAATGTGATCTTTTGGGTAACAGTCTTCATGAGTCATTTCTCTTTTTAAAGACGTAGTACACACAATAACTTGTCCAGCTAAGTACCATTTTGACCACAAAACACACAACCTTAGCCCTTTCCTGATCAATAATTTTCTATCAATAATTTTACGAAAGCTATCATAATTTTGCTTATATTTACTTATATTCAAAGCATGAAAGGACAAATTTTAACCTATGTGGAACACAAATCTTACTAAATGAAATCAGCAATGTGGAATTGAATAAATATAAACTAAGTTTCATTTGAGGTTGAGAATCAGTCACATAAACATAAGATGAGAGAGGGATAGTATCATTTTTATAGAATTTTTTATTTAATATTAAGTTTGATATGAATAAAAAATGTGATAAAACTACAAAAACAGGTAGCAAATAAATTGTGTTTTATAAAGTTTTATGATCTTAAAATATTCTACTGGACTCTGGATACAGATTGATATAAAGCAAGGTCTCTCAACCTCAGCATTATTGGGCTAGATAATTCTTTGTGTGCTGAAAGCCCTTCACTTGCAGTTTTAGAACAGCTAGCAGCATCCCTCACCTCTACCTAGTATAGATGCTGGAACTAGCCACTAACCTCCCTCAGCAATTCATGATCTTCAAAAATATCTCCAGATATTTCTGGGGGTCAAATTCACACCCATTTGTGAACCACTAATAGGACATGTTACATCTATTTATTGGAATCACAATTTAAAAGGGTAGCAGTCAAATTAAAAGATTATAAAGGGCAATGGCAATGGTTATGTTAAAGCATTTGTTGTACAACAAACAAGACACATATCAATAAAGAACATTTTAAATCAGAGTTCTTTGCTCTCTTTACTATCCATTAAACTTAGCTTGGGGTTATTGATAATCTTCAATTATTTGAAGAGCTCTTGATTACAGATGAAATAGACCAAGGGCATAAAGTTTACAGGGAGTTAGACTTCAGGGTATGATGAAAGTTTTTGGTTTTGTTGCCTATAAAAATTCAAATTTACATTAATATACAAAGTAAGATGCCAGAGCTTTCCTCTTCAGATCAATTCACTCCCCGGGGTGGCATGGGAGTGGGTGGGGCTGGATGGGGGGAGTGGGGAGGTGGGAAACCTCAGCTTTCTGAAGCCCTTCTCAGGTGAGCTGGATTAAAGTCAGAGTGGTCACACACCGCCCTCTCCTGGCTTTATGAAGTACATGAAATAGTCGTCAGCTGCTTCCCTTTGTCTCTACCATACTTGTACAAAAACGTTTTCTAACTGAAAGTTTTCTAGCCTCCACAAAAGAGATAGAATAATTAAAAACAAAAAAACCCATATTATCATCACCAAGATTTAACAATTGTCAAGATTTTTCTGTTTATTTCATTCATCCTTTTTTCATCATTTTAATATCATTCATCCTCTTTTTCTTTCTTGACGTATTTTAAAATAGACCTTAAACATCATATCACATCACTCCCACATACTTTAGTGCGTTTCTCAAATATTTATGCATATATTTTCCAAACTTTTATGCTATAAAATTAAAGCATGGAGAGTGGTGGATGGAACTGAGAAGAACCTGGAGTAGAGGAAGACAGGTAGTGGGAGGAAGGGCCTGAGAGGAGGCAAAAGAGGGAAAGGATTTGTGAAAATTTGCATAATCAAGAGGCTCTGAAATAGAGATGTGGGAGTATAAAATTTCCCACCTCAAAGTATATCACTTTGGTATAAGGATAACTAGGGGATGATCACTTTGAAGAAACAGCAGACTCAAGGATTTTTCTAAACTCATCACCCAACTGCTAAAAACAAAAAATTAGATAAGAGGTCTATCCCAGAAGAAAGATACCCTACATAACTACAAATAATATGAACTAGTTGTGATAGGCTGGTCTGTTTGTTCAAATTCCTTTTTACCTGTGCATGATAAAGTTTAGTTTGCCAAATATTTGCATTTCATATCTTCCTGTAAATTGTCTCTTCTCCTTTGAAGTTCCACACTCCTACCCCATTCACATTTGGTTCAAGATAAACTACAATTCTTGATTAGTAGAGTACCTCATGGATTTGTAGGATTCCCACAAAATCACATTGGTACTCCATACCTATGTAATTCAATTGATTTTCCTCCCATTTTCCTCCCATTTACTATGTTTTGAGTCAAAGGACTCTAGAATGGTATAAAGGAAGTTTTACTATCCTTTAGGAACAAGAAGGAATGTTTTAGGGTGAGCTAACGAAAGTTTGGAGAGACTCAGTTTCATCAAAAGAAGAGACTAAGAGTTGCTAGAAAGATTAGTAAGGATTATATCTGATCTTTTCAAAATACTGGAATAAGACTGAATTTTATTTTTTTAAAAGACTGAAATAACTATTTAAAAAAAAACTTATTTATTTATGCATACAAGAACTGGGGTACAGACCAGAGGTGTGTGTGGGGGGGAGAGGACTTCACAGGAGAGTGGGGCACAGAACAGACAGATTAACTGAAATAGACTGCTGAGGGGAGCAGCAGGCAAGGCAGGAGAAGTCTGCTGTGTCAAGTGGATCACTTCCCCACCTGAGGCAAGGATCGAACTCGTGCTGCAGTGACTGCAGTAGTGTTTGCTTCATAGTACATTGCTTAACCCATTGTGCCACCAGAGAGGCCCCAAGACTGAATGAATTTAAAAACATACTTATTTTCATATTTAAATGTTAAAAATATGACACTGTTCTCAGTTTGAACTATGTGGGACTTGGCTCCTCCAAGGTGTATGTGTATTAAAAGTGTTAGCTTGCCATAAAAAGATATTGGAACACACAATTTTCACTTAATAGTATAGAAGTGTTTTTTTTAAAAAAAAGATTTATTTATTTATGCATACGAGAGCTGGGGTGTAGGCCAGAGCTGTGAAGGGTAAGAAGAGTCACCAGAGACAGAGTGGGGAACAGAACAGGCTGATCTGCTGAAATATACTGCTGAGGGGAGCAGCGAGCAAGACAGGAGAGGTCTGCTGTGGCGTGTGGGTCACCATCCCTGGCCAGGGATTGAACTCATGCTGCAGTGGCTGTGAATAGCTTCATAGAGCTGCACCTTAACCTCTGGCACCACCAGGGAGGCCCTGGGCCTAAATGGCTTTTAGTCTTCTCTTCACTTAGTATAATTACCTCCTAGTTTTTCCTTCTCATGGCTTTGTGTCTTTGTGCACAAGATAGATATTGATCACTCCTTAGATCTAATTTGCATGGGATCTAAGGAAACTGTGGCAACTGCAGGGCTTTCTCTGGGTCCTGACTGCCAGTTTCTCAGGAAAATAATCTGATTTTTTTTCCTTTGGTCAGGGAGATCATTGAATCAAGTTATTCCTTGTCTGTGGTCCAATTATCTGCTGTCAGTACAGCTCTGCCTATGTATGTGCATGTTGGAGTAAGGCAAGTAATTCTCAAAGGAACATTCCTCAATCAAAATGGGAACTCTTTCTTGGAATACATCAGAATAGGGTAAAATAAATATCTGTTTATAAAACTGTAATCAGAAAGTCCAAATTAAGAGAAAAAATATCTCTGACAATTTGAAATCATTGATACCCGGGCTAGACCTTAAAATGCTATCCAATTCACCACATCAGTGGAAAGATAGGTAAAATTCTACATCATTCTTTAGTAGGTAAGTTCATGCTGCATCACTCTAAGTCTTTACAAAAATCTGTTATTTATTTTTGAGCTGAGTGGGGATACCCAGCTAACTAGAATCTCCCATTCACTGGTCTGCCAAGTAAATAAGGGTTTACTATCTTCCCTGGAGTCTGGAGTGGTTTCTGCCTAATAAGCTACACATTTCCATGAATTTTAAGATGCTAAATATCAGCCAGCTCCATCCCACCAAGCATAATTGTTGACAGCTGTGTCTTGAAAAGGGTTTCTTTTGTTCATCCTGCTGAGTGAGCTGAATTGCTTCATTAACATTTAGACCATGTTACACATTCAAGTGCTTGTGAGGCATTTGGATTTCAGATGAGTTTTTTGTTGTTTTTTTTTTTTAAATTTCAAACTCTGTTCCAAACATGACAAGCCTCCATTTTTGTAATGACTTTTTGTGTTTATGTATGCTTTTGAAAGTGGATTTGCATCTTTGTTCATTTGTCATGCAAAGATGTACAGAAATGATTGTTATGGCTTGACCTAGTTATTAGGGCCTTTTGTATTTGTGAAGAGCAAATTTCAAATCATTCTTTAGAACAGCTATGGCTTTGGAGCTTTACTATCCAAGAAGACTATCAGTGTATGGTGGGGGAGGGGAGGTGCTCCTCTACCTCAGAAAACAGATTTGGACAAAGATGATGATGGAGGAGTGTCCTTCTTCATTCCTGAGTTTATCATCTAACAGTCAATGAGAAGAGCGCTGGACAGAGTCCTGTGACTTTGGGTGAAACAGAAATATCCTGGGGCTTTGGAGATCAACATAGACTGCAACAAAAGGAGGAAATAGAAAAAAGTATTGACACTTCATTGAACAAGAAGTGGACAGAGAGATAAGACTAGAGGCTGAGGTGTGGTGCAGGTGGATCATTGCTAGCTTAGCTAGGAGTACTCAATAGGGAAGAGCTATAAGGTATAGGGGTAAATACCCTTGATAGAGGGCAAGCACATCCTGCGGTGCTCCTATGGTCCAGGTCCTTGGTAAAAAGAACCAAGACTGGGAGAGGATAATGCAGAATTTCATCTGGAACCCAAGAGAGTAGGAATGTTTGTTGTGCCACATACATGACCCTGACTGTCCCAACAGGGTGCTTTTTTTTTTCCTAGATTTTTTTTTTTATTAATTATATTTGACATCATTTGTAGTCCCCAGGGAGTACCCACCACCATTTCACCAGTGCACCATCACCTCAGTCCCTTGTGCACCCTCTGGCCTCTTCCCCGTCTTTGCCCTCCCCCTTTCCCCTCTCCCCACCATGGTCCCTTTGGTTTATCCTGGCTTTTTGGTCTTGCCCAACAGGGTACTTATACCTGTGGCTACAACCCTCTGAATCAGCAACTTCAAGATCACCTTTTAGGATCTATAGACGTTAGCAAAGCTCAAAAAAGTAAAATCGACAAAAACCTCATATCATCACTGGGAAAACTAAATTAATTCAAATGTCTGAGTTACTGTTAGGGATTTTTTTTTTTTTTAAATAGGATTACAATGCAGCAAATTAGCAGAATAAATAAATAAAAAGAGATGAAGCAGTAGCCCTACTCATATACAGTGTTGTAAATCAGAGTTACCTTGATAAAATATAATACAATGATTAGAAAATGAAGGCAGGGAAAAAAAAAAACCCTATGAGCTTCCCTAAATCATCCAAAATGAGTATCTAAGCAAAAACAGTGAACTTGCTATGAAGAGTGCCCAAATTTGCTTCAAGACAGTGCCCTTACCTGCCTTGCTAAGGAGATTTATATTCCAAGTCATAGCTCTGTAGGTAGTTAGAAGTTGTAGTAGTAAATGTCCCCTTCTCAGCATGAGGTTCCAGAATAGGAAGAATTTATTGTGACATACACTAATTTCCACTGCGGTAGGCATCCTTCCTGATTCACAGAGCTCCAGTTATGTGGGGCGACAATGTGCTATGTTAAAAGCACTCCCTTGCAATTAGAGGTGACTCATTTGACCCAAATCTTGCCAACAAAATGTCAGAAAAGGTCATTGAATGAAACCATCAGGAAAAAAACTTTTCAAAGGAATAGGATTTGCTTGGCAATCTCATGGGTTTTTGTTGCTTCACAGTTTTGTCCTTGCTTTTTTTTATTGCCTTAACTGTTGTTGAAATGTCCTTTTGTGGTGGCCCTCCCTGGTGGTGCAGTGGGTTAGCAACACACTATGAAGCAACCTGCACCACTGCAACACAAGTTCGATCCCTGTCCCCGGCCAGGGGGTGATCCATATGGTGCAGCAGACCTCTCCTGCCTTGCCCGCTGCTTCCCTCAGCAGTGTGTTTCAGTTGATCAGCCTGTTCTGCTCCCCACTCTGTCTCTGGTGAATCCTCTCACCTCCCATACCTCTGGCCTGTACCCCAGTTCTTGTATGCATAAATAAATAAATCTAGAAATATCCTTTGTGGATATAGAGAAGAAAGAGAAAAATTAGGTCCCTAATGGGAGCCTGGAGAAACTATACTAGTCAAGACTGTCCAGCTCTGACTTCTGTTGTCTGTGTGAGCAGCTAAGTAGAGTCTTCTGAATCATCAACCATAGTTTTAACTGAGATTCTTTATAAGAGCACAAAAAAGGTTTTTTTGGGGGGCGAGGGGAGGGGAGGTTGAACCTGTTCTGGTTATCTATTACTCCAAAACTTATGGCTTAAAGCAACAACTATTAAATTAGATCTCTTAGCTTTATCAGTGAGAAGTTCAGGCAGTGTCAACCAGGTGATTTTTTATGATCCATGTGACATTGACTAAGTTTCCTGGGATGTACTGAGCTGATGGATATGCAGATCTGTAGAGTCCAGGAAAGCTTGAATCATATGTCCAGTACCTTGGGAAGGGAGCAAAATAAGCAGGGCTTCAAAGGGTCTCTCATTTGCAGAACTTACATATAGTTTCTCCAACAGATGGTTTCAGGCTAGTCAGATATTCCATGGTTCCTCAGTATACCCAAAGGGAAAGTTTCTAAAAAATAGAAGTTTTCAGTTTCTCAAATCCAGGTTTGGAAATAATCACTGTATTACTACAAATGACTGAAGCAGATATAAAACTCATCTAGCTTCTGGAAAAGGGGGAGTTACACTTCCATCTCAATTAGAGTATTGTCAAAGAATTTGTGGTCATTTTTAATCCACCAGAGGAGCAATGAGTTGTAAGATATTTTGACCAAATCGATCTACTAGTTTGGAAGACAGTATACCACTAAGAGTACGACTAATATTTACTCTCTGAAATCTGGTAGGTATGCAGATTGTCTTATAGGTTTTAGAAGCTAATCCAGGTGTTGTAATGTAAATATGAACAAGACCAGTAGTGACCCTTTGTTAGTGCATAAGCAAAATATTACTATTATGATATACTTGAAAATATATGGTGACTATAAATGTTAAAACATTATACTGGGAGATGTCTGTAAGGATGATGCTAGAAAAGGTTATCATTTGAGTCACCAAACTAAGTAAAGAAGACGGCCACTAATAAATCCAGGTGAATGTCAAACAATCCACTGAGTTCCTGAATAGAAGAGAAAGGATAGAGGAAAGATAAATTTTGTTTTCTTTGCTTGAGCTGGGATATCCATAGTCTTCTGCTCTTGGGCCTTGATACTTCTGGTTCTTCTTGAGCTTTGAAATTGGACCAGATTTGCAATACATGTCCTCTGGCTCTCAGGTCCTTGGCATTGGTTTGGAACTTGCATGATTGACTCCCCTCGTTCTCTGCTCTGAAAGCTTGAACTGGGATGATAATATCATCTTTCCTGGGCCACCATCATGCAGACAACAACGAACTGTGGCTCTTTTCAGGGCTCCATAATCACATAAGTCAGTTACTTACAATCTCTTTTTTCCTGTGTAGCTATCTAGTCTATTAATTCTGTTTCTATGAGAAACCCTGACCAATACAATGACTTAAAATGCTGCTGTGATAATATAATGATCCTGGCCTGCAAATGAGCAGTACTGCATTTCTAGCTTCAGCTAGATCTGGGAAATCATGAAAAAGTACAGTATTGTCTTCAGGCTTCAATTTTCTCATCAATAAAATGAAGGGACTGGACTGTATCATCTCTGAGGCTTTTTTTTTTTATTATTATGGTTTATGGTTCTAGGCGATTACTATTTATTACTGTAAAAAACAAAACTGTAGTCAATATTCCTTTCCTAAATTCCTAGAAATAGAATGCTTTTTCTGTCATTGAATTCCACTGCACTTTTCCTCCATAGACGCAACACATTTATAGAATAGATCTTACAAATAACTTGGGGTAAAGGCAATATTTTTGTGAAAATTAAATCTTCTCTGCTAATTCGATTTCCCTGACAACTTGTTCATTCCAAACTTTTCCTGCTGTTCTCTTTTGCAAATTATAATAAAAACATTTCTATTGTCATTGGAGCATGACAGGAGACTCGGGATGGCCAAATATTCCAGGGTTCACTAGGTTCCTAAACAACGGAGGAATTGGAAAGTCTTAACAAATTGAATTAACAAAATCATCAAAAAAAATAACGTGGGGTTCACTAAAGAATGAGAGATGTTTTGTAACCGAAAGGTGAATGCTGAAAGTATAACATTGTACTTGCTATGGGGTAACCACCATTGTTACTCCTCATGGAATTTATCCCTTTATTTTTACATCAAAGATAGTAATACTTGATATTGCTATCAAAAATAGTAATTTCATGCAATTTAGTCCCATAAAAACTTGGGGAAGTCTAGTGAATTCATGAAACACCCACTTGACTCAGAGCACTATGGTAAATTTTGGATATTTGAGAATGTCAAGAAAAAAACAGAGCTGAAGAATAATTAAAGCAGTAAAAGTGATTTTGTTTGTGACTATTGTGTTAGAAAACAGACCAGTGTATTTGAATACAACATAGATAAGTGGGTGTGAAGAACCAAGGAGGAAGGTAGGAGTCAGTGCATAGAAAACTACCTGAGGGAATATCAAGGATAAGGATTCTTGCTGAAGGCAGGTCAGAGTGATCAGACATCACTGGGCATAGTGCTGAATGAGGAGCCTACTCAGCTATCCAAAATGATTAGATATGAAGAGTGTAAGATTCTTGGTAAACTGACTTATCAGGGCTCT
Source organism: Galemys pyrenaicus (assembly GCA_019455555.1). Classification (NCBI taxonomy): domain Eukaryota; kingdom Metazoa; phylum Chordata; class Mammalia; order Eulipotyphla; family Talpidae; genus Galemys; species Galemys pyrenaicus. Next base: position 13,596,851 of record JAGFMF010011830.1, read on the forward strand.
TGCTCAAGTTGAATTTTACAAGGAAGTGAACAGATATGGGCCTAGGAGAAATTTCTAGAACCTCACTAAAGCTTGTTCAAAATAGAATCTTTGTGAAGAGGGAAATATCTGGATTTTTGAGGAGCAAAGATAGAGATATCCTTTGCTCTGACTTTCTACATTTCTGGGCAAATCATTTTACATTTGTTATGGATATGTAATTTGAATTTAAAAATAAAATATGTAGTATATGTTCATATTATTATATTAATGCAATGTACTGGTATGCAAGATTTATAATTTGTCTTGGGATTCAAATGTTGTAAAACCATTTCTGTAACTTCATCCTTGACATCTATTGTAGGAGAGAGCCTTGAAAGTGTGACTGTTGTGTGCTGAGGTCTTTGGATTATTCTTGAATTGTTCCCAAAAAAATTCCACACGAAATAACACTCTATATTAAATGTATTAGCAGATGACTGCGGGGCACCCAGGGAATCCAAAATATCAAGGGTTGCATGCTCCAAAAGGGTTCTAATCATCCATAGCACAAAGACAATGGAAGTAAACTCTTAATGCAAAAGATATTTAATAGAATTGGTGTTCTTAGAGAGAAAATAGAAGAAAGGATATTAGTTTCCCAATAAAACCTCCAGAATTACCTATCCCCTTATGGACAAATGCCCCACCAAACAGGCTCAGCCCAAAGCAGGACTACTGAGGCCTGCAAACCACTGAGTTACTTTCTGGTGGGAACCACAAGAAAGGGGTTAGGCATGTCTCAGAAAACTAGACTGAATAAGAGATCTAGAATCCAAAATGTACCAGATAATCCACCATGAACTCAAGGCAACCATTGCCCTTCTCTCTGTCAAGAACTAGGAATAGTCTCCCATGTCTTTCTTATCCGTGTGTCTCTTCCAAGAATCTTTACATTTCTCTCCCTCCATGTGTCTCCTACAAGTCCATGGGTACAAATCAAAACTGGCAAAAACAGAGCAGGCCTAATTGCCTTCATGTTCTCAGTAGTTCCCCTGCTTAGGAAGTCCAGTTCATGGCATATTGGGACTTGTAATCCAAGATAAATAAAAGTGAGGGTGTGAAAAGTGGTGGCTGTTCAATAATCTGCAATGCTCCTCCCCTCTTCACAGAGATGCCTCTGTAACAAATAAGGTTGTACAGAAGATTCAGTAAATAACAACATAATAGTCAGGATATTTATCAACACTACATGCCAACTATGTAACAGACAATATAGAAAGTTGCCTAGACACGTTTCCAAAATCCTCACAATAACCCAGGAAGATCTCATTGTCTTCATCTGGTAAGACTGAAGTTCAACCAGTTGCAAGTGTTCAGATAGTTCTCTGTGGGTTTGGAATTCTAGTCAATCCACTTTATTGCTAAAGAGCAAGATTTACCCACATTGTACTTAGCCAATTATCTCTTTGGGGGTAATTCGAATCTTTTTAAAACAATATAGAACAATCACAAAGAAACACAATCACAAACTACTATTTGTAGTTTGTTCACTTGGTAACAAAATACAAGATAATCAGACTGCAATTATGTTGTGGAAACAGGTTATTTTCCCTTTAAGATTTACAAAGTAAATACCCTTTGTCAAATATTTGTGGATTCTGTGGAGTTCTTTTTCATCTCAACAAATGCTATTCAGAGGTTCATGGAAAACACAACAGAGATTAGTTATATATTTCTGGTATGTGAGAAGTAAAAATGCTAAATCATATGAAATACTGATTCTTGGAAGTTTTTATTTTTTAACTTATAGGCTCTACCATTCACCTTGCCTTTTGAGTGAATTTTCTTCTAAATCCCTTCTTTGTGTTCCTCCCTGGTGGTGCAAGTGGTTAAGCACCACACTATGAAGCTATCTACAGCCAACTGCAGCAGGAGGTCAATCCCTCCACAAGCCAGGGAGGTGACCCACATGGCGCAGCAGACCTCTCCTGCCTTATCCACTGCTCCCCTCAGCAGTGTGTTTAAGTTTATCTGTCTGCTCTGCTCCACACTCTGTGTCTGGTGAATCTGCTCACCCCCACACACCTCTAGCTTGTACCAGTTCTTGTATGCATAAATAAATAAATCTTAAAAAAAAATCCCTTCTTTGTTACCTTCACTCTTCTTTATCATCCCAAGGGCTTCTCTTCTGCCCATGCGTGTACTAACACCACTCCTCTAAGATGGGTTGCCTTGCTCCAACTCCTGAAGACAAAGGATTCTTTTAGGAATGATTGCACATACTACTTCTCTGTCCTAACTCAAATTCTTGATTTTATCCTCTTCTGCTAATCCCATTGCAGATATTTCACTTCAATTTATTTCTAAATAATTAATGCTACAAACACAAATAACCCAGTTGGATGAAAGGAGTACAACAGATGCAGGACCCATTTGGCATAGACCTTGCATGTCTAACCTTCCTGTTATTGATGCCCCAGTATAATGGGCCTGGCTAGCAAAGACCTTCCACCTTACAGAAGCTTTTTGTCTTCAAGCACTGGCTCCAGAACTAACTCATATCTAATGGACTCACAGGTTTATTTTTAATTTATTTATATATTAGATTTGATGCTTTGTTTATTCATTTTCTAACATCTTTATTAATTTTGAGATAGTATTTGATTTCCCCTCTCTGTGTGGTGCCTGTAGTATGGTAGTGACCCCATTATCATAGCACCCCTGTTCTCTTCCCTACCCTATTTTGACATGTCAACCTCCCTAACCCCTTCCAGCTCTATCCATGTTGCTGAAGGTGACATAAGTTTATCTTTTTAAATCAATGAGTATTATTTCTTTTTTTTTTAAAGATTTATTTATTTATGCATATAAGAACTGGGGTACATGCCAGAGGTGTGGAGGGTGAGAGGATTCACCAGCGACAGAGTGGGGAGCAGAACAGGCAGATTGACTGAAACACACTGCTGAAGGAAGCAGGGAGCAGGGCAGGAGAGGTCTGCTGCACTATATGGATCACTCCAAGATGTGGCTCTCATGTTGTAGGAGCTGCGGATGCTTCATAGTGTGGCGCTTATGCCCTTGCGCCACCAGGGAGGCCCTCCATCGTTTATTAGTTGTCATTTTACTCTCAGAAAGAGGTTTCCCTTTATTATTAACATAAAGTATGTGCTTTTTTTCTGATCATTTGAGTGTTTCTTTTTAATATTTAAATTTATTTAAATATATTTGATATCAATTGCAGTCCCCAGGGAATTCCCCACCACCATTTCACCTGTGCACCGTCACCTCAGTCCTTGTGCTCTTTCTGCCTTCATCTACCCCTCTACCCCACAGATTCTTTTGGTTTGTCTTTGACCTTTTGTTCTTGTTGTGTTTGTCTGTTTGTTTTCAGTTGTAATTGTTCATTTTCTTGAGCTCCCTTTTTTTGTTGTTCCTTTCATTCCTCCTAAAAGTGAAACCATACGATGTTTTTCTCTTGCCTTCTGACTTACTTCACTGAGGGAAATTCCTTCTAACTCCATCCATGTTTCTACAAATGACTCTAGTTTATCTTTTTTGGTTGCTGAGTAGTATTCCATTGTGTATATGTACCACATCTTCTTGATCCAGTCATCTACTTATGGGCATTTAGGTTGTTTCCAGGTCTTACCAATTATAAATAGTGCTGCAATAAACATAGGGGTACAGATAATTCTTTTGGATTGGTGTTTTTGTGTCCTTTGGGTAGATCCTTAAGAGTGGAATTGCTGGGTCATATGGTAGCTCTATTTTTAGTAGACTGAGGAACCTCCAAATGGCTTTCCATAGTGGTTGGATTAACTTGCATTCCCACCAGCAGTGTAGTAGAGTTTCTTTATCTCCACATCCTCCTCTGCCCATTTTTTAATTGGTTTTTTTTTTGCTTGAATTTTGTAAGCATTTTATAGATCTTTGATATCAGTCCCTCATGACATGAATGGTGCGTAAATATTTTCTCCCATTCAATAGGGTGTCTGTTAATTTTGGTTGATCTTTCTTTTGCTGTGCAGATGTTCAGTTTGATGTAGTCCCATCAAACTATATCGAGTTTATATTCTTTTTTGTTTTCCTTGCATCTGGAGATGAGTCCTCAAAGATGTTTCTGAAGGTTATGTCATGGAGTGTTTTGTCTATGTTTTCTCCTGTATATTTTATGGATTCAGGTCTTATATCCAAGTCTTTTATTCATTTTGAGTTTATCTTTGTGTATGGTGTGAGATAGTAACCTACTTTCATCCTTTCACATGTGTTGGTTCAGTTTTCCCAATACCATTTATTGAAGAACAGTTTTACTTACCCTTTTTCAGTTTGGATTCTTTTTTATGTCTTTCTCTTACCTAACAGCTCTAGTTAGGACTTCCAGTACAATATTGAAAAGCAGTGGTGAGAATGGCCATCTTTGTTTTGATCCAGATCATAGTGGAAAGGCTTTCAGTTTTTCAATGCTGAGAATGATGTTAGATGTGTGTTTATCATATATGGCTTCTATAATGTTAAGCTATGTTCCTTTTATCTGAAGAATTTTGAAGGGTTTCATCAAAAATGAATGCTGAATTTCAATAAAATGTTTTCTTGGCGTGTATGGGTAAAATCATATGGCTTTTGTTTTTCTTTTTATTGATGTAGATAATTACATTAATTTATTTTTGGACATTGTGTCTAAGAAAAAAACCTTGGACACATTCTTGTATCCAAGAAAAAATCCTACTTAAAGTGCATAATCCTTTTGGTGCATTGTTGGATTCCTTGTAATTGGTTTATTCAAGTTTTTGTTTCCCCTTTTTTCAGTCTTGGATAGTTTTATGTTTCTAAAAATTTTTCCATCACAGGCCTCTCTGGTGGCCTACGGGTTAAGTTTCAGTGCTATCATCATGATGGCCTGAGTTCAATCCCTGGCAACGGAGCTAACCCACGTGGTGTGGCAGACTTCTCCTGTCTCAGTTACTGCTCCCCTCAGCAGTGTATTTCAGTAAATCTACCTGCTCTGCTCTCCACTCTGTCTCTGGTGAAACCTCTCACCCCCAGCACCTCTGGTCTAAGACACAGCTCTTCCACGCAAAAATAAAATAAATAAAATCTTTGCTCAAAAAAAAAAAAATTCCATCTCATCTATATTATTGAATTTGTTTCTATATAAATATTCATAATAAACTCTAATTATGTTCTGGATTTCTGCTGTATCTATTTTAATTTCATCTCTTTTGACTCACTGATTTAGATGGCTGAAGGTGACTAAGAAACAACCTAGGTCTCACTAGTCTATTTAATCTCATGACTCTGGGAGGAGACTCAAGATGCTAGTAAGACATGCAATGTATTAAGAAGCGTGTATCTCTCTTCTATGCATATGCCAGTATTATCCAGCCCAGATCTGTCCCACTACCCTAGCCTGGTAACCAACTCCATAAAACCAGAACCTCCACCACTCTCAGATAAAGAACATGGCTCATGATATTTCCCACTCCCTTCTTATTTTAAACATCCCTCCCTTGGAACTCAAAATTTGTTGGGGACTAATTGGTGAAAGTAAGACAAAGAAATTAGTGACAAAATACATTTTTTTAGAAAACCTTTTCATTTTGAAGTAATTATAAATTTGCAGGATGTTTCAATAGCAGAGAGTTCCTGTGTACACTTTCACTGAGTTTTCCCCAATAATAGCTTAAGATAGCTTGCATAATATCAAAAAACGAGGGCATCGATATTGAGACAGCCCACAAATCTTAATTCAGATTTTGCCAGCTTTACAGACATCAGTGTGTGTTTGCACATTCTTTGCAAATTTGCCCTATGTGATATTCAGTTACTCACTACCTAAATCAAGGTAAAGAACTATATTAACACAAAGATTCCTCATGCTAACCTTTTAGAGTTATATCTATCACTTCTCTCCTTTTGCACCTATCAATATACTTTCTCCATTTCTGTAACATTCTAATTTTGAGAATATTATATAATGGATTCATGTAGTATTTTTGCCTGGCAGTGTTTATTTTTGAATATTTTGAATATATAATTCTTTTCTCTTATCATATATAGAGTTTCTGCTGAAAGGTTTGATTAAAGTCTTATGGAAGTGCATTTATAAGCTACTTACTTTCCCTGCGCCTTAGTCACCTTCAATAGATTTTCTTTGTTTGAAAGTTTGATAGCTTTGTTACTATGTGTCTGTGTGAAGGTCAGTTTTGATAGAATATTTGTACAATAAAGTTTTAGTTCAGGTTCATTATTTTCGCTTATACATGTTTAATTTCCCTAGATTATTTATTTAAAAGACTATGCTTCCTTCCTCCTTTGACTTCCTTTTTACCTTTGCTGTATACAAGAACTATTTCTGATTTACCTATTCTGTTCCTTTGATCTATGTGTATATCCCTTTGACAAGTCACAATACCTTGATAACTGTAGCTATACTAAAAGCTTAAAAGTTAAGTAGAGTGATACATTCCACCTTGTCTTTTTACAAAGACAATTCTTTTACCATTCTCTATATCTTTTAGAATATAAAAATTTACCCATATGTGCAGAAATTTTCATTAGGATTTTTACTAAAATTATTAGCAGCCTGGGAATAATAGATCTTAGTTATGCTGAGTCTTCAAATTCATGAAAATGGTACATTATTTTATCTTTTAAAGGTCTTTAATTCCTTTCACAGTATTTCATACATTTAACATATAAATACATTTCCTGGTTTATTGGATTCATACTTAATTTTTTTAGTGATTATACATGGCACTGTACTTTAAATTTTTATTTCGTTGAAACATATAAAAATATAATGCTTGCATGTTGATCTTGTAGCCAGTGACTCATTCAACCCACTTATTTGTTGTAGTTTTATAGATTCCAAAAATAGACTTTAGTTAATATAAATTTAAATTGAGAGTGTTTTTCCTTTTCTTTTAATATTAGTAATATGTATTTAAAATCAGAGTACACTAATCTGTAATATGGTCTCTTAGCTTACTAGGAACATCATAATAGGTATATATATACTAGGCATATATAGTCCTTTTAATAATATTATTAGCACATGGACACAGAACAATTATTTATCAATGATATAAAAAACTTTATACCATGATGTATTATTAAATATTAGCATAAACCTCAACTTATAAATTGAATGTCAACTTTCTTAAATAATCAGTTAATTTTATTTCATGTCATTAGCTATATGTAAAAAGGAAAATCATGAAGTTATACATAACTATATATAATCACATATATCATATATATTATATAACTATAAATAAAAATTAGTGTTCTCATGTCAAATGAAAATATACATAATAACCCAATATTTGATTATTAGAAAGATAAATATTATACATATAACATGATATGTGGTTTAATTAAAGAGTGGGAAATATAGAAAACAACTCATAGTTATATCATAAGTAGATGTTTTTAAGTACATTTCCAACTACCCTGTGTGATACTACAATGTGGATAGAGATACAGTCATCATACAATTGTCGAAACCCATACACTGCATAACACCAAAAGCAAGCCCAATGTAAACTATGAGTTTTGGGAGATAATGGTTTTTGTGCTCATCAGTTGTAAAAGATGCACTACTCTGGGTGAAACAATAACAGGGGAGCTATGCATAGGTATATATGAGCTCTACTTTTTGCTGAATATTTCTTTGAAGTTAAGATTGTTCCAGCAAGCAGAAATAGAAATAAAAGTAAAAGTTAAAAAGAGAGTCCAAAATACCGTGAAAAAATACTCTTTCTTTGAAAAAATAAACAAAATAGATAATTCTCTCTCTAGGATTATAAAGAAAATAAAGGGAGAAAAAGCTAAAAAGTAGAATCATAAGTAAAGAGGATCCTAAGTATGTACTATGAACATTAGTGCCAATAAACTGGAAAAGTCAGAAGAAACGGAAAAAATTTAGAAACGTACAACCTCCTCAGAGTGAATCAGGAAGAAATATAAAACCTGAATAGACCAATTACAAGCAAGAAATTTGAAACATTTATTAAATTCTCCCAAGAAAACAAAAGTCCAGAAAGAGATGTTTGCATTAGTGAGCTACATCAAACACACAAAGAAAAAATAATACTTATCTTTGTCAAGTTCTACAACAAAATTGTGGAAGAGGGGATGTTTCCAAACATATCTTATGAGACTCACACTATTCTGATAGCAAAATCACACAAAGATATCACACAAAAAGAAAACTACACAATAATATCCCTATGTACATAGATGCAAAAATGTTTCAGAAAATCTTAGAAAGCTAAATTTAACACTACATTAAAAAGTTCATACATCATGAACAAGTGGAATTTATCCCATGAATTCAAGTATGGTTCAACAACTGCAAATCAACCAATGTAAATCAACATATCAATAAAAGGAAAGATGAAAATCATATGATCATAGCAAAAATACAGAGAAATACTTGATAAGATTCACTATCCATTTATGGTAAACTTTTCAAAAACTATAGTAGGAACTCGGCTTAGCACAATGAAAGACATAATTCACAATTAACATATTCAGTGGTGAAAAACTGGAAATTTTTCTTCTAATTTCAGGTACAAAACAAGGAGGTCCAGTCTTCTTCACTATTTTCAACATAGTATGCAAATTGCATCTAGAATAAGTATACAAGAGAATGATTTAAAGGGGACGCAAATTTGGATATGATGGTATGGAAAACTCTAAGGGCTTCAATAAAACAGCTATTATAAAAAATAAATCAGGGGCTTCCCTGGTGGTGCAGTGGGTTAAGCAACGCACTAGGAAGCAAACCGCAGCCACTGCAGCACAAGTTCGATCCCTGCTGCAGGCCAGGGAGGGGACCCACATGGTGCGGCAGACCTCTCCTGCTTTGCCAGCTGCTCCCCTCAGCAGTGTGTTTCAGTCAGTCTGCCTGTTCTGCTCCCCACTCTGTCTCTGGTGAATCCTCTCACCTCCCTGGACTCTGGCCTGTACCCCAGCTCTTATATGCATAAATAAATAAATCTTTAATAAATAAATAAATAAATCAGCACAGAGCATTGGCAGGCTACAAAACCAATATACACAAATCAGTCTCATTCTTACATGCAAAAACAAGCTGGAAGGGAAAGAAATCAAGAGAATAATCCTATTTACTATTGCCTCAAAAATATGTAAATATGTATGAATAAATTTAATGAATGAGGTAAAGTACCTATACAGTGAAAATTATAAGACACTGTTTAAAAAAATGAAAGACAAAAAAGAAATGTTGAGATATTGCTTGGTCATGGTTTGAAGAACTAACTTTGTTAAAATAAGTATCTTATCCAATCAAAACACAGGTTTAAAGAACTCCCTATCAAAGTTTCTAGGGCTTATTCAAAGAAATAGAACATTAATGGCATGTGGAAGAAATATTTGCACATCACATAAGTCTTTAAAGATAGTTCTATAAAGAACTCATACAACTCACAACAAGGAAAATATAACCAAGCTAAATACACATTTCTCCAAAGAAGACATACAAATGACCAAAAGACATCTGAAAAAATACTCATCATCATGTAAATGCAAATCAAAACCACAAATGAGATACCATTTTATACCTGTGAAAATTGCCCAAAACAAAAAGACCAAAAACAACAAACATTGGGGAGGATGTGAAGTAGAAGAAATCCTTGTAAAATCTGGATGGGAACGTAGGTCCAGCTCCTAAGAAAACAATATGTTTTTTTCTCAAAATATGACCAGCAATCCCACCCAGATATATCTACCCAAAGAATGTAAAATCTATTTTGCGTTACTACATGCATGCCTGTATTCTTTGCAGCAGTATTTACAATAGCCAAGCAATGGAAGCAATTTAAGTGACCATCAGATGAATGAATAGAGATGTAGTAGATATGCACAATGAAATACTAGTCAATGACTTTCAAAAATATGAAATCTTGCCATTTGCAACAATATGGAGGGAACTAGAGGTGATTATGATAAGTGACATAAGTCAGAAGAAGACACATACCAGATAATTTCACTCATAGGAGAAGTATAGAAGAACAAAAGAAAGGAAAAGAAAAAGTCAAGCCGAAACAAACCCTAGAAGTCTAAGTGCAGAACTGAGGCTACCAAAAGTAAAGGATGAGGGTTAGAGAATGAAGCGTGATCAGGACCTAATGGATTATGGTGACGGACATGGTATCTTAATAAGTGTGTTGCAATAACTAACATATATCTGAAGAAATGTGAACCTATACCTCTGAATCATATATGGTGTTATAACGAATATTACCCCCCATACAGGTTAAAAATAAATAAAAATAAACTGCTCTAAAAGATAAAAATCTATTTTAAAAAAGATTTAAGGAAGCAAAAACTAAATCAAAGAGCTAGAAACCTATGCAAGATCTATATATGAGAAACAGATCTTTTTGAGAGAAATTGAAGAAAACCTACATAAGCAGAAAGAAGTGACCTTCTTAGCATGACAAAAACGTTAATTCTTTTCTACCGTACTAAGATATAATCTAATCCTGTGATTCTATAGAGGTTTGAGAATGGTCTCGCGAAGGCCCTATTTAGCAGCAAGCAGTGTCAGACCCATAATCTGAAGAATGGCCATATTTGAACAACAAATGAGAGGACGGGCTGTTGAGGATACAAAGACGCAGTTCTAGTGATTAGAACAGCTTGATATTGGGTCCAAGTGGAGCCATAGAAGAGATCATTCCAAAGCATACACACAAATTATCACATACTTTATGACAAACATGGCACTGCATGATTATTCCAATAAATGGATGTAGGACAATTGGAAATGCATGTAGAAGAAAAAAACTCAGTTCTCCTTTATGCAAACAAAATTATTTCAGGAGACTGCAGACTTAAATACAAGAGCCAAAATAATGAAATTTTCGAAGACAATGTAAGACAGTATATCCTTGTCATCAGCATAAGGAAGTATTGTAATTTTTTTTTATTTTAGTTTTTGGAGTAATATTTTTGTTCCTTCATATGTGCCCATGTTTACACTCACCCTCCACCAAACCATCTATGCCAATGCTCTCCATCTCCCTCTTATATTTACTCTCTACCCCGCCCCATTTTCTTTGGTAAACATTTCAATAAGTCCAAGATTTATCCCTGCTGTATTTTCCCTGTGTGATTCTTTGATGATTTATATTCCACAAATGAGTGAAACCATTCAGTATCTTTCATTTTCTGACTTATCTCACTTACTGACATTTCACTTAACACCACTGTCATTCTGTCCCAAAAGCCATTAGTTCATATTCTTCCCACAGTTGAATATATATTCTGTAATTTTATTATCCACTTACATGTTGAATGTCACTTAAGTTGGTTCCCTGACTTGGCAATTTGGACAGTGCTATGTACGTAATTGTACAAAAATTTTTCATAGTTTTAGGATAAACACCTAATATAATACAGAGGTATTGAGGGATGGTATAGAATTTCCACTTTTATATTCTCCATACCATTTTCCAAAAAGGATAGAATGGATGTGAGGGCGATCTGGCTGCGACATCTGTCACCCCATTGATCGCCAGGGTTGATTCGGCTGATCTGGCTGGCTAGGCGGGTGTCCCCTTCCTCCCTCACCGCTCCATGTGCGTCCCTCCCGAAGCTGCGCGCTCGGTCGAAGAGCACGGCCTTCCCCGAATAGAGACTAGAGACGGACCGGTCTTCGGTCGAGGGTATACGAGTAGCTCCAAACAAGCTCTCAAGGTCCAAAAAGGATAGAATAAGTTGCACTCCCACCAACAGAGGATGAGTGTTCCTTTTTCACCACATCCTTGCCAACATTTGTTGATTCTACTCTTTTATTTAAGCCATTCTCACAGGAGTGAGATGATATCTCATTGTGGTTTTGATTTATATTGCACATTTAAGTGATAGTGAATAATTTTTCAAGTGTCTGTAGCCCATTACTTTTAGAACAATGTCTATTTATGTCTTCTACCCATTTTTTGATTTGGTAATCTGTTAATTTGTTGTTGTTACTACATTGTATAAAAATTTCATATAGTTTGGAAATCAGTCCCTTGTAAGATGTGTGATGTGCAAATGTTTTTTTCACACTCTGTAGGTTGTCTTTTTGTTTTGTAATGTTTTCTTTCTAGTTTGGTGTAGTTCCACTTTTTAAAAAAATGTTTGCTTTTGTTTCCCTTGCCATTGAGATTGAGTTCCCAAATATATCTTTGCAGTGGGTATCTTATATTATGTCCTGCTTGTTTTCTTTCAAGTGTTTTATGGCTTTAGTTCTTATCTACAGATCTTTAATACATGTTGGTTAATTTGTATGAAGTCAGGAATGGATCTAGTTTCATCTTTTAGCATCATTATTAAATAGGCTTCCCCACCCCTACCCCCCATTGTATGCCTACAGCTCTTTTATCAAAGATTAACTGTCCATATTTGTATGGGTTTATCTTTAGACTTTCTATTCATTTTTATGAGTTGCTGTTTTAATCCCAGTACTATACTATATTTATTACTCTTGCTGTATAATTGTTTGAAGTCAGAAAGTGTTATACCTCTATTTTTCTTCTTTTCTCATAGCTTTATCTATAAGGGGTCTTTTGTGGTTCAATATAAATTTTATAATTGTTCAATTTCCTTGGAAAAAGTCATTGAGATTTATTAGGTATTGCTTGAATCTTCCAAATTGTTTGAGGTAATATGGCCATTTTAATGATATTTATTCTTCCAATTATTGAGCATGGGATATCTTTTCATTTCTTTGTGTCTTCTTTAATTTCCTTTAACAGACATTCCTAGTTCTCAATATAGGTCCTTCACGTCCTTTGTCAAGTTGTTTACTCTCAGATATATCATTCTTTGTAGTATGGTTGTAAATGGGATTGTTTTCTTATATTCCCTTGCTTCTGATACATTGTTTGCAAATAGAAATATTACTGACTTTTGCATATCAATTTTGTATCTTTTTTAAAAAGATTTATTTATTTGTCATTCAAGAGCTGGGGTGCAGGCCAGAGGCATGGGTGGAGGGATGAGAGGATTCACTAGGGACAGAGTGGAGAGCAGAACAAGCAGATCGACTGAAATACAGTGCTGAGGGGAGCAGTGAGAGAGGCAGGAGAGGTCTACTGCATCATGTGGGTTACCTCCCTTACTGGGGATTGAACTCATGCTGCAGTGTCTGCGGATACCTTCATAGAGCTGAGCTTAACCTCTTTAGTCATCAGGAAGGCCCTTGGGCTTTTATTCTTAGGAAGACATTTTATTATAGTTTCAGCACTTATGATATTAAACTGTCTATCATCCTGATTCAGTCTTGGGAGGTTGTATAAATCTACCAATTTGTCATTTTCTTCTAGGTTTTCCAGTTTGTTTGCATATAGATATTCATATTAGGCTCATGTGATTCTATAGATTTCTGCAATGTCTTCCGCAATTTAACATTTTTAATTTCTGAGTCTATTCATTTGGGTTTTCTCTCTTCTTCATAAGCCTAGCTAAGGACTTGTAAATTTTATTTTTTAAAAAAAACCAGCTCTTGGTTTTACCTTTAAAAAAAAAAAAGATTTATTTTTTATGCCTATAAGCACTGGGGTACAGGCCCAAGTTGTGTGTGGAGTGGGGCGGGGGGGAGGGCGGTGAGAGGATTCACCAGAAACAGAGTGGGGAGCAGAACAGGCAGATCAACTGAAACACAGTGCTGAGGGGAGCAGTGGGTGAGGCAGGAGAGGTCTGCTGCACCCTGTGAGTCACCTCCCCAGCCAGCGGTAGGTATTTAAACTCATGCTGCAGTGGCTGCGGTTTGCTTCATAGTGCATTGCTTAACCAGGCCGCCACCAGGGAGGCCCCTTTTTTGTTTTCTATTTCATTTATTTTTGCTCATTTTAAAATTTCCTTTTACTGATTTTTTGATATGCTTTTTTTTTCTGTTTAGTTCCTTCAGCTGCAGAGCAATTTTTTTTATTCAGTAATTTTCTTCTATTTGTATGTAGCCCTATAGTACTATGAAACCTTCATATACTATCTCTTTTAGAGCATCTCCTTAGAGCCTGGTCACCTGTCTCCATTTTCATTAGTCTTGAGATACTTTTTAATTCTTCTTTCATTGACCCAGGAGCTTTTTACAGGCATTTTATTTAGTCTTCATATGTTTTGCCTTATTTGGGATTCCTTTTTGTAATTATTTTCTAGCTTTATAACATTGTGATCTGTGAAGATTCTTCATATAATTTCTATTTTCATACATTTTATGGGATGTGTTTTGTGTGCCAGTATAAGATCTACTCAAGAAAATATTCCATGTGAACTTGAGAAGAAAGTGTAGTCATTTCTTTTGGAATAGAAGGTTCTATAAATGTCTATTAAGTCCATCTGGTCCAACATTTAATTTAAGACCTTTATTACTTTGTTAATCTTCTGTCTGGATGATCTATCCCTTCATGTAAGTGGTGTGTTGAAGTCTCCAAAAATAATTCTATTTTATCAGTGATATCTTAGGTCCATTAGTAGTTGCTTTATGTAATTTGGTATCCCTATATTAGGTGCATAAATATCAATAACAGTTATATTATCTTTCTGAATTATTCCTTTGTTCGTTATATTCGTTCCAGATGCCCTTGTTTATTTTTAAATCTGATATGAAATATTTTGCTCTTGTTGTTCATTTTTGGTTATACAACAATGCACTTACCTTTTACTTTGAGTTTGTTTTTGTCATTAGGTTTTGAATGTGTCTCTTTTACACAAAGCATATATGGGTGAGATTTTTAATCCACTCTGTCCTTCTATGCCTTTTAATCGGTGAATTCAGATAACTCACATTTAGGTTGATTTTTGATATATAATGCTATGTTTTGCCAATCACCTTGTTTTCTATATTTATTTTATCTTTATGTTCTTTTTACATTTGTTTCTCTCTGCTAGGAGAGTCTTACTCTCCTTAGTGATTTTATAAGTTTCTTTGTTTCTTCCTTGTGAGCCTCTCTGGATTAGAACCTCTATTCTGGATTTTTTTTTTAGTGATTTCTTGAGATTTTGTTTAAATGACTTTCTAAATAATTACTTTATAAGCTGATATCCACTCTCAAACATTTAACTATATAGATTCTGTCCTATTTCTTCCTCTTCTGTAGTATTTTGTTGTTGATTTAACTTCTTAATCATGCTTTTGCTTTTTGTGTTCCTGTGCTTATTGTATTGAGGAGTTTGTGTTTCATTTTGAAATATAGAAGAACTTTCAACATTTCTTGTAGGGCAGGTCTGGGAGTGATGAACTCTACTGGATTCTGTTTGTCTGGGAAAGTCTTTATTTCACCTTCATACTGAATGATAGTTTTGCAGGTTAGAGTATTCTTGACTGGCAGTCTTTCAGGAATGTGAATACTTTTTTTAACTATTATCTGGAGAGTTCTGGGGCAAAATCTGAAGAAAGCCTGATTTGGGTATCTTTGTAAGTTATTTTCTTTTTCTTTGCTTCCTGTAAAGTTTTTATTCTTTATTTTTGGTTTTTGATAATTTAACAATGATGTATTTTTGTGTAGGTCATATTGTCTTTAAAATTTGGATAGTCTGTTTCCTGACATTCACACTAATTCATTCCTTAGATATGAGTAATTTTATTTCTTTTTTTAAAAGATTTATTTATTTATACATATAAGAGTGGGGGTACAGGCCAGAGTCCAGGGCGGTGAGAAGATTCACCAGAGACAGAGTGGGGAGCAGAACAGGCAGACTGACTGAAACACACTGCTGAGGGCAGCAGTGGGAGAGGCAGGGGAGGTCTCCTACGCCATGTGGGTCCCCTCCCTGGCAGCTGCGGTTTGCTTCATAGTGCATTGCTTAACCCACTGCACCACCAGGGAGGCCCCAGAAATTTTATTTCTTTGATGAAATTTCTTGCTCACTTCTCTCTCCATCTTCTAGAATATCTATTATCACTGTGTTTCTTCTTTTAATTGAGTTGGATATTTCTTATAGAGTTTCTCATTATTTTCTATATCATTTTCTAATGGGTTACATATATTTTTGAGTCTTCTAAATCTGAAATTGTTTCTGCTGCCATTTTAATTATATTTAAAACATTTTTTAATATTTATCTTCATTTCATTCAGTCTCTTTTTGTGTTCTTTTCATATTTTCAATTTCTTTGGTGATGAACTCTTCTTCCTTGATCTCCTTTCTAAGATCTTGTACCTGTCTATCAGTCTTTGCCCTTCTAGCATCTCATTTAGCATTTTTTCAATTGTTATTTTGAAGTTGTTGTCTTATAGTTCCTCTATTTCTGTATCCTTTATATTTGTCCCAGAACTTTATTTCTTATTTTACTTTTCCATCTTGTGTTCAGATCTTCCTTGTTTTCTAGGCATGCATCTTATCTTATTCCCTTTTGTGGTTGACTAACCTCTAGGAGGTTAGTTTTATTTGTTTCCCTTATTTGGTTACCTTGATATAAGTGGGGGCAGTTAGGGAATCTGGGGCTTAAATACTTGATCTCAGTTTGAGAAGTGAAGATGGTCACCTCTGCTTCCTCTCCTTTCTCTCCACAGCAAACATTTTTTGGTCCTTTAGCTTTCCTAACTTCCCATTCCACTCTCTGCTGCTGATTTCTGCCAGGCATCATGAGCTATGAAGCTTGAATTTCCCAGTGATATGAGCTAGCTCCAAATATAAGACTCGTGCTCCAGAACTCAAATGGGCTTGGCAGGCAGAAACTACCTAGATAGGCAATGTGTTGCTTTGTCCACCTATAGCAACCAATGATGGTATCACTGCCCTGCCTCACTGCTGTAGCACTCCTTTTGAGCAGTTAGAAAGGCAGGTTAGAAAATTACATCTCCTGATATTGCCTTCTACACATACTAACCAAGGATGCAAATCCTGCATGCTGCTTGGTACTTTCTAAAGTATTGGTCAATTATCCCACCAGTCCATTTCTCTGCTGTTGGGCATGCAATGGAGCCTAGCCTGACTCAGACTGGCATCTCCTCTGGGAAGGTGCTTTCCAAATCCAAACAGGTAGCAGAGTTCCCATTATCCTTGGTCAGACTTATACCATGCAGGTAAGCAAAGTTCCTCCAGAAAAATTCCAGAGTTTTCCTTCATGACCTGGATGGATGACCCGTATGCCCCGGCCTATTATTCTGGCCGGGGTTTTTACTCTTCTAGCCATACTCACCTTCACTTCCTTCCACTCCTTTTCACCAAAATTATTTTGAGGTCTCCATGGGAAAGTCTTGGAACTTTCCCAGGGAATTTCTGGGTCTTGATAGAGCAAATAATATTTTTTATAGTTGAATATGATCCCAGCCTCTCTATTTGCCATGTAGGAGGGCATAAGAATCTTTTTAAAATAGGGTACAAAAACAATAGCCATAAAAGAAAATATTTACAAATAGAATTGCATTAAAATTAAGAACCTCTGTTCATATGGAGACACCAATAAGAAAATGAAGAATCAAGCCATGAGAGGAGGATATATCTCAACACGTATAACTAATGCTACCTAAGACTTCTCAACTAGACTACATAAAGAACAAATAATTTAGAAAAAAAACCCAGAAAACAGATCATAGTAAAATGACCAATAAAGTTGAGCAGGAATTCACAAAAGATGAAATCCAAATAGTCAAAAATGTATGGAATGTGATTCTAAGTAGGAAAATGAAAATGTCAAACATCACAAGGTATCATGACTACACCCTTTAGAATGACAAAAAATGGTGGACAAAACCAATATTTTTAGATGATAGGAGCTCTCTGATATTACTGGTGAAAGCACATCATCACATTTCATTTTGGCAAGCAGTTATTATTTAGGAAAGTTGAAAGTGTGACTCCTATGAATTGTCAACTACAAATATGTGCACAAATATTCCAGGAGTCATAAATGTACAGGGTATAGTTTGTATATCTCTCCACATTCCTCTGGATGCTGTCAAGTCCACAAATCTTGACTTAGTAACAACAACTCAACCTGCATGTAGTGACAGGGTCTGCCATTTTAGGTGGAAACATTTCATGTGTGGTCACTGATATATATTAGCTTTTAAAATAACTCAGTCTCTTTCTGTCCCAGGTCTTTTACCAGTTGAAATTAAATTCTATCTAGCTTCTATTTTGTGCTGACCTTCCACAATTCAGCAGCTTTGGTTTCTTTTGTAATATTTTCTTGACAGAAGACAAGGTAAGTCAGTTCACCTGATCAATGGATCCAAATGCCTTTGGTCTTATTTTATGACAACACTAGATGGAGCTCCTTCATTTCATTCCCTCTTGACTCTTGGCCGCTCAACAGCTGGCCTGGGCTCAGCAATTTCTCAGGACCAATAACTGGTACCCTTGCACTGCCAGGCAGTAAGGACATCATTTTCCACCAACCAGAATGAGGCATCTCTACTCTGAGAAGGGTGGAGTATATCATTTTCTCTGGACAGTTAAGAAGCTTAAGATATCGTCTAGTCAGTTTTATTCTCCAGCTTCTAGGCATATATGAGATCAAACAATTTAAAACTTGCAATTCACGGCCTTTTCCTTAGGGACTCAAGAGAAGCAGAATTAATGAACTTCATCAAGGACAGCCTTGATTGTATCCTTCAGAGTAGCAGATATCTTTCCATAGCATATAAAAAAAGGACTAAATGTATATTTATTGTCCATTTAAAAATAACATTACATCTTTGTGGGGAAGAGGGAAAGAATTAGCAGGATAAATGAGAGAGTGATTGATCTGTAGCCCATTTGTACTCTCCATTTTGTTTAAGTCATTGTCCTCAAGTCCTAGGATAGCGCTCCCCACATAGTGTGTGCTCACTAAGTGTTGTGAGTGGGTGGTCACCTATGCATCCAAGGTCTGTCAGGGTAAATTCTGATTCTAAGTCTCCATCTACTTTGTACAATGTTGCCCCGTCTTACAGTTTTTCAAGTCTTTTTTAATTATAGCCTTCTTTGTGTATCCCTAAAGACCCTCCCTTGGAAGGTGCTTTCGGTATGAAAGCCTTCCTTGAAAATTTGGGTCAAAAGAAGTACTTACACAAGTAAGTGATGTAAGTGTGGATAACGAACATTAACCATTAGTGATCCATGGAGCAGTTCTGTTTCCTGCCCCATAACTAAAAATACCCCTCATTCTTTCATCCACAGACATTTCTAGCATCTGAGGGTTTCACTGTTTCCCCTCTTCCCATATCTCTTCTTTCAACTCTCTTCCTCACACTCAATTCTTCTTTGGCTCCTCCTCTCAGACTGAACTCTGAATCCACCTAAAACCCTCAGAGTTTGAGCCAAACTAAAGAACCACCTCCCTGAGCAAACCAAAGGGTCAGGCATATGACAATGTTCTCTTGCATTAGTGCTGCCTTCTTTACAACTAAACTTTTCATTTGTTTTTCTGATGTTACCTTATACCTCTCTTCCTCCAAAAAATAAGGCTTAATAAATAATGTATTTTCCTACCCATCAACATTTAAATCTAGAATAAAAGTAGTTTAAATGATGGCAGATGGACATGTTAAGGAAGATGAATAAATACCCGCAAAGTTTGGAGACTAAAGCCAAGCGGTAGAAGTAAAGACTGATAGGAAATTTCCCTTTACACGGCATTGGTGAGTGTATGAAAGGGTGTGTGGGTGACTAAATTTATCAGTTTCTGTTAGTTTGTTTGTAGGAGGAGTTCAAAGGAGTCTTTACCTTGATTTCTGAATTGCCTTTGCTCCTCATAAGCCTCCTCTGACCTTATTATGTGCATTAATTGAAACTAGTTGTGGAAACAGATAAATGCTGAAATTTCAGACACTTAACAATAAAGTTGTCTTTTTCCCATTTATATTGCAGTACAAGTGCAGGTTATGGTCATCCATTTGAACATTCAGAGGCTCAGACCCCATTTACACTAGGTTCTTCTTCTTCATCCTTTCAAAGTCTGATAGATAAAGAAAGAGACTACATGGGACTACATCACTGACTTGGCCATTTGTCTCACTTGATCATTTACAAGGTTTTTGTTCACATTTCATTGGTGAGAACCAAACACACAGTCCATTTACATGTAAGGGGTTTCTGGGGGAGGGGGTGCTGGAAACACCAGTCTTTTTTATTTTTTAAAAATATTTATTTATTTATGCATATAAGAGCTGGGGTACAGCCAGAGTGGTGGGAGATAAAAGGATTCACCAGAGACAGAGTGGGGAGCAGAACAGGAAGATCAACTGAAATACACTGCTGAGGGGAGCAGTGGGGGAGGCAGGAGAGGTCTGCTGCCCCAGATGGGTCCCCTTCCTGCCTGGGGATGGAATTCGCACTGCTGTGCACAGATGGTTTCACAGTGTGGCCACTCAACCTATTGCACCACCAGGGAGGTCCTGAAAAATTGTAGTCTGAGTAGCCAAAGAAGCATGAATAATTTGATAGTCAACTGGTTGTATTTGTCACACTTTTGAGGAATATTTTCCATCTTATACCTAGTCACTCTGCCTTTTTTGAACATGATTTTTCATCTTCTTATCCAAAACTTCAACTCTCATAAGCCCCCAAATATTCTCTCTTCTGTTCTCTCAGACTGGTCTTTTTTCTGCTGGTCGGAATCTCTGTTTCTTACTCCTTTTTATGCTGCTATTGTCATATTCTCAGGAGTCCTCAGGGCTCAAAGAGTACTCTATCCTTTTTTTCCAGTCAGGAAATACACTTTCCAGCCTTCCCCTACCCACCCACCCACCAACCTACCCATTTATGTCTACATGGACATGTGACTAATTCTCAACAAAGAGTGTGAACACAAGAGTCTTTAAAAGCCTAGTGTTTAGGAAACAAAGAAACATTCGCTATAGACTCGATCCCTATTTGCCAGCTGCTGAAAGAAGAAGGAATCCAGTGGAGAGGACCTGGACTCAATGATCACATAGGTCACACAACCTGGGTTAGACTTTTGACCCACTTTTAGGAGGGTTACTGCTACAGTAGTGATATCAGATATATGAAAGGTAACCTCTGAGACCACCTCAACTGCTTTCTGACTTCTGTTTTTCAATGTTGCCATTGTATTCTTTTTCTATGGCTTCTTCCTAGATTAACAATTAAAAGGTAAAATAAGACTTTCAAAATAGTTTCTTTAGTAAAAGACTTGAAGTTAGAAAATGCTTCAAAACCCAATAAAAGAATTTGTCATATGGAACAATAAGAACTATGACAGGTGGAAAGGGAGGAATATTTTTGAAAAGAGGTATTTGCTACTTAAATTTCCTACAGTTATATTTATCTCTGTCTCTGTATCTATCTATATTGACATTTATCACATTAAGCTTAGTACTACAGTCATAATTTCATTTAACTCAAGAGGTTTATATTAATAGTTATCGTCTTTAACCTTTGGACATCTGTAGTAAGTACTACTTGGAAATTTAGCAAGATGTCCACCTTCTTCTTTTCTTAGTTGGTTTAGAACAACTGCTTATTTTCCTTCACCATCATCATTCTGTTTTATTCTCTCCATCCCACTGCATTATATATTGACATATGAAAACATCTGTTACCTACTACATACCTACATACCTACCTAGCCTTCAGTTCATGTTCAAAGACATTTGAGACAACCTATGTCTTATACATATCAAGAAGCCCCGCAGAACTCAACTGAAAAACTTTTCCATTAAATATACTTAATATCCATATATTTGAAAAATAGACAAATTCCAATCATATAAGTTTTGCATTCAAGTTACTCTTGTAGTTCCTAAACTTAAGTGTTTATTGGAATCAAAAAGGATGATATTTCACTATTGCAAAAATTTTGAGGATGGGTTTCAGAAATCTCTGATTTTAACAAGTTCCCCAAGTGATTCTGAAGCAATCAGACTGAAAACTGGCATTTGAAAATCATGGAACACTCTTTCTTCATTCAAGAATCTATATATTCCCTTCCCTCCATCAACCATGTTTTTTTCCTTAGCACCAAAGACCAGGAACCAAGTTTGCCCATCCTGAGTTTCTAACTATGAAACAAAGATAGGTTTCAGAATCCCCCCAAAAGTTCTGCTAGACATCAGAACTTCTCCCTACTAATCAGCTTCTCCACAGAAATGGATGAACTTTTCTACAACCCAAATGAAAAATCAGGCACACATTTCTTAAATATGTTTCACCATGTTGCATATTTTACCCAGTGATATATCCTTGTAATCCACCACATTCAGTTTGACTTTAAACTTTCTTCACATCCATATGTTTTTGGGGACCCCGTGTTTTTAGATGACCTGTTTCCTCTGTTTTCTCATGCTGGTCCTACCTACATCAGACTCTTTTGGTAACTCTTTGCAAGGAGGCTGTTTAAGTAGAACAGGCAGATTCCAGAAAACTGCCATCTGGTTTTCCCACTGCAGATGCCCACATGAGCCTTGAAAAATCTAGCTGGGGAGGAGGTGGAAGATCCTGTGGGCTGACTGACAAAGGAAGAAGTGAGAAGGATAATTTTCTTTCCCTTAATGTTCCTACAACTGGGCCTAATCACCATAATTTGAGAGAGAGAAACAGTTATAACTGTTAAGGCAGAGAATATGGGACATATAAACACTTACGAAAACAACCTTGTTTGCATTCTACATTCTAGAGACTATGCTATGGCCACCTTAGTAGCTCTTCAATGCTGCCTAAGAAGGTAGTTTTTAATCTAATCACTACCACTTTCCTCGTCTCCTTTTGGGCCAAACTCTTATTGTGATGAAAGGAAAAAGTAGGCTTTCCAGCTATATGTGCTAAGATAGTAGAAGTCAGATTATGAAAAATTATTTTTATTTTAAAAATTTAGAATTTTAGGGTCAAAAGAAATCCTAGAGATTATTTAACTTATCAACCCTATTGCAAAAGATGAGGTTGAAACTCAAACAGGTTGAGAGACCTGCCTGAGTACTTACAGATAGTCAGGACCAGATCTGTGGTGGTCTCGGTCACAGATCCACAAATCTCTTTTGAAGGACTAGTGACCTTTCTGCTGGGAGGGAAGCTGGATTGGCAGAGAGCCTTTCGTTGTGAGTCTTGGGTTTACCCTAACTGCAGAGAGAAGAGAAGCAATGCCCAGAGATAGGCTTTTCTTGAGGCAGCCCATAGCTGTGACTGGCTAAGGTGAAGTAGTAGAAAGGCTCAGCCTTTTCACCTAATGTGATACATCTTGAAGGGCCTTTTGGCTCCAAGCTCCCACACAGGGTTTGCAGAGACTGTCAGGCAGTCCTTAAGCCTACTTTCTCCTATGCTTTCTTCCCATCTTTTCACAAATGTTAGTCCCAAGGACATTACTGAATAAACATCCAGTACACAAACTTTCATTTCAAAAAATACTTCCAAGATATCTCAATCAGAATAAGACCTAAAATAAAAACTGTGTCTAAAATTAAAAATGGTTCTTGCTAAAATTTCCACACTAGAAGTACTGTGTATGTGTGTTGGTGTATGGTGTAAAAATATTGAATATTTTTTATCACACTCTATCATGCTTTTTTTCTTTAGTGAGATGGTGGTCATTGGTTTAAATAATGGGTTTTGGTTTAGTGTGACCTAGCTTATCTTGTGCAAGTTTGTCTAAAATCACCTTACATTCTGCATAAAATGAGCTGCTGGCTCTATTAACAATAGGTAAGGTATGAAAACAATACACATGCCCAGAAATGGAATACTATTTAGCAATCAGAAAAGATAAACTCATGTCATTCTCAGCAACATGGATGGAGCTGGAAGGGACTATGCTCAGTGAACTAACTCAGAAGTAATTAAGAAAAATATTGGATGGTTTCACTTATAGAAGAATATAAAGAAGAATATAGTGGAACCAAGTAAGGGTTCAGGAAAAATATAATAAATAAAAAAATTCACAGGCTACTATAAACATTAACAGAACATATAAACAGAAACATTTTCTAAAAAAGGAGGGAGATCAAAACAGGGAAAGGAAGAGCACAAGGGACTATGGAGATAGTGCACAGGTGAATTTTATGAGGAATACACTGATAGGAGAAAGAAATATTGTGCAAAAATTAACAATGATGTGACATACATGAAAATAAATAAATTTAACATATTAAGATAAATAAATAAGCTGCCAGTTGAGAAAAAAAAATCACAAAAAAGAGATTTATAAGGCCCCCTACAGTTTACCACCTCATCTACTTACAATGGGCCCAGTCTATGGTCACTTGTTAAAACCCAAACAGTCTATCACACATGAGAAGAAACTCTGTGTCTTTTCATTTTTTTTTATGCCATGGTTTTGAACCTGCATTTTGGGATGCTGGCATTGGGATGCTGAGGCGATAGTAGGAATGCAGTTGTTCTTTTGTGCTATCTCAGCTGGCAGTCTCCTGGTTTCTTAATTGGCCTTTGCTTTACTCCTTATCTGTCTTGCCTTGAACAAGTTTGGCCATGAGTCAAGGACAATTGACCTCTCCCTGAACCCACAAACCCTGAGTAATAATTCTCTTTTTCATTATGATTTTTCCACTTAATTGGGTATCATTTTTCTAGCTGAATAAGTTAGATAACCCTTCATTCCCTTATCTGAAAATGGGACCATGGTACCCACCATATAGGGTATTGTGAAGACCTAATGAGACAATGTTGGGAGAGGTCCAGAGCCAGAGCTGAGTCATAGTGCATGTTCAACCCCACTAGCTCTTCCTTGTGGGCAGGAATGTTTTTCTTTGTTGTTCATTTCTCCCTCAACAACTACCCCACCCATACACCTTCCTGTATGCTTGTTCTCACCAAAGAAAGGCTGCATTCATTCCTCCATTTTTTTTTTAATTCAGAAGAAATAATCAGGCTATATGACAAAAAGAAAATAAACACACTTGTACAGAGAAGTATTTTAATCAGTCCAAACTTACCCTAGAATTAATCTGATATGCTTAAGGATAGCTATATAAATTAAGTATATTGTAAAATAACTTTACAAAGCTGCCATTTGAAAGACAATTCTAAAGGTATACCACATTTGCAACCACTTTGCAAATAGCCTAGTTATTTTCATCTCTTTCCTGCTACTTCTATTTATATCCCATGGGCATTACATTATAAGGTATTGACACACTGACATCTTAAAGCATTTTCTTTTAAGCCATTCCTTTTTAAAGATGTTTCACTACCATCCCTTGCCTACTTCCTCTTAAGAATGAAAATATCAGAGGGATAAGGGAAAAAATAGTCTAACTAAAAACAGAGCTGCATGTTTGAGGAACAAATAACATTATTGGGTTATAGAAAACTAGACAGCTACTTTCAAATACAAGAATTTTTATAATTCTAAGAGGCTCTAAATATGGTTTTCAGTAGAGAATAATGAAGATAAGAAAGAGGAAAGGAAAAAATAATGTAGAATAGGATATTATATTTTAAAATATATATTTTTTACACTTGATCTTAGCCAAAAGGCCGAGAAGCAATAAAATATTTTTTAAAGAAAATCACTAAACTAAAATTAAGTATATATGGCAACCCTTCCCCCACCCCAGATTATTAAGGATTTTCCTTTGTTTTTGGTAATACCATCTACCTTCTAAGACATTTTATTTTTTTTTTAAATATTTATTTATTATGCATACAAGAGCTGGGGTACAGGCTAGAGAACCAGGAGGTGAGAGGATTCACCAAAGAGAGTGGGGAGCAGAACAGGCAGATCAACCACCAAAATATACTGCTGAGGGGAGCAGCAGGTGAGGCAAGAGAGGTCTGCTGCACCGTGTGGGTTCCCTCCCTGGTTGGGGATCGAACTCACGCAGCTTTGTCAGGGATGCTTCACAGTGTGGCGCTCAACCCACTGTGCCACCAGGGAGGCCCCTCTAAAACATTTTATTAATGAGATAATATTATTTTTATTTAAGATTATTATTGTATTTTATGTTGGTCTGTTTATTTGCCATCTTGCATCAAAGTCTATGCTCCAAATGTCTACTAAAAACTCACCATAAAGAAATGGACTGTTTAACAAAATCCACATAGCCAGAATATAAGACGTACTTTCCCCACAGCGTTCATCTTCGGTGTTTCTGTTAACAAAAACTAACTTGTATGGCACGTGTAACTTGGTGCCAGGCACTGTCTTTATGCTGGTAATGCATACAATATGTTTTGCAACCTCTTGTGAGTTGGCTACTTCACTTGACACTTGCGTTACACTTTGCAATTCACAATTCAAGAAACTGAGGTAGAGGTGACTCTGACCTGGGAAGCAATCATCTCTGCTACAACTTCTACCGTGACCTCAAGTGTCACAGTTTTGGACTGATAATTCCTCATCTGTAAAATGTGGGCACTCTATTTCATTATCAAGAACTCCTCTTTCTTTGAATATCCCAATTTTGTTCTTTCAACTTTTGTTCCGAGAATATTGGATTTCAGAATTCTTGAGACAGCTTTTGTGTGTTTTTTTTTTTTTTTCTAAAGAAAAGCAAAAAACCTTAGCTTTTGTCTGAATATGCAGAATGTTGGTGTGGGCAGAATTTGTCCTAGGAGTGATGTCATATTTCAAGCAAAGAAGAAAGAAATTGAGAGGTCACTCATTCAAAAGAAAAATAAAGCTAAGAAGAAGGCAGGATATGAAAAGGCTTCAAGGATAAGTAAGTGAGGGATATAAGACAGGGAAATTGAACACCACAACATATTTTTGCTTTTAGAAGACCATCTGTTGAAATTCTGAGCATGAGAACAAAGTGGGATTTGAAGGATCTGGAATAAATGAAGTGAAATAAATGCTGAGAAATCTTTTGACTGATTTCTAGAGAGGAAAGGGTAGGTCATGTGACTTGCCCTTCTGGTCCAACAAAACACACAGGTTCTTGGAGGGCAAATTGTGCTCAGGGTTCCCTGGCTGAAAGAATGTGATTTGAGGAATGTGATTCAACACTACAGGGAATCCCACCATCTCTCCCTCAACCCTACCTATCCATCCCCCAACCCCCCCGCAAGGCTAGGGGAGAGTTGTGTCATCTGGGCTCTAAGGAACCACTACGGAGCAAAGTGTATGAATTATATTAAACAGAATGAAGAAATGATAAAACAAGAACATTCTTGAGGCCTGTGCATCATTTACTTTTGCTTTTTCTCCTGATAAAACACTGAAGCCCAGAGAAGAGAAGCAACTTTTCTATTGGAACCAAAGCATGGAGAATTAAATACAGCATGAATTTTAGAAACAAGATCGGTGCTTAAAATATACTCTTTCACGCTCAAGATATGGGAATAACATCAAGAAGGAAAAAGAAAACCATTCAAAGTTTCTAAGCGATATTCCTTAAGCCCTTCAGGTTCAGTAACCTGTTTTGAAGGTTGTAGTAGTAACTTACCATATCTTCTAAAACTGCTGATATCTTTTTACCTAAGGAATTATAAATTAGCTAAACTAACAAGCTTATCTGCTGTTTTTAGAATGTTTGTAATACTAAAAAAAGAAGTTGCTCTAAAATTGAAGGTTTAAGGCAACAGAAAATATCTTTTAAAGAAATGTACCAAACAAACAAAAATAAACCCCCTTATAGGAAAGCAGTGGTAATACAAGGGCCCAAGTAACTGAAGAAAAGGAATCTACCCATGGTAATTTTTAGGAGATGTAATTTAAAAATTTTATGTGTTAAAATTAAAAAGGATTCCTCAGAATAGAAATTAAAATTTATCACTGAGAAAGAAAAAGAATAGTTTGAGTTTTTGGTATCTTAAATATGTTTTGATTCAACAGTTCCAAGGCCCCTACCCTACTCTGGTAAGAGTGGAGCTGAACAGTGAGGAGAAGCTAGAAAAGACTAGGAAGACTGAGAAAAGAAGAGAAGAAAAAGAGAAAAAAGGAAGAAGACTGAGGAGTCACGTGGAGCAAAGAGAGGTGAAGAAGCCATGCTTGCTTCTCGGCCAGGAATGTACTAGGGACTTAGGGACTGGAAAGAGACACTTGAAAGAGACAGAGACGTTGTTGAGAGATCTGTGGGAAGGCTGGCAATGGCAGTCTTTCCCTTGACTTGTATTTTGATTTTGCTCTTTTTCTTCTAGACTTTCCTGGTCCCTTCTGCCCATCTCCTCTATGTCCCTACTGGACGATGCCTTAGACTTGTAGCAGGCTTACTGGCCTCAGTGGTTCTGCTTTGGGCCAACCCTATAGGGCTGGGGATGGGTAACATATTTTAACTATAATCTTTCTCTTTTCTACTCTCTACTGCATACTTTCTTTTATATTAAAGTTCTTTTCTTATTGAAGGCCTTATACACTAATAGTGCATTTGTCTTTTTGTAGTAGATGGCAGAAACCATATTGAGCAGGCAGTTTTGAGGTTCCTGGTGTTTCCCTAAGTCACTTGCTAATACTAAGACCTATTATAGTTCTTGTGTCATATTTTTAAAAATGGCACAGTCAGGGCCTCCCAAGTGGTACAAGGGGCTGGGCACCACACTGTGTAGCATCAGTAGCCACTGCAACACAAGGTTGATCCCCAGTCAGGGAGGTAACCCACATGGCAGAGCAGACCTCTCCTGCTTCACCCGCTGCCCCCTCAGCAGTGTATTTCAGTTACTCCACCTGTTCTGCTCCCCACCATGTCTCTGGTGAGTCCTCTCAACCCCACATCTCTGGTCTGCACCCGGTTCTTGTATGCATAAAGAAATGAGTCTTTTTTTTCAAAATGGCACAATCTGTGTTGTTGCAAATATTTCAACATGATTTATTCAGCACGACTTCCTTTTTATCTTAGTGAGTAATATTCCATTGTGTACATATACCACTTTTTCTTAGTCTACTATTCTGTTGTTGGGAATTTAATTTGATTCCATAATTTGACTGTTGTATATGTGCTGCAATAATATAGGCATGCACATATCCCTTCAAATTCATGTTTTTGCTTTCTTCGCATAGGTACTGATGAGAAGAATTACTGGATCATGTGGTAGATCTATTTTTAAATATTTTGAGAATCCTCTTATTGAACCAATCTATATTCCCATCAACAATAAATGAAAGTTCCATTTTCTAACAATCTCTTCAATACTTACAGTTTCTGACCTTCTTTTTTAAAGACACTGGTTCATTCAACCCTCTCTTTTTCTTTTTTTTTAAAAGATCTATTTATTTATGCATATAAGCACTGGGGTACAGGCCAGAGGCATGGGAGGCGAGAGGATCCACCAGAGACAGAGTGGGGAGCAGAACAAGCAGATGGACTGAAATACACTGCTGAGGGGAGCAGCGGGCCAGGCAGGAGAGGTCTGCTGATCCATATGAGTCATCTCCGGCCAGCAGCAGGGCTTGAACTCCTGCTGCAGTAGCTGCGGTTTGCTTCATAGTGCGTTGCTTAACCCACTGCGTCACCAGGGAGGCCCTAGCCTTTTTAATATATGGCACATTCTTACAGATATGAAATGGTGTCTCATCATGGTTTTCATTTGCATCTTGCTATTTGCAACAACATGGATGGATTTGGTTTGTTTGTTTGTTTTTACTTATTTATTTTTATTTATGCATACAAGAACTGGGGTACAGGCCAGAGGTGCTGGGGGTGAGAGGATTCACCAGAGACAGAGCGGGGAGCAGAACAGGCAGATAGACCGAAACACACTGCTAAGGGGAGCAGGGGGCACAGCAGGAGAGGACAGCTGTGCCATGTGGGTCACTCCCCTAGCCGGGGGCAGGGACTGAACTCATGCTGCAGTGGCTGTGGTTTGCTTCATAGTGCATTGCCTAACCCACTGCGCCACCAGGGAGGCCCGGCATGGGTGGATTTGAAGGAGAGTATACCAAACAGAATAAGTCAGAAGGAAAAAGACAAATACACAGCGATTTCATTCATATGTGGAATATTGAGAAACAATACAAAGGAACAGACAAAACTAAACCAAAACAAACCCTTGAAATTTGACTGCACAATTGAAGCTATCAGAAAGGAATTGCTTTGGGAATTATTGAGGACTAATGGGGGAGAGGACCCAGCTGTCTATGTAGAGAATTTTGGGTGCTTTGGTAATGTGCATTGTGCAATACCATACATCTTAACAGGTGTAAGCTTCTAAGTGTAGAGCCACTTACCCCTAAGTGATATACAGTGTTGCAAAGTAATGTTAACTCAATAAGAAAGATGGAATTGAAAGTTGGTGGTGGGAATTTTATGGAGACTATACCTGAGAGGAGAAAGTATACATTGTACAAAAATGAACAATGATGTAAAAAATATGTATAGACAGATATAGATATATAAATGGATGCCATTAAAAAATAAAAAAGAATAACTAGAAAATCTCCAAGAGTAGATTAGAACGTAATTATAAATCATTGTTTTCAAAGTAAGAAAAGTATTTTGCAAATACTGAAAAAAAAAAAAAAAAGGTGTTTTGGAACAATTTTTTTTTATGAGAAACTGAGGTTTTAAGCAGTAGCCATGCTTCAGTTCTCTCGCTTGGAGTCACGAGCTCATCCCTAGCATGGCTTCAAGAGATGGAGTTGTGGCGTCTTTTGTTTCCTCTCCAATCTTCAGTCAGATTGCCACTAATACTTTGTCCTTGCTTTTC
Source organism: Galemys pyrenaicus (assembly GCA_019455555.1). Lineage (NCBI taxonomy): Eukaryota > Metazoa > Chordata > Mammalia > Eulipotyphla > Talpidae > Galemys > Galemys pyrenaicus. The sequence continues at coordinate 13,627,304 of JAGFMF010011830.1, forward strand.
TGAAAGGAAAACTCCTGCCCTTCAGTTTAAAGGGTTTTCCTCTTCTTTCTCTTTAATTAAAAATAGAAACTGAACAGTCCACTGACCTCTGACCTAGGGCTCTTGACAGCCTCAGTATGGTGGAGTGGGTGGAGCAAGGAGAGGCAGTGGCTGACATACTGTTCTTCCTCCTCTATGAGGTTGCCCTGAAGTGGACCTGGAAGATCTTCTAATCAGGCCAAAAGCACCCTGGAGCCAAGCGTAACCAGCTGAATAACCTGCCATCAGACAGGAGTCCTTACCTGCTATCTTAAATGATCTAACTGAATGAGGATCATACGTAAATGCTGTTGTTGGGATTTGAGCCATTTCTGCAAGTCAGATATCTCTTGATCAATATCCTTTTTAAGAGTAGATGTGCATGCCATCTAATGCCTTCTATGGTTAGCAGGGGTTCCTGGGTCTGCTTAGATAATAGCTAAACAACCTTTCTGAGAAACGGGTTCTGGGTACCCTGAAGTGACCTTCAAATTTATTGGGGAACTGGTTTGGAGGGTTTTGAGCTAACAATCTCAGTAAAGATTTCTTCCTCAAATTAATTTCTTCATCTCAACAATTACTTGTTTGGCCACCATGATGTCTCCTCTGGATTACTATGACCTAAGTTAGTCTGTTTGCCTTAAGTCCCTCCTTTTCTCTATCATTTAAAAAAAATGTTCCATATCACAAATGTGACTAAGATGACCCCACGATCATGGTCTTTTTCTACTTACCACTCCTTCTCTGATGGTCCCCAAGTCTCTTTAGAATCTGCTTTTCCTTGTCAAGCCTCTCCCTTTATCACCTTCCTCTTTGTACTCATCATCCACCTTGCAGGATTCCATATTTGCAGACTGTGCTAGCCTTTTCCCAATTTGATTTGCTCTCCCCCCCAATGTGGCCCCGTTTTCAGACAGCAGGCCCAATGTCACATCCTGTGGGAAAACTGACCCCTTCTGTCTAGAATACCCTACAACCTCTTCACTTCTGTCTTCATTGAACTTGACTGTGTACATGTCCATCATCCTCCCAGAGGGTGACCTCTTCTGGGAGGCCGAGGCTATTTCTGAGTCCCCGGGCTTGACACTTACAAGAGTGAAGGGTGCCACTGACCCAGACAACCAGAGGGGAGGACCTGCCCCGGCAGTACATTGGACTGTTTCTTCCATTTTCCTTTCTTCACTAAGGCCAGACACCCCGTACTGCCTTGCAAGAATGAAGGGAGCTAGTAGGAGTTTGAGGAGAAGAGGGCCTTTGTTTCCCCTCCAGATGATCAGAGCTGGGATGGAGCCCAGCAGCTGTGTTTGGGTGCAAGGCAAGAGGGCAGATGGACCGGTGTCTGTTTGCAGACAGCCCGGAGGCTGCCACCTCGGTGCAAAGCACACTCTGGGGGAGCTGTGCAGGACAGAGGGGCAGTGGGGCACTTGCCTCTGCAGGCCGCCGTGCTCGCGTTCACTGCACAAAGGCTGGCTGGGGTGGTTTGAAGGCAGCAAAAAGAGGATCCTTTATACATAAAGCCCTTATGTTTCTGGTGGTGGTTTTAATGTGTCAATCTAAACAAAGCCTTTTCTATCTGAAAACTTTCTTAATTACTATTACAAAATTGTTTTAACACAAACAAGCCTCATCATAGTTTTCTGAAAATTTTGGCAGAATTGAATCATTTATTCAACCCAATATTTATGATAGGAAGAGTAAACAGAAAGGAGGGAAAGGTATTTTTTCTTTGCTTAAAATATTTAAAACAAGAACATGATACAGGACCTAATAACTTGTGACTGGGCAGTAGTTCCATGCTTACACACTTAGATCAAAATCAGCTCACTGATTCCCTCATATCAGAAAATTCTTTAATTAAAACATGAAAAGGCAGGATCTGTGGAGGACTAGGATGAGGATTAAGGCCGGCACTGTCACCACCTGGCTGACTGCCCTTCTGCTGTTGATCAAGGCCATTCAATGCAAAAAGCAAGGCACAGTGTCACACTTGTGCCCTGAGTTTGCATGTGTGGCTTCTCTAAGACACCAGTTTGTAATGGACAGTCTTATGAAACAGCCCCGTCTATGTTTATGGTTCCTTGATCGTTTTGATTGTCTTTTTCTAATTAAACATTCAAGCCATGATTCAAGCTACCATTCTGTTGTTGTTACTGCACATAGTCAAATAGAGCATTTGTGGTGCAGTCACACAGCATCATTATAAACTACCCAACTCCCCACCCCACTTTTTAACAACAATAAGATATCCCAGGGCCTCCCTGGTGGCACAAGGGGGCGAGCACTGCACTGTGGAGCTTCCATAGTCACTGCAGCACAAGTTCGATCCCCGACCAGGGAGGGGATCAGCAGACCTCTCTTGGCACAACCACTGCTCCCCTCAGCAGTGTATTTCACTTGCTCTGCCTGCTCTGCTCCTCACTCTGTCTCTGGTGAATCCTCTCACACCCCTCACTTCTGGCCAGTACCCCAGCTCTTGTATGCATAAATAAATAAAATCTTTTAAGACATTTATTTAAAAAAAAAAAAGACATCCCATCTCACTAAGAGTCAAAGGGGAACATTTTTTTTGAGGCAAATGGAATGTCTTCTTTACTCTCACCACCCAGCTCACCACCCCTTAAATACACATTACCATTTATCCAGTAGAGGGGACGACCTAAAGCCCAAGCATTCTAATATTCATGTTTCTTTAAGGCATCGGTAATGAAAGAGCTATGGCCAGAGGGGGCCTCACTTTCTCTCTAGCCCCAAGCACCTTAGTGAACTTTGACCAAAGATTCTGGGCTGTCAGACAGGCTTTGGCCTGAGCTGTCCAATATGGTAGCCATTAACCTCATGCCACTATTAAGATAAAAATTATTTTATTTATTGTTTAATTTTTTTTGCTTTGAAAACTTTATTTTTTTATTCTTTATATTATTATATATTATATTATTTCTTTAGATTTATTTAATTATATTTGACATAATTTGTAGTTCCAGAATCCGAGAAGCTTCTACAACATATACGAGACACAGAATCTGCCTATATTTGAAGTGTACAAATAGACCAGTTTGCCATATGTATACATCCATAGAGTCATCACCACAATCAAGATAGTGAAAATATCTAACACCTCCAAAAGTTTTCTTGGGGCTGAAATACTTCTTCCTAACTCATCTCTCATCCCTCTCGGTTCTCAGGTAATCACTGATTGGCATTAGTTCCTAAACATTAGTTTGCCTTTCCTAAATTTCCTATATCATAGAGTCTATACTCTTTTATATGGCTTCTTACACCTAGCATAATTGTTTGATATTAAGTCACTTCATTGCACTATCAATAGTTCACTTATTTTTATTTCTAATATAAGTAAAGTCTATTCTCTATATATACTAGTTTACGTATTCAGTCACCTGCTTATGGGTATTTATGTTCTTTCTAGTGTTGGGCTTTACGAATAAAATCATTGTAACATTTTTAAAAAATCTTTGTGTGAACATAATTTCCTTTTCTTTTTCTCCTTCCATTTCTTTGTTTTCAGTTGTAATTTTTTATTTCTATTTTTTGAGGTAAAATGGTTTACTTCACTGTAGGTCATTTAGGGGTAGATATATAGGTCCATACCTCTTAAATATATGTTATCACACCACACCCCCCACCAAAGCATCCATAATCCTGCACTATAGTTAACTGAGCCCCATCCCTACCTTCCGCTGACCTTTCCCTCCTGGCAGCCTCCATCCTATAACAAGACTTTTAGGACTTGCTTTGGTTTGTTTTATAGCTTCTTTTTTTTTTTTAATATTCCACATATGAGGGAAATCATCTGGTATTTGTCTCTCTCCTTCTAACTTATTTTGCTTAGCGTCACCTTCGGTTCTATCCATGCTGTCACAAATGGCAAAATTTTATTTTTTTTTTTAAATCACTGACTAATGTTTTCCTCTGTGTATATATACCAGATCTTCTTAATCCACTCATCTGTCCTTGGGGACATAGGTTGATTCCATAATTTGTCTACTCTGAATTAGTGTTTTTGCATTCATCAAACATCTAGTACTAGAATTGCTGAAAAACTGGATAGGTCTGTTTTTAATATTTTTAGAAAACACCATGCCATTTTCCATAGAGACTGGAGCGGTCTGCATTCTCACCAAGAATATCCAAGAGTTCCTTTTTCTCCAGTCTCCTGCCAACAGGTATGGGTTTTTTTTTTTGTTTGTTTGTTTTAGTGTATTTGATATGGGCCATAATCAATGGTGTGGTGTGGTATTTCCATGATTTACATTTGGATTTTCCTGATTATAAATCGATGAGTGTTTTTCATGTGCCTGTTAGCATCTGTCTGTCTTCTTTGGAGAAGTGTTTCTTTAATTCTTCTGCCCATTTTTTGATTGGGTTATTTTCTTTTTCTCAAGTCACATGAGTGACTTGTATGACAGGCCAGTATTTTCTCCCAATCAGTAGGGTGTCTTCTTGTTTAAATGATAGGTTATTTCATTGTGCAGAAAATTTTAATTTGATATATATAGTCCCACATTTTAAATTTTTACTTTTGTTTCTGTTTCCTCTGGAGTCAAGTACTCATAAATACCTCTGAAGACTATTACAGGGAGTATTTCCTTTGTTTTCATCTACGAATTTTATAATTTCAGATTTAAATTTTTTATATAATTTGAATTATATATTTATTATATAATTTGAATTGATTTTTGTGTATAGTGTGAGATAGTGACTCAATTTTACTCTGTTGTCTATATTTAGTCAATTTTCCTAAACAATGTGTTGAAGAGACTTTCTTTCTCTATCATATATTCTTGGGTCTTTTATCATAGATTAACTCCCCCCTTGCATATCAGTCTATTTCTGGGTTTTCAATTCTATTCCATTGACCTGCATTTTAATTTTTTACTCTGATATGATATAGTTCTGAATAGTATAGCCTTTTAATATAGTTTGAAGTCTTGTAGAGTAATACCACTATTCTCTTTTATCAGAATAACTTTAACTCTTTGGGGTCTTTTATGATTTCATATTTTAGTAATGTTTGCTCTATTTCTTTGAAAAATATCATTAAAAATTTGATAAGGATTCATTGAGTCTTTATATTGCTTTGGATAAGTTGACTATATTACAATATTAATTCCTCCATTCCATGGACATAGAACATCTTTCCATTTATTTGTGTCTTTTATTTAATATTTCAACAGTGTCTTGTAGTTTTTGTTGTATGGGTTTTGTTTTTTAACCTAATTTGTTAAATTTATCCCAGGTATTTAATTATTTGATGTGATAGTAAATGGGGTTGTTTTCTTGATTTCTTTCTCTTCTAGGTTTATTTTTTTTTCATATGAAAATGCAGGTGATTTTTGTATAGTGAGTTTATAGACTGCCACTTCATTAACTGATTTACTGATTCTAATGGTTTTTTTATTTGACCCTCAGGGTTTTCTATATTATTATGTTGTCTACAAGTAGTAATAATTTCACTTCTTTACTAATTTGGATTCCTCTTTTTTTCTTTCTCTTACCTATTTGCTTTAGCTCAGTTTTCCAATATTATATTGTATAGTAATGGTGGACATTCTTGTTTTGTACCTGATATTAGAGGACAAGCTTGCAGTCTTTAACCATTTAGTATAATATAAGCTGTGGGCTGTCGTATTTGATCTTTACTATGTTGAGGCATGTTCCTTTTATCTCCATTTTTTGAGACTTTCTATTATAAATTGATGTTGAATCTTGTCAAATGTTTGTCTACATCTTATATAATCACATGAATTTTATCTTTTGTTCATGTGATACTTAAATTGATTTATAGATATGGAACCATCCTTGTTTTCCTGGAATAATTTCCACTTGGTCATGATGCATAATCTTCTAAATATATTGTTGAATTCATTTTCTAGGACTTTATTGACTAATTTTCCCTTATTGCACCACAGGGCTATTTGTAGTTTTCTTTTTGGGAATACCCTTGCTTGCTTTTAGTATCAGAATAATGTTGCTCTCATCTAATGTCTTTGTTTTTTTTTTTTAAGGTTTATTTATTTATGCACAGAAGAGCTGGGGTACAGGCCAGAGGTGCGGGAAGGTGAGAGAATCCACCAAACAGAGCAGGGGGCAGAACAGGCTGATGAACTGAAACACTGCTGAGGGGAGCAGCGGGCCAGGCAGGAGAGGTCTGCCTGCGCCATGTGAGTCAGCTCCCCAGCCGGCAGCAGGGATCAAACTCGTGCTGCAGTGGCTGCAGTTTGCTTCACAGTGCATTGCTTAACCCACTGCGCCACCAGGGAGGGCCCCTCATCTAATGTCTTTGGAAGTACTCTCCTCAAATTTTTTGAAGAGTTTGAAAAAAGAAAGATTTGTCTTCGAACGTTTAGTCAAATTAACTAATGAAATCATTCAGTCATTTTGTTTTCAGAGATTTTAGATGACAATTTCAATTTTCTTGTTTGTAATTGGTCTGTTCAGTCTTCCTGACTCTTTCTGATTCTATGTAGGAAGGGTACAATTTATTGGCATAACATCATTTACAACAGTTTCTTAAAAATGCTCTGTATTTCTGAATTGCCTTTCAATTTCTAACTTTCATTTCTGTTTCTATTTATTTAGACATTTCTCACTTTATTATCTGTGAGCCCACTAGATATTTTTCTCTTTTGCTTATATATTTCCAGATAACCAGTTTTTGTTTCATTGATGTCTGAACTGTTTCCATTTTATTTCCCCATAATTTTTATTATCACTATTTTTATTCCTTAGTGACTTTTAGTTTTACTTGTTCTTCTTTTTCTAGTCCCTGAAGATGGAAGATAATTTGAAATCTTTTTTTTTATTTCTTGATGTAAGCCTATAGGCTTACATCTCCCTCTTAATACTGCTTTTATTTCTGTGTCTGGTAGCTTGTATCTTCATTTACATTTGTCTTTGTGTAGTTTCAAATTTTTCCTTTGATATCCTTGTTAACCCAATAGTCATTCAGTCATTAAGTAGTCTCCACATATTTGAAGCTTTCCTACTTTCTTTTTGTGATGGTTGATTTCTAGTTTGATAAAATTTTAATCTGAGAAGATAATTTTTATATCCCATTCATCATAAATTTGTTTATAATTGTTTGGTGACCCACCATGCAGTCTATCCTTGAGAATGTTCCATGCATTCTAGGGAAGTATATTTGTTGTGGAGGGGTTGGCTAATATTTATGTCCTCACCAATCCCTCCTCCTGTGATCTGAGACTCCGCAGTGTCTATTTTCTGTTCACTTCATTAGCTCAATACTAGTCCCAAGAATTTGAGGGAGGAAAGTGCAGATTAGGGCACATTCTCTGTCCCTTATCAGGGACCCAATATGTATAGAGCATCCCAACTTTCCTGAACATGTATCCCTTCAGTCAAGGCTGTATACTCCACATTGTTTCATTCTTCCCTCCCCAGGTACCTTGACTGACTCTGAAGCCTCACCCTGTGTGCCTCCCATGCTAGATTGCAGCCTTTAGGCATTTCTTTCTACCTATCTTCTGTGCAACGAGGCATGATTCTCCCCTGTGCCACTTGTGTTGGGCTCTGATGTCAATGGTTAATCTAATTTTGCCTTAAGACTCAGAATTCTCTGGGTGTATTATTCTTCCGGGTAACTGTTAAGTAGTCCTTTCAAGAGTAAATCCAGTAGCCTCATTTGCTGATATCTTGGTGAGGTTCTTAAGATAAAGATATTAAGTAAAATTAATTCATAAAATATTTTTCAGTAAGGCATTTCCCTCACTCAATTTGTACATGAGTCTGGTGGCTCTCATATTAGACAACACAGAAACAGAGACATCTAATATGATGTCTCATATTAGACATCACAGAAAGCCCCACTGGAGTGCATCACTTAAGATAATTTAACTAGGCAATTCACATTAGCATCAATTCAAGCCTGCTTTTTTTTATGACTGAATTGACCTATTGTTTAAAGTTATTAATTAGTGGGCTAACTGTGTACTCAAGGAGCTATTGAGAAAATGACAGAAGTGGTTTGTTCTATAAAATGGCAATGGTAATAATGAAGGTATGAACAATACTATTAGCTGACATTTATTGAGTACTTCTGTTCAAAGCCTTATACTGCACTTAGTCTCTATTAGCTCATAATCTTCACAACGACTATTATTATTATTCAGTTTAACAGGAAAAAAAAATCAATACAGAAGTGGAAAGCTTTCATCTAATCTTACCTTTTAGGTTGAGGGAGCTCAGACTCTGGAGTCAACCTGCCTGGGTGTAACTGAGTGTCTTAAGCCAAGTGACCCTTTGTGTGTTACAGCTTCCTCATCTGTAAAATGGAGAAAATGGAATGTTGTGCAATGATCCCTAACCAGGTAGCTTCCTTGTTGGTTCAAGCAGACAAAAAGAGATTTTTGGAGACTTCAGTACCTCTAATATGCCTTTAATGCTGAGTCAGGGGGACTGGACACAGGCAGGCCAGCAGACAGGGAGCAACCAAACTCCCTAGCTTCAAAGTGACATGGTGGACGGCATTGTTGAGGAGTTCGTTTTATCCTGACTTCTCTGCCCAAGTGCCCACAATTAGAGGTGTGCATGCCCCATCTCCATGCTCCCTTGCAACAACATATTGTCACCTATGGCAGTGAAACTTGGGAGGGAAACAAGAGCACAGATGCAGCCATAGAGGCTAGTGGCAGGAAGGTGAAAGAACCTGAGTCACTCCATTTTTCCTATACAGGTCTATCATATAGATTGTTGGACATGACTTGTCCATGTAAAGTACTAAAAGTCCAGTATATGTTAGTTGGTTTACATAGTACAGGTGAGGAAAGTCCAGGGAGATTGACAACATGCCCAGATTCACACAGCTATGTGAGTCAACAGCTCAGTACTCTTTCCATTATACCAAATGAACCCCTTTTGAATATAAGTCACATTGTTCTATCTCATTCACCTTCCACATACTTTCAATTACATGTCCCTTTTATCATAACTGCTTTCCAGTCAAATGTGATTCTCAAGTGCCATCAGCACTTTTCCATTTGAAAACTGTGTAATGATTGTCTCTTGGAAACAGCCAACTTCCAGGGCTTCCTGGTTTGTAACATTTGGATAATTACATTCTAGATGATCTCTAAGGTCCATGTCACTACTAATGTTCTCAGATGATCTGAGCTAAGAAGACAGATTTCCCTTTTAAGTAAAGAGCATAGATCTTGGGTCTCCCTGGTGGCACAGGGGTTGAGCACCGCACTGTGAAGCATCTAACAATACAGCAGTGCAAGCTCCATCCCCAGCCAGGGAGGGGACCCACATGGTGCAGCAGACTTCTCCTGTCTCACCTGCTGCTCCCTCCTCAGCAGTGTATTTCAGTTGATCTGCCTGTTCTGCTCCCTACTCTGTCTTTGGTGAACCCTCTCACCTCCCATGATTCTGGCCTGTACCCCAGCTCTTTTACGCATAAATAAATAAATAAATCTTTAAAAACAAAACAAACAGGGCCTCCCTGGTGGCACAGCGGGATGAGCACCTCACTATGAAGCATCCGTGGCACAGCAGTGCAAGTTTGATCCCGCACCAGGGAGGGGACCCACATGGCGCAGGAGACCTCTCCTGCCTCACCTGTTGCTCCTCTCAGCAGTGTATTTCAGTCCATCTGCTTGTTCTACTCTCCACTCTGTCTCTGGTGGATCCTCTCACCTCCCATGCCTCTGGCCTGTACCCCGGCTCTTGTATGCATAAATAAATAAATCTTAAAAAACAAACAAACAAACAAAAAACAAAACAAACCAAACAAACATACAAAAGAATATAGATCCTCTGATCCACTTATCTGGACCCATGATAAGACTTCTTAAAGTTTTCTGCAGTAAGGAAATTGTGAGGAAGAAAATAAGAGAAATGGAATAAAAGGTTGTTCATCGAGGGCAGAAAGAGCACAAGGGACTGAGGTGATGGTGCACTGGTGAAATGGTGGTGAGAAATCCATGGGGACTATAAGTGATGTCAAATATATATAAATAAAGGAAAAAAAAAAGGTAGTTCACTAGATTGTCCCAATACAAATGGCCCCCTACAAAATGCAACTCATCTGTGGCATAACGACTCAGGCCTGAGTTACCTGATTGTGGGTATGTTATAGCAGCCCTGGTAGCAGGCCCTGCTTCAGTACTAGTTTTGGCTTATTCCCATGCTAGCCTAAGATGCTCACATTAAAGTCCTTTTCCTTCAGAGACATCAACTCACACAGGGTTCAAGTGTTTCAGTTACCTGTTCTTACCTGGCAATTTGAGGACTAAAGAAAGGAATTCTTTTATATATAAGCATCAAGAATGTCCAGGCATCTCCTCAACAGATGATTATTTGTTTCTTGAGGACACTGAAAATATAATTCACAGTACTTACCCCCTTTCATTGACTGTTAAAAGATAGAATCCAAGTTTCAATCTATTTGCAGCAATACACGCTATTCAATGTGGCATTGATTTGGTATACAAAATCTATGTCTGTTAAGTTTTTCATATTTTTTTCTTAACCTTATTTATATTTTTTACCTCAATACAGATATACCTTATAATTAGGAAAGGTGATAACTAGCATATTTTCAGAATGTGGAAAGTTCCTTGGGTATCCCTGATTATTCAGTTTTCTCCTTTACTTTGAAAAATATATAAATGTGAATACCACATTTGTTGATCCCCATGGTATGAAGGCATCAGGTATTGCACTGAGCACACTGTGCTATAGGAAAGGTGTAAAAGAATAAGAAAACACTGGTATAAAGAAAAAAGATAAAAGGGGAATCCTCAATGTAAAAGGAAAGAACTAGAATTGATAGAGATTTTTGGGGGGAGAAAGGACACTGGAATACATCTGTTTGCATTATTATTTTTCTCCAATCCAGTCTCTGGCTCACCTGGTGCCATGTGGCACAGTAGTCAGGCAGGTCTTTAGCAGTGGATGAAAATCTATTCTAAGTGTTTCACAACAAAGATTCTCAAACTTCAATGCACATTCAGAACACTGGAATTCTCACAAAATCATTCTGATTCAGCCTGTTGTGGTGAACATGAGATTCTATAATTTTCACAGGTTCCACCCAAGAGTATACAGATACTGTGGTTCCTGGTTCTCACTTTGCACAACAGAAATCTATAGGCAGCAGTTGGCTACTGGAGTTCTTTAGGCTCAGAATTTTCAAATCAGTGCCATCTTCTAGTCTTGCTGGTGCAGATCTCTGAGGTTTAAGCTCAGTTCTTTTCCAAACATTTTCAGACACCAAAATGCTTGTTGAAGACAACAAAATGGATCTTTAAAAAAGGAACAGGAGAGGTGGCAGATTGAAAAGTGCGTTCATGGTGAGACCCACTTGCACTCCCCTGAATCAAAGGCTAACAATCCATTATATAAGTTCGGAAGGACCTTCTTTAGCTCCACTGAAGGAAAACAGTGACACTTAGAGTGGGAGATACAAGGCATGTTGGGATCCAGATTTTGCCAAGTTATGACTTGCACATGTGTGGGAACTCTCTGGCCTCCTGACCTTATTTATATAGAATTTCTGTATATTCATGTTCATAATAGTAATTAATCTCAAAGGTACACAGAAGTTGCACTTGTGTGGCACATAATCTCTGCTATTTAAGTAAATGGACACGATCAAAGTAATCAATCAATCACACTGACTACCTGAATGAAGCACTTTATAACCAAGTCACTATTGAAAGGGAGAGACTCAACAGAACTATAATGTTCTTGGAAACTCATTTAAAAAACAAAGTCCTCGGGAAACATTACACATGAGACCCTTACAGTGAAATAATATTTTAAGAGATTGACAAGTGGCCCCCCATCTGGACCAAGGATTTTTCCCATGGCCCTTCCTCCCTATCAAGCACATTATACTTTGCCTCAGGTTAGGAATGAAACAATAAAAAGGGGAAAGAAGACTTTGTAGTTTTAAAAGCCTAAACATGTAGGAACCAGGAAGAGCATGGGGCAATTGGGCAAAAAATTCCAAAGAACACCAAAATGATTCAGACCATTTTTTCCACACTGAAAACTAGTTTTTCCCTGAATAAATGGGGGAAAAAAAGACCAGAAGGGAAATACAACAAGCTGGGTTCCTTAAGAGTTGACCTGTGCCTTCCCTGGGCTGCATCCTGGGGGTGAGAGGGAAGGGATGATAGCCGTTAGATTTGAAGGATCCAAGTGCAGAAAGTGTTTATTCTTTCTAAGCGGAACCTGAGACATGATAAGCCATTCCAATTTACTCTGCACTAAACAGAATACAGGGTTGATGGTCCTGAAGTCACCTCATAGAATTCCTACATACTTCCAGATAGAAAAGGGGGCGCAAGAATGAACCCAGATGTCAGAAGTGGGAAATAGCGAACATTGTGGGTCAAGAGAAAGGAATGCTGTGTACCTGAGCAGATGCATGCCCAGTACTGGTTACCAAGGTCCATTATCAAGAGTCAGGTGTCCCTACCCAAAGCTGTGATAGGGTACACGCCCCTGAAGCATAAACTCAGTCCCAGAAAGAAGGGGGAAACCTGAATTGATTAAGATCAAGGTTCTGCCTCCAGGCAGGAGGAAAGATAAAACATGAATACAATTAAAGAAAAATTTTATAAAGATGTTTCTTGCACAGCTGGGTATTTGTCCTGAGGTTTGTATACTTTGTTTTTTCCAGAGCATGCTTTTGATTTGTGGTGTGTTCTATTTCTCTGCTTGTCATACTCTTTTAAACAGTGTAGCAGGGCTATCTAGAGACTGGGTTTCCCTGAGCAAAGTCTTATACCACTCTCAGCTCCAGGGCACTGTAAAGTAGCAATGTTTGAGTATTTCTCTGAGTAGTAAAAGTTTCAGTTATTTTGAAATTACTTTCAGATAGCTGAGACCATATTACTTTTGACTACTTATTCCATAGGCCAATGATTTAACAATCAGAGTTCTTAATTGTAAGCAAAAGCAAGCTATCCATTCTAGAGGATGCTAACTAAATTGTCATTTATTAAAATGGTTTTGTTTAGCTCACAGAAATAACAAGAAAACTGAGTTTGGAACTATATATACAGATGATTCTGAACCCTTAGCACAGATCTCACCACTTTATTACATGGTTTGTCTCAGTTCTCTTTTCCTTCACTAACATTGGTTCTCAGGCTGGGGCAGGTCTATCTGAGACCTCATGCACCTGGGGTCTAGAAAACAAGCATTTTCCGTTTCTATGGTGCGAGCTGGGCTGTCTAACACTTTCACTCAAAAGGCAGGGAAATTTCTCCAGATACTAGAAGAGGCCACAGCAGAGTCGAAGGATGGTATTTTCTATTATGGAAATCAACTACCTCATAAACCCCTTCTTATTTTATTCTTTAGTGTTTGTTAAAGACACAGATTCTGTGTTCCTTCTTCAGAACCACTGAATAAGCATCTATAAGAATACGGTTTTAGAACTAGTATTTTCCTAGCGAGCATCCCAAGTGATTTTTATGTACCATAGGTTTTAATGTATGTTCCTATCAACTCGTGGGTACACCTGACAATCATTCTAAAAATCAGTATATGTTGAAAACATTACTGCCTTCTCATCCAGATAGCTGAGAATAAAATATAACTCCCTATATAAGGAAGTTTAGCATTTAACAGACACTGGTATTGTAGCAGGATGGTCCCCAGGAAAAAGGGAGGTCCCAGGTTCTCTGCCACACCCAAAGAAGGGTGGAGCTGAGCAAAGAGGAAAAGAAGCTGGAGAGAAGCCTAGAGATGGAAAGAAGGATGAAGAATAGAAAGGAGACCTTGAGAAGGCACATGAAACAGAGAGACATGTGAAAAAGCTGCACTTGCTTTTTGGTCTTAGACTGTATGAAACAGATATGGGTGAGAGGCCTGTGGGGAGGTCAACAATAGCAGCCTTTATATTTGTTGTGATATTGCTCTTTTCCTTCCAGATTTATCTGACTGTCTCTGAGACTTTTCTATGGATCACCACCAGAAGGTGTTTTAGACTTGTGGCCAGCTTTCAGGCCTAAGTGGCCTGGCTTTGAGCCTACCCTTTTTGGCTGGGCATTTAGCCATGAGGGGATGGGTAACTTCAGGTGCTTGATTTGGAAATTATATTCTTTGTCTTGTCTTTATTGCTCACTAATTTTATTAAAGTTACTTTCCATTAAAAGTCTTAATGCACTAGAGTATATTTTGTCTTGATGCATCGGGTGGCAGAACCTATTTAGAGTGGGCAGGTTTGGGGATTTTAAGGTGCTCCTCTCTCTGCTCTGTAACAGCTTGACCCTCAATTTATCCTGCATGGCTCTGTGATTTTTGAAAAGGTACTTCATCTCTCTGGCTTTAGTTGCTTCATTTGTAAAATGACGTAATAATCAACCTGTATTAGTTAAGGTGAGACATGCTATGGTGCTGTGACAAAACAACCCAAAGTCTGGGTGGCTTAACGTGGTAAAAAGTTTGTTCCATAAAGTCATTACAGATGTGTAGTTTTCCTGGTAACATTCTCTGAACATCTGGACTCCTTTCATTGGGCCCATCTTTGAGTCATTTGCTTGCATTTATAAAGACAGAGAAGAGAGCAGAAAGGATTGTGGGATACTACTTGGTCAGGTTGGAAGGGGGTACATAACTTCTGCCCGTTTTCATCTGTCAGAAGTCAGTTGTATGGTCAACTCAACTTCAAGGGAGACTGGAAAACACCTTGAAACAAAAAGGTCTGGGGAAATACCAATGGTTTCAGCTACACCACCGAGTAGGATTGGTATGAGAGCTTAAAGTCGCATGGATGAATCACCAACAAAATTATTTTAATCCCATTTTAATTATATATGTTTGAAATATGCTTTTGTTTTAAGGGGAAAGGAATGCCAGAGGGCATGCTTTTTAGGGTTTTGTTTACCACAAATAAAACATGCATATGCATTGTCTATTCACTTTCTTCACTGTGTAGCCTGGTATTGGGAAGCATGGCTGTGATCGCTAGAGGGGCTGCTCTCTCCATGCTGGCTCTGTAGTATTTGAATGAGATATGAGCAGTCCCAGCGTGGTAAGATACACTGCATATGAGCAAAACTTCCAGCTTCCTGACACTGTAGAACAGGAAATTCTGGAATCAGTGGACAGACACCACATGTTTGTTGCCTTGTTATTTTCATAACCAATGTGAATACTGTGATTTGGCCCTCCATTTCCTTTCATGCCCTGTTGTCAATGCCTTTGGATTTTGAACAGTAATCTAACCAATATATTAGGTTGACTGGTGCTGAATGAACTTCTTGGCCCATTTTGGATGATCTTGGGCTCCACAAGAGTTCTCAGGGTAGCCAGGATCCTAAGTAGGAGATGGTCAACACCTCCACATGTAATACTTGGGAAAGGCAGAGAAAAGTGGTTTTCTTGTTTGTTTTTGGACAATAACCTCAGAGACCAAATTAATATTGGTAGATGTTCACAATAGAAAAATTATATACCACATATAAGCAAAAGAATAAAATGAAAATCACCCATAATCTCATGACTTAGCGATAATAGCTATTCAAATAAGACTTTTGGGAGGACAAAATAAAGTTTTATTCTGCATATTATTTTAGAAGTTTTTTTTTTCTTCACTTAATGCTATAATACAACCCACTGAGTGGTCATTACATACTCTTCTACATTATCGCTTTCAATAACTGTGTAGTAGTAAGTCTTACAGATGAGCTATAATATTTTTAAAATACTTTACCAACTGGGAAGTCTTACATAATCAACAACATGATGAACAATTTATGCTAAATCCTAAAGCACATCCTTGGCTATTTCTTTATTTATCTGGGTTTTTCCACTTCCATTAGCTCTCTGTGTTGGAGCCAGGCATCATATCCAAGAACACCTGACTGGTCATGCTGATCCCTTATTCAGTCATGCAGTTTGGAACCAGTGGAACAGGTTGAGTTTACTGCTCTAAAAAATCGTCTAATTTTAGATTTAACTCTTAAAATTACTCTTGTTCCCTGGAGGGCATACCCATAGCACAAACATTCTCTGGTATGCATAGTGAGGAAAGTATCTTATGCTTTATTTCATATTCTTAAGAGGATATACTGTCATTTTTGCCGGAGTCAAGAGGAGCCCTTGGCAAAATGGGCTCTGTTACTATTTATAAAGAATGTTTAATACATGCTGGAGAGTGCCAAGTGTATTAAGTCAATGAGAAACACTTGCATGATGCATATGAGATCAGAATAAGCAATTATTTTAAATCCTTTTTAGTATGATGAATCTTTATATATTATATAAACTCTATACATCAACTTCCAATCATAATTATTTAAAATCTATCAAAAATGTTTCATAAAACTATTCTATTGGATCTTTTCTTTTATTTACCTCTGGTTAAACAAGGCTCAGATAGATGTTAGTAAAGCCCTTCTATGATATTGCCACCTGGTATTTTTAAATGCCCCAGTTTCTTCATTGACACCCCTTAGCATATAGTTTTCTTGTCCTGTTTCTGGTCCCAAACCATCTCCAATTATATCTCCTGCCTGTTACTCCTTTCTTAGAGAAGTTCTATGAAATTAGAATATTTTATCTCATAATTAATTTAAACATCTGTTTTCCTCCCTCCATAACTTATCTTTTTGATAAAAAGATTCTGTCCCTCTCCTCTGTGTACATTCCAGAACTTCATACCTGGCATATTGTCAGCGATCAATGAATGTTTGTCAATAACAACAGTTAACATATGCTAAAAAGGGCCAAAATTTGCAATGTTCTAAGAACTTCACATGTGTTATCTCATTTAATCCTCACAACAATCCATGATAACCTTGATACTATGCTCTCCATTTTATAGGTGAGGAAACTAAGGCATAGAGGTTTATTGCAATAATCAATAGATGGCAGAACTGGGATTTGAACCCAGACAATAAGACTTCACAGACATATTTATTAACCTACAATGAATAAAATTCACTTTAGAATTAATGGGCTTCACTGTGTCATTAGGACAGAGATCACAGGTTGGGAAGTAGTTCAGTTTTCGTGGTTTTTTTTTAAAGATTTATTTATTTATGTATACAAGAATTGGGGTACAGGCCAGAGGTGGTGGTGGTGAAAGGATTCACCAGAGACAATGTGGGGAACAGAACAGGCAGATTGACTGAAATACACTGCTGACGGGAGCAAGGGGGGCGAGACAGCAAAGGTCTGTTGTGCCTGTGGGTTAGCTCCCTGGCCAGGGATCTATTCATGCTGCAGTGGCTATGGATCATTGCTTCATAGTGCTGCCACTTAACCTCTTGTGCACCAGGGAGGCCCTTCCCAATTTAGGTTTTTCGATAGGTTTATAGCTTCTGTAGACCAGCTGCTTTCATTTTAATACTGGCTTCACCATTTAGTAGCTTTGTGAGTTTGGAAAAAAATGTTATTTAAATATACTTTGTCTTGAAAACAGTGAAACTTCCAGGGCTACATTACCGGAGGATATTTAGGTTATCCAATACATAGAGGGACCAATATAATTGCCAAACACTTGATATAGCTGGTTTTTTTTCTCATAAACAGAAAGCTACTGGAGTTCACTGAGTACATACTGCTGGCAGTCAGTATTGCTTAACCCTCAACTGCACCAGGCAGTCCCTGCTACCCCCCATTTTAAAGAAAAGGAAATTGATGTATAAAGAGGTTAAGTAACTTGCCCAAAGCCTTGAAAGTAGTAAATAACCTGACTCCAGAATCTGATTCTTCATCATGCTTTTATTAACTCTCTTGTGAAATGGAATATTTCTTGGTTCATAGCATGAGCTCAGTCATCCTCATCAAGTTCTTATCTCTTTATCAAGTTCTAAATTAAAGTATGCCTCCAGGTATTATAATGGAATAACATCTGAACCAAATCTATTTGTAGTATTTGAAGTGCTGTTGTTCAGTTACTTTGTAATCTTAAGACAATGTTGCTATAAACCTCCTTTTTCTGTTTTAATATGCTATGTGTATATTACACATGCTAACCAATGTTAGCATGTTGGTAAATTTCCTTCCTGCCATTTTCCTTTTAATTTAGCATTTGTAGAAGAGGAAAAACTTCCTTCACTATTCTCTTAGAATTAGTATCTGGGGCTCTGAAACTTATACTGACAAATGATAGAGGAGGAGGAAAAAAGCAGATTTTATTTTTGTGGACAATGTGCATATATACTAGAGAATTCCAGTAATGGGTAACCCAATGGGATGGTTATAAATGTCTTACATATCATCTTAACAAAGGATGATATATTTGTGAAGACACAACATAAAGAACTTGGGATCATAAAGTGGTTAATTGTGGGAAGGTAAATGTAAAAGGAAAACGAATGGAAGATATGAGCTATTTCAGTAAGATCTGCCTGAAGCTGCATCTCAGTGCTGACTTTGTCTCCAGTGGTAATGACTGTTCTCCTGGTACAGGGAAGGGGAGGGAAAACACCTCACCAAGGAAACTTATTATCCTGCTTTTAAGTATATTGGAGGGAGGGTGGGAAACTCTGTATTTTCTCCTCCTTCATTGCATTCTACTCAATAAAATCATTATGTCAAAGTGGCATTTTGGGGTGACGGTGACATAACCTACCTCCCATTCACAGACAGGACATATTCAATTTCTTAACTGTCTTTTCTTCCCTTTTTACATATTGTAATGCTAAATACAGCTATGTAATTGTTTTAACTAGCATTTTTTTCAACAGATAAACAACATTTCATTGACTATATCTAACATTATATGTTCATGATGATAAATAGTGCAAAGAAAGCCCTATTATGAGGTATTTGGGCTGTTACCAAATTCCTCATTTTATCAATAACTGATATACTCTTCATCTTTTCTTTACTTATTATATTATTCCAGATTAGCAGAGTTTTAATTCTCTTAAGGAAGCTCAAAGAATGGCTTATGTATTTGTGAGTTTATGTTGCAAGAATTTAAGGACATAAAGATAGGCATTGAACCAACCCAAAGACTCAGTAAGTTCAGTGAACAATATGAAAGTCTTTTTAAATCTGTAGCAATAAGAAGAGTTGCCACAACAATCAAGAGAATAAATATGAGTGATTTAGAAAAGTTAGAGTTATCCCCAGGTCTCAATATCTAACTTCTAATACAATTATAATGTCACAGGAGACACTCTCTACCCATTCAAACAAAGCAGTTTTTCTAGAGAAAACAAATTCATGATTTCCAAACTACTTGTGGGCATTCTCAGCTCTATGCAATTCTCAGTTTTTATGCAAAATGTACAGCACACATATAATCCAGGAATGATAATCTCCATGTAGCAGAGGTGGGAGATCTTGGCATTAGGAAGTAGGAAGACCTTGATTAGGACCTAACCTTCACCCCTTACTACCTATAAAACTCACTAAACATGGGCCTCCCTGGTGGTGCAATGGGTTAAGCAATGCACTATGAAGCAAACTGCAGCCACTGCAGCATGAGTTCAATCCCTGCCACCCTGGGAAGGTGACCCACATGGTGTGGCAGACCTTTCCCTATCCTTTAGATACACAACTTTTTTGATATTTGTCATTGGCTGTAATAATTATATATATTATATATAATATATATTTAATTCTGTATATAATATATACTATATATTTTATTTATATATGTATATAGAATAACCCCATATATAATTTATATAATTCCATATATATAATCTATATAGATATACAACTATATAAAGATACAGAAATACAGATAGAGATAGATATATCACCTCTCCTATCCTATAGTGCCTGGCACTTTTAGTTCAATTTGTTCATTGGTTAACTTAAAACTTTGAGTGATGACTATATTTGTAAACATTTTTAAAAAGTTAAGTTCAAATTCATTGATCAAGAAAATTCAAAAGTATTGAGAAAACTTGACATATTTTGACTTATTCCTATAAAATAGATATTCTATTCAAGGTAGCACACTGAATTTATTTTTTATATTTTTTTATTAAAATACTTTAAAATTTACATATACTTGCCATTAATTGTAATCCCCATGTATTCCCCATCACCATCTCACCAGTGCACCATCACCTC
>JAGFMF010011830.1:13648009-13675839 GCA_019455555.1 Galemys pyrenaicus
TGTCCTCTTTGGAGAATTGCCTTTTTAGCTCTTTTGCCCATTTTTGGACTGGGTTGTTTTCTTTTTTTCTGTTTAGTCTGGTTAGTTCTTTGTGGATCTAGCACACTGAATTTAAAGAAGTTTAGCAATGTAGATAGTAGAACTACTCCATCAGTTGTTCTTTCATTAGGCAGATTTTAATCAGGATCCTAACAAAGAAAAAAAAGGGTGTCTCTTCTGGGTACCAAATCATAACAATTGTGTTTTGCAAATAATTAAACTAAAACCCATAATAAAAAGTGTTATTTCAAGAAATGGTGTCTCTTTAATGGGTATTAGCTGAAGATTTTATTACTACCAGTTTACTGTGGCTATGAATATTTTACTCCCCTTTCATCAATCACCACTTCTGAAAATGTGATCTGCAGAAGACAATCAATACTTGATTAAAGTATGAACTCTCAGGTTTCTCTTCAAACCCTGTGAATCAGAATCTCTGGGGATGGAACTCAGGAATCTGCGTTTGTAATGAACACCTCAGAAGATTTTTATGCCTACTGGAGTTTGAGAAACTCAACTCTCCATCATTAATGATACATTAAACAAGAGAATGTAGTGGCAGAGAGAATATTTTCCCCTACAATTCTGGGTTCTTCTTGGGTTGGTCAAGTAACCAAATTAACATCTAACAGATCAGTAAATGAAATTTTTTTAAAATTACATACATATGGAAAATCTACATATAAATAGGTTCTAAAGCTAGAACAAATTGAGGCTATACATTCTGAGTCAAGAAATGGGATAGGGATCTGAGGCTTCAAACAGAGGAACACTCACACGGAGAGGATATAAGTCACCCGGATCTCATATGATGACTCATATGATGAAAAACACATGCTCTGTAGTTCAATATTTTCCCAGGTATATATAAAAACTTCACTGATAGAGAGATTATTCTGGATATAATTCAAATATGAGTAATACCTTTTATTTTCCTTCTTATAGGTAGTTAAGGGGTTAAAAGTTTCTCATTTGCCTGCGATGCCTCCTGGGGGGCTGGAGAGTAGGAGGGACTATCTGAAAATCCTGTGAGGCCTATCCTTCAAGCATCCCAGTTCTAGCTGATTATCAAATGTTCCAATGGAATTTAAATGACCATATTCCTGGATCCAACACCCAGGGATTGTAAGCTGGCCAGACTTGAGGATTATTCCATTCTATTGTCACTTAACCAAGGCTCAAACATCCAAAGGTTTGGAATAATTGTTCAGTAGATTATTCATTTGGATGAAAAACCAACAACCAATAATTCATTTAAGGCACTGAATACTATATGAAAACATCTAAGATCCTTCTATATTCTTCATGTAACACACACACAAAAAAGAAGAAAGTTGTAAGTCTAGAGTTTGGAATCCATTTTCAACAAGATTATATCAACTTCCCAAAGAGCAACAGAAAAACTAATGTTAAGTTTCTTAATTTGATTATAGTAAGAAAGAACTATATTGAAGGTCCAGTTTGTTTTTCTAAAAGGAGAAAGACAAGGAGGATACTTGTAGAATTTTTGGACCTGGGAAGACTGAATTAAGTCAAAGTATGGGAGACAGGAAGCTGGAATTGAACAGAGTTTACAACAAAATAGCTTTGAATTTTGGATAACAGGAGAGGGTCTAGAATTCTCTTCAGAGCAAGCTATTACTCTTGGTAGGTAAATCATTTTAATTACTTTTCAGTCTGATACTTTTCGAGCAAGTATTTCCTGGAATAAGTAGGCAAACAATTGATTTGGCATCAAAATTTTTGAACATAGGATGAAAGTATATTATTTTTCACTTTAATTGAAATAAAGATACTTATACTGCAACCTTAACTAGCCCTAAAAATTGAACTTCCCAGAATTTTATATTCTGTAAACACTTTGGTAGAAATCATTAACATTTGTATTTTGTTAATGATTTACAGAAAGCATTCACACACACACAAACGCACACACACATTGTATTTTTTATCATAATTTGTTGATGTAGGTGAACCTAAAATTAAAGTGTTGTATATCATACTTTTGTCTTGGTTGCTAGTACTCCTTAATGCAGACAACCTACAAGCAAGTTCTGTGTACTCCAATTCATAAAGTCCAACAGAGTGAAATTTATTTTTCAATACACAAGGTCCCCACTATCAATAAGTCTGACCAGGAATTCATAAACCTTTTCAAGTAGAAACACACAGATGGGGATTAATGAATCATGTCGCTTTTATTAATGAAATGAAATATATCACATTTCCAAATGCTCTTAAAATTGCAAACTCATCTTAATGGCTCTTTTCTTCAAACTGAAGTAGCATTGATTTGCAAAACAATATATAATTTAGAGGAACAAGTTCATAACACCTCACATGTATGTTATCACTTTACACCCACCACCAAAGTTCCCATATTTAGATCAACAAATGCCACAAGTCTGTCTGGATTATAAAACATACTCTATGATGGCCTGGAAAAAAGCTCACAAATTCAAATACAAGAATAGATCACAGCTATCCCAAGTGTATAATGATTATAGGGTAGATGGAAATTACCATGTCCCCGCCCCCCACCTCCCACCATTAGCATCAATGACAGACCTCTGTGGTCCTATACACATGCTTGATGGTGGGCACCTGGAGTAGGGTGTGGGCATGTGCAAGTGGGCACACCTGGGCTGAGAGACTGTGCAAATAAGGGCAGCATCATGGGATGCTAGCGGCAGCGGGAGCAGCAGTGGTAATAGGGAAGCGGAGGCATGAGAGCACTGTGGAGAGTCCAGAGAGAGTGAAGATTCGCGAGGAGCCAGGAGGCCTGCCAGCTTGCCTACTGTGTACCTGGTTGCCTCACTGCTAGTTGTGCAGAAAGATCAACAAGACCCTGCAAAAGCCACTAAGGGCTCCAGGACTCCTCCTTTACCTGACTGCCCAGATCATAGACAACCTGCTCTGTGCCCTCCTGGCACCACAATGATGAACTATCTCTTAAAAATTAAATGTCCAAAAATATTAAGTAAACGTCCCCGGCTGTTTGAAGAGTGGAAGAAACCCATTTGTCCATGTCCTTTGCTCAAGTGGATCCCAGACTCTAAATTAGAGGTTTTTAGGTCATAACAATCACCTGGGGAGCTTTGACGATCACTGATAGAAAAGCATCTCTCCAGCCCGTGAAGGTTCTGCAGTTCTTCAGGTGATTCCAACATGATGTCAGAACTTAGAAACAGAATTCTAAATGAGTGGCTCTCAAAGCATGATCCCCAAACCATCCTTGTCATTGTCATTGTCATCATCACCATCAGCTCGAAACCTCAGAAATGCAAATTTTTCAACGCTGCCCCAGCCCCTCTGAATCAGAAATTCTTGGGGGTGGAAGAAACCTAGCAACCTCTGATTTTTAACAAACCCTCCAGGTGTGTTAGTAAATATCAGAGAAGTACTTTGAAGAGCATTGTTCTAAATGAAAGGACTGTGTCCCTCCACCTGCAGTTGAAGGAAACACAGCCTGATTTGTCCCAAACATTGCTTAAGACATATGGTTTTTGTCTGAAAGCAGAAGCCACTATTGACACAACACTGAGGCCTCTGACTTTAAGATAAACTGTAAAGTATGATATAAATATAAACTGTCAGATTTTAAGGTCGAAGGAAACAAAGAAAATCCCTAGACCCAACTCCAAGGTTGATCTCACGAGGCAGTCTGATCCCATACAGAATATATGTTGGGGACCACTGTCTAGTACTTAGAGTTTCACTACTAGCATTTAGGGTTTGCCTCCCTTCTTCTAATTCTCAGCTGGGTTTTTTCTTTAGACACCCTCCTCTCCCTTTATTTTAGTCCCTGGGTAAAATTCAGAAATAAGGCAATACCCTAAACACTTTGGCCCCTAGGCCATCCTTCTTTCCCACCTCAGCTCCTCCCTACCTCCTGGCAACTTGAGCTGCACCCTAGACAACCAATCACCACTTCCTCTGCCATGTACTTCCTAAATGTCTTCGTTTCCAGTGAACTCAGCTACACCCAATCTCACCCATTCCTGTCAGCAAATCTTTAAATGCACTCACTCAAGCATCCTGTTGTAGTGCCAGTGATGCACAGGGCAGGATCACTGTCGATTCAGGCAGATGGAAAGGAGAGTCCTGGAGACCTCAGTAGATTTTTAAAGCTTTAATGCTCTCTCAGGGAACCAAGCACACAAGGCATATCAGTCAGGGAGGGAGGCTGCATGCAAAGGGGCAGACATAGGCTGGGCAGGGAAGCTGGGAGGCAGTTAATCAAGCCTCCTAGCCCCTGTGAATCTTTGTGCTCTTTTTCTGGCCTTTCTTAGGCTCTCTCTGGTGTTCTCAGTCTTGTGTCATCTCATGGTCTCACCTCAGAGTGGTCCTTCAGCCATCTGCTGCCGCTTTTAGCCCTCTCCTGCAGGCACAAATGTGAGCATTTTACACATGCGCACACCCCATGCTCTCTGGACCCAGGTGTCCATAATTACAGATGCACATGCCACATGCTCACGCTCCAAGCACTTTTTGTATAGGCTGAGGTGGCCGTTGTAGATGCTAGCAACAGGAAGGTGGGAAAAATTCCCCAATAATTTTATTTACCCTCTCCTTCCAAGTATTTCCTTGAATAATCCTGTTTGACCCCACTTACCCCTCTCATTTATTGACCTCTCATTTACTTCTCTATCACTTCTCCCAAGGCAGCAAATGTCTGAGTCAACAAGGGAAAAAAATATGCATGTTTCCTTTTTCAAAGTACTCTGTCAACTCTATTTAAATTTCAATATTCTCCTTAAATCTGTCACACAATTATGATGGAGAAAGTGATACAGGGCAGAAAGGGGCACTAACCCTGGCCAAGTTCAGTTTTAGTTTCTTCACCCACATGCACAATTGCAAGACTACTCAGGCTCAGAAAAAATAATGTGATTTATTTTAAAAACCAGGAAAAAACAAAGACTAAGGCCAAAAATGGCTGTTTACCTCACCTGAAGCTATGTCTATTATCCAGTGTTTTAAAGTCCTAAACACAAACATTCCCAAGATGACATCTTCCCACCATTGCATACAGGGAGTAGCAGCCAGACTATAGGCTGGGACCCTGTAGCGGCAGGATGGAGGCGGCACTGGAGGCAGGTTTGGGATGGTTCTGGGCAGGCGGGTCAGGGAAGGAGAGTCTTGGAGCCCTCGGTGGCTTTTCATACTTTATTTAGTAGAGGTGGCCAGGTACATAGCAGGCAGGGGTGACGGGGGGCCGGGAGGCTGGTAGGCTGCCCAGCCCCCAGCGCATCTTACCCTCTCGGCTGCTGCTTCTTCTATCTCTGCTGCTGCTGCTGCTCCTTCATCGGTCGAGCCTCACAGTTCTGTCTGTTGGTTCTCGCAGTTCTGGCGTCCTCATGACGCCGCCCATTTATGCCCGTGTCCAGCACAGGTGCGCCCACTTGCGCATGCCCACCCTGGAATGCGCGCAGCACCTCAGGTGTCCATCATCAGTGGTGGGTGGGTGGAAATACCTGATCAACCTTTACCCTACAGACCCAAGTCATGAAGACAGAAGACACAACAGGAGATGCCCCCAGAACTGCTGAGATGCCCCAGCCCAGCACCAGACAAGTGACACTCAGAACAAAGCTGCAGCAGCCGAATGACCTGACAAATAGCCACACTCACTGTAGTGGCAGGAAGGCATAGGCAGGTTCTGGGCAGATGGGTAAAGGGGCAGTCCTGGAACCCTCAGTGGCTTTTTCAGGGATTTATTGATTTTTCTACATCATTTGCAGTGAAGCAACCAAGTACAGGGCCAGGAGGCTGGCAGGCCTCCTAGGCCCAGCAAATCTTCATGCTCTCTGACATTCTCTTATGCCTCTGCTTCTCTGCAACCGCTGTTGCCGCTGTTTCTGCTCCTGCCATTTCTGCTGCTGCTGCTGCCACCATTGCTGGCATCCCCATGACCCACCCTTATATGCCCAGCCCCTCAGCCCACGTGTGCCCACTTGCACATGCCCACATCCTACTCCAGGGGCTGCCATCAGGAATGTGTGTAGGACTTCAGGGGTCTATCACTGATGTTAATGGCAGCAGGATAGAAAAACCTGACAACTTCCATTTACCCTACATTCAGGCAGTTCAGTGAGGCACCTGGCTCTGGGTCTTCACCTTCCCTGCCAGGCTGAAACAGCAGCAAGACTGGGAACAGTTTCAGTGGCTCGGCTACTTATAAAGACTGAACTTGTCCTCTCTGAGGTTGACTGCTGGAGGCCTCTCCACAGAGGCTCTCCTTCAGAGGCTCAAAACAGCTATCTGTAAGATTATTATAGAGGGGGCAGAAATCCTTAGCTTGGTGTAGGGTCTGAGAAAAGTCTCAGGCTTTTCTGCCCTCCCACTATTGGTGTAATGATGGACACCTGCGGTGCTGCGCGCATGCCTGGGTGGGCATGCGCAAGTGGGTGCATCTGAGTTTGGACACAGGCTTATATGGGTGGTGTCATGAGGACGCCAGTACTGACTAACACAAGCAGCGAGAGCACCGGGAGGACAGAAGACCAGCAAAGCAGCCTCCTGGCACCCATGCCTGCCATGTACCTGGCCACCTCTGACAATTAAAAAGCATAAAAGCCACCGAAGGCTTCAGGACTCTTCCTTTACCCTGTCTGCTAGAACCATTCTGAACTTGCCCTGTGCTGCCTTCCTGCCACTACACTTGGATTCCCTGAAGATCTAAAAACACTCAGATCCCAAAAGCTGAATCCGAACATTGATTGCTCGAACTCCCAATCACGAGGATTGAATCCCAGACACTGAATGCCAAATGTTCAATCCTGAACATGAATCCTGGGGGCTGCCTTTGTGCGATCCTTTATATTCTTTTTATCAGAGCCTCCACCCCACAAGGCTTTGACTGCATATCCCCTGGGGCTATCTATCCTCAATGACACCAGCACTGTTTGAAGGGGCATCACCTCTAACAGTCTTTGGCTTCAGCCACAGGTAACAAAACACTCTCAGATTCAAATCACCTCACATGCATTCTGGTCACTCTTTCCACCTCCTTTCCAAGAAACCTCATGTTACTCAGTGTCTGACCTTATTCTCGTCTACATTTTCAACTTTATGCTAACAACTGAATCCCCCTGCCGTATATTAAGCATGTTCTGATCATTAACTGAATTTTTCCCTGTAATTCGAATAAAAATACGAAATACATTCGGGCACCTCTCTTGCTCATTTTCCCACAGAGTTGTGTAATATCTCATTTTAATTGGTCATCATTTGTTCTTTAGCTCTTTCTGACCTATTTTCTATCCCTGACACACTAATATTTCCAGTGAGTGCCATTAGATTAAATCAGTGAATGCTCTCACTGAAACTGACTTCTCAGAAACATTCATATGCTTGACCACGCCCTTCCACTTCCTCCTTCCCCCTTGTCTCTACCTATTAATCCCTGTTAGAAGATAAACTTCATAAAGACATCAGTTGTTTCTGTCTTGTGCCTGTTGTGCATCCTAAAACAGTTCTGGCACATAGTAGGTGCTTATTAAATATTCATTTAATGAATGAATAAAGAAATTATACAAATATTCAGTACATTAAGGAAAGTACACTATGGAAAAGAGCATATGATAAGTGAATATGCCCTCATATTAGAGAGTGGCTTGTAGGTCAGGAAATCTTCTCATTTTTATGAGGCCACACTTAACTCTCCTACTTTTCTTTCCATCTCTCCAATGTCTCCTCCCCAATTTTGTTTGCCAAGAAGCTTTTTCTTTTCTCACTCTGATGATTTGAAATTGCTCAGGAATTGTTTCTAAGTTTTATTCTCTTTTCACATTAAATTCTCTCCCCAGGTAACTTCAGCACTTCCTTTTTCTTAAATCTTTTTCCCCAGAATCAAGGGTAATGATTTTAGACATTGTCAGTTAGAGTAAATGGGATTCTGTCTCTTTCAGCCACTTCAATTATTTTTTCCCTATCATCTAAGTAAGTTGCAATTATAGTACACATTACAACCTTCCTTTATTAATTGTTTCTTTATGCCCTGTTCATTTATTAAATGTGTAAGTCTTCCTACATGACAAATAGAAATATAGAACATTTCTATCAAGTTGCTCACCTTATCAGACTTGTTACATGTAGCAAAGGGCTAGAAATTTCTGAGACTTCAATTTTCAGTTATTTGACTTTAATCTCTCACTTTCCCCAGTTCTACCTTGGTTACTGAATATAATAGCCCTCTAATCCAATTTTTCATAGACTCTATCTCTTGTCTTGCTGGCGTTGAAAGAGTAGTAGTCTATTAGGTAAAGACTACTAAGGGCAAGTTCAAGTACATTACACAGACCCTCAGGCCCTGTGCCCCCTCCTGCCATTACTGATAATTTGTGTGTCTAATTTTGGAGCTTCTCCAGTATCATACAGGTGAGTCAGTGTGCCCTTCCTTGGTCTTCCTCTTTATAGTACTTAGTTTTGACTTTCAACCTTTCTGCTAAGCCTCTTCCTTTCTCTTTATCTGCTTTCTTCAGTTTTTCCAGTTTATTTACATATAATTGACACATAACATTGCATTTGTGCAAGTTGTACAACATAATGATATGGTATATGTACATGTTGCAAATGATTACCATGTACATTTAATTAACATAGTCACCTCACAGTTACAGTTTTTCCTGTCATAAGAACTTTTTTTTAAAGATTTATTTATTTATGCAAACAAGAGCTGGGGTACAGACCAGAGTCCAGGGAGGTTAGAGGATTCACCAGAGACAGAGACGGGAGAAGAACAGGCAGACTGACTGGAACACATTACTGAGGGCAGCAACGGGTGAGGCAGGAGAGATCTGCTACGCCATGTGGATCCCCTCCCTGGCTGGCAGCAGGGATCGAACTCATGCTGCAGTGGCTGCAGTTTGCTTCATAATGCGTTGCTTAACCCACTGTGCCACCAGGGAGGCCCTGTCATAAGAACTTTTAAGATCTCTCAACTCATCTTTCAATATACAATACAGTATTGTGAACTATAGTCTTTCCATCTTTACATTCAATAGTTGAAAATCACCCAGGGCTTCTAATCCATTGAAGATAGAGATCTGGATTCCTGTGTTGTTGTTGTTCTCTCCTAGTAATTTTGAGGGTGATTTATTTATTTATTTGAAACAGAAAGGACTTTATTTTACCAGGCAATGGTGAAGCCACAAGTCCTACTCACTTCTCCAGTTTTTACTTGAGTGACTAGGTAAAATAGGTGGAGGCATGTGGCATTTACCAAAATGAAGAAAGCTAGGAGTAAAGGAGGTTAGAAAGTACTGCCAATGAATAGAAAGTTGGATACGTAAATTTGGAGTTCTAGAAAGAAAGGGGATGGATTTTACTTAGAGTAACAGGGTCAAATGTATAGTCAGGTGTAAACAGTGAAGGGAAGAGAATGCAGGGCCAACATGAAGTATCAAGCAGAGGATAAATCAGCAAGAGAGACTTAGAAGAGGCAGAAAAATCAGATGAGCGTGATATGATAGAAGCATTGGAAGAATAGCATTTCAAGGCAGAGTTCAGTGTTGTGTGAGAAGGGAAATATGACATGAACAGAGGGTTGGCCATTACATCTCCTGATAGGAAGGAAATTGGTGCCTTGACTAGAACAGCTGGATGAAGGGTTGGTGGTTACAAGTTAGAGGGGGGAGAGAGGGGAGTCTGAGGAAAGAATGTGAGGTGAGGATATAGGATTGTGATAGCAGATAACACTCTCACCAGTCTTCTTTAATGTGTGACTTACTTGTCATTGTATTTTAGCAACTATCAATCATGTACAAAATGTGTGTTGACCCAGTGACTGAATGACTCTGATCCAAATGCCTGTAAAGTTGCTAAGATCTTTCCTTAAACATGGTTCTCCATGGTCTTTGCCCACTGTACTTGAGGCAGACAAATCACTATTCTTATTCTGTTATACAGTCTTTTCCTAACCTTATTTCCTTTTTTCCTATAAAAATATATCAGAAAAAAACATACTGAAAAATATTGTCTATCATCTATAACTATCTATGATTATAATTAGATAATTATCAATGCATCTTGTCAAAAGAAACAAATTAAAGTTTGTTAAAGGTAGTTTTGCTATTATTTTAAAGTGTTAATATTTTTATGATGTTTGATTATATACATCAGTCAAATAATAGTGAAATGAGAGGAAAAATTGATCTCAAGAACAAACACAATAGCAGTTA
Source organism: Galemys pyrenaicus (assembly GCA_019455555.1). Lineage (NCBI taxonomy): Eukaryota > Metazoa > Chordata > Mammalia > Eulipotyphla > Talpidae > Galemys > Galemys pyrenaicus. Next base: position 13,658,233 of record JAGFMF010011830.1, read on the forward strand.
TTTTCATGTTGGTATGGCTGAATGTAAAGAATAATGCTATTGTTGAGGAATATTAACAAACTAAATTAGGGGGATAAAGCACCAGACAAACCAAATATTATTCACAATCATGACTAGTATGTAAAGAGCATTGAAGTAAATTTATTGAAGCAGAAATATGGAATCTAATCTTTCCTAGGAGCTGAAACTCTCTCCTTAGAGAGATGACTAGGCCATGAGTGATGACACTGGCGTGGTGGCATTTATAGCCTTCTCATTGCCTCCAGCCTTAGAATATCTTTACTGATTCCTCCGTTCAGTTCCTGTTGCCCACAGTACTTTATGTCTGAGGGAAATCTAACCCCATTACTATGCAAGATCTAGGTAATTTGACTCTCAGACAATGATTTGTGCAAGACCTGTGTGGTAGGACTGAGATAAACCACCATTTTGTGCATTGTTGGGGTGATGGGAAGTAGAATAAGTGGGATGAGGTTTGTGGGGTAAAAAACAAGTAACATTTGAACTGAACATGGTGAGACTGTCCCTTTCACTCGTGTCTCTTCCTTACTTCTGTGCAAAACTACTGGGAAGTCATCTCCCATTAAAAAAAAAAAATCACTGGATTTTGAAGGTTGTCCCTAGATGGAGCAACAAAAAAGTATTGGTGTCTCACTAAAAGATTGTCAGAATTAGGTCAACAGAAGATGAAAGGTGTGGGGAAAAATAGCTCGAGACTCTTCACACTTGGAACCTCTAATAAAGTGTTATCTGTTATAAATATACATCTGTAACTTTAAATTTCCTAGTAGCCTCATTAAAAAGATGCAAAGAAACTGGTGAAATTAATGTTTAAAATATATTATTTTAGTTCAGCATATCCAATACATTATCATTTCAACATTTAATCAAGATTAAAAAAATCATATAGCTGGCATTTTTGTCAACTAAGCCTTTGAGACTGTGTACTGTATTTTTACAACACATTTTCATTGAGACACAATTCAGATGTTTAGTGTGGCTAGTAGCTACTATACTGGACGGCACAGGTCTCAAATTATTCATCATCAATGTATAGTAAAAGATTGTCACTATAATCTATAGGCTTCAGAACAAAATTTGGTTTATCTGAACCATTCATGTGCAAAACAGGCTTGCGTGTTGGTTTGGTCACCAACAGAAATTACACCCTTAAACTGAAAAAACTGTATGCCCACAGGGCATAAGCTTTGGGGGGTCTCATTTGGAGCTAGACCTTCAGCTTGAAGGACCAGCTATAGTGTAAGCATTCTCCTTTCCCTAGGTGTGTAGTTTCTGTATTCTACAAATTAAGACTTTCATTTTTGGGCCCCCCTGGTGGCACAGCGGGCTGAGCACAGCACTGTGAAACATTCACGGCACAGCAGTGCGAGTTGGATCACCAGCCAGGGAGGGGACCCACATTGTGAGGCAGACCTCTCCTGCCTCACCCGCTGCTCCCCTCAGCAGCGTAGTTCTGTTGATCTGCCTGTTCTGCTCCCCACTCTGTCTCTGGTGAATCCTCTCATCTACCCTGCCTCTGGCCTGTACCCCAGCTCTTATATGCATTAAATAAAAAAATTTTAAAAAAAGACTTTCATTTTTCTAATTTCCAATGTGTATCATGTAGTAGTAACTAAGATGTATATAACGAGTCACTTAGGAAGTTTCTGGAATCCAGATGGAATTCCATCAATGGTGTGGTGCTGAGCAGAGCAGAATGGATTTTATCTGCTCTTTGGATAGAAGGTCCTGAATCCAATTACAACTACTTTTTCTATCAATTAAACATGAATGCAGATAATGTGTTTCTTTGTCTCTCAATGTGTTCGGTTTCTTGGGATCACAAATACATTATCAAAATGATCTAATTCATTCTCGCTATGAGGCTGGTTGTTTTGGTTGGTAAGTGTCCAACTTTATCTGTGGCTGCTTCATTTAGTGAGCCAGAATTTGTTGATCCTGAAGGATAGGACTCCCCAAGATACTCAAATAGGCCTCCCCCAAATGTTCAGAATGTATATTTCTGAGACCTCTCACTTTGACAAGTGGATTATTTTGAACTTAGGTCAACCGAGACTTTGAGGGTGGAGTGGTGGCGGGGTGGGGGGGAGTTGTCAAGAGATATTATTACCATTCCTTAACTACATAAAAGTATGGAAGTTGAGAATATTAACCAGATCTAGGATTATATCCAGAAATAGCCTTTCTATCAGAGAAACATATCTATGGCCAGGCAAATATCTATTTACAAAGCATCTGGTTTTCATCATGTGTGTCCTCCTCTCTTTGAAGCCCTAGTTCCCTGTCCCATTTCTTCCTCGGGACATGTACCTTCATCTCACCCTGCTCTAGATCTAATGGCCCCTCCAACTTTAAAAGTATCTTTGCATCCTGGGCTGCACTGTCTTCCCTGATCTTTACAAATAGGATCGAAAGGTACTCTCAAAGATGGAAATGCACACTGAAACCGCATTTTGACTTCCAGAGCATCAATGATATGATTTTTTTGATCTGCAGAAAGAAATTTTCCAGCAGGGTCAACCCTACTTTCATTTACAAACAAATGACCTTTTTTGCCAAATTACCACTTCAGGCCAAGCTGACCACTGCACTTGGTCCTCCTGACTGCAGAAGAACTGCTCAACAAGAAGCTCACACTTCTAAAAAGGGAGCATTTTAGCAGTCTTCTGTATAAAACTGCCAAAGGAAATTTTATCATGAGGTGCAAACAAAAGACGCTCTGGAGAGAAATGTTTTTCCTCAAGTGTTTCAGAACCCTGTAACCTGCTCCCCAACCTCCCAGCCACTTCCTGTTACCCTGGCAGCCCTGCAAATATCAGAAGAAGCCTTCTGCACGCATGGACCCTGGGAGATAGACACAGAGTGAAAATTCAGGCGTATCAGAATCTCCCACGACTGTGTCCAGTGGATTATTTAAAGAATATGCTAAAGGGGAGTTTTTCTATTGCTAGCCAGAGAAAAGAGTTGAAGAGGTCAAGGAAGTGCTGAATTAAAATACCCCTTACTGACTATTATATTTGCACCAAGTATCATCTTAAATTTTGTCAGGTTGCCTGTGATTGGAAAACAAATACTCTCTTCCTTCCACAAAGCAATGATAAGTCATTGTTCACCAGGAGCAGCAACCATCGAAACATAGACATAGGAGCTTTGCCCCATGTTCTCTAGTGATTTATTCAGCTTGCTGTTTGCCAACTTGCTTGAATGTCTATGGGAAAACACCAGAAGCAGAAGTTAATGTCCTGAATAGAAGCTATCAAGGGAACATTAACTTATTAACTGAGAAAACCTGGAAATAATCAGAAAGATCTCACTGCAGTCATTGATGCGAGGCAAATATTGAGCCGACTGTCCCTTTGCCTCAGACGCCTCCAACCAGGCCATCCATGACACACTTAGGAGACTAGGGAAATGAGTTCAGATAGACATCCAGTCTCTTTGTTATGTTATTCATGCTCAATGGTGTACATAGAGTTTGAGCACTGCAGGATGTCCCCAACATTAACTTCAGCCCCATGTTTATGGCCAAGGCATAGACCTGATCCTCCAACACATGAGCATGACTGCACTAGCACCACTCAGTTTCTCTCCTTCCCCATTTATCTCACTCACTCCTTTCCCTCTTGCTCCTTTCTCTCTCTCTTCTTTCTCTTTCTTCTCTGCATTCTAGTTCTTGTACTTCTTCTCAATCAGCAAATGTAAATACAAATTTAAGGAGTGGAGGCAGAGATGGGAGTCTGATAAATTTCCAGATGTCCTAGAAATAGAGCCAGACACCTTGGCTTCTAACAACTAAAAGCTACTTGGAAAAGCCGCTTTCTGGCTGGAGCAGGAGGTTAAAAAGGGAATAAAGGTGAATAAATATATTTGTTTACATGATAGCTTCTTTTCTAGGCTGTGGGCATCTTGAAGGCAAGACCTGTGTCTTAAGGTATTTTTTAGAGAAATATGTACTTTTTCTAATTATGACAGAAATGAGTACTCATTATAAAATAATTAGAAAAAGTGGAAAGTTTTTTTTTTTAATCTGGCTTTTAGAATAGTATTTGGAACATAACAGACAATAACAGTTTGTGTTGGAGAGGGAAAAAAGGAAGGAGAGAAGTGAAGGATATGGAGAAGTGTGACTTCAATCTCCTCATTAAAATGCACATAATTTAGCAGTGGCCATGTGAGGGCAATGAGTCTTGAGGTGCTAACTACAAATCTTTTTTTGTGGGGCTCAGGCTCAGGGTAGCCTGTGTCTTGCTGCCACTCCTGCCTTTGGTAGCAGGAATTTGCCTGGAGGTATAGAATGAAATCACCGAGCAGCAAAGAATTGGAATTACAGCATGGAGATGTCCTGGGAACAATTAACTCCATTCAGGTCTCCAACTGATGCAATACCCTCCTCCCCAGATTATTGGATGCCAGTCCTCTTCCCTTCCCAGAAACCACAGGAACCTAAACCTTGGTCACTTCCTTCAATTCTTTTTCCTATCACTGGCCAAGCTTCTATTTCCCTTGGATGAGAACTTAGACTTGGCATCATCTTCCCTTTTTGTGGCAGAAATTTATGAAGCTACCACTTCTATTACCCAAAGACCCTGACCTTATAGCTGTGCCTGGAATGGGTGCTTTCCCTGTTACCTTACAAGAAATCCTCAGAGGCATCATCTCTATTTTATGGATGCAAAAAGGTATATTGAAAGTCACCTGTGGAACAACATAGATCATTCCTGAAGAGCAAATGAAAAATGAATCACAGATGACCCAGATTGTAGGAAGAGGTTATAATAGCCTTTTCCACTCTATCTTTTTTTAAAAAAAAAAAAATTATTTATTTATACATGCAAGAGCTGGGGTACAGGTCAGAGTCGCAGGAGGTGAGAGGACACACCAGAGACAGAGTGGGGAGCAGAACAGGCAGACAGACTGAAACACACTGCTGAGGGCAGCAGTGGGAGAGGCAGGGGAGGTCTTCTACACCATGTGGGTTCCCTCCCTGTCCGGTGGCAGGGATCGAACTCATGCTGTAGTGACTGCAGTTTGCTTCACAGTGCGGTTTGCTTCACAGTGCGTTGCCCTACCCACTGTGCCACCAGGGAGGCCCCTTTTCCTTCCTTTTAAAGAATTTTGCTTGTGTTCACTTAATCTTTAGCTGGCCATTGTTATGTAATTTAGATAACTGCTGACTATTAAAAAATTAATTTCTGAAACTTCTCAGAGGTATGACAGCTCTTGACTGAGTATTCCTTCAGGACGGCTTCAGACTTATTAATTATGAGAAGTGTCAGGGTATTGCTAATCATCACAACTTTGATAAAAAACAATATGGGAGGTGTGGTTTATAAATGATACAAAGAATGAGTTTCATCTTTATTTTAGCTAATGAATGAACTGAAATGTAGGATATGGAAAATGTAATAGCAAAGAAAATAAAAACCTTAAAAGCTCTCATCTGGTGCAGAATCGTGTACTTCTACAGTTCTAAGGTGAGTGGATGGAGATAGATACTACCTATCCTATCTGATGATGGATGGAGATAGGATACTACCTAGTGATAACCCTAAGGAATTGACAGAAATGGATTATTTTCTGGAGATGACCTATCAGTTGTAGAGGAAGCGGAAACAAAGCAATCAGTTATGAACTGGAAGTGTGACACTGGCATTCCACAGGTGGAGACAAATCTCTAAGTCTAGGTTTTGCACACTCAACTTGTTATGGTCTACTCAGGACTAAGTTGGTGAGGTGAATTCCAGGACAGTGGACCTCAAAATGTAATGTATATACAGATTAAGAGGTATCTTATACAAGTGCAAATTCGGAATCAGTAGTTCTGGGTGGGACCTGAGGCTACATTTTTAGCAAAATCCCAAGTGACGCTATGGAAGCTGCTGGTCCATGTATGTAAGGGTCCCAAGGACCTAGGATATGCTCAAAGAGGTCCACGCTTTATGTCAGCAGCAAAGACACGACTTTGAAGCTTATTCTCTAACCATTCTATACTTTAAATGTTCTTGTGTGGGGTTGAGTCCAGTTGAAATAGGCACTTTATATGTTGTTATTGAGGAAAATTGTTGAGAAATACACAGAAACCCATCATAGCATACCACAGTTTGTTTCTGTTATGCTGTCATTTTTCCCAAACAAAGATGAATATTGTGGGAGTGTGTACAACTAAGATGATTTTATTTGTTGAATAGATATGCCATCAAAAGACTTGGAATAAATAGGGATGCTTCGCCGCAGTTCCCTTTCTTTTTCAAAATTATTTTTATTATAGTAATATTGGTTTACAACACTGTATATATTTCGGAGCATAAGTTTAGCCTCTTCAGATGTGTGTTATCATACCACACCTAAACCAAAGCGCCCATAGTTCTCCACCACAGTCCATTGGGAGCCTGCCAGTAGTTATTTCCACCCACTTTCCCCTTCTGGCAGCCTCAGGTTTGCCTTCAAAACGTTTGTTTTAGTTTGGCTTGTCTGGTCCTTTGCTCTGTTACTTATATTCCACATATGATTGACATAATCCAGTATTTGTCTTTCTAACATATTTTGCTTGTCATAAATAGCAAAATTTCATTTTTTTATAGTTGTCTTCCCTGAGGTATAAAACTACTTTTTCTTAGTCTACACATCTGTCACTGGATACTTGCGTTGTTTCCATAATTTGACTATTGTAAATAGTGCTGTGAATGTAGGAGTATATATTTCCCTTCAAATTAATGTTTTTCCATTCTCTTGATAGATACTTGTGACTGGAATTGTAGGATCACATAGTAGTTAATATCTAGAGTAAATTCCATACTGTTTTCCATAAAGACTGAACCAGTCTACATTCCTAGTACTGTGTATAAGAGTTCACTTTCTCCACACCCTCACCGGCACCGGTTATTTCTGGTCTTTTGGAGAAGTGTCCATTAAGAGCTGTTCACTTTTTGATGAAGTTATTTGTTTTAGTTTTTGAGTTGTATGAGTACTTTAGAGTCCCTTGACAAATGATGTACAAATATTTCCTCGCATTGGTTTTTCTCCTTTTTAATGATCATTTCACTTTTTAGTTTGACGTAGCCCCATTTGCTTACTTTTGTTTTAGTTTACCTTGCCATTGAAGTCCAGTTCTCAAAGACACCATGGAAATCAATGACTTGAATTGTTTTCACTATGATTTATTCCATGCATTTTACGATTTGGGGTCTTCATCCAGTTTTTAGTTCATGAGGAATTCACTTTTTATATGATATGACATAGTGAGCTAGTCTCATTCTTTTCATGTGATTTTCCAGACTTTTCCTCTCCATTATTTGCTTTAGCCTTCCTTGGTGTAATTTAACTGAAAATATAATGAAGTTTTATTTTGGGACTCTCAGTTCTATTGATCATGTGTATATTTTATTCTAGTGTCATATTATTTTGATTACTATCGCAGTTTATTATTATAGTTTGAAGTCTGAGAGTGTGATACCACCATTCTTTCTTTTCAGGATTGTTTTGAGTATTCTAAACCTTTTATCATTCCTTACACATTTCAGTAATATTATATTCCTTGAAGAATACCATAGAAATTTTGATAGCCATTTTATTGAACCTGTATATTGCTTTAGGTTAGAAGGTCATTGTAACAATGTTGATTCTTCCAGTCCACGAGAATGGAATGTCTTTCCATTTCCTTATATCTACTATTTTTTTTAAAGTTTTGTTTTCATTATACTAGTATTTCACTACCTTTGTTAAGTTTATTTCTACATAATTAGTTTATTGGTGAGATTATAAATGGAATTATTTTCTTGATTTCATTCTCTTCTAGTTTGTTGTTTTTATAGAGAAATGCAAATTTTTGTGTGTGTTCATTTTGGAGCCTGCTACTTCACTCTACTGATTTATTGTGTCTTATTTTTTCACTGAGTCTTCAGACTTTTCTATGTATATTATCATGTTATATGCAAATAGTGATAGTTTTCCTTCTTTTCCAGTTTGGATTTCCTTTATTTCTTTCTCTTGCATAAACACTCAGGTTAGAACTTCAAAAACTCTGTTGAATTATAGTGGTGAGAGTGGAAATCCTTACCTTGTGCCTCATATTAGATAACAGCTTTTAGTTTTTCAACATCAAGCACTATATTAGGTGTGTATTTGTCGCAGATGGCCAATATTAAGCTAAGGTATGTCACTTACTCACATTTTGTTGAGAGTTTGTTTTTTATCACAAAATTATGTCAAATCTTGTGATTTCATTCTCTGTATCTATTGATATGACCTTATGATTTTTATTTTTCCTTTTACTGATGTGTTGAATTTCATTGATTTATGGATGTCGAATCATCTTTACATCTCTGGAATAAATCCTACTTGGTCAGCCTGCATGATGTTGAATTTTGTTTGCTAAGATTTTTTTGTTAAGAATTTTTGCATCTATGTTCAACAGGGATATTGGTCTCTGGTTTTCTTATTTTGTGATGTGCTTGTCAGCTTTTCATATCAGGATAATTTTGGCCTCATAAAATGTGTTTTGAAACATTTTCACATCTTTGAGTTTTTAGAAGAATTTGCGGTATTAGTTTGTCTTTGAGTGTTTGGTAGAATTCAATAATGAAACCATCTGGTCCTGGGCTTTTGCTTTTTGGGATTTTTTTTTATGAGTGTTTCAATTTCCTTCATTCAGTCTAAGAAGGTTAGATGTTTCTAAAAATTTGACTGTATTCTGGGTTATCCAATTTTTTGTATAAAGATGTAAGATAAGTCTCATGGTTCTCTGCTTTGCTATGCTGTCTGTTCTAACTACTCTACTTTCATTTCTGATTCTACTTACTTGAGTTTTCCCTTTGTTCTTTGTGAGCCTAGCTAAAGCCTAGTCTGTTTTATCTTTTCAAAGAGCCAGTTTTTTGTTTCATTGATCTTTTGTTATTTTTACTTCTATTTTAGTTTGTCTTTTCTCTTTCATTATTTCCTTCTCTTAAGAGGTGTTTGGTTTCATATGTTCTTTTTCTTCTTCCTTAAACTGTGAGATTAGATATTTCTTATTCCTTAATGTAGACCTGTATCACTATAAACACCCCTCTTAGTATTGTTTTTGCTGCATCGTATATGTTCTGGTAGCTCATGTCTTTTTTTTCTTGTCTTTAGTATTCTTTAATTTCTCCTTTTTTCTCTGTTAAGTATCTAATAGATATTCTATAACATGTTTTAGTCTTCACATATTTGAGACTTTCCCAGCTTTCTTTTTGTGGTTGACTTCTAGTTTGATACCATTGTGGTCAGAAAGATGCTTGAAGTGATCTCAGTTTTCATTAGTTGATATTTGTTTTGTGACACAATATGTGGTCTATCCTCAAGAATGTTCCATGTACACTTGAGAAGAATTTGCACCCAGTCTTTTGGGGATGTAGTACCCTATAAATGTCTATTAAGTATATCTGGTTCAATTCATCATTTAAAAGAAGGGGAAAGAAAGGGATCAAAACAGGGGAAGGAAGAGCACTATGGTGATGGTGTACAGGTGACTTGGAGGTGGGAATTTTACAGGGACTACACCTGAGAGAAAAAAGCAAACATTATACAAAAATGAATAATGATGTAAAAAATATATAAATAATTTTTAAAAATTAAGCTGTTGTTTCCTTATTGGCTGTCGGTTGATCTGTCTCACTGATGTAAGTGAAGTGTTGAAGTGCTCTACTACTATTGTGTTGTGACCAATGTCAGTGTTTAGGTTTGTTAATTTAGGTTTATATATTCTGATGTTCCTTGGTTTTGTGCATATATATTAATGAGTATGCCTTTCTATATATTGATTTCTTTAACATTATACTATGTCAATTCCTGTCTATTATTACCTTTATTAACTGGAAATTTATTCTATCTAATATAACTGTTTCTCTCTCTCTCTCTCTCTCTCTCTCTCTCTCTCTCTCTCTCTCTCTCTCTCTCTCTCTCCTCTCTCTCCCCCTCCTCCTTCTGGAACTCCTATGTTGAAAATAGTTGAATATATTATTCCTCTTGATATAGTCCCATACATCTCTTATCTTCATTTAAAAAAATTCTTTAAAGTTTTGCTCGAATTTTTGGATGCTTTATGCTACCTTACCTACCAACTTGTTGATTTAACATCTGGCCTCAATAATCTACTGTTGAGCCCCTGTTAAGACTTTAAAGTCTTCTCCTAGTACTTTTTTTAGTTATATTACATTTGATCTCCCCCTACCCCAAGGTTTTGTTTTGATCTATTTATTGAGATGAATTCCTTGGTCTTCATTCTGTCTGGTGCCCTGTGCTTATTTCTGCAGATTAGGCTAAACAAATTTCATTTCTAGTCTTTTATCATTGTGTTTTGTTACAATTTAAGGTTATAGGCTGTTTCCCCAGATGCTGTGATTTATGTCATATAATTTAAAGCCTTGTCAGCAATCAGGATAACCCAAGTGTCAGAATGGGATAATTGATCAAGAACCCAACATGCAAGGTGGTATCTGCACAACTGGGATGAGAAGAAGTTGCTGTTGTAGAGAGCCAAAGGATACTCCTTGGGTACTGCAGTTAATTTGAACTGATGGATTTATCTGTAATTATAATCTGAGGTCAAAATTGACTTCATTGTTGGTGAATTTTCAGATGCCCCAGATTTCAACTCAGTCGCACCCTCATTTTGATCTCAGCAGGTTTTATAGGCAGAACTCATGCCTTAAATCTCAGGTAAGAGCAGAGTAACCAGGAAGTTGTGCGCTTGAGCCACAGACGGGCACAAAGGGTGATTACAGTCTGCATAGTAGGAAGATTTTCCCAAAGACTGTCAAGCCAAATTCAGGAAAGACTAGTGCTTATTAGGATAGCAAGCAACCCCAAGAACTCCAGTTGTCAATTCCCCAGTCATCCCTGTAGACAGAGTTGACTCTGGGGAACCTTTTCTCCCTCAGCTAGATTAGTGGAGTGAGTCCTGAGAATTCTGTGAATACCAGGCAGAGAAGAACTGGGTATTTCTCTGAATTCCCTCTATTGTTTCTTGGAGGATTGTGTCTTCAAGATGTCCTAACCTTTTCAGTGGTTTCTTTCTCCAATGCAGATACAGATCGAGAGACCTGTGGGGAATGGATGACTCCAGAATCCTACTAGTCCATCATCTTGCTTATATCCCTGCCATTTTTCTTTCAACCCTCCTGATTATATTAAGGAAAAAAAATGTTTCAAATGAGTATATCTTTTAATGTTTGCTTCTTTCTCTGTATTATAATGTGATTGGTTACTAACACTGGCATACACAAATCAAAATATTCTCAATAATAGAAATGGTCCAGAGGGTAGGGAGGAGTTCAGGGTTTCTCAGTGGGCTCTGTATCTTCTGGCATGCTGCCTCCCTCCTGGAATGGCAGTGACTTTTCCAACTACTAGGCAGCTGCAGCTATCTCTACTCAACAAAGGAAAAGATGCATTTTCTTCAAGGGGCTCCCAAAACATCCAGAAAATTTCACCCTTGTATTTTATCAGCACAAATTAGCTCACACAGCCTTTTCTAAATAATGCTGATAATCAAGAATAGTCAGAAGCTTTAGACTGGGTCCTTGGCAAGGGAACTGCACTATAAGTTGTTAAAATAAGAATCTTTCTATATCTTTGTTAACAAAAAGAAAATAAATCTCTACCTGGAAACCTTTGGACAAGCAAAACTGTCTGATTAAAATATTGTGAAGAGTGCTTTGTTATTGTTGTTTTTTTTTTTTAGTCACTTTCATTTGACTGCAAATGGTAATGATTTCCTATTTATAGATTGTGAGAAATGGAAAACATATATTGATTGATTTTTGTCTCCATTCCTGATACATTGCTTTTGAAAGTCTTATAATTTCGTAAGTGATAGGAGAATTAGGAGCATCTTTTATTCTAATATTTAGTCTTTGAGCCTGTTTCTCGACACAGGATTTCTGAAACATTGTAATTTCCCAGGTGATAGGAATTTCTTTGTCCTAAAGAGTCTGCTTCAGGTGGGCTCCCATTTGAGAACTGCTCACTCAGAAGACAAAGCCTTGATGAGAAACTTGGAATTTTCAGTTCTGCTTCCCATTTTCTTCAGAAGGTAAAAGCCTGAAAATTGGTATAATGATCAGTTATTCTTATGTGGTAAATCCTTTAAAACTCCAAAATTATAGGATTTGGAGAATTTCCAGGTTGGCAAACATGTGGAGGTGCTGGGAGTGTCAAACCCAAGGAGGGCATAGAAGCTCCCTGCTGTTTCCCATATACCATGCCCTATCCATTTCTTCCACCTGGATGTTCATCTGTATCCTTTATCATATCCTTTTATAATAAATATAAATATAAGTAAATGTTTCCCTGAGTGTTTTGACTTGCTCTAGGAATCTAATCAAATATAAGGAAGGAGTTGCGAGCATCTCTGATTTATAGCAGATGGGTCAGAAGTACAGGTAACAAAGTAGACGTGTGATTGTTATCTCAAGTAGGGGTAGGGCAATCATGCGATACTGATCCCTTAATCTGTGGGATCTGATGCTATTTGCCAGTGGGTAGGTCATAATTGAGTTAGTGGTAGGATGCTCAGTCGGTATCTCAGAGTTTAGTGTGGGGATACATGCACACACACACACACACACACACTTCTGGTGTCAGAAGAGAAGTGAAGTATAAAGAGTGTAGGTCTCTAGGTGAGATTATAGGACTCACACAGGAGGCAGAAAACTGGATTTTTTACTCAGGAATCATATAGGAAAAAGAGTGAGTTTTTCCAATTCACATCTGTGATAAGTCATTTTGTTTATTATTACTTCTATTTTAGTTTTTAAATGTAATTCATTTAGAGGAAAAATGTGATAAAAGAATGAATACATGATACATGAATGTGGGAAAATTACAACAGGGACAAGAAAATGAGAAGTTAGGGGAACGTCATTAAGTCATTAATTCTTGACTAACAGATATTGTGTGATATAAGTGAAGAAGTTTAAGTGTAAGAGTTGTTATCAGTTACTCACTTATTGTGCTATAATTTATGGTTTCTCAAGCCAAGTTTGGTGTTTTTTTTTTTCATTTGTGCTGATAAGACATGTGTTATAGACTTGGTGACCTTAACAGCAGAAGGGTATTGCTCACAGTTATGGAGACTAGAAGTCCAAGATCAAGGTGCTAGTATGGTTGGGGGAGGGCCCTCTTTCAGGTCACAGACTTCTTGTTGTATAGTCATATGGTGGAAAGGGCAGGGGAGAACTGAGAGTTCTCTTTTATTAGGATATTGAACTCATTCATAAGAGCCTATATTCATTATGTAATTACTTCTCAAAGATCCCACCCTCCTAACATCCTAACGTTGGGTATTGCAATTTCAGCATATGAACTTGTAGGGGTAAGCATTCAGACCATAGTGCTGGATTAGAACTATATGGGAGTTTTAATAAAGCAAATGCCTGTGGTTCACCCTTCAAAGATTACAAATGATCTCTCATGGGGCCTGTGTATCTATATTTTTTTAAAACCCTCACAGATTTTTTTTTTGGCCTAGTCATATTTAAAGAATATAATTTAATGTTATTGGTTTTTTTATTAAAATAAAATTGGTATGGTTTTCATTTGTACAGCATTATAAATCAACTTCTCTATATAAGGCTAGTTGATTCACTTTATTTGATTTATCTACTCCCTTTTTCCCCTCCCTCTGGTAACCACTTTTTTGTTCTTATAGCAGACTATTTTAATGTATAGTGAAGGTGAGAAAAATGGCTTAAAACTTTGGAGAATCCTTTTGAAACTGGAAGTTTAGAGGCAACATGACATTGGCTTGGCATCATTGATAGGCTGTCTCCATTCTAGAAATTACAATTTGTCTTATGTTTGTATCCACTATCAATACAGCTAAGGAGAACAAAAAGTCGTATATCATTGACCGAGAGCAAAGGTAGAAAGGCAGAACTTATGACATGTTTTGAAAATACTGCTTTTCAAGTAGTGTTCTCACAATACATTTGCAAGAATAGTTATAAATGCAAGAAGATGTTTATGTTAGATTGTGATATCTGTAATGTGTGCTTTGATAAAAGGTATACATTAAGGCTTGGTATATTTGAAAACTATTTTAAAAGTCAATGTCCATTTGTAATTATATTCTCAGTAGTATATGTAATACTAACCTAAGGATGTTCATCTTCTAACTACAGATGCTCATTTGCTCTCTGAGAGACCAGAGTTACAGTCAAATTCATTTGAAAGATCATACATTTATACATGGGTATTTTCAGCTGTCTATGACATTTGTAAAATTAGATAACTCACTCTTCACTTGTCAATAGTAAGATCAATACATTTAGTTGGTTGCAGATATTCTACATCCACATTTTTCCCCTAAAATTATACTTATACCTACAGTCTTCTTTCTTTTTTTTTAAGATTTATTTATTTATGCATACAAGCACTGGGGTACAGGCCAGAGGTGTGGGGGCGGTGAGAGGATTCACTGCAGAGAGCGGGGAGCAGAACAGGCAGATCAACTGAAGTACACTGCTGAGGGGAGCAGCGGGCACAGCAGGAGAGGTCTGCCATGCCATGTGGGTCCCCTCCCTGCCTGGCAGCAGGGATCGAACTCGTGCTGCTGCGGCTGCGGTTTGCTTCATAGTGTGTTGCTTAACCCACTGCGCCACCAGGGAGGCCCTACTGTCTTCTTTCTATGTTATGAATGTGTTAACATTTTTAATCTACTACCTTGTGAAGGTTAACAAAGGTGCCTTGATTTTCCAGTAAGAGCTAAAGGTGAAATATCAATGAAGGCCCACACCAGGGAGGAAACACAGGCAAAGCATGGAATGAACCTTCTGCAACTCTGAAAGGCACATGCTTTGCTAAGGAGGCTCTGTGATGACCCTGGTTTGGGAGCAGGAATGAACAATTTGTTAAAAACGGACTATCAGATGAAAGAGGTTGTGTCATCACATGTCTCACTTCCAAGCCTGCTCACATTTTTCGTTCAACAAATGTTTAACTGGGACCTGTCTGTGTTATGCTGAGGCACTGAGTTAAAAAGACAAAAATATAGAGATCTCCTACAGAGATGTAGGCCATAGGGTTAGGCCAAAGGGTTAGTCATGTAGGTCAGGCCATAGGGTTAGTCCTTTGTTACAACCAGAGAGCTCTGAAGAGAATGAGGCTGACATTAGTTCCAGAAGGACTGATCTTCTACTAAGGATCATAGCAAGCAAGGAACCTTAGATTAAAGGGATTAAAGTCCCTCAGATGGTATCAGAATCATTTTTTGTTCCTGGAGAGCTCTCATATACCTGGGTTCCCTCTAGCCCAACAGGCAAGACACTCACTGGCTCCCATTCTGTTTGCTCTCCTCAGCCTCCTGACCACCACCACTCTACATATCATCGCTTAGCTAAAGCTTTGCCTTCACTAAACCACCATCCTTCATGTGATCTTCAAATTGTATAGCTTTATTATCACTTATTAGCACTGAAATTTTACTTTATATTCCAAAATGATACATGAATTCCACTTTTATATTCATACTGAAAAAAATGTTTCACTACCACAATTTCCCTTTTAGAATTAAAAACTAGGAAGATAATTCATAATTTAGATCATTTTTATTCCTTGATGCAATCAAGGAGAACATCAATGATATGCCTATTACAGAAGTACCAGAGTATATATAATAAAACGTTATTTCATGTTGAAAAGTAAGCCTCCGAGCTTAGTATCATTTGAAGTGTCATAGCACATTAACAGATACTTAATTCCAGAGAAAATCCATGAATTATTACGTGCTAACTAACCAAATCCTGTTGTGTGTGTGTGTGTGTGTGTTCCACCTCTCCATCACCATAAGTTTTATAACCACTCCCAATTTCCATGAGTTGAGAGTATAATAGACTATTTTATTTTGTCTCACTTTTTGACCAGTGTTCATTTGAAGTCATGTCTTATCTATAATTATTTTTTTTGTTTTATAATTTTTATTGAAGTAATGTTCCATTATAACATTTTATAGAGAGAGATATTTTTTGACATCAATTATGGTTCCCATGGATTTCCCACCCCCATTTCACCAGTGCACCATCACCTCAGTCCCTTGTGCTCTTTCTGCCTTCATCCCACTTCTCTGCTACTAACCAAAGACAATATACCTTGAAGCCCATTAAGGAAAAAGACAGCTTAGAGTGGCTGATGAGTGAGGCCTGACATGTTATCCCTCTAATTTATCAGTAAAGATAACTTTATGGTTAGGTTTATATGCAGAGAAAAATAGGAGATGGTCATGAAAAACAAACAATTACTGCCAAATTACTTTTGTTTTGCTTCATAATTTAACATTAGAAATTGTAGCCCCAACCAAATGGGTTTTTTCCTTCTTACTTAAAAGCACTCTCCTAATTGATGCTTGCAGCTTTCATTGAACACACATGATGCATTTTGTTGCATCCGTGTAAGTTGCTTTCATTTAAAAAGATCAATGTTATAGCTCTGGAGGGCAATTCATTTGTTTAGTTGCCTTTGGTCAAAATGGTTCTTGGGCACTTTAGTGTGCTATCGATCATTCAAGCCAGTAAACTGCAGAGAGGCTGATAAAAAACACTTTGTGCCTTTCATAAAAATCCTTTCAATTATAGTTTAAAGTGTTTATTTGCACTTGTCAATGTTACCTTTTATGTCTGTTTTACTTTCTGCAGTTTATCTACAATCTATCATATTTTTTAAGCAGTGTAGCTCACAGTGATTATTAGAATAAGTTATGAGGAAATGGGAGAGAGTTACCTTTTGAAGTAGATCTATCCAAATATTTCAGCTATCCCTCCTTCCATGTTTTGAAATGATGGGACTTCCCTACCCATGGACAGGGGGAGTGTTTATGAGACTTAATATGATGGAGAGGTAGATGTGGAAATAGTAGATCACTTCCAGATAGAGGATTACTAGTTAGTGAGTGTTTTACCTTATTCCTTTTCATGCCAACATCATGACCAGCCATGATCCAAAAAGTGACTTCGCCAGCGTGGGTCCCAAGGGAGGCACATAAAGACATGGAACAAAGCTCACACAGACATTTGGTTGACATATGGCATATTCATAACACTATCTTTTTTCATTTTTAAAATTCAAAACAATTTATTTTACTCATTTTTTTAATTTTTATTATCATTCTATGATTTTTTTCTGATATAACATTGGTTTCTAATATTATATGATTTAGATATATGGGTTCAATATCTTCAGATGTATCACCCACAATCACCCACAATCCTCCAGCATAGTCCAATTGATGCCTTTCACTCTTTACCCCCCACCCCACTCATGCTCTAGAAGACTAAATTCTACAATCAGATTTCTAGGGTATATTTTGGCTTATTTTTGACTGTTTCTTTGTTTCACTATTCTATTTATGAGTGAAGTATCCAGTTTGTTTCTCTCCTGACTTAATTCTCTTAGCATAATCCATTCCAGTTCTACCCTGTTCTCACAAGTAGCAAAATTTCATTTTTTTATAGCTGAGTGTATATATAGCATATCATATTTTCTTTTTTTTATTAAAATATTTTAAAATTTACATATACTTGCCATTAATTGTAATCCCCATGTATTCCCCATCACCATCTCACCAGTGCACCA
>JAGFMF010011830.1:13679046-13748597 GCA_019455555.1 Galemys pyrenaicus
AGGAAGGAAGGAAGGAAGGAAGGAAGGAAGGAAGGAAGGAAGGAAGGAAGGAAGGAAGGAAGGAAGGAAGGAAGGAAGGAAGGAGCTAAAAAAGCAAATACAACCTATAGTGCCATGAACACATACAGTAGTGCCTATTTAAAGTGCAAATTTGAAAATAATTTTCAAATTAGAAATACTCTTAAAATTTTCACTTCTCAGAGTCTATTCCATAGAAGTAAAATTGCACATATATTAGAGCATATATGCATAAGGATGTTATAGTAGCATTAGTCTTTATGGCAAAATTTGATAACAAAGTGAATGTCTTTCAACTAAGAAAAATTACTATATTTATGATTAAAAACTGAATTTTTTTCTAGCCAAACCAATTAGAATGGGGACTCTGAAAGGCAGAGTGATACATACTGGAAACACCTCAAATTGTTATCTTTTCATGTGTAATACACACCTTGATTTGCATCATTATTCAGGGAATAAAATTAGAGGGGCAGGGATGGTTCTCAGTTCCACCAGTTTACTCCTCCATCTTACTCAACACCCCAGATACAAATAACTGGATATTTTGCAGTTATTCAATCAAGAATGAAATGACCTAGAATGCACCAAGCTTTGGTTTAATCAGTTTCCTAGAGAAATCTGACTCCTGTTCTTAGATCTACCCAACACCACCTTAGGGCCAATCGGACTCTGTGATCCCATCCTGCAGGAAGCAAGGTCCTCCTGCAGAAATCCCTAAAATAAATTAGCCTCAGGTCTTCTGCCTACAACTCCCCTACTCCCTGGGTAACAACGTAGTAGCCTTAGTTTTCCTGGGTTGCTGTAACAAATTACCAAAGACTAGCTGACTTAAACAACAGAAATTGATTTTCTCACAGTTCTAGAGGCTGGGAAGTCCAGACCAAGATGCCACAGATTCAGTTCCTAGCACATTCATCCTGGCTTGTAGCTAGCTATCTTCTCACTGCATCCTCACATCCTGGAGATAGGAAACCTACTGTCGTATTTTTACAAGGGCAATAATCCCATTATGGGGACTCTGACCTCATTGTCTCATCTAAACCTAACATATCTCCCAAATGTCCCACCCTCAACCAATAAATTGGGAGTTTTTGGCTTCAAAATACGAATTTTGGGAAAAAACAAACATTCAGCCTGTAGCATGGCCTCTGAGGCATTAGAGTGTGGTCATCTAGGACACAAGCTTTGGCGCCAGACCAAATCCTGGTTATTCTACTTTCCAGCCAGGTGATCTTGGGCGAGTTACTTAGCTTTATGTACTCCATCTCCTCATTTATAAAATAGGTTAGGAAATTAGCTAATAGATGTAATATGCCCATAGACAAGTCACTTGGGCATACAGAGAGCTCAATAATGTGATCATTATCATTTCATTCTGGAGCCTTTTTGAATCCCTGTCTTAGATGAACCTCTTCCCAAAATCTGGTGGAAGTAGCCCAGCAGTTTTCTTTCTATCCCAGCTTTTGGTTGAACCTTCATTGTTAAAGCAAAACAAAGCTGTATTTACTATATAAACAATGATTTAATAATGTGGATTCATGAAAGACATGGCTGAAATTCCTGGCAGTAGGAGAGAGAGGAAGGAATTTCAGAAGTTCTCTGCAGCCATTATAGATTGTAGATGGTTTGGAGGTGCTCTACCTCAATAATGTTCTATACATGCAATTTTGCTATTTTCCATTTTCAAAAGATCTATTTAACCATTGTAATCTGTGGTTTTCTTTAGAGCTAAGTATAGAGCAAAACATAATGTAAACTGGCTCACACTGAGCTGAAATGAGCAGTGTTCTCTCACCATATTCTCTTGTGAGCTTTAATAACTTCTTTAATTTCTCTGTTATTTTCCAATATTGTATACCTGTTCTAGAAATGTTCATTTTGTCTTTCCTAAACTGACTTTTCTCTGCTGGAAAAAATGATCAAATTATTCTGTTCCTGGCCCTGCCATACCTCAATTTTGTTTGTTTATTTGTTCTTTGCTTTCCATTCTGGGTTTATAACCAATTTAGCCATTGTTGAACATGGCAGGAGGATATGATTGAGTCATTACTGCAGATGAAACAACTTGTCAGGACATTTTATTAGAGGGAAACCATTTCCATGACATGGGGAGAAAATACATATGCATTATACTTGTTTTAGAATAGAGTAGATTCCAAAGTAGATTTAGCTTGTGTCATATTCTTTGACTCTAGGACACACCATTCCTTATGTTTGTTTAAGGTTAAGGTAGCCTCTAACAAGGAAATTTCCTTATCTGTGTTGAGGCATGGACACTGTATTAGACAGTAGCCCCTGAGAAACAGCAAGTTTTAATGCTTAGCATGTCATTAGAACTCAAAAAACATGAATTAAAATTCACAATTAGAAAGAAAGAGCCATGTTTTGAAATGACAATGGTTACCATATAACTATTTTAATAGATTATGTGTAGTCATGTCTGGATATTCCTGTTAAGAGGAGAATGATTAGCTATTTCAAAGAGCTAATGTCAGAAGGGTGAAAGTTTGGAGTGAAATGGATGGAAAGATCTAAATTCTTGCTAGGACATGAGGGACTCCAGGATACCTTTCAGTAAAGACTTAACATGTCTATGCACATTCCTGCCAGACAGATTGTCTAAAGTTCTTAGAGCAGTTTGTGTTCCTCAGTACCTCTGTGCCTTTGTTTTCACTGCTGGAAGGTTTTCTTCCCATAGATGCACTCACCAACCCCACGTAAACTCCATTCAAATGATACCAAATCTTTTTTTAACAAGAAATGATCCCCTCCTTTTGTGCATTCCCATAGAACTCTGTTCATGCCTCTCTGACTTCTAGGTCCATGTTTCTTCTAAAATCAAATCCTGAGGATGGAATTTGGGCATAGGAATTTATTCTGTAAGGATTTCCAGGAAGCACTGTGAGGGAGTAGGAAATGAGACCAAGAAAAAAGTCAATAAAGTATGCATTAATAAGCAGTTTACTGTGTGAGGACTGGGGCTCAACCACAATGATGACAGCCTGAGAGTCTGGGTGGCAGAAACCTAGAAGTAGCCTATAGAAAGATAAGGAAATGCCACCCTCATTGATTGTGAGTTTCTCTGGAGATGTCACTTCTTGGATAGTTGAGCTCTGTCTCTGAGGTGCTAAGGTGTTCCAAAGTTAAAAAATACTTCCAAGCAGAGAGGTACTGAAGGCCACAGCCTTAGGGAAACTCTCCAGAGGAGATAGGAGAAAGAGGCTGAAGATATGGGTTTGACAAGGACAGTCAACTACAATAATTGGCAATTGTATACACTATTTGGAGGCAGAAAATAAACTTTAGTGTTGTCTGTATACCCATAGTACCCAAAATGAAGCTTTATACCTACTAGGTGTTTAATTACTGTTAAATTAATAAGGTTGACTAACACAATAAACCTGAAGAACCAATGATGCATTCAACATATATATCTATATATTGAAATACCAGCTATGTGTCAAAGAGTAATCAAATAGGTCTTGTCCCTGTCCTTAGGGAGTAACAGTCTCACAGGTGACAGCAATGAAAGTGATGTAGTCTACTGACTGACCTTGTCAGTGCATTATAGTTGGTTTGTACCAACTATCACCCATTTGGTACAAAGAGATTCAATTTTTATCTTCTAAGAAGAGGGAGTTTATTTCTCTTAGAAGGGTAGAGAGAGATTACAACTTTGAAAGTTTTTTAGTATGATTTCTCAATCTGAAATGATGGGCCTGGATTTTAAATTGGCAAAAGGAAAAGACAAATGGAAATGTAGAACTATAGCCTAGATTCATTTCCAATTTTTACTTGAAAAATGATCTATTAAAATAGCTAACTAGATTCTTGATCCAAGCAACCAAAGAGCTAGGTCTATTTTCTTGACTTATCTGATAAATAATATTCAGTGACTTCTAAAAAGCTTAAAAAAGAAAAGACAAACTTCCCACAAAAGTTGGCATTTCAGTTTGAGATGAAGAGACTGAGCAATATGACCAATACAATTTTTGACCATCTAATTTCCTAGAACTTTTTTTAAAATAATATTTTTGAGAATATCTTGTTCCCAGTTTGGTATGTAAGGAACTTGGTATTTACCCAAGTGAATTGAAAACTTTTGTCCACACAAAAACTGCACACAGATGTTTATAGCAGCTTTGTTCATAATTATCAAAACTTGGAAGCAACCTGGATGTCCTTCAGTGGGTGAGTGGATATAAAATTGTGCCACACCCAGATGATGAAATATAATTATTCAGTGCTAAAATGAAATGAGCTACCAAGTCATGAAATGACATGGAGGAAACTAAAATATATGTATCTAAGTGAAAGAAGTCAGTCTGAAAAGACTGTGTGATTCCAACAACATGGTATTTTGGAAAAGGCAAAATTACGGAAACAGGAAAAAAATGGTTGCTGGGAGTTGGGGGCAGGGGAAGGAAGGGATGAATCTGAAGATCACAGAGGACTTTTAGGGCAGTAAAACTATTCTGTGGAATACTGTAATGATGGATACAGATATGTCATTATATATTTTTCAAAAGCCCTGAAGTGTTTATGAAGAGTGAACCCTAATGTCAACTGTGGACTTTGGTTCACTGATTGTCACAAATGTATCTGGTGAAAGATGACAGTAGGGAAGACATGTGTAGGGACAGGGAGTATATGAGAACTCTCTGTTCCTTCTGCCCTCTTTTGCTATGAACCTAAAACTGCTATAAAAATAAATTTTATTAATTAAAAAAGGATTGAATTGTTAGAAACACAAACCAGTGTTTTGTGGGATTAAAATGAATTCTTTTTTGGAATCATGATACAATGAATTAACTTTGGGGTAACATAATTTGACTTGAGAATTCATGGTGTTTTTTAAATTTATATTTAAACTAAATATAATTCAATAAAATACTTATTATGGATTCCACTGCCACTCACTTTGACAAGTACTATTGAGAAATATTAATCTTAAAATACATAGTTCAGAGAGGCTAGATCATCTTTATTCATGAAATTATGTTCCCAGAAACAGTCTTGATTTCATTTACACAATTTTGGCTTACCGCATTTCATTCCCAAGTACACTTTGGGTTCTACAAATTGGTATAGGATTTGAAATATACATATATAGAATGCTCCTAAATTGTTCAGATTTTAAGCTCAGAGTATATATAAATGGGTAATTGTTAAATTATATGTATGCTATTCTAAATACAGTAATAACTATTTTAGTATTAGTATTATTTATCAACAAAAAAAATTTATTCAGTAAAGATATTAAGCTACTGAATGATCATTTTGTGCCTGATACTGAAAGAATAGAGAATATAAAAAATTTTGGTTCTTACTTAACTCTTAAATTCAAAGAATATTTCCTTGATACTGACATTTTCTCTTTCAACTTACCCTGAATAAGACACATTTTTTTAAAGTGAGATCACCCAGGATTTTTCTTTGATTTTAATCCTTCTTCTCCCTACTTCATTTTTAATGGGCATCATGAAAACCCTATTAAAAAGGTCAGGATGTTTGTTGGTAAAGCTGCTGGATGAGAGACTCAGTCAAGAATTCTTAACAACTTTTGCTCTATGATCCCCTTTTTGAGTTCTTGCAAAACCTATGAACGCTTTGTAAAAGTAGATCTGCTAGAGAAGATGAAACATGTTCCAATTTGAAGAGAAGATAAGCCTTGGTCACACCCTCATCTGAGTTAAGGGAAAGAACAAGAAAAAGAAAAGGAAGGAAAGGGGGGTTTGGAGGAGAGAGAGAGAGAGAAAAAACTGAAAGAAATTTTATAAAGCCTGCTGCTTTGTTACAGCTAATGCCATTGAGGTGGTCAAACTCATCTCTTTTTGACACATGAGCATTCCAAATAGGACATTTTAAATATTAGATAGCTCCAGTTTCCATTAAAGTGGTTTAATTTGGAAACATTCACAAAAGAGAGGTGAGACCCGGGCATTGCCACAAGTGTGTCTCTTCCCCTCAGGGATTATGCAGGACTTCAAACTGAGCACCATCAAAGAGGCTTATGGCTTAATTATATCAGGATGACCTGGCCCTAGCATTTGGCAGGGTCCCAGGGCATTTAGGGCAAGAAAGGAATTCCCAATGAGAACGTTTCCTGTGGCCTGTGCTGGAGATCTTTTCTTTTTTTTTATTATTACTAATTGATTTATTTTTAATTGAGGTAATATAGGGTACCCACATCAGATATTACCATCATAATTAAACCCACCTCTAACTCCCCCATATTCCATCACCATAGTTGGACAAAGGGGAAAGAACAAAGAGGGAAGGAAGCACAATGGAGATCCTTTCAATTAAAGCATTTAACATTTTTCTCCAACAATCCCCAGGGATTCAGTTATTCTTATCCCCAGCTTTGATGGAATGCAATCTTATGCAACAAATGACTCAGTCATCTCACTCCAAACACTATCAAAATGCAGTTACGTCTTTCTGCTCAGAAAGCTCCCTGTAGTTCTGACAAGAACATAGATTAAAAAACACAAACTCTTTAGAAAGACAGAAGGAAACTCCAGTTTGTATAGAATGGGAGTGGGTAGGGAATTTATGTTCAGTTAGGGATGTCATTTGCCTTTCAACTTGATGGGTAAACTTGCAAGAAAAGGATTCAGAGAAAATCAGTCAATTGTTTACACTGGGGTGGGGGGGGGAGGGAGAAATCAACTATTGTATGAAAATGAACAAAGATGTAAGAAAATATAAAAAAAAATTAAAGGAAGGAAATAAACAAATGCAAAAGTTAAAAAAAAAAAAATGTGTTGGCCTTATCTGTTCAAGAAGGCCTATTGCCTTTCTCTACTATTGCCTAGCTAAGTAACAGCTAGAGGTGAAGCTGAGATGAAGCAGTGGGTCCCAGAGCACATTTCAATTATGACAGTGTTTCTCGGCTTCTCTCCATCAGGACTCCATCCTCAGGTAGTGTGTGTATAACTTGTGAAACTTTATTTTTTTAATTTTTTTTTAGGTGTTAAATGAGAGCCTTTATTTATTTATTTATTTTTACTAAACTCTTTGGCCTTGAGTGATAAATAACCACCTACTAGACCCTTAGAAAAGCATGCCTCTGCATGTGTGTGACTTTTTTTCTCCTTTATCTATATAAATTTGACATTAGTTGTTGTCCCCATGGATTTCCCACCACCATTTCACCCACGTACCTTCACCTCAGTCCCTTGTGCTCTTTCTGCCCTCAACACGTTCCCTCCCCCTTCCCCACAAAATGTGAAACTTTATTTTTTGATTGTCACAATGTACAATAACTGGAAGGCAACATTGAATTTAGTGGGTAGGGTAGTTGATCCTTTGCATCATGCAAGACAATCACTCACAATGAAAGACTTGCAATTTCCCTTACAACTTTTAAATGTCCTGCTAGATATTCATACAGGTAAAAAACTAATTTATAATTCTCTGAACCTAGATCCTAATTCCATTATACATTCAAATACAAAGTTCTCTCCAGCAGTTTAAATAAGCATTAAGTAGGTGCTTTAGGTCCTAAATAAATTGAAGGAAGAATGTACTTTGTTCAGAAATTTATCAAGAATTTATCTCCATTTCAAAATCCAATGATATCACTTTTCAATATATTTGGGATACAACCACTGGATCAATGACCTGTTTAGATGCCTATATTGGCAAATAAATGATTAGTTCATTAAAAACAGTGTAGTGGAAAATGTATATTTCAATGGAAAATTGTACTGTCTATAGTATACTCCTTTAGTTATCTGATTCTGCTTCATTGGGAGCTATTTCACAATACTGTAAAATGAAGATTACTGATACCAATGCAAAACAATTTTTCTGTAGACTGCAAATTCTATCCTGTTTGGAAGAGTATCAATTAGCCCACCTCCCAATCATTGAAGACCTAAATTTGAGTATTTTTGTTCATTCATTTCAATATTGCTGATCCATAAGTGTGTCTGTTCTTTAGTTTCTCTCTTGAATAAGTTGTAACATTAGCCTGGTTTCTCATTTTGAATTAATTAAAATATATATAACATATATCCATTTTAAACCTGGATAAGAATCATGATTTTTTCATTTCTTTTTAAAATTAGTTATTAACAGTAAACATGGTTGGGTATTTGGAAACTGGGATATGTACTTTACAAAAGTTAGTTTTCTTTTACTGCTCTTGTTATAATAGGATGTCACATTTATTTGTAATGTAGTATACATAAATTTAATTTCAGAATAGTTAAAAAGGTATTTCAAGTATTCGTTATAAAAGGAATGATAGAACATTACTTTCATACCAAAAGCAGACAAAAGACTCCACACACAAAAAGAAAACTACAAACCAATATTCCCAATGAACATAGATGTAAAAATTCTCAACAAAATCTAAGCAAATAAATTTTCACAGTACATTAAAAGGATTATACATCATGACCAAGTGGAATTTATTCTAGGTATACAAGGATGGTTCAACATCTGAAAGCAATACACCATTATCAACAAAAGGAAATATTAACATCATTTTCATATCAACAGATGCAGAGAAAGTATTCAACAAGATTCAACTTCCATTTATAACAAACACTTCAAAAAAATGAGTATAGCAGGAACATACTTCAACATAATAAAGGTCACATAGACAATCCCACAACTAATACCATACTAAATGGTATTTATCCCCCAAAAAACTACAGAAGAATTTGGCAAATAAAAATAAATTTTAGAAAAATTTAAAACCCTTTGTGAGATGTATGATGTGAAAACATTTTTATATACATAGATAACAAGATACATATATAAAATACATATTTTATATTTATTATTTATTACAAAAATATATAAACATATAAACAAGCTATACATTAAATATGTATAATATATATAAATGATGAAATCTTGTTATTTCGTGTGTGTGTGTGTAAATATGATGAAATCTTGTTATTTGTCACAAGATGGCTAGAACTGGCTGGGATTTTGCCAAAAAAAACAAGACTGAGGAGAAAGACAAATACTGGATTGTTTCATTCATATATGGAATATAGACAAACAAAACAAAGGAATAGACAAAACCAAACCAAAAACAACCCCTAGAAATCTGACTGTAAAATTGAGATTACCATAGGGGTAACGGTATGGTAGAGAACTAGTGTGGAGATGCCAATGGCCCATTGTGGAGGACTATGGGTGCCTTGATGGTGGGTGTGGTGTGGTAACACATCCAAAGAGGTGTGAGCCAATACCTCTGAATCATACACAGTGTGGAAACTAATTTTCAATTTTTTTTTTAAAAAAAGATGATGTCTGAAATGTTTGGAATCTCAGATTTCATGAGACATTTTCTGAACAAGTCCACGAATGAAACTGACCAGTTAGGTCATTCATTTTCCCAGCCAGACAGAAAGTTCTAGACCTCCAAGATATTTAGAACAGCTACTAAGCTGTAAATTATTTTGGGAACCACTTTATTGCCCTCAACTTATTTTGGTTTAGATAAGACAGTTATAAAACAGTCATCAATAAATCCTACAAATGACCCAAATTTCTGTTTTTGTTTTTTTAGGGGGAATGGTAATCCATCACATATACCCGCAATTAAAATTTATTATAAAAGCTTTTTAAACGCGCAAGTAAAAACCCAGTCAAAAAAACCCATTTTATATTAAAGTTGCCCAATAACATTATCTTTCCCCAGATAATCCAAAAATCCAACAGAATTCCAAACTATGTTTGTTTTCCAACCATCTTAGGTAATTCCAAAAAAGAGTAAATGAAAGCACGTTTGGACCTTTATTCCCCTTTCCTTGATTCGAAGTTTTTCATTGCAAAAGAACAGCCCAAGGAGCACCCAACCCCACACAATCTCCAGGTAAATCTAATCCTAATTAGCAGCTCTGCAGTAAAATGAGTCCTGAGTATTATGATACATTCATTTGATACATTTTAAAATCCAGAAAGGGTGTGTTTTAAGGTTGAAATTCCTTTAACCACAGGAAAAAACAGTGAAATAGTACACCCATTTTGATACCATCAATTTCACTTCTGACTGCTGGCTGGAAATGTTTTTGGCTGAATAAAAGAAAAATAAGATCCATTCTTGGCTGTTTACTACTAAAATATTATTATTATAAGATCTCACTTTTCTTTTTATTAAATAAACATATTTATTCCCCCAAAAAAGTACAGAAGAATTTGGCAAATAAAAATAAATTTTAGAAAAATTTTAAATCTGGCTTATATGTTGCTTTATTTAGAGCATAATTATCACATAGTTTTTCTTCCACCTACCAAAAGGAACATGTATAACAAATAAAGCTATGTTTGCCAGGAAATCCATCGATAAGATTAATTTAAAGTGTGAGAGAGGCTTCCCTGGTGGTGCAATGGGTTAAGCAATGCACTATGAAGCAAACTGAAGCACCAGTTCGCTCCCCTCAGCAGTGTGTTTCAGTTGATTTGCCTGTTCTGTTCCCCACTCTGTCTCTGGTGGATCCTCCACCGCCTGTACCTCAGTGCTTGTATGCATAAATAAAAAAATAATAAAGTGTGGCAGGATAAGAAATCATCACATGGAGATCAAGGGGTTTGTTCTTGTTTCAAAATCAATTGACTTATAAACATCTGAATGTGTCTCTGAAGAAATAGAAGGAAATCCCAACAACTTAACTATCCACATTCACATCCTAATGATAAGTCTTTTGAGGATGTGTTTGTAGTATCACATAAAATATATGAACAACTTTAAGTCTAGATATGGGACTGTGCTGGGAAGAGGCATTCAGGACCTATGTTACTTGGCTTCAAAATCTGTTATCATGACTCACAACTTCTATGATTTTAGGTAAAACATAAGAATTCATGTAGCTTCAGTTTGCCCATCTGTAAAAATTATGACAGCATAGTGCCAGATAGTATTATATTTAAAATGCATAGTTGAGATGAAATTCTTAGTATTGTATCTGGAATTATTATAATTCCCATAGTTATGAGATATTTAGGACTTGATTTTTCTAAATTACATAAATTGATGAGGGTATGTGTGTAGATAAATAGGATAGCATCAACTTTAGAGATTAACGATTTTAAAGATCAGGAAATAAGTTCTCAGAAAACAGTAAGATTTTTATTTTTCAGCACAAATGAACTTGATTCTTCCTACAGTGTTGCTGGTTTCCTGGCCTAAGTTCGCCATTAATGCTGTACTGGGAAGACCTGTCAACCACATTGGGAAAAAGACAACTCTTCTGTTGATTTCATAGAGATTAAGTATGTGCATAATACAAAAAAAGAAAAAAAATACTCAAATTGAGGGCTTAAATAACTGTATCATTAAAGCTAAAATTTGATTTCTAATGCTTGGTGTAGTTGCTGTGAAGTCTCAGTCATCATAGAGCAAAAGGTGTTTGAAGGTTTTTGTTGGGTCTAGACCTATCATTTCAATAAGTAACATTATCTCAAGTCACATGGAGGATCTATGCCCTTAAAGGGTGGAATGAAGGCAAGCTGAAGATTCCTGGGTAAATACGATAGCTTTATTGTTTTCTTTAAATGATAACAAAAATAATATTGGAGGAAACCTGCTCTGAGGAGATTTGGGGTGAGCTCTCCAGCAGACCATGCTCCAGGCTACAGCCGCTGCCCAGGCTTGGATGCCCTGCAGACCAAAAACTGGCCTCAAGGATCTACAGGAGACTTTGTAGATACACCCCTGACCCATAAGCTCCAAGCTGTCCTGCCCACCAGCAGTGTATGCGCAGAATAGTGGGATAGAAAGGCCCACAAACAGCAAAAGTCCCAACTACACAGGGCAAACCCATAGCAAAAAATGGGGAAAAAGATAAATAGAAATGTCCAAACAAAGGGTGAAACAGACACACCTTAAAAACAAACCCTTGGGGGCCTCCTTGGTGGTGCAATGGGTTAAGCAATGCACTATGAAGCAAAACAGCCACTGCAGCACTAGTTCAATCCCTGCTGCTGGCCAGTAAGGGGACCCACATGGCCCAGCAGACCTCTCCTGCCTCGCCCATTGCTCCCCTCAGCAGTGTATTTCAGTCCATCTGCCTGTTCTGCTTCCCACTCTGTCTCTGGTGAGCCCTCTCACCCCTCACACCTCTGGCCTGTACCCCAGTTCTTGTATGCAAAAATAAATCTTTGAAAAAAACAAACAAACAAACAAACCTTGAAAGCTGACCCTAAATCTGAGACATCCAGGAGGGTAGGGGAAGACAGAGGGGAAAGTAAGGAACCAAGGCTGGTAGAGAGCACAGTGGACTGTGGTGGAAGATCATGGTGCTTTGGTGGTAGGAGAGCTACAGTGAACACACCCAAGGAGAGAAATCCTCTATCCTCAACAAATTAACAAGAATGAAAATGGTACTTCATCTAAATAAATAAAGTTAAAAATTAAAAAATATAGTAATGCAGGTGTGTATGTATATGATACATGTCTAAGCATAGAAAGGTATCAATAGAGACTAATCAAATTTAATTTAATGGGGCCTACTTCTAGAAATATCAATTGTGGAGATAGAAACAAAGAAGGAAATTCCTCTTTTAAATTATGCCCCTTTATTATCTCTAGAATAAGAAGGAAAGGAGGGAGAGAGGAAGAAATTGCTTCTTGTTTATTTCTCCTTTCTATTTTTTGTCTAATGTCTCTTTCAGCTCTAAAAGTTTGAATCTATATATATAAAACACAAAAACAAAAACCTTAGGAAGTCAGTGACTACAAAGGGTATATTTACAAAGGCAAATTTTACAGTTTATTTATTTTTAGCACATATTTATTCCATTAAAAATTCTGTTCAAATCGACCAAGAGTGAAAATTGCCTACCAAATCATCCACAAAAATTTAAAAAATAATAAAAAAATAGATGAATTATATTCAGGATAGTTTTGTTCAGAGCATGTTTGAATTTAGTAACCATGCTCACCATATGGCAATCTCTGAAAGATATACAAGGACGTATTAAGTGAGAATTTATCTGTCCATAATATCCTGGCCTTATCATCTTAACAAGGTAAAATCCTCTCAACATTGCTGATTAAACTATTAGCTTCAGAGTTCAAAATCAAGTTTTTATTCTGGCTCTTGTACTTAGCTCTATTATCTTAGACAAACTAACTTCTTTCTCTTCCCTCAATTTTCTAATCTGTAAAATTAATGAAGACCATGAATGCTAGAATAATAAGGCAAGAAAAAAGATAAAATCCATCTAAATTTGAAAGAAAGAAATAAAATTATCTCTGTTCACAGATGACATGATAATCTTCCAAAAGCTTTCAAATGCTTCCAAAAAAAAATATGTGAGTGGTAATAAATTCATCAAAACTGTAGGATACAAAATCAATACACATAGTCAGTTGTTTCTGAACACTAACGATAAACAACCAAAACACAAATTAAGAAAGGCATTCCATTTATAATAGCATCAAACAGAATCATGTACTTAGTAATAAACCTAATTTTAGGTTTAGGAGGTAAAAAAACTCATTCACTGAAAACTACCAAACATTTCTGAAAAATTAAGATATAATAAGAGTAAAGACAAATATGTTCATTGATTAAAAGACAGTATTGTAAAAATTGCCACACTATCCAAAGCAGTCTGCAGATTCAACACTATCAAAAGCCTGATGGGTTTTTTAAGAAGCAGATAAAGTCATCTTAGAATTCATATGAAATCTTGAGATAACACAAATAGTCAAAACAAGTTTGAAAGAAAAGAACAAAGTTTAAGTTTAAGAACTCATAACATGTCATAAAGTTACAGTAATCTTAACAGTCTGGTACTAGTATAAAGACAGACAAAAGGACTAATGGAATAATATAAAGAATGAAGAACTTAAGTTCTCTCATAGATATTAAAATGCCTTTATACACTTAGTGGGAGGAAGGTGAATCTCTCAGTTTTGAGGAAGCCATAAGCAAAAGAATGCAACTGGATCTTTATTTTACAACATATACAAACGTTAACTCAAAACGAATTAAAAATAGGGCCTCGCTGGTGGCACAGGCATTAAAGTCTCAGCACTATCAAGCTATCACCAGCCACTGCAACATGAGTTCCATCTACATGCAGGGAGCTGACCCATGTGGTACAGCAGACTTCTCCTGACTCACCCACTGCTCCCCTCAGCATGTATTTCAGTACATCAGCATGTATTCAGTACATCAGCATGTATTTCAGTATTTCAGCATGTATTCAGTACATCTGCATGTATTTCAGTACATCAGCATGTATTTTGGTACAAGTATTTCTGCTCCCCACTCTGTCTCTGCTGAATCCTCTCACCTCCCTGCACCTCTGGCCTACATTCCAGTTATTGTATGCATAAATAAAAATATAAAATATTTAATAACTAAGTACATAAATATGAATTTTTTAAAAATAAGACTTTAAAATGCCAAAAAGAAAGTATAGGGGTAAATTTTCATTATATTGGAAATGATTTCTTGACTATGCCATCAAGCACAGGCAATAAAAGCAAAAATATGCAAATGGAATATATTTACCAGTAATAAGTGTGAAAAGGGGTTAGTATGCAAGATAAAAAGACCTCCCACAACTCAACAAGAAAATGTGAGGTAACCTAATTTTAAAATGAGCAAGAACTGAAGAGATATTTCTACAAAGATGATATACCAGTGGTGAAGCATATGGACAGATTATCAACATCATTAATCATCAGAGAACTACAAATCAAAACTACAATGAGATATTACCTCATACCCATTAGAATGGCTACTATTCAAAAAATAAAAAATAGCAAATATTGGTCAGGTTGTGAAGGAAGTATAACGCTTTGCTGGTAGGATTGTAAAACCGTGCAATCTATACAGAAAACAATTACAGGGTTTCCAAAAAAATTGAAAAACAGACCTACCATATGATCTAGCAACTCTGTTTCTAGGCATATATTCAAAAGTCTTGACAACAGGGTCTCAATGGGGTTTTTTCACCACTGTGTTCATAGCAGCATTATTCAAAACAGCAGAGAGGCACATCCAACCCAAATACCTGAAAGATGAATACATAAACAAATGCGGGTGCCTCAAGTCGCAAGGTAGTATTATTCTGTCTTAAAAAGAATGGAATCTTGTCACATGCTGCAAAATGGATGAACCTTGAAGACATTATGCCAAGTGAAATAAGCCTGACACAAAAAGACAAATATTGCATAATTCTACTTATGTGTCTATCTAAAGTGGTCAGGTTCATACAAACAAAGCAGAATGGTCGTTGCCAGGGCCTGAGGAAATGGGAAAAGGGGAATTGTTTAATCAGTATAGAGTTTGAGATTTGCAAGGTGAAACATTTCTGGAGATCTGTTTCACAACAGATACCTGATAATACTGAATTGCATACTTAAAATGATTAAGATGGTAAATCTTATGGTGTATTTTTTTACTACAATAAAAGAAATTAAGATAATTAAACAAGATGCATTGTGAAGGATTTAGGAGGAAACTTGCACATAACAAATACATATTAAATTCTGAATATTAATTATTAATGGGATTATCAAATGCCACTCCAACATGCTTCTTTCTCTATTGCCCCTTTCAGCCTTTCTCCATTGACACACTGTGCTCTTTCTCAGTCTGTATTTATAATCTATCCTGTTTCACAGCTGTGCTTAATCCTTTGTATCTCTAAGGGGGAACAATGAACTGCTGAGCACAGTGAATCCTGCTGAGTTCCACAAAGCATTATGCACATAGTGGGGGATCACTTTTTTTAAGTTAAGATTTTTTTTTTGCATTATGAAAATAGCACATCATTCACAAAGATCATCTAAAACCTTACCACTTAAAAGCACTCACAATTATGTTTTCAGTAACTCCTGAATTAAACAGAGTAAAAATAAAATGTTAACTATTTTAAGAGAAAGGGAAGACTAATATTCAAGTAAGTTTAAGATTTATCTTCCTCAAGAATAATTCAAGTAGATTAAAACACCAAGAGCTTACTGGGTAGTGGAATAAAAAAGGAGTAAAACTATGGTAATGCAAATATGGCTTTTTAGTTAATATTATTTCAGCTGCAGACCAAAGAAGCCAACTCTGGCATTGAAAGCAGAAAGACTGGTTTCAAAGTAAAATTTTTAAACATTGTGTATCTGCTACCAAATGCATAGTATGTATGTGTCAAAGATTTACTTTAATTATTAATGAGGGAACCAGCATGATGAAAAGTGATTTAAAGAAGGATTCATGAGATTGATTTATACATGGTAAATAAAAGACAAGATGCTGGAATCAAATGGTTAAATTAGATTTTCAAACAAAGCAAAAAAAAAAAAAAAAAAGCAATACAAAATACAACTATAACC
The DNA here is from genome assembly GCA_019455555.1 of Galemys pyrenaicus. Taxonomy (NCBI): domain Eukaryota; kingdom Metazoa; phylum Chordata; class Mammalia; order Eulipotyphla; family Talpidae; genus Galemys; species Galemys pyrenaicus. The sequence goes on from JAGFMF010011830.1 coordinate 13,695,383, forward strand.
TCTACAGACAAAAAGGATTTGCTTTGCTATTACACAAGAATAGTTACAACTTAATTAGTTAACATCTAATTTTAAGAAAATTGGGCCCTAATCAATAGTCCATTATGGGCTAATGTTCCTTATCTCCAGTGTCACACGGCACTTAGGAGGCCTATTGGACAGTTCTGCAATAGTACATAGACAAGCAAACAGTCAATCTTCCTCTAGCTTTAGTGCCAAAGTTTTGATAATTTTTCTAAACTTGGTGCCTTAAGTCACTGAATAATCATTCCTAACAAGTATTGAACATGTCCCATGGACCAGACCTAGTAAAAGTTAAATGTTTTTCACATGTATTATAACTACTCACTAAATTCTCATAGTACCCTTGCCTTTAAGTGCCATCATTCCTGCAGACTTAGGTATGGAAAGGTTATACAATTCTTCCATGGTCATATCACTGATAAACTGGCAAAGCTCAGATAGAACTCAGGTCTTTCTGACCAGACCCAAATCCAAAGGGGAGTTTCTGGATGGCACTCCAAGAGGTAACCCAAGAAGAGGCACTATGGTACAAGAAATAAAAAGGCATTACTATATCTGAGGATGACTTAAATGTGTGTTCTTTATCATACTTATCATATCTTATATGAACATTTTTTTAAAGATTTATTTATTTATGCATACAAGCACTGGGGTACAGGCCAGAGGTGGGGGGGTGGTGAGAGGATTCACCACAGATAGAGCGGGGAGCAGAATAGGCAGATCAACTGAAGAACACTGCTGAGGGGAGCAGTGGGCACAGCAGGAGAGGTCTGCCGCACCATGTGGGTCCCCTCCCTGGCAGGCAGCAGGGATCGAACTCGTGCTGCAGTGGCTACGGTTTGCTTCATAGTGCGTTGCTTAACCCACTGCACCACCAGGGAGGCCCTATGAACATTTTATAATGTATACATTAGTAAGGTAGTACATATGAAGTATCTGAATCTAAAGTTTCTTTATCTAAAGAATATGTATTAGGGGGCCACAATCAAAATGGAGTTGAATCCTCTGTTGTAAAAATTTTTATTAATTGAGACTGTGATTTATTTCTACATTAGCTGCTCCCCAGCTAATGTATGACTGACTTCTCTAACTCAATTTGTTTTCTTATAATTTGAAGATTCTAATATCCAACTGGGTGGTTTGAAAACCTCATACCTACTTTCTGCAGTGTGAGGGAACACAACATTTTCATCTCAAGGGAGATTAGGAGAGGCTTAGAGGCAGCATTATTTTCCTCTATGTGCTTGGAAATCCTGGAGAAGAGAAAACCCACTTTTTCATTTCTTTTGTTCTGTGCTCTGGGCTTTATGAAAGAGGGTACAAGAAGGATTTTGCCATGAAGTGCAAAGAAATTTACATATGACTGTCAAGTTCCTACTCAGAACTTTTAGAAATCTTGGGGTGGGTGACTGAAGTGATTTGAAGGTGAAAGAAAGTAATGATTACGTCCTAGCCTTAGATAACCAAATGATAATGTAAACTGGACACAGAGTCTGCAGGAATTAAGGAGCATGTCTGCTGGAGCAAAATGCCAAAGCCAAATGGAGGAAATGCTCTGAGGATGTGGAGCAAGGCACTCGGAGTGCACTATAAAATCAGTATTATTGGGCATTTTCTGAAATTACTAGTTACACTTGGTTAAATAAATGTTCTAAACGCAATTAAGAATGTATTATATGTTAACTTCATGGATGCGCTAAGAAAAATACTCATTATCTTGTCTCTCTGGGATACTACACATACTTATAGGCTTTGTGTTCTTGCTACAGTTGTAGGGGGCAGACAAGGAGGAGAGAACCAGAGCTCCCTGGCCCAGATGGAGATGTCTCTTTGGTCTCTCACACCCACACACAGATTTCCCCGCCCTTACTCCTTTCCCCAGCTTGGAAACCTACACTAAAAATGTGTTGAGGTTGCATTACGCAGTTAGGACACTGAGGGAAATGCTACAGAAAATTAACAGCCAACTATATGCAGAATCCCAGGAAATACTTATCATAGCCAATAAAGCTGGAGAGCCAAGGAATATCCAAGGGGGGAAGGCAGTCCCCAACTCCAACCTGTTGCAGAGGGTGATAAAACTATACTATTCTGCAACACAGCAGAAGGAAAAGTTATTTAGAAGTTCCTGACTGGACCGATGAACCAACACGCTTGGCACACCTGCCCAGAAATGGACAGTGAGAATCACCTGCACACCACTTACCCGGGAATACCCCAGGGTTCCTCATAGTTGTTCTTCCATGAACTCCGCTCACTCAGACTTCTTCCTGGGGTTTACTGTCTCTAAATAAATTTTGCTTTTCTCTGCTTAGATGTGGCTTTGAATTTTTTTCATGATGATAATCAAGAACAGAGGACTCCCCAAACCCAGTAACAGTTAGGAAATGTAGTTTCGTGTCTGGCATCAAATGTACCCCCCACAGCTGATGTCCATCAGAGACCTCTAGTGATGGCTCAGCAGATCAGTGTGACCCAGGAAAAAGTAAGCTGACTTAGAAGGGATGTGGCTGTGAATTGTGGTCTCCCACTGGAGAACCTCAAACTAATCCTCATCCTTTTCCTAGGTGAACAAGATGCACCCAGGGGTTGATTTTTTCTGGGTCTCCCTCTTCACAACTGTAGATACCAGACTGGCTTTTCGCTGCATTTGCTTGTCATCCAGTTGTTCCAGGTATTGTATTGGAAGTTCCCCACCCTTAAGTAGAACTTATACAAACTCCTTATGCAAAATAAAGTTCCTACCTGAGCAGCAGCGCCATCACCTGGGGGCTTGTCAGAGCTGCAGAACCTCAGCCCTGCCTTAAACCTACTGGAACAAAATCTACACATGTTTATTATTATTATTATTAAGATTTACTATTTATGCATTCAAGATTGATTTATTTATGCAGGACAGAAGTGGGGGGTGGCATGAGAGAAGTCACCAGGGACAGAGTGGTGAGCAGAGCAGGCAGATAGAGGAGCAGCGGGCGAAACAGGAGAGGTCTGCTGTGCCAGAGATGGAACTTGTGCTGCGGTGGCTGCGGATAGCTTCATAGTGCTGCACCCAAACACTTTGGGCCACCAGGGAGGACCCAGAATCTACACTTTATCTGGAGACCCCAGCTGATCAGAATGTGCCTTAGTTTGATAAGCACTGACCTAAAATTTAACTGATCTGAGTTCAAATCCCAGCTCGACCACACAGGCAAGCTATTTCGTTTCTCTCAGCCTGAGTGTCTTCATCTTTAAAATGGAAATAAAAATAGATTCCATTTCAAAATCTGTTGCAAGGAGGAATGTGATCCTGTCTATAAACTTCAATGATTAACAAAGGTCCTCAGAAAGTAACATCTAAAAGTAACATGTCATTACCCATACAGGTAAAGCACTGCAACATCTGGAATTAAAAAACTGTCCGGCATCTTGTTTTTTCATTCTGTATTCATGAAAGACTCATTAATAACACTTTACCTAGGTGGTGACAGCAAGTGATCATTTTGATACTTCTCAGAGACCTACAATGGGATTCACCGACCATTCTCTTGCTAGAGGAAAACGAAATTCAATCTTCAGTGAGCAGCTAAAATTTACTATGGTAACCAGCCTCCAAGACAGCCTCCATTATCTTCGCCTTCTAGTCCTCACCTACTTGTGTGGTCCCCTTGTTCTTGAAAAGGGATGGCAGGCATGGCAAAGTTTCACTTTCAAAGAAGATGTAACAGCTTCTACCTTGCTTTCTCTTGGATAACTCACTCTGGGGGAAGCCAGATACAACATCATGAGGATGCTCAGCCAGTCCCAAGGAGAGGCAAGGAGCAAAATTTCCTACCACAGGGCCTCTCTGGTGGCACAGCGCTGCACTGTGAAGCATCTGCCGCACAGCAGCAAGCGTTCAATCCCCCTGCCAGGGAGGGGACCCACGTGGCACAGCAGACCTCTCCTGCCTTGCCCACTACTCCCCTCAGCAGTGTATTTCAGTCCATTTGCCTGTTCTGCTCCCGGCTCTGTCTCTGGTGAATCCTCTCACCTCCCACACTTCGAGTCTGTACCCCAACTTTAAATGCATAAATAAATCTTTAAAAAAAAATTTCCTACCACAGCCATGTTAGTAAATCATCTCAACAGTGCATCTTCCAGTTTGGTCAAACTTTAAATAACTGCAGCACTATAGCCCAGGCAGCATTTTCATAGCAACCTCCTGAGAATGCCTGAGCCAAAACCACCCAGGTTAACCATTCCTGATTTCCTCATTTGCAGAAAATGTGAAATGATAGTTATTGTTTGTTATCATGTTTTTAATTCACTTTGTTTGGGGTAATTTGCTGTACAACAATAGATCGTCCACCATAGTAATACAACCATGTAGCAAAACAGAAATTTAAATATAGTAGTCAAATGATATACTATATATATATATTTTTTTTTTCTGTGTTTGTCTTTTCCAGTAAAATTCTGATATCTAAAATAAATAGAAAGGAATAAAAAGAAGATAATAGAATTTTCTTTTGCTCTCATTGGATAAGGTATCCCAGTGGTTCCAGAAAAGCATAAAGCATGCAGGTTCCAGTTAAATAATGTTAGCAAAAGTGACACTTCTCACATCCATAGTTTCCATAGAAGAGTGGATTTACTACTCCATTTAAGAGATAAATAAGAAAGCAGAAAGTCTGAGAATTTCCTTTCCAAGATCTCTTCCATAAAGAAGCACTTCAGCAAAGGCATAGAGCACACTCCCTTTGGCCCAGTGCCCTGGTTGCAGTGGGAGGGCCTGCAACCTGGCTGTGAGGCATGGCAGAAATCCAGGGGTCTGTGGTAGGGGAGTACGTGGGGGGTTGAGGAAGTCAGACCTGCTCATTAATCATAAGTACAATAATGACACTTATATATGCTATTATAATATTTATTAGCCTCTCCTTTAACACTCTCACTAATACAGTTTATTTCCATTTCATTGAGGAGGTACCTGTGACTCTGCTCACAGGGAAGTGACAGAGCATCCTAAGACATGGACCCATGTTTGACTGGCTCTGAAGTCTCTGCTTTCTCTATTTTTGCAATATTATGTTTTAAACCCTACTTTGGAGTCCAGTTCTTGGTTTAAGAAATGATTAAAAAAAAAAAAACCCAAAAACTATTCTGACCTGAAGACTCAATTCAATAAAAAGACTTTCAGAGAAATTTGGAATTTCTGGACTGGAACAGTCTTTGGATAACATTGCATGTCCTCACCCCATCCCCTATCACTTTAGATGGGAAAAACTCAGAGATGTTAGACCACTTCCCAAACATTTAATTGTGATTTGTAAAACTACAAGTACTCCAAACTGCTTACGTGATTACTAAGTTAACTGTAAAGAAATGATACTCTCGGAGGATATTTCAATTGTTGAAATATACCCTGGCTGACCAATTCAAATATGTGGTTTGAGTCTCGGAGTCAACAAATGAATTTATAGCCTAAGGAGATGCTAATCTCCCCCACCTAATTGCTTCTGAAGGCTGTTTTAACAGGGAAAAGATCATTCTTTCATAGACCAATAAAAATATTTGCTTTTTCTCCAGGTTTCAATGTTTATGTTAGTTATATAAAATGGTACTCATGAGTGAAAATTCTTTCTCTAGACACAAAGAAAATTAAGGGCATGTCACAATTACAAATGTACAAGAGGACCAGTTTGCCTTGGATACAAACTGACATCTTGTAGGCATTTTGGATTTGGTTCACTTTGAAAGGTGTCAATTACTGCTGCAAAACCAGTCCTTCTTAGATCAAAATAAACTGCGAAGTTCCATTTCTACTACTTCTAGGACTCTCCTGGCCATTTTACCAAGAAATATCTTTTTTTTTTTTGGTAGGGGAAAATTGCTCTAAGTGACCCATTGCTAGAGGAAAAAAGCACCAACATACACCATTTGACTCTTACTGGGCCCTATGGACCAACTGAGGCCATGGAGACTCTCACTGGCCCTATCTCAGTCCACTGGGAGAAAAATCAGAACTAACAAAAGAAGCTGTAGGTTTCCTTTCTCTGTTCGGTGGGGTGCTATGCTTCGTCCTAATGACTAGACATCAGTTGGTCCCTGGAGCCGCCCTTGTCTCTTTCTCCTTGGCCTGCTGCCTCTTCCCATGCCTTTCTTCTGGGATTCTTCCTGGATATGATAAAAGGCAGCTTCAATGTCAGGCGTCCCTAGATTAGATTTCCATGCTAGAACTCATCATAATGCTGTGTGACTTTGTAGATGTTTCTTTACCCTCTGATCCTTGATTTCTCACCTGTGAAACAAGCATATATATCGAACATGTGGAGTTGTTATGAGGATTGAAGATGATATTCGTTTAATATTTAATAACATTTTCACGTAGTTGGTTTTGACTCCCGTCTATACTTAGAATCACCTGAGGAACTTTGTAAAAATACTCATATTCAAGACCAATGACCCAGAAACTTAGCTGTAACTTTTAAAGCTCCCTATGTGAATCTAATATGGAGCCAAGGTCCTGCACCCCACGTAATAAACTTTTTTCCCCTCTCTTCCTTATTGGGACCAAAGTTCTGACCCTAACCTGACTCCATGCTTGAATTCTACTCTGAACCAATTCCCCTAAGTCTAAATAATTTGTGAAGTATTCAAGTTACCCCTGGTACATGTTCCCTGTAACAGTCACATGGAGCTCCTTTTACCATGCCAGGATTTTTTAAAATGTTTTCTAAAATTAGTCTTAATTTATCCTTTAGTCTTAATTTATGCTTAAAATAATTCACTGTTGTTCCCATTATGCAGAGTAAGAAAGTGAGGCTCATGAAAGTCTGTTCATTCATGGAGTTGAATGAACTTGCCTGAACCACAAAATGGTAAGTAAGGGAACTGCTCAACCTCAGAATGACTAGCTATATCATGCTTTTCACCACAGCTCTTGGTCACACAGTAGAACTATTCAGCCCAGTACTTGGCACCCAGAAGAGATTTATAGTTAAACATTTGTTTGACCCTAATTTTTCAAGGGATGCTACTCACATCATATTCTGCCTAAATGGTGCTCCCCAGAGTTGTGCAAGCCAGTCTCCCTGCAATACCCAGCACTGCTATTTTACAAAAAGGGTAACCAGTGACACAGAGGGACTAGGATAACAAAGACATTAAGTGCCTCCCTAGTATCAGGCTGTTTTACAAGTTCTCAAAGAATAAGCTGTCCATTTTCTGTGTATGTTATTGCCTTATACTTTGTAAGTATTCTACTCACATTCAACAATGACTAACCAGTACCTGGCAGGGTCTTCCTGAGGAAGCCAGGGCCACATGGTATCAGAGTGGGTAGCTAAGTCTCAGAACTGAGACTTATTTGAGCAGATGCCAACCCTAAGCATGTGGCGATTGTGTGTCTTCTTGATTATATTTAGCTTGTATTGCGTCACACACTGAACCAAGCATATTAAAATACAGTGTCTGCGTCCAAAGAACTAAATATACAAAAAGAGATGGGATGAGTCAGGAGGAAGAGAGTGAGCTTCTCCTTTCCATGCTGTTTTAGGGTTCTGGTTTGCACAGAGAGTTGGATCAATAGTTACTGATTTTAGTTACTAGTAGATACAGTGGAAAGATGTGGCTACAACATTCTGATACTGTGATTTTCTGTTCATCAATTTCTTGGACACATGGATGTGTGAACAATCTGCAGCCCGAATCATGTGAGACTGCATCCTCATTCAGAAAGTCTAGAACTCTAGTTCATGAACTTTTGAGTACATTGGAATGATTCAGAGAGCTTGTTAGCATACTGCAGGATCTCATTCCGAGTTTCTAACATATTTGCATTTCTAACAAGTTCCCAGGTGATGCACACCTTTTGGACCACACTTTTAGAAGATCTGGTTTCCAACAACCAGGTAGCCCCATGGATGCTAGAAAGGACCCAAATCTAAGATATTCTGTTAAGTGACTAACAAGCAAAGGCATGAGGTGGAAGAGGGAAGGCAAAGAGTTCACTGCTATTTGCAAAGAAAATAGCTTGACATTACACACTTACAGCTTCTATACGCATAGACTATTTCTGGATGGTTATGAAGAAAATGCTAGTAATTGGTGCCACTGGGGACTGAGCATCAAGTGTGCTATGTTGATTGTTCTCTGAATACCTCCCCAACCCCAACTCCACTCCAGATCATTTCCCTTTATTCAATCTGTTCCCTTCAGAGAGTCTGTCCATAGCCTCTATGATCCCATTACCCTTGATGGTTTACATCCTTTGGATTTGGTCAATGGGTAGCCCCAGCAGGAGGTCTGAAGGTAAGAAAGCCTGAAAGGTTTCCTCCCTACTTTTCTTGCTTCAGTGCTGTTCTGGAACAGAGGCATCTGCCCTCAACTAGCTGCAGCCTCACTGAGCTTCACTAATACTGTGCCCTTCTTTGGCTTTTCTTTTCCTTTTATTATTATCATATATTTTACATTATTTTTCATTTTCTACAGTGTATATTTCTCATACCCCTGAATTCCCATCACCAATTCACCTGTTCACCACCACCACAGTTCTCTGTGCAACTCCCATCCCTTTAGTTGCCTCTCTCACCCCACCCCTCAGAGTGTCCCAGATTTATAGTTGTCTATTGATTTTGATTCTTTATTTATTGTAATTGCTTTTTTCCCCCTTAGTCCCTTGTTTGTTTCCTCTACATTCCTCCTATGAGTGACACCATCTGGTATTTTTCCTTTTATTTCTGGCTTATTTCACTCAGCATAATCCCTTCCAGCTCTATCCATGTTGCCAAGAATTGCATGAGTTTATCCTTTTTGATTGTTGTGTAGTACTCCATGGTGTGTGTGTGTGTGTGTGTGTGTGTGTATACCACATCTTGATCTGGTCATCTATTTTTGGGCATTTGGATTGTTTCCATAGCTTGCCTATTATGAAAAGTGCTTTTGTGTCTTTTGAGTATATGCCTAGCAGTGGGATTGCTGGATCATATGGGAGTTCCATTTTTAGTAGTTTGAGGAACCTCCACACCACTTTCCATTGTGGCTGGACCAGTTTGCATTCCTACCTTCTTTTACTTTTCTAATCTCTAGAACCTCCACATCCCAGGTTTGTCAACTTAATCCCACCTACACCTCTGTAAGCGGGCTGTTTCTTAAAGTTTCTGAAATTGAACTTTTAGAGGTTAATTTTGTTTTCTCCCAGGACCCCAGAAAGGCAGAAAACATTATTGAGTGACTATCCTTTTATATCATTTTAATATTTACCATTTACTTGTAATACCTATTCAAAGATGCAAATAGTAAAAAATAAGTCATAGAAATAGAAATTCAATCTTGGATAGTCTACAACAGTAGGTTTCAAAGAGAATCACTCGATAATTGCTCTACTTCAATACCTAATACCCCCTCATCTTGTTTAGCTTTAACCTTATACCAACAGTAAATCATTATCTTCTTATTCCACCCCTAATAATACAGAGAAGTTGAAAGGTCCTAGAGGACAAGGACCATAACCCATACCTCCTTGCTTCTGGTGTCTGGGAAGCCTGTAAATACTATGGTAGAAATTTTCAGCCTTGGAGTCACATACTCTGAATTCGAATCATAAACATACCACTGGCTTGGTTCCACCAGTCTGCTGTCCTTCCTGGACTTTTAAGGGGATTCATCACATCACACAAAGGGTATATATTGTTTGGATATGGCCCCCTAGATGCCATAACATTACTGCTTCTACATTTTTTCATGAACCTAAGAAACAAATCATTAGATTCTGAGCTGTTTTCATTCCACTATATGAGCAACATTCCTTTAAGCCATGCCTAAGCCCCACCCCTTTCCTGAATAGAGTAGGGGTGGCTCAGGGGTCAAGCATGGGAAAGGGCTTACACCAAAGGCACTAAGATTTAAAGGACAAAATTATAAGTAATGGTTTTTGAAGCTTAACATTTACAATAATTATTTAAAGTAGGAAGCTTCCAGATGGTGCGCACTGTTAATAATGCCCATCTGTGAGCCATATCATGTATTATAAAATTGATTTGGAGGAGAATATCTCCTGCTGTTTGCCCCAGGTGCCAAAATGTGCCTTTATAGTGCTGAGGATTAGGTGTGGGGTGAAGCAAATTTAAGTGCATGTTGCTTAAAAATAAAACAACCGAATAATTTTTTTAAAAAATGAATGCTATTTTTTTTAAGTATACAAGATATTTCTGGCATCCAGAGGGATATGTTTTCCCTGCTTCATGTACTTCCTGCCTCTAGGAGCACATCTCTGTCTCCAGTATGGGTTGGGTCAACTCTTAACTTTCTGCTCCAGTTCTAGTAGCCCAGCTTCTGAGCCTCTTCACCCTCACAAAGGCTTCTCAGAGTCTCTTTCATTAAAGACCAGTTTTCTCCCACTTCTCCATCTTGACTCTGTAAAGTCAAAACTCTCGCCACCTGATGTCACAGCTGTAGATAACAGGTATTCACACACACACACACATACACACATACACACCCCACACCCTTGGGACCAGGCTACCTGGATGCTTAGTCTGAATTCTCCCACAGAATAAGGGACTAGACACTGAACTAGGACCTTCCTTCTCTTAGGCCTAGTTTCTCCATCTGTAATGGCACTTCAGTGAGGAGTTTCAGTGAAGATGGATGTAAAGTTCTCTGCAGAGGGTGCTGAGGGGCAGACCACATCAACCCTCAACTGCAGCCCCCAATGCACTTGCCCTTGTCTCACATGTGGAGGATGCTGTTTGCCTACTCTGCACAAAACCTTGACCTAAGAGCTCCCTGTGGAGTCTCTGCTATTTCCATCCACAAAGATCTTTGCTCCCAGAATCCCAGTATGTATAGCATTCACTTAACTGCACTGTGTGTTGTTTCCAGTGTTCTTGTGCTCATCTTACTCTCAAATAGGTTAGAAAGTCTCCTGAGAACACTTCTGTTGGGAAAAGAGAGTAGCTCAGGCTCTTTTTTTGCCTCCTGCTGCCAACCCCTATAGGCTGCCACCTGCAGCCTTGCTTTCCTCCCAGGTTTCACTACCCACACATAATGTATGTTAGTACGAAGTGCTCAGGAATGCAGGCACAAGGCATGTACAGACACCCAGGGCTGAAAGGTGTGAGCACAGGACACACATCTATGATTATGGACAACTAGGGACAAAAAGCCACAGATCACTGGGCACACATATCTGTAAGTATGGATGCCCAGCTGAGAGAGAGATGGAGATGGAGACAGAATACCAGGGAGAAGAGAGATAGAGACAGAGAGCACTTACAGGGGCCGGTAGGCTCAGTTGCCAAAGCCTCCCTGCCTTCCTGCTTGCTGGTCTTCCTGTAGCTGGCCCCCTGCTTCAGCATTAAAGGCCTGTCAAATCTACTAAGGACTCCAAGATTCCTTATCCATTTGTCCAAGTCAACCATGAAACTGCCATTCTGCAATTGCTTGTAAAACACCTGCTTTCTATGTCTTTATATCTTCTCTCATGGGGATCCAATCTTGGGAAGACACAGGAGGCTTAGTATTCCAAACATTGTGTAATAAATCTTGCCCTATTTATAAGTGGTCCTCAACCCTCACAATGCATCAGAATTACCTGGGGAACTTTAACCTATGCAAACCCCCAGGCCCTACTTCCAGAGAGTCTGTTTCAATTGGTCTGGAATGAAGTCCACCCAGGGGTATTCGATTGAATGCTCCCCCAGTGATTATAACATGCAGTTAAGAGCAACGACCACTGTACTGTGTGAATGAGGGGAACTTTTCCCTCAACTATACTTAATTCCCCATGCCACTTCAAATTAGCTTCGGCTACACTTCTCCATTTTAATAATTCACATATCTTACAAGTTAAATTGCAACCCTCAGCTCCTTTTTGACATACAAGGAATTATCTCATTAAGCAAGTGATAACTTTTGCCATTACCTCATTGAGCAGAGAGTCAAGCTGTAAAATACCAGCTGAGAAAGTCCCTTCAAGATGAGATTCTCATTAATCAATGAGCCATCTTCCACACACCTGCATGAAGTCAGGCAGTCAATATTTGTGACAGTCTATTTCCTTCCTTAAACAAATCAGATAGGAGAGCTAGCAAACAACAAAGATCAAAGGTGTGTTTGCCTATTGGGATCACCAAAGAGAAGAGAACAGAAAAATGAGGACGGGGAAGCAAAGATGATGAATTAATGAGGCTAATATGACAAAATGATTAAAAGGCAAGTATGAAAGCCTGAATTAATGAGGTTCTGATGGCATTTACAATTTTCATTTTCCTTGAATATCTCAATGAATGCAATGTCTTCTAGAAAAACTCTTAAGAATATCCTGTTCGGTTTATAGTTGCCTGTTAATTTTGTTTTTTAAATTTAATTTTTATTTTTTTTCCTGATCCCTTATTTGGTTCCCTTGTATCTTTCCTATAAGTGAAAACATCTGATAATTTTCTTTTTCCTTCTAGCTTATTTCACTGAGCATAATCCCTTTTAGTTCCATCTATGTTGCTGTGAATGGCATGAGTTTATCTTTTTTTGATAGCTGAGTAGTATTCCATTGCATATATATAACAAATCATCTTGATCCAGTCACCTATTTGGGCATTTAGGTTGTTTCCAAATCTTACCTATTATTATAAATAGTGTTTCAATAAACATAGGGATGCAGGTATCCTTTTGAATCATTCTTCATTGGAGAGGGAGGGAGAGAGATCAAAACAGGGGAGGAAAGAGCACAAGAGACTATGGTGATGGTGCAGGGTAAATTGGTGATGGGAATTTTACAGGGACTACACCTGAGAGGAGAAAGCAAACATTATATAAAAATGAACAATGATGTAAAATATATATAAATAAATAAATTATATATTATTAGAAAAGAATATCCTGTTTGGAAGACTTCTTACTAACAATACAGGTAAAACAGGCTTGAGAAATATTTTTCTCACTTGCTGTTTTTGGTTTACTGTAGTGTTAGTTACTGGTAAAATGAAATCATGGGGTAAAATGAATCCAGCAATTCACTGAACTCTTGAGCAGACAAATTGTTCTTAAATGTAAATTTTTGTAAGATGGAAAGGAAACCATGTAAGAAGAAAAGGAAATCTCAAAGGAGTATATTAATGTGAATTGTCTCTAAATTATATATGTTTTAAATTTTTCATCAGGCACCAGTAAGTTTTAAAGTATTCTATCAAGTTAATTTTCTTAACAGATGTTTAAAAATGGACACTATCAATCAGTTCAAAATCAGGAAAGTTATTTTACTAAGTTAAAAACTGAAACTACTCCACTGAAATCTGTTACTTCAACTTTTTCTCAGCAATATGCTTTTTAGAATTTAATAATTTCTTCTGCATTGGATTTTAATTATTCATGAATCTTTGTGTTAAGCTGCTTTTTTTCCTTGAAAATAATCTCACATCACTGCTATTATTAAAAAATTGCCATTTTTCTTTCAGAGGGAAGTCCACTGGGTGACACACATTGCTCATACAACCAGAACTTTCACACACTTTTAATTCCACCCTCTAAAATATGAACAGAAGCTAAGGATCATCAGCACTGAGAAAATATTCCAGTAAAAAAGAAAGCAACCCAAAAGGCAAATAAATAGGACTAAAAGAGGAATATAGATCAATAATGAAGAAAGCAGAAGAAAACACTTAAAAATTATAATTCATATTCTCTAGGAGAAGGTTATTGTATCCAGTAAGCAAATCAAATATGGTTGAGATTGAATGACAAGGAAGAGCTCATACGAATTGAAATGTAATAGCCAAAGTTAAAATTTTAGTAAAGGGTAACATGATAAATTCAAGGTGATCTCCTACAAAAAAAAAGTAAACAAATGAAAAATAAAAGAGAAAAAAATAAATAACCAACTCAGGAGTTTAGACAGCCAGCTCTGATCCAGAAAGGGAAAACAAGGTATACATGGTGGGGATGAGGAGAAAATTAGAAATTTTCCATAACTGACAGATGTGAATTTTTTATTTATTTTTTATTCATTCATTTATTTATTCATACAAGAACTGAGGTGCAGGCCAGAAGTACAGGGGGTGAGAGGTTTCACCAGAGACAGTGGGGAGCCGAACAGATAAATCTACTGAAACACACTGCTGAGGGTAGCAGTGGGCAAGACAGGAAAGGTCTACTGTGCCATGTGGGCCAACTCCCTGGCCAGGGATAGAACTAGTGCTGCAGTGGATGTGGATAGCTTCATAATGCTGAGACTTAACCCCTAGTACCATCAGAGGCCCAACTGTGAATTTTAGATGGAGAAGTATGGTTCCCCAGGAAGTCCATCATGGTAGGAAAGGCAAGGATTAAGATCTAAACTAAAGTAAATCATTTTAAAATTCTAGAATACCAGATTTAAGAAAAGACCTTAAGGTTCTGGTAGTTGTTATTTTCAAGTCCACATTCGAAGTAACAGATTCAAAATAGCTTCATTTCTATCAATAGCAATGTTAAATATTAAGACAATGAGAAAATTCAATCCAAATTCTAAAAGGACTCAAAGTTTACCCCTATCCTCCCTTTTTGGGAAACTATGAAAAAAACTTATGCAGATGATCTCCAATTTGAAATGGCTTAACATAACAATTTTTCAAATTTAAGATAGCATGAAAACAATTCAGATGTTGTTAATGGATATATAGAAACTATATATCCATTGTTTTTCATATTCAGTACAATAGTCAATAAATTACATGAGTTATTCAACACTTTATTATAAAATAGACTTTGTGTTTGATGATTTTGTCCAACTATAGGCTAATGTAAGTGACCTGAGCACATTAAGTTAGACTAAGCTGTAATGTCCGGTAGGTTAGATTTACTAAATGTGTTTTGATTTGGAGATATTTTCAACTTATGTTGAGTTTAACAGATATAAACCAATTATAAGTTGAGAAAGATCTGTGCCAACAAAAATGAAAAGTGAACTAAAAAATAGAAGTTGAATCAAAGAAACAAGGGATCCATCTTACGAGGAGAGTGATGGTAAAATTGTAACAGGGACCCTGCAGTGTGGACTGCAGGACAACACTGGCATTTTCTCAACTGCCACCTAAGCAGCAGGAGCCATTAGTAATATATGGCGTGTTTACCCACCCAGGTCAAAAGTTGCTGCCTGTGGGCAGACCCTGCCTCAGGCACCAGTCAGGTAAAATTATCTAATCAGGAGGTACCAACTAGGGCTTGGGAATCCTCTGACTCTGTACCTGGCCTCCAAAAGAAGAAAGAAGAAAGACGCAGCTTCTAGAAACTGATCTCCAAAGAAAGAGAGAAGCTGAAGGGTTTTGCAATGACTGGGAATGCTGAAACTGTCTTTAATCTTGTTGCTGCCATCATGTGGAAAGATCACCAAAGGCCCAGGCCTAGTGTCCCACCTAGCTATTGTTGGTGTGGGCCAAGGATTCATGAGCTGTTTATAGGTTCAGCTGGCATCATCTACTGGTGCTGTTGCCTCTATTGGTGTTTGGTCCAGCACCTAATGCTGTTGATCCTGACCTTCACACTGTTGCTGTGGGCTGCTGTGGTGTAGGCTGCTGCCTGAGAGTGCCTCCAGCTGTCACCAGGAGTTGGATCCTGGCTCACTGCTTGCCAGCTGCCACAGGCTCTAGGCCCCCATTGGAAGGACAGTGCCATCTTGGATGAGTGGTCTTTCTGAGCTTCTGAACACTGTGGACTCTAGCCTAGGATGAGATAGCCACCTGTGGCCTTAGTAAACTCTTTATTTCCCCTGTTCATTAAATAAACCCCGTTGTTGTTCCCTGAGCCTTTGCAGTCTTGCAATTGTGCACACAATTGTCCTTTACTGGGTGCCTTCTGCTGGATACTGTCCTCAGAAGGCTATAGCACCCACATAGCCCTGTTCAAAATGAGAACAGAAATTAAATAAATTGACCTGTCACATATGCAAAATAGAGTAAATGTCCACATCTGATTAAAAGAATCTAAAAGTTCCCTTCCTGAGCAATTTCATTTCTTTTTTTTTTTTTTTGAGGATGGAAAGATAATGGGAAGTCACAAAAAAAAAAAATACAGGAAGCAAAGTCCATGGCCAACATATGTGACCGGAGTGGAGCAGGTCAGATATCACCGAAAATTCTCCATAAAAAAAAAATTCCAAAAGGATAGTTCCAATTTACATTTTATTGGGCAATGCCTGAGAGTTCTAGTTGCTCCATATCCTTCCCAACAATTGATATTATCCATTATTTTATTTTATTTTTAGCCATATGATATGTGCTGGCATCTTTATGGTTTGTGTTTGCTTTTCTCGGTTCACTAGTGATGTCAAGCACATTTTTATTTGCTTATTAGACACTTTGTTATCTTCTTTTTACCTGTTAAGAATTTGCCCATCTTTTAAATGGCACCATCTTTTCTCTTTTGATTTGTATGAAAACTTACATGTTCTGGATATGAGTCCTTTGTTAGAATGAACTTGATACTTTGTTAAAGATATCTTTTGATGAGTAGAAGCTATTTAAAACAGTCTATTTCAAAGACAAACTGGGGACACTTGGTAGGGAGGGAAGAGGGAGAGGGTGGAGGGTAGATGGGAGCACGGGGGACAGAGGTGATGGTGCACTGGTGATGTGGTGATGGGGAATACATGGGCATTACAATTGATGTCAAATATATGTAAATTTAAAAAATTTATATAAAAAATAAATAAAATGGTCAATTTGTGCATCTTTTCCTTTATGATTAGTGCTTTCAACATGTTATTAATGGTGGAGTTTTCATTCTCAAATTGAGAATATTCTGTACACATGTCTTATAACAATTTTAAACATCAATATTTGCAAAATTGCAAAAATTGCTAAGCATTACAATATTTATGTTACTTCAAGGACAAACTAAAATGTCTACTTAACATTCCATTGTATTGATGTGCCATTTCTTATGTAATTCATTTACTTTTAAAGCAGTATATTCAGGCTGTTTTAGAATATTGTTTATATAAAATTATAGTTAATGAAAATATTAGGAAATCAAGATATTTAAACCCAAGTTTGATGAATCCCAGTCAATGATTATAGAGTGAGCACCCACCAACTGTTTCCTCAGCATTGTACTGAACATCCTAAAGGATGCAAGAGAAGACATAAGGTGAGGCCTCACTCGAAGAAACTTACACTATCCCTGGTAATCCCAAAATTGATCTATTTAACAATTAGGGACTAACCGATAGCTCAACTATGAATAACTGTACATGGAATAAGAAGAGGACTGGGGGACGTCAACATGAGAGTAGTTTCAAATAGTTGATTTCAAGAAAGAAATGACCTTGAAGCCTGTCATATGGTAGGAATGAGGTTGTACAGTGTGAGGCCTGTATAAAGGTGTGGAATCAGGAATCGGCAGTGTGTCAAAGACAGACATGTGACTCTATGATCTATGTCACATGTCTGTCTTTGACACACTGCCGATTCCTGATAAGAAATTCCTGACCTGTAAGAAATAAGAATAGATAAGTAAGATAGAGTTACATTATGAGGGCATTGACAAGAGGAATTTGGATGTTTCCATAGGCACTAGATCTACTGTAGCTCAGGAAGAGGAGATGGATACATATGTTATTGAGAGATGGACATCTAATTACAGTTTCATCAAGCACCTTTAGACTGCTGGTGGGGGTGAGGAGAATGAAGTCAGAGAGATTGAAGTTTACAGAAATAACCCAAGACCCAGATAACATTATCTTAAAACAGAAACTATAGCTAATACAATTTTTAAAAGAAACATAAAACTGGATAATTGACTCCATAATCTCTTGTCGGATACTAATTAATGCCCTGAGGTTTGTTTTTTTGAATGTCATTTCATAAAAATTAAATATTATATGTGTTCACTCTGAAAAGCTTCTCTATTAGACAAGAGAACAGTTATGATTCTCACTGCTTGGGAAAGAAAAGATTTATTGAACAATGCTTTTATGCTTTACTTACATAGAGAAGCATTAGAATTTAAAAATACAATTTTAAAAGAATTAATTTTACATTAAAAGATGTAATTATCACGACAAATTTTGTATCCAACGAACACAAAAAATGAGAAAGAAGATTATTAGAACCTAATAATTATTAATTAATTATTAGAACCTAATAATCTGGGTTCAAACAGCTATACCATATTGCAGAGTCATTTAACCTCTCTCACCTGTTTCCATGTGTAAATGGGGAATAATAACAGAAAATACCTTTCAGATGATACATGTTAACTCTTATCATTATTATTGTTATAGATTCATCAATTAAAATAGTGACTGCATGAGTTAATTTATATTGGAAAGAACAGTGTCATTCATTATGGTGTGAACGAGGAGTTAAACAATGCTGTAAATAATAAAGTAATAAACATTAGGAAAGACACTCTCTAAGGACAAAGAATCATTCCTTGACTTTACATAAAGCTATAGTATTATTAATAGTAATAAAGTGCTCAGTTTACATTGAGCCAAGGACTTGGAAACAAAGCCAAATAACACACGTATATATTTATTTAATGGTGGGAGACTGGCACATTTGGCGACAGGCGTGGTGTTCCACTCAGTGGGATGAAATGAGTGCCTGGTGCCAGCTTCTTCAGAGGAACTGTTATTCATCACAGCTGTAACGTTCCCTTCAGAGATCTCCCACCGGAATGGAAAAGGCACACTGGCAATTTATATACAAAAGCCAACCCACGTTTAGCTTTGAAAATTCACAGGGAAAACTATATGCAGTCTGTTAGTTATTCATGGACATGCTCTGGTTTCTGATGGAAGTGCTGTGGTTTCATCTGTTATCATCACAATAAAATTAGAAAGCAGCATAGAAATATTAAAGGACTGGCATGTTGACATCTAACTGACAAATCATTATATGTGTACAGTTTCATGGTTCAGTTGCTATGTGAAACCAGTCATAATTCATGCACCTCTGTGTTTGTAGTACACAAACTGGTCTTTGCCTAACTCTCTAATTCTGCCTCCACCTTCTTTGGGAGATTACATAGACAAACTCCAGCTTTTGAGCACACAATGTGCCTTGTAGAGATAAATGGTTTGGGATGTACCAATACACACTACCTCTCAAAACAGTTCCAATATATAAACTATATATAGTTATAGGAACATCTCTTAACATCCAATGAAATGTAATGTGTGTGAATTGTTTACAGATAAATGTTAATTCAAAAAGAATTGTGTCTCCAGTTAACCTTGCAACTAAAATAGTTTTCCATCCTTAATTGGAAATCTAAGTTGCCTAAATCTACGAACCTTTATTTCTCCCCAGATAATACAGCATCTCAAGTCTGCAGAGGGATGATGTGCTACTCTAAAAGTTCATGCAATATCCTATATACATGGCTCACTTGCCATGGACAGTGTCTGTTTCAAGCACTTTGTCCATGTACATTCATGTAATCTTCACAGCTACCCTGAGAGGAAGATGTAATTATCATGCCAAATTTTGCATCTAGTCAACACAAAAAATTAGAAAGAAGCAAGGCAAGCATCACAATACCCATTTTACAGATGCAGACAGTGAAGTTCGGAAAAAGGAACTAAGTTTCCACAAATCTTACAAGGAGAAGGGACAGAAATGGGACCTCAAGTGCAGTGCCAATAAAGGGTGTTCTCCAACATATAAGTCACTTCCCTGAAATGTATTTTGCAAGGGAAATAGGCTTTATCTCCTATAATGAAGAGCTAAATATTTAAGTAATGAAAGAAAAAAATGTAGTTTCTATTAATCCTAACTTGAAAAGCACTCATAACACTGGATTGCTTATGCATGAAATACATAAAAAATTGATTCTATTGTTATATTGATTGACCCCCACCACCACGTGACCAATCTATAGTCATTTTAGTTCAACCAACCTTGACCTGAGTAACCACTGGGTAGAAAGCATTGTGCCAGACTTTGAAGATACGAAGGATCAAATTCCAGCCCTTGTCCTGACCTTCCTTTGTGAAGAAAGTCAACCAAACAGATCGTATTCCCCATAGTATTCTAAATGCTATAATAGAGTGGTACACAGAGGTTGTACATATAGTTGTGCACTTAGGGAAAGCAGAGGAAGGACTGGATGTGTCGTTTAAGGAAGACTTTCTACAGAAGGAAACATCTAAGATTAATTTTGAAGGATGTATAGGAGTTCTTCAAGCAAGAAAAAGGGGAAAGGAATTCCAGTAGTGTACAGAGGCAGTGAGATAAAAGACAACAGGGATAAATATAGTTTCTGCTTAGAAACACAGGAAAGGGGAAGGGAGTCACTTCAAGGGGGAATGTCATGTAATCAAACTGATATCTAACGCTCACTTGTCATGGACAGTCTCTGTCTCAAGCACTTCGTGCATGTACATTCATTTAATCTTCACAGCCACACTGGGAGGAAGGTGCAATTATCATGCCAAATTTTGCAAACAAGCAATAAAAATACAATATTATTAAGCAACATAGCCAGTATTCCATAACCCATGTTTTCAACAATACTTCACTACACCACCTTTCAAAAACGTGTGTGTGGTAGAAGATGGAGAGGGGAAACAAAGAAAAATTCTAAAGAGAGAAACAAAGTCCAGCCAAGTTTTGGAAAACATGTTAACTTTAGAAAAAAAAAATCACCACTGAGGAGCTTTATTCTGGAGAGGAGGGCTGAGAGGGCAGTATGATGAAAATGAAGCTGGAAACACAGAGAAACAGATGCATACACCCTTAGTTTCTCAGCAGTTTTGCCTTGGCGTGGGGAAGTAGAAGGAAGGGGAGCCAGTTCTACAGACCTTTGCTCAATCTGAGCTTCATGGTTCTGGCCACTTTCCCACTCTCAGTCACCAAACCCATTAAATTAAAAGTTACTAGATCAAAGGTTAATCCCTCTCATGCACTCTCCCCAAGAAAGCACAGTTGGCCTCTATATTTATTTTTTCATCAGATAAACAATCCCTCTGCATTTATGTTTGAGGCAGACACTTGCCTCCATGATGTGCATAAAAGCTCTGTCTCTGCTGAAGCTACTTTCTGACAACACAAGGGCAGGTGATTTTTAACATCGGGCCAACTGGAAATGTGTTGGGCATCCATAAGGGCAAAGAAAGGTAGACCAAGAGACCCACTGCAAAACGGTCCATAAATATATAATTGAAAACAATGTATACTGAAAAAGATTGAAAAGAAACACAGAAGTCTCAATATTATCAAGGGACTTAGATTAAAACCTTAGACTTTTCTACTGATTAGAAATAAGTCACATCAGACCTGTGTCTTCCACTGGGTTTGTCAACTCTCCTGCAGGCTATGCTCTTCATATATATTTTCAGGAGTTAGAATCCTGCCACATTTTAGGGTTGCATATGAGTTTGTTGAAATGCATAAGCCCTCTGAGTGCAAATGTTCAATAAATATTGATTGGTAACAAATCACATTCAGTGTTATAACTAAGATTAATGAATAAATTGAAAATACTTAATGTTAGCATAGTTGTAATGATTCATGGGTAACAGATAGAAATTCAATAAACTCACATTTTTTTCACTCCTTTTAAAATTTTTTTCTTTATTTATATATATTTGACATCAATTGTAATCCCCATGTATTCCCCATCACCATTTCACCAGTGCACCATCACCTCAGACCTTTGTGCTCTTATCTACCCTCAATCCTCTCCCTATCTTTCCCCACCAAGTGTCCCCAATTTGTCCTTGTCTTTTTGTTTTGTTGTATTATTATTATTATCATTATCATTATTGTTATTACTTTTTTCCTTGATCCTTATTTGGGTCCCTTATATTCCCCCCAAGGGGGAATACATTTGGTATTTTTCTTTTACCTTCTGATTTATTTCACTGAGCGTAATCCCTTCCAGCTCTATCCATATCACTATGAATGACTCTAACTCCTTATTTTAGAGGGCTTTAGCTACAGAAGTTGTCACTAGCTATTGAGAAGTTCAAAGTCAAATTGCAGTCCATTTCTGGCAAGAGAGAAAGAACTTTTTGATGTGTTATTTTAATTGCTAATCTTGCCCTCATTTTATCTTATTTTTCTATGCTTATTTCCTCATAATATCCACCATTTTCTTTTTAAAGTTTAAAGATATGTGTCTTTGAAAAATAACCACAGATTCTTTTGCAATGAGATAAGATATACTAAATATATACTTAATCCAGATGCTCCTTAGGACCCCTTGGACACTTAGTTAAAATTAGTTTACCCCTAATCAGAGGATCTCTAAGTAACCCCAGTATGACTCACGTGTTATGTTAATTCAGGCCTTTTTTTTTTTTTTTAAGATTTTCTTATTTATGCATACAAGAGCTAGCGTACAGGCCAGAGTCATGGGAGGTGAGAAGATTCACCAGAGACAGTGGGAAGCAGAACAGGCAGATTGAAAGACACTGCTGAGGGAAGCAGCAGGTGAGGCAGGAAACGTCTGCTGCACATGGTCCCCTCCCTGGTCGGGGATCGAACTTGTGCTGCTGTGCCGCGGATGCTTTACAGTGCAGCGCTCAAACCGCTGCACCACCAGGGAGGCCCTGTTTTAAAAAATTTTAGCTCATTCTTTCAACAAGTATTTGTTGGTTATGTCCCAGAAATTAATATCATAGCCCATAGCAACACAATGATGAAAAACATGGGGAAGTCCTTGTCCCGACAGAACTCACATTCTAGTGGGTGGGAACTCACACCACAAAAGTAAAAGAAGAAAGAACACAGAGATATTTTTGGAAAGAATAAAATGTGATGAAGAAAATGAAACAGTGTAGTGTGATATAGAGGGGGACAGGTAATTATTTTCCTCTGGGGGTTGAGGGAAGCCCTCCCTGAAACATAACCCAAATGGCCAGTCTGGTGACCTACAAGTCAGAAGAGGTGTTCGGGATAGAGAGTCACTGGGACAACGATTTGAGTTAGTATAAGCTTAACATATAGAAGAAGAGGCAAAGAGGCCTGTGTGACTGGGAAGAGAAGGGCTGGTGATGAGGGATGAATGGCCAGCAGAGGCCAGGTCACATCACACAGAGTTTTTTGAAAATTAAGAGGAGATGGGACTCTTTCTTAGTGGGAGTTCTGAAGACATCTGCTTTATGATTTTTTAGATCACTGCTTCTGTTCTCTGGATGGAGAACTGTACAGAAGATTCTTGCTGTGTTCCAGGAGACAGATATTGGCTGGTAGAACAATGAGGTGTTAGACACAAAGGTAGAAAATGGAGGAAGGTGTAGTTTTAAAGATGCTAAGAAAGGCTCAATTTTGCAAAAAATTCAATTTCAGCATGATTGTAATTTTTAGAATTGTCTTTAAGATTTGTGGAGTCAGAAAGAGGGGTTCACTTTGTAGGGTATGTGGGGATCTTTGATAGTTCCCATTATCTTACTCTGCCCTCTTTTAAGAAGGGTTCATGGTATCCTCCCTCTGTACAAATCCTCCAAAACATGCCATCCTTTCTTCACCACCCATTTCCTCTGAGAGAACAAGCTCTTTGCATCAGCGCCAGTTTAAAATCATTGCAAACATACAAAGTCATATGGAAGCTACCCATCTTACATATTAAATATTATTTATATGAGTTGATATGTGGTTGACTAAGTCATTTTCTGTTATGATTTGTGGCATTTAACTACACATTATTTTGTGATATGTCTTTTGCTGTAATCACTTTATTTTTCATAGTTCAAACATTTTCTAGACCATTCCAAAGCTCTTATCACCTGTGTGGGTGGAGCCTCATGATTCAAACAACTGTGACCTGGCCATTCTAAACAACTGTGACCTGGCCATTCTGCGCAGCCCAAGCTTGCCAGGACTCTGGGGAATGACATCGCCTATGGGTCACTCCACATGCACACAGAAGTAGGATCACCATCTCAGCAGATGTCCCTGACACTGTTACAGTGTAAATACAAGTCTCTCCCCCACCACCCTTGTTACTCATCTTGACAGCATTTCTAAAACACTTGCCTTCCACTTACTTGCAGGTTCTGCTCTGCTCCCATACTCTCTGGACCTTGCCCTCAGAAGGGTCAATTCAGAGTTTGAGGTGGCAGAAATTTTGAGCCCCAGGTTTACCTTTGCTCACATGGGGCAATAGCATGGTGCCCCTAGTGAGCTTGAATCAGAGATTGAAAATGAGGGTGGGTGCAGAACAGACATATAGACAGCATGAGAGAAAGGACTGGGGAATCTTCAGGCAAAGAGGTGAAGACAAAACTAGAGGGAGAGGAGGAGTGAGCAGGAGCACCAGGCAGGAAGATGCTGTAGGCCTGCCCCTGGTAGATGCCCAGCAAGGTAGTCTCGTCCTCCTCTGCTCCAGCAGCTGCCGTGGGTTATGAGCAACCACACAGTTCACTCATTCTCGCTGGCACTGTTCCCTTGAGTGTCCTCCCATTTTCTTTTTCTTCCTCTAGAAGATGCAGTGGGCCCTTTCCACATGTGGAAACTTTAGAAACTGAGGCAACAGATTTGGGAATTAGCTTGAGCCAGATTTTTGGCTCACATCCCCATTCTGTGCTTAGATCTTGGACTTTACGGTTATTTGCCAACATGTCTGTGCTTCAGTTTCCTCAGTTGTAAAATGAGATGGTAATAGTTCCCTAATACTCAAATGTAGAGGGAGAAATAATGCAAAGCAAAACTCATTTGTCCCATAAACAACTGAAGCAAACTGTCTGAGATGAAGAGCTTTAGGTTTAACCAGCAGACAAACTTCTCTACCTCACAATTGTATTTTTTGTTTTAAAGATTTTATTTATTAATGTATACAAGAGCTGGGGTACAGGTCAGAGACACGGGGGTGAGAGAATTCACCAGACACAGAATGGGGAGCAGAACAGGAAGATCAATCTCGACTGAAATACACTGCTAAGAGGAGCAGTGGTCTAGGCAGGAGAGGTCCTTGGAGCCAGGTGGGTCTCCTCCCTGGCCAGGGATCGAACTCGTACTGCAGGGCTGTGGGAGCTCCACTGTGAGGCTCTCGACCCCTCGCATCACCAGGGAGGCCCCCTCACAATTGTGTTTTGACTCATCTTTGTTTTATGCCCAGGAGATGCTGTGTGTTAGCCAGCAAGAAAATGGGTGATTTTCAACCAACTGACACTTCACAGCTACAAACATGACCCTAAATTATCACAGTCATAAAGCAGGGCCTGAGAGGACCACAGAGTCTATGCTGCCTCTCAGGGAAACACTGACGCTGCACAGAGGGCTTTGCAGCTGCCACCCAGGGATGTTCCTTACCGAACTATAGAAACAGGAGGCTTGGCAGCTCTCCAGGAAGCTAAGATGAAAGCCTACCTACAGTATAGCAGACTGGCTGACCTTTCAAAGGTCCTTTTATCCTCAAAAGTCTATGATTTTAGTATAGTGTTGAGTATTTTTTAACTTCTTATCAAGAATTGGTGAGTATATGAAAAATAAGACCTAATTTTGTACTAATTCCCTCATGCATTTTTTAAAGGCATCAAATTTAAAAAGCAGATAAACATTGTGCTTGTGCAATAATAATTGCAACAAGACGAGAAACTGAAATTTTTCTGTTTTGCAAATTCAAGAGTTCAAAACTCCTACGAAGGAAAACTTGTGGGGGCAGATACCATTTTTAAGAAATAAGAGAAAAGTCATTTGTTCTTCACATAGTAGGAACACAGTGCATTTTTATTGTGTGAATGCACTACTGAGGAACACAACTTTCCATGTCAATGGTAATTATTTTGAATGAAATAAAGTCAATGGATACTAACTTAAAAAAATAGTGATCATTTACTAGAAACACTTTATCTCAGTTGTTGATTGCTATGTAGTGAGTATCTATTGCTATCTATTACAAAATTTAGTGACTTACAATGAGACTTTATTATTTCTCATGATTTTATGGAATGATTGGACACAGCAAGGCACACATTCAGGTACACCTGGTGTCTACTGGTGCTGGGATATCTGAAGACTCAGCCTGGATGACTGGAATAGCTCAAATTTAACCAGGCATTTCTCTCTTTTCCAAGTGGCCTCTCCAACAGGACAGCCTACCTCCTTTAGGTAATTCAGGGCTCCAAGATCAATTGTTCCAGGAAGACAATCCTTTGTGCAAACACTTGCTAATTTGCCAGAATCTCATTAGCCAAAGCAAGTTAACTAGCTGAGTTGAGTCAAAGCAGGAAGGCGCTGCTCAAGGGCCTAAGTGCTGAGAGGCATTAACCACACAGCTGTGTGCCACACGTGTTGTAGCGGACACTGCACAATTGACCATTTCAAAATCAGATCAATCCTGTGAACTGAATGCTACTTAAAAATGTCTATTTAAAATAATAAAAGCAAGGCACAAAGAAGGTATTGACTTTATTGCCCAAAGCCACACTGAAAAGAAGTAACAGTTGGCACACTAAGTCCAAGGCATCTAACCCTAGAGCCTGAACTCATTAGACCATAGGCACAAGCCTAAGAGTAGGGAATTACTAACTTTTAAAAGTAAATAATTTCTAGAAATATTTATATGATGTTATATTTGATGACTTTCACATCCAATAGCATTTATGAGAACTTTTTCTAGCATATATCATGTATATCTTACTTCCTAAAAGAAAGAGTGATTAGGACATTGAGCTTTTTCTTTTTTCTTTTTTTTTAAAAAGATTTATTTATTTATGCATACAAGAGCTAGGGTATAGGCCAGAGTCAGGGAGGTGAGAAGATTCACCAGAGACAGAGTGGGGAGCAGAACAGGCAGACTGACTGAAACACACTGCTGAGGGGAGCAGTGGGCATGGCAGGAGAGGTCTGCCACACCATGTGGGTCCCCTCCCTGGCCGGTGACAGGGATCAAACTCGTGCTGCAGTGGCTGCGGTTTGCTTCAGTGTGTTGCTTAACCCACTGCGCCACTGGAGAGGCCCCCCATTGAGCTTTTTCAAAAAAACAAGATTTACTTATTTTATGCATCAAGAACTTGGGTACAGGCCAGAGGTGTGGGGGGTGGGGAGAGTCACCAGAGACAGAGCAAGGAGCAGAACAGGCAGATCTACTGAAATACACTGCTGCAGGGAGCAGTGGACAAGGCAAGGAAGGTCTGCTGCACCATGTGGGTCAACTCCCTGGCCAGGGATCAAATCTGCACTGCAGATGCTTTACAGTGTGGCGCTCAGTCCACTGAGCTACCAGGGAGGCCTCAGGACATTGAGTTTTTAATCCTAAAATAGGCCATTATATCTGCCCATAACTTAGAAGCCTGGAAGAATAGGATAGCAAAGCTACTGGTCTGGAACACTCCACATAACAGAAAAATTAACACTATGACATTTACAACTAGTATCACAGAACTTGTCTAACTAACCCAACTCTACTAGGTCCTTTAATCTGCAAATCTAAGAATTATCTATGTTACCTCCCAAATTTGGAGAGTCATATAGCAGTTATCCCTGCTAGTATCAATTTTTTAGTCTTGGTCACCTTCCAATACAGAAAACTATCTTGACTATCTCATGAAGATGTGGGAAGAGGGTGAAAAGAAAAAAATGTTTCACGGACAGCTTTGCTAACCTTAGTCCCCCATTGTCTGATTTTGCCAGCAGCTGTCTGCAGGTTTTGAGGCAATTTACAGCTGGAACAAACAGGACTCCACATTTCTTTCTTTGGGGTTTGAATGATGGTTTTTCCATGGTATTATGGTCACAGTTCTCTACATGAGTTATGGCAGTTTTAAATTACAGACAAAAAATCATGGGTAAAAGGATAAATCTCTCACTGCTTTCTTTTATCTCCAAGGCAGTTGGGAAAGGGGGAGGAGGTAACTTATCCGAAAGGAATAAAGTGAGTGGGGGATGTGTCTGTGTCAGAAAAGGCAGCTGGCAGCAGGCTTCGCTGAAATGCTCTCAACTGCTAACGTGTTATTACACAAATCTCTCTTCCCAGATGTGGGAGAAGGACAAAGTGAAAGAAGGTGAGTTAGGAGACTGGAAACCAGGCAAATCCTTTTAATATATGTTCATTCCACTTATTTCACTGGTAGTATATTGCTCTAAAACTGCTTCCTGGGGACTTGAAATACACTCTCTGAAAGTATAGTCTTTGTTTTTTAAGGTAATTTTCCATGATTTATTGAATATCTTTCCCTCTACTCATATACTTGAGCAATCTGTAAGGGTGGTACTTCTGTAATATGCTGGTTTTTTATCTTACTAACTGTGGAAACTCGAAGTTATTTAGCCTTGTTAAGCTTAGTTTCATCATCTGTGAAATGGACATAATCATAGTGTAACTGGAGGAACTAGATGAAGTTATATGCACTTACTTTTCTCTCACCCTTCTTCCAGACTCTATCAATTCTGTGTCCTTGTGTCTCGTAGGCAGATTCTCTTCTCTCTATCGTATTGAAGATGCTTCATCTCTTGCCTGAATCATGGCAAGAGCTTCCAACAGGAGTCCCTACCCGCAAGAGATCATCCAGAATACATACTGATGCTCCACTGCTCATTGGGATGAAAAGTTCCAGAGTAGAGCACCTAAGTCTCTGTGATATGCCCCTGTGGGCCTCCCCATCCACCTCCACCCCAACCCCATTCTCCACATGCAGGTTCTGACTTAGTGAGATCTTGAAGTGAGACCTTGAAGAGGGGAAACAAAAGCAATTTGTCAGATAACAGCACTGAGAATTCAAAAGACGCTTGTCACTATGTGGTCAAATGAGCAGTGGTGACAGCTAAAGTTTTTGGCTAAGGTATTTGTAAGAGATTTGTGTGGGGTGTACATAGTTTTGCCCTTGGAAGACATATAGCAGCTGAGTTTTGTTTTTGGACAAAAGCACTCCTTTAACTCTTTCCATAGCTTGCTAATCTGTATGTGAATTAAAAAAGAAAGGGAGGATGCAAGTAGTATACCCTTACTTTGATTAGAAAACTCCAAGGACTTGTAGTTCTGGGAACAGACAGTGGTACTCTGAAGACTGGGGAGCCAGCTTGGGGCATGACAACTGATAATGGAGCAGTGTGATCATGACGATGCTCCTGGGGTCAAAGGCCCTCACTCATTGCTCTTTTAGTGGTGTTACCAGGGCTTCAAAGTATTTTAAGAAAAAAAGAAAATTATTTGCATGAAGCTTTCTGTTTTATCCAGAGAAGAATCAAAAACTGAAGGACAACTTTTAAATCCTTCCAAGAACAATAGACTTCTACTAAGCACTAAAAAGGAATAACTTACTGAGACAGGCAAAACCAGGGAAGGACTGCAAAATCATCAGGCAGAGGGGAAGAACCCAGACACAAAAATAAAAACTCAATGACCACTTATCTGACATATTGGAAAGAAAACATCAGAGAGGGAAATCAGATCAGTGGCTGTAGGGAATGAGCCTGGGGCAGGGGCTTGACCACATGGCACATAAAGGAATCTGTGCCTTGATTACAGTTCTATTACGAGACTGTTCCAAAACTCATCTAACATTACCCATGAAAACGTAAAGGTTTTTTGTAAGTAAATTATACCTTCACAAACCTCACTTACACATACACACACACTCAGGGCGACTCCTCTGGAGTTGGTTAGAATGAGGGCCTGTGAAGATGAATAGGAAATGACTGCTGGGATTTGCCTGTATTATACATCAAGATGTGGCAGGTTTTGTGGATAAAGAGTTCTGCTGCTAAAAACATTTGGAAGTCACAAGACAAGGCTAATGTCAATGAGAGACAGCTGAGGTTATAACTTACCAAGAAAGAGACAGAAACCACAAGAGCGAAAATAAAGACTATATATACTTACTTTCCCCAAAGTCACCCCCAGAGGGTTGTTTCATTAGAATTTAATCTTACTGAAAATGATGTTCTCTCTAAATTTTGGAGCAAAGGCTTAGAACACTTTACCAACTAGCTAGGCCAACTGAAGGAGGCACCTGGTGTGATCAGGTGCAAGGCAACAGCACCCTAATTTAACACAAGCAAGTACTTGTTCTCCAAACAGACTTGGAGAAGGTATATGAATGAAGAAGTTTACCCAATAGAAAATCAGGCAGCGAGGCAGCTTCCCAGTCACCCCCCACTCCCCTGTCTTCCACTTTTCTACCATTGTTTCCCATTAACCAATGAGAAATTTGACAGCAAAAGAATTGATATATTTTATGCAGGTCTGCTTTCTGGGACACAAAGAAGACTGGAGAAAATCAAAATGTGCATCTAAAGGTATACAGATATGAAAAACAGCCACTGTGTTCAAGACAATGCTCAGTGGCAGGCTCACCACATAGCACAATCCCAGGGAGAACCATTAACCTAGAGTTGTGCAACATGGCAGCCCAGCTCAGCAGCAGGGTCTCATAGAAGGAGATATGGAATGAATCCATGAACTCCTATGGGTTCAAGTCCAGGTTCTGGAGATTGCTTGGAAAAATATTTACTCCCTCAACAAGGCTATCAATATTCACACAATGGTGGGCTTCCTGCACAGGGCTACCAAGATCTCAGTCATGGCTCTTCAAGACCGAGAGAGAATGCCTGTAACCAGTAGACTTAGATGTTCTGTGCCAAGGGCATTTGTGAAGTTGAAGAATAATCTCTATTTACATAATATTGAAAATAAGAACTTGTTTTACATTATATTTGAAGCTGGCAACACCTCTGATTTTTCATGGATTTCAGGACTCTCCAGGCTTTGAGAGGGTAGGTACAAAATCATCCATCTACAGGATTAGTGACTGAATGGGAAAGAAGCCAAATCATTACCCACTGCTGCCATCTTAGCAATTTGTGCTAACTATGGTGACTTGTATGGAGTAGGTATGTCTACATGAATTTTTAACCAGAATACCCCCATTAAATGCCTACTAAGTTTGGAGAGTGGTAAGAACTCATACCCAAGGGAAGACATAAGGCTTGTCTAACAGTACATGACAACAGGAGCCGTGGATACATGACTGAGAACCAATTACAAGGGGACATGTTGTATTACTAAGGGTGGAATGGGAGATATCGATGTAAAGGGTTTGAACATTAAGGTAAAGAATAATATAATGTAGTGAAAGATAAGCTGCCATAACAATGTCCCCTATTTCCTCCATCTAGAAGAGGTTGAAAGAGGTGTTCTGGGATGGTTGTAAAAATGGAGAAGCAGGACCAGGGTTGAAACTCTGTTAACCTGTTTATATTGCATAGTTTCAAACCGCTGTGGGCTCTGTGTTGCTACATTTATCTGGTTAATTTAATTTAGCAACATACCTTTCTGTTTGATTCTATAAATTTACATGAAATAATGTTGCCATTACTTTCAGTTGTTTTGCATTAGCTTTGGAAAATGAATAACTGACAAGTGTTAATTTCTGGTAGGAATTCTGCCTCCCCATAGCGTAAGCTTCTGTATCTTGTTGACTGATGACATGCTGATCCACCAAAAAAAAAAAAAAAAAAAAAAGAATAAAACAGGAAGTATATGTTCTCTGGGGACTTCAAATGCTGAAACTTGTTCTTTCTTGCCATAAACCAGCCTGAGGCACCACTGATAATAGATTAAGAAATTTACTTTCCTTATGAAATTTACATTTAATAAAGAGAATCTTTGCTTTCTCAACATTTAGGGAACTCTTCCTATGTGACAGGCTCTGTGCGAAGCATGGAAGATACAAATATAAGACATGACAGATACAGAGCTCATGGCCTACTGAGGGAGAGGGAGCTTTAGGAGACAGCAATACAGGGATAGTAGCTACAGGGTGTTGTGGGACTTAGTAGAAGAGGTTATTGACCAAACTAGGACTGGGGCTGGTCAGGGAGGTGAGCTTTATATGTGTGTCTCCCATTTGCCATTCCAGATCCACTCTCCACTCTGCTCTGTGATGTAGGGGCTGGTTTTCAAGGACTACAACAATGAGTTCTTGTGCCTGCTATCTAATTGGATTTGGCCAATGAGGAGCTCGAGTAAAATGAGCAAAGGGAGAAGGGAAGATACAAAGACTATTAGTTCCCTAGGGGATTCCTCCTTTCAGGAACATTGTAGACTAGTTCTATTGCCTCCTGAAGAATGCAGCTTCTGTGAGCCCTGGCCACACAACTTTTTCTTTTGGGATGTAGTAAGTTTGTCTCCCCTAGGCCTTGCAGCCTCTGGAATGGTAAGAGCTCCACCAGCCCTGGGTGTTGTCCTATCACTTTGTGGTTTCTTAAACACTGTGCACTATGTTATAACTAGCTCTCTAATAGTTCTCTCAATTACTCGGTGACACTGTGTATCTCCTTCCTGCCAGATCTTGATAGTCATGGAGGATTGCCAGAGAGAGGTGATGCCTCAGCTGGGTGTGAAATGGTAGGCAGAGTTATTTGAATGAAAAAGGGAAAAGGCTGAGTCAGAAACAACAAGCAACCCATGCAAAGACACAAAGGAATGAGAGAACTCAGAAGCCAGGGCATGACCCTGAAATTTGACTTCACCCCAACATCCACCTGGACATCTAGTCACGTATATCCTACTTCCTCCCCACTTCTCTCCATCTGCACCACCCCATAATCTTTTCTCAGTTCCTACACCAGTTTAGCAGTCATTCTCATAACACTGCTACGTCACTGTCTTCCCATAACCTTCTGGGTAAGTGCAAACTCCTTGGCAGGGACCTCATTGCCCCAGAGGATATGGGTCCTGCTTCCTTTTCCACTGCCCCAGGCAGATTGGACTTGGTACATCAGACTCCTGGGGGAGGCTCCCACCTGAGTGTCCACACCTCCTTTCCTCCCTCTACCTCCCTCTACTTGTTCTCTAGGCTCAGCCTCCTCATCCCACAGGAAACCTCTGGCTTTACCTTTCTGTTCCAGTGACCAGCTCACCTTTTGGGGTGATATGTCATTGCCACATCCTGTGCTTTGCAAGGTGCCCTGTGCTGCTCTCTATTCTTGTCCTGCTCACAGAACGTGCAGTGGTCCCTTCGCTCTTCTATCTCTACCCAGGATCAAGACTTCTAAAGAGCAGGGACTTGCTTTATTCTTCTTTATATTCTGGCATGCTGCATAGAGCAGAGCACAGAGAAGTTGCTCAGTTAATATTTGTTGACTAGTGAAAAAACTGTAAATAATTCACTAGGAATGAAATGTGATGGTAAGGAGAGGAAGCAGGTAAGTAAGACTAACTTGAGTGCAGGTCTGTGGGTTGTAAAGGGCAATTGGAGGACAAGGGAGGGCCTTATGAAGTGGTAAGGACCAGACCATATTTGCATCTCATGCAGCTCTTTCGGGCTGAACCAGTGAGTCAGACAACCAGCAAAGAAGAACATGGCAAGGATGGGGCAGCAGGAATGCCATCCTTTACTTAGACAAGGCAGAATAAATGGGGAATGAGGGATCCAAAATATAGAAGCTGTTTCATAATTTCAGATGCAGAGGCAGAGAGAGGCAGGCAAAATTCTTGTCAGGTATTTGATTGTCCAGACACAAATCAAAGAGCTTCTCACCACTTCTAAAATGTCAGCCCACAGGAAAGTAGGACCCGCAAACCTGATCTGTGGTGTAAGAGTAGAGAGCCCAGACTTTGGAACGGTACAGAGAATGACACTTCACAGGACATGGAATTTGATCTGCTCACTTCTCTTTCCCAGTGTCGGAGACAGTGTCAGGAATAGTGCCAGCACAGCTGCTCAAGAGTAATTGTGCAATGAATGAAATCCCAGGCCCACTACTTACAACAGTATGACTCTGCTATTTTATTTAATTTTTAATTTGCTTTAAGTTTTGCCTCTGTACCTTAGTTAGTTATTCTGTAAAATTAGGAGTAAGGGTAGTAACTGATACAGAGGGCTGGTGGATCACCTGGAAAAAATATATGTAAGCACATTATTTGAACTACAGCAAGTTCTCAATGGATGGTGCAAATGGATGGTGCAAAAATGGATGCTTGATTTTTCAAACAAACAAAACCCCTAGCCAATACCCCCAAAGTTAGCTCCCTCCAAACTGCACTTCTTTGCCCTTAGCTTTCAAAACACCAGTGGTCACCTTATCCATCAGATATGGCACCTATGAAAATGTTCTCTGTTATTTCTTATGTCTTTTTCTCTCTTTTGGAAGTGGAATCAAATCCTAGTGAATATGTAATAATAAATCCAGACTGTATTTTATTCATCTTTACACCAAGACAACTATAAAATAGGATTTACCTTAAGTGGGGAAAAGGCACCATGATGGCAAAAGTGCCTAGAGCCCCCAAAAGTCATTATGTGTCGCTAGTTTCTCTCATCACCCATTCATTCCATTCTCATCACTCATCATTCCAGTGGACAACATGACTCAAAACTTGGTTATTTAAGCAGCTAATGTAAGCCAGATACTGTGCAATGCACAAAGAAATCTTAAAGAAAATAAGAAGGGCTACCTGAATTTGAGGTGCTCACCAGGCATAGTACTGGGTGATGGAGAGACTATGAAAACCCAGAGAGACAGAAAGAACCACAGGGTTGTACTGTTTCCCCACAAAGCTGATGGCATGGCAGGAGGGAATTTCCTAACACAAGGTCCCAGCACGAGGACTCTGTCTGGAGGACAGTGACACAGCGTTGTGTCATCAGCTCATTTTCCATGTTAGGAGTCTGAACAAAACAGTTTAAATATATAAATGACAAAACATAGAGGAGTGGAGATAGGCCTGTCCCTCTTGATGTTTGTAATATACCATGTCAAAATTAATCTTGCTATTTCTGAAATACCTAATATACAAGCTTTGAAAAGATGCTAAAATAATGTGAAGACATGAATGTGCTTTACTACATGAATATCAAGATAAAATCTCAACCATTAGGCAAACAGGCAAGTGTAAAGAAACTATACCCAACCATAAAAATTATAATATCACGCATTTTTTCCCAGAAAATAATTTAAGATTCATGATGGAGTTGAAGAATGCAATCAACCTAAAAATCCCTCAATATAGGTTTGGTTAAACATATTTTAGTCTACCCTTATATGATCATTAAAAGTTATTTAGATTTAGATTTATTGATATGGAAAACAATAGATTGTTGAATATAAAAGACTCCACAAGACATAATTTCTTTTTTAAAAAATTGGAAATGTTCCTGTTAAGACCAAGACAGGTTTATATTAAAATATTAGTGTCACTTTGGAATGTTTGAAATATGGGTAATTCTTACTTCTCTTTCTAGTCTGATTTTTAGCTTTGTCCTTTCATTCTTTTAATTCTTTACTCTTTTCCATATAAATGCTCTACTTTTTAAATTAGAAGTCAAGAAGATGGTTAGATGTCCCTCAGACAAAATGCTTTAAGAAACTATCAAAATCCAATGTGATTTTAAAAGAAGAAATTAAAAATACCATTGCCATAACTTCATAATCTCCAAGATTTACATTATCTTTCCAGCAAACCTACTTTTCTCTTTGTGACTATTTTAGAATTCAGAAACTCAGGAACTTATTTTCCAAACCAACTGGTTGCAGAAGTCATATGGCTTCATCATGGCAAAAATGAATTATGTTTAGAATGGACTAAGGGGAAAGGCATTCAGAATGGAGGAATGGCTTGGACAAAGTTTAGTTCAAGATATGCATATTATATTTGGAAACTAGATGAGACCCTAATGAGGAATTTGAGGGGTCTCATGGGAAATAAGATAAAGCAGACCAGATAAGGGGTTCTTGAAAATGAGACCAAAGAGTATCCAAGTTATCTGAGGCATGGTGGAGCTGCTGGGATTTTGAGTAGCAAAAAAAATAAGAGAATTGAAATTTTAGAAAAACTCATCTGAGGACTGAAAGTAAAATGATTTGTTTTACTCCTGCTCTTTGTTTCTGGGGATAAAAGAGTCTGGATTGTGACAGAAGCAGTAAGAGGGGTGACAAATGAGAGACCTTCTTTGTTAGTCACGGTGGTTGAGATTTATTATAGGAAATTGGTTTACACAGATGTGTAAGTTGACAAGTCCTAAGATCTGTAAGACCAGGATAGCTGATTGAGGAAGTTCCAGTCTGAAGGCAACTAAATCAAGACTCAGGATGAGCTGATATTTTAGTTCAGGGAGGGAACTGAAAGGCAGAAAAATACCGAAGTCCCATTGTAAAGGCAATGAAGAATAGCAGAAGGCTATTCTCCTGCTTTCAGTTAGGTTAGCTTTTTAGCTCTATTTTTGTCTTCAACTGACTGGATGTTGTGCACTATATTGGGTGGGATATTCTACTTACTCAGTCTATTGATTCAAATGTTAATCTCATCTAGAAGCACCCCTACAGACACAATGAGAAAGTTGACCAAAATTCTGGATACCCTGTGGCCCAGTGAGGTTGGCACATAATAAACAATCATCCTTTCCAAAGGCAAAAAATTTTACTATTTGCATTAAGATGTCTTCCTGCAAAAATTATGCCCACAGCTTGCCCCCTCTGGGAAGACACACTTCCTGATCTCTCAAACACAAGTTAAATATTCTTTCATCCCTTAAAAACTGTGGCATGAGGTTGACCACTAAGCCATTAGGTGAGTCTCACAGTGGAGGCCCTGCCCATAACCACAGGTACTCCTGTGCAAACACACTTCAGAACATCACAGTGAGCAAATGTTGTTACATTTTCCTCCTACCTAACTCAAAGAGAAGGAGAACTAGGTGAGGAATATTCAAATAACTTGCTAGAGGTCTCACAGCTATGAAGTGATAAGGCCAGACCAGGGAGAGAAATAATCTCATGAACACCTCTATGAATTAGGCATACTAATCCCCTCAGTAACCACAGATGCAATTATTTTGCCCATTTTGCTGATGAAGAAACTGAGGTACAGAGATTAAGAATATCACCCAAAGTAGTCAGAGAAACTCAATATAGAGGACTCATGTCTGTTTGATTCTAGAATCCCATGCTGCAGTTCACTGTAAATGATAAGACACATTAGAATAAAAGAAAATGTTAAAACAACAACAATAAACACCCAAGGCAACCAAGTCCAGTTGGACAGAACAAATGAACTAAGAAATACTGGTTCACTCTTTGTTATGCTTAAAGTCCAGCCTCTATCCCAAGCCTGACTCCTGCCCCCAGTTGTGTTCCTCTTCCATCCCTCACATAGGCCTGTATTTACACACTCTGTGCTGTGTGCACCATAGAAGGCCTGCACTTTTTGATAATGACAGGGAGGAACTCAGAGTTAGCAAACTGAAAGCAGAAATCCCAACTGTCAGAACTACTCACACTTTGTATAATCCCTAGTCCTTTATAAACCAAGCAGCCCTAATTAGAATGTTTTCTGCATAGACAATGCTCAGAAGTCGCCAACAAAAAAGGACAATCAGCTCTTTGGATTGCATTTTTCTCCCTTATAGACAGTCTTAAATGAATGTTTTGTGGGCAAGTTTCAGCAGAATCTTAAATATAATTTCTTAATTGTGGACAAATCATTGAATGAAGAAAAATAAAAGAACTAGAAACTCCCTCAGGAATTCTGTTCATCTTTTCTATTGGTTTTGCTTCTGAGTTACATTGCAAGGTAAGGAGGAGAAATGGAAATGAACAGAGCTGGTTGGGACAATAGTGTTCTGGTTTACAGTGAGACTTTTTTATCCGTCACTAACATTTACCTGGTTTCCTAGAGATGTCTTATCATGATCCTAGGGATTACCTACCCCCAAAATACAAAAATGAAAAGAAAAAAAATCTCACAACTAATATTTTCATGACATAAAAATTATCCCTACTGATCTAAGGTAAAGGAATTCTGTCCCAGCATGAGGGTGACAGAAGGCTCTCTATGAACCCAAGAAGAATATTTTTTCACATTGAACCTCTGGTTTGGCTCTTCTGTCTACACAGAGTCAGGGAGAGGGCCTTTCTGCAAGCCTAGAGAACCAAGAATTGCCTGTCTTTAAGAGAATGTTGTATGAACACCTTCCACCACGTCCAGCTGATGTGTCATTCCCTGGGTTAGGGACCGTGTTCTGCAGGCCTCACAGCCCCCTCAGAGTCTAGTCTGTGGTCAGCCTTAATGGATGGGTTGGAAGTCGCTGCTGAGAAGCAGGTCAGATAGGCAGCTGGGATGCCGACGATAGAACGAAAAGTCAAACTCTGAGGAACCACTAAAACCTGAGAACAGTCTACTACTGCAGCTGCGTTAAGAACTCCAACTTAGATCTGATTTCGTCACTGAGTCCCAGTGGTGCAGGAACAAAGCCCAAAGGTATCAGATGGCTGCCACAGGGGCAAGGCCGCAGCCTGTTGGCAGTCAATGAACTGACCAGAGTGAAAGGTGAGAAGGTTCAAAGAAAAAGTGAGTGTTACCTACCCTGCCTTGAAACAATCAAGGAAGTTTCAACAATTATAAAAAGTCCTCGCCCCCTGCATTCTGGCTGCCACAGACCTGTCTCTAAGGCCCTACAGACTTTGAGAGGGTAGAAAGGACATTTGCCTTTACATAGGAATTTCCATATCTAAAAGGTTGTCTCAGCTGCTATTTTGGAAACGGTCAAATCTTAGCCAGGAGAGGTTCTTAATGATGTCGACCCTTTGTAAGTGACATTCCCTGAAGTAAAAGACACTTCATCATTCTTTGTTTCAAGTGGAGATTCGTATTTGTGGCCATGATTATAAAGCAGGAAGATGATCCATTCTATATTTAAGCAAGAAGTCTGGATCACTAATAATCATTTTGAAGACTACCAGGCCTGTTACAAAATCCATGCAGCATTTTTAGACTGCTTAGTAACCAGAGTGGCTCCAAAATTTCCATACATGCGGGGCTAAGGGTGACAGTGTATTTGGAACTAGAGATGGAGGCTGGAAGGTGCTGCATGACAACTTTCTGAGTACTGAGCCACCCTCAGATCTCCATATCAAACAATAAATGGGGACTAAAGTCCCCTAACTACAACCTTCATCACCCCCAGCCCCATCTACTCTACTTAGTCCAACCCTCTTATTACATCACGGTCGCCAATCTTTTCCCACTCCTCCCAAGAAAGGTTTTGTTTGTTTTTAGCATTTTATTCTCAATCAACTTTGGATTTTCAATATGTTTAGTTCAACCTACAACTTAAATAGCAATGTGAATTATCCTTGACTCCCCTCTTTTAAACCTACTCTCATTTTTCCACCCCCACAGTACAGCCCCTCATCATTCTCTTCTGGACTTTTGAAAAACCACCTACCTGCCTCCAATTACCTGAGGGACTCTCTTAATGTACATTTGAGTGAGTTACTCCCCTTCTTTAGCAGTCCCCTGCAGAGTCCCATCTGACTTTCTTGATGTGATATCTCTAGCCTCTTATCACGTGACCCCTGCCTACCATTCTTAGAAAAATGAAATTGTTCTTTCTCTTGTTGCAGAGGTTAACAAATATAATGAGGGCCTTTGTAAAAAAAAAAAAAAAATCTACAGAATTAGGGCTTGCTGTATATTCTTCAGAATTTTGTAGGTGCCCCAGATGACTTTTGCTCCCAGAGAGCAATATCCAACTAAGACATAATGACTATCATTTGATTTCATCCAAAAATGAATTCTTTTAGGCTCTTTTCAAGAATAGTCCTAGGAGAGAATGTGGCTTGGAATCAGTGCAGGTAATATGGCATTCCTTTCACAGGTAAATACCTTGGCATTAGGCAAAGAAATATGAATACTTTATAGCATACTGAGAGCTTTGAAGAACTAAAACAGAAATAACCAATATAATTATCAGCATTATTCAGAAACCCTTAACTCAAGGACAAGTCTGTTAAAAAGGAAAAAGAACTCCATGTGGGTCCAATTGATCCCACAACTGTGGGGGTGTCGATTTGTCCTAAAAGATTACTTGTACTTGCCTGTGTACTTGGCAAATGAGACCTCTGAGGAATATTTCTCATTCGGCCTTAAGTTTCACATTGATTGCTTTTTAAAGATGAGTGGAGGTGTCAGCCCACAAACTCCAGTGCTGAAGGAGAGACCATCATTGCCCTCAAAACCAACCAAGCAGAAGGGCCCAGCCTTGGGCAAAAGGTTCAAGGAGATGAATTTTGTTTCCTGTGTTACAAACTCCCATTTAGGGGCCCTCAGAGTGACGTGAGAACAAAGTCAACATATCAAAGTCATCAGATCTGACTCCAAAACCATTAAATATATGGTCTAGCATACAGGTTGCAAATGATTTATGACCTGCCAATCACATCCAGTCCAGAGGGTTTAAAATGAAGGTTCAAATAGTGTTACTGAAATTAGGGGCCTCCCCGGTGGCATGGGGGTTAAATCTTAGTGCTACCACTGCAATAGCCTGTTTGATCCTTGGCCAGGGAGCTGACCCACACATGGAGTAGCAGACCTCTCCTGTTTCCCCTCATTGCGCCACTCAGCAGTGTAGTTCCGAAATTCACCTGTTCTGCTCCCCACTCTGTCCCTGGTGAATCCTCTCACACATACCCTCCCCCACACCTCTGGTCTAACCCCAGTTCTTATACGTACAAATAAGTCTTTTAAAAAAAGAAACTTACAGTCATGCCCACCTGTTAAGATATCGCTAAAACTGCTTTTGTACTACAAAGCAAATTTGCATGGTCATAACAAAGAACATGCAGCTCTCAGAGATTAAAATGCCTTTTACAGAAAGTTTGTAGATTTAACCTCAATTTTTTTTTAATCTTCAGAATGCCAACAATGTTATTCCTAAAGGACTTGTGGTAATTCTAACGAGTGTTAACAAAATGAATTAATAAGTATATTTGGAAAACCTTTTGGTTGTAAGGACAGAGAGAAAATTTTCCCCTATTCCTCTGGATTCTTTGCAGGCTAGTAGAGCAATAAAATTAATATCATACAGATTATTAGGAGAAAAGAATGAAACTGACTACCTACCTTTGGAGAACCCACATGGATGTAGATTCTGAGGCTTCAAGGAGCAGGGAGGGGGACTCACATGCAAAGGAGAGGATGACTCATATAATGAACCAGATGTTTGTAATTAAACATTTGCCTTGCTGTATAGATAGGTTTCTCCAAAAGAAGCTTATTTCTGATAAAAATCCTAATTCTGGCTAATACTCCTAATTTCCATTTTTCTAGATAAAGGAATGGCAAAAGTTTGTAGTGAGACCACAAGACCTCAGTTGACCTTAGGTCAAAATGAGTCATCTGCCAGACATCCATGACATGGCTTGGGAGGATATGTTTTGGAGCGCTTAAGGAGACCTGTCATTCAAGGGTAAACCAGGCTTACATTAAATGTCCCTTTACAGTCGGGCACTCTCAAAGCTTTTAAGACATCAATTAGGGAATCTAGCAAGCATCTCCAAATCAATTTAACCTTGGAACTCTACTGTCACAGAGACATATTCAAGAGTTGCCTTGATGTTGGGATGCATGTGGTTCAGAAATACACAAAAACTTCCCAAAGGACACAGATAGTTTAAAGACATTAGTTTCCAGATCTTAATTCCATGTGTATTCCTTCATAAACCTTATCCTCCTCAGAATAAGATTACCTTGCAATACTATGTTTTTACTCACCTAAATCTCACTGTGGGGCTTGTAACCAGGATTACCTTTAATATTAAATATTGGATTTCACCGAGTCCCATTTTATGATGAAAAATTTTAGATTATAATTTTAAAACATATAAAAAGTATTCATGATTTTTCAAGGTTCCCTTGGGAGCTAGGTGAGATTAAAATATTTAAGACCTATCCTTTGCAGGACTAACTTTCTCAACACTCTCTTTGGGAGAGTCAGTATGTGTACATGAAGAGTCTATCAAGAGGTATTAGCTACTCAATAACGATTAGTTCTCTCCTACTGGGCTCCTTCCACAGTCAGTTTGACTAATGTCTCTCCTTCCAGGGACTTGCTGTTAGGAAAGTGTCTGATGAATTTGTTCATACTCAGAGATGACTGATATAGTTTAGGGTGTTTGAACACATGTCACTCAGCATATATATTTTAACATTGGAGAAAGCAATGGAAAAGGCATGGCAGCACCAGGAGCTTGACTTGTTCTCTCACTTCACCAGGAAGGGATTGCCTTAAAGTGCAGCTTTTCTGCAGCTGAGTTTTTGCTGGGATGAGTATGTGCTTCCTAAGTTCCAACCACAGTGCTTTGGAAGAGTAGCCGAGGACATGAATCTGGACTGGAAGGCAGAGGCTGCAGGGTGAGTCCTGGTCCCAGGAGTATATTCCCTCTGGGAAGCTCACACTGAATGGCCATATAACAGGAACACTTCTGTGCCTCCTCCTGGTACCACCCACTCTCAGCCAGCTGGTGTATTTTGGGGCTGTCTTTCTTTCTGGTAGGTTAGGGAACAATCTGGAAGAAACAATTTAGTGATTTTCCTCCAACCTTGCACATGAATTCAGATTCATGTATTAGCAGATACAAGGAATTCTGACCTGCCTCTCACTCTTTAGGAAGGTCCAGAAATCAAATGCAAGGTGCCATTTTATTCACCATTCACCTTCTGAACATCATTACTGACATTGCACAGCCTGTGTTTAGTTTTTGGTAGGTGCTGCTGCTTCCAAAGAGAAGCCCCCACCCAGGGGCACTGCTTTCAAGTAACAGTTGCAAACATCATGCCCAGAGAGGCCAGGATTCAATTTCTAAGAGATCTGGTTGCTAAAATGATAGGTCTTTGCAATCCATTATAATTCCTCTTATTGACTTATTTTTTCCCCACCACCATCCCTTATATCTCCTTTGACCCTTTTCCCTTTTCCTCCCTCTTAATCTCATAAACCTCACTTAGTTTATTGATGACTACTAGTTTTTATAAATATTTTATTTTGTTGAATCATCTACTCTTTAACTATACAATGTTTGTCTTTGTCATTCTGCCTGGCTTTACTGCGCATAATTCCATTGAAGTCTATCCATTTTACTGTAAATGGCAATATGTCATCTTTCCTCATTGCTGAGTAGTATTCCATACTGTGGATATACCACTACTTCTTGATCCAGTCTTCTCTTGATGGGCGATTTAGTTGGCTTCCATATCCTAGCTATTGTATATACACTTGATCTTAGCCAAAAGGCTGAGTAACGATACAGCTGTTGTATATAAATTGTGCCACAACAAACATAAAATGTATACAATATTTTGAGTTGATGGTTTCACATTCTTTGGATACATATTTAGGAATGGGATAACTGCAATTAAAATTTTTCCTTTTTTATATTTTTAAGGTAAATCCAGATCACTTTCCAAATGGTTGCAGTTTGAATTTCCACCAACACTGTCATAGGTTTCCTCTTTCTTTGCATTCACTTTAGCACTTGTTGGTTTTTGTTTTGTTTTGGTTTTATTTTGATATATGCCATTCTACAGATAGGAGCTAGCCCACTGAGATTTTTAACATGCATTTCCCCTAATAAAAGCAATGAAAAACATTTCTTCATGTATCCATTTGCATTCTGGCTATCCAGATTAGTAACTAGTCTGTTCAGTTCAGCTACCAATTTATTAATTGATTTTTTAAATGATTGAATTGTACATTTTTCAATATGTCATAAATATTAATCCTTTATTGGTTGTGTAATGTAGAAATATTTTCTCCATCTAGCAGTTTGTCTTTTTAATCTTGTATTTTCTCTTGCTCTATAAGGGTTTTTTAATTTGAGGTAATCCTAATTGCTTATTTTTGCCTTTATTTCCTTTATCACTAGGATTCTATAAAGACAATTGGCAAAGTTTTTTTCTGTATGTTTTATTGCTAGAGGTCTTATATCTAAATGTTTAATCCGTTTGGAATTTATTTTTGTGCGTGGGGTTACAGAGTGATCCAATTTCATTCTTTCACATGTGCCCATCCAGTTTTCCCAGCACTGTTCATTAAAGGATGGTCTTTCCCCATTGCATGGTCATGGCTGCTTTACCATATATTAAGACCTGCTATGTACA
Source organism: Galemys pyrenaicus (assembly GCA_019455555.1). Classification (NCBI taxonomy): domain Eukaryota; kingdom Metazoa; phylum Chordata; class Mammalia; order Eulipotyphla; family Talpidae; genus Galemys; species Galemys pyrenaicus. Next base: position 13,739,168 of record JAGFMF010011830.1, read on the forward strand.
TGGATTTATTTCTGGGCTTTCTATCCTGTTCCATGATCCTTGTGCCTATGTTTATGACAATACCATATTGTTTTAATTACTATTACTTCATGGTATAATTTAAAGTCAGGTTCACGGGGTGCCTCCATTTCTCTCCTTTTTTCTCAGTATTGTTTCTGCAATTTAATGCCTTTTAAAATTCCATGTACATTTCAGTATGTTTTTTCATCTTCTTTGAAGAATAACAGTGGTGTTTTCATGGGAATTGCATTAAACTTATATTGCTTTAGGTACAATAGTCATTTTTAATTATATTGATTTTCCCTCTTGCTGTGCATGGGATGTCTTTGCATCTCCTTATATCACAATCTAAATCCTTTAATAATTATGGTTCTCATTACATATTTCCATCACCTCCTTGGTTAGCAATTATTTCTTTAAATAAACATTCTATGCCTTTCTTTCACTTCCTTCTTTCTTCTGATGTTACTTATCTTCATGCTATCCCAAAAATGCTCTTTTCATTATTTTTTGTTCTTTTTTGTATTTTCTGTTCTATTTGTATGTTCTTTGATATTGTGCTTTTAAGATCATTAATTTTCTACATTACTTTCATTTGCCTGTTGTTGAAGCACTCCATTGTATTTTTTAATTTACATATAGTACTTTTTAGATCCAGTAGTTTTGACTGTAACAGTCTTGTATTTTCTTGGGCTTCTATTCCTTGTTTACTTTTTTTTTTTCAACTTAAATTCCTGTTCAGGCATATTTTGCAGTGGAAGTCATTATGTCCATTATCTCTACTCTTTTTAAGGGTTTCTCTCTCAATTCAGTTATTTGCCTTTCTCTCTGAGCAATCCATCCAGAGACCAGTTCTAACCAGGATAGACCAAAAATCACCCTCTAGTTTGGCAAAGGTCTGTTTTACTTTTCAAGTGTCTCTGGAACTCATATGGATTCCCTGTCAGTATTTGGGTTTTATGAACCTCTGCTCTTTTCCTTGGGTGCACTCTAGTCTGGATGTCACGCCCAAATTTCGCCCATGGCCACAGCTTTGCCCAATGTGCCAGTATCTGAGGCTTCCTTTGACCTTTAGTAACAACTCAGCCAAGACTGCAAGCAGCTCACTTTGTCCTGCTTCTGTGGTCATCTGGTAGCTGGTGCAGATGCTCTGTGTAGCTGCCTGAAAATCTGCCTGTTCTCCCTAGTTCGATAACTAGAAAATCTTGGTTAATACATGAATCCTTTCCTTTCCCCATGTCCACCCCTTGACTGAGAAACACACAACCTCTCCAACTCCAATTTAAGGACTTGAAAATTCCTTAAACTAGCCTCCTGTCTGTTCTAATCCTACACTGTTCCTCTCAGATGACCCTTCAGCCTGCTTTTCTTTCAGGACATGTGTGTCATTCTGACTGACCTCCTGAACTTTTGAAACTTGCCTAACAATGACCTTTTCATTTCTTTTTCCACTAAAATGCATCAGTGTTTCACACTTTTCTTTCTTTTTCCATATTTCCATCTTAAAGTTGCTGAAGAAAAATATTCTGCCCTTACCATTTAATATTTAATATGTGAGTAGCTTTGTTCCTCTTATTATTGTTATACTATATTTCCTCTTATTATATTTTAAAATCCATCTCTATTCCTCAAAATAGTAGAAGTAGAAATTCCATACGATTCAGTCTTCTCACTTCTGGGTATTTACCTAAAAATACAAAAACACAAATTCAAAACAATATATATACCCCCATGCTTGTTGAAGGATTATGCACAATGGTCAAGAGCTAGACAAACTATCTAGGTGCCGTTTAACAACCGGATAAAGAGATGTGGAATAAATACATGGAATACTACTCATATATTTTTAAAAGGGTTAAGCCTGTCATTTGAAACCATATAGGGGGACTACAGGGTATTACACTTAATGTAATAAATCAGACAAAAAAAGACAAACATCATCTGATTTTATTCATTATGTGGAACATTAAAAAAAAAGAAAGAATTAAGTGAAAAATTAGAATTAGACTGTAAGAATCAGACTGTAAGACCAAATTAGTGTTTACCAGAAGGGAAGGTAAAGGTAAATCAAGTAATGGAGTCAATTGCATGGCACTGGATGGAATTGATAAACCTAATGTATAGACAGATACTGATTTATTATAATGAGACACTCCTGAAACCTATGTAATCTTACAATGTAATGTTACTTCAATAAAAATAAAACTTTACATAAAAATGTATCTCGGTATTTTCTTTGCCACATATTACTTAAGTGCCCTAGCCAGGGGAATACAAAATTGGTTCATGATCTTTCTCCAAAACCTTTCTATTTTGCACAAATGATGCTCTTGACTTAGAGGGACAAAAACTTATTTTCCTTCCCATTGAGTCCTTACGTATCCCCTTTACTCACCTACATGATTATGGGTGGGCATCAATGCAGGGTATCTCAAAGGAGATATTTGGATAAAAATGAAAGTAGTGGCCACTACTTTTTCTGAAGCTTCAGTCAGATATGGAGTTTCTTTTCTAAGAAGTTAGAATAGAATCCCAGGCAGGGGAAGAGGCTTTTTGCACAATATATTTCAAGATATAGGCTAGAAGGAAGGAAGTAGAGATGAAATATTACAAAGGACAGGGAAATTGGAGTGGGAAGGGATGAGTGGGTATGAAAGAGAGAAACTGAGGAGGACCCACAGGTGGCCCAGCAGGTGGTCACAAATAGTCCTACAAATTTGCACCTGACTGTGGCCAGGACTAGAGGCAGCTGACAGGACCCTTGACCTTTGATCTTTTGGTTTCTGGGTAGGCTGGAAACATCTTTGAACCAGTGAACAGCTATTTGGCCTTCCTCTGTGCCTATCTCTCTTCTCCAATGACTGCCAGGATGTAAGAAGAAAAAAAATTACCTGCCAAACCAATGAGCAAGCATCTCCCAAACTGTCACTCAGTATTTACACAGTTTCCTACATTTACAGATGGAAAACTGAGGACTGTTAGTAATTTTAACCATTGGAACAGAGGATACGACTAAGGCTTTAGACTAGGGCTATTTGCTTACAATTACTATAATCCTAATTCATAGCATGCATAAATAAGCCCCAATACATTTCCTTCAGAAGCAGGCCTCATTTACAATTGTAGGACAAAACCCCAAACTTCACATCAGCTCCTCCTGGCCTCTCAGGCTGTCGTCTACAGCTCTGTACTCATGGAACATTCTATTTATGAATGTTCTTTTCAGTGTTCTAGATTCAGCATTTTCAGACCTTCAGTGATTCCAGGGTCAGTGATTTTTCTTTTTCTTCATAAAGTCAACAATATTTATTGAGAGTAATACCAGACACCATTCTAAAAGCAGGAAACACAGGACAGAACAAAATGGGAAGATCCCCAGCTCTCCTGAAGGTTACCAGCAAGTGGAGGACAACACTAGGAAAGGAACTCATTAATAAAAATGATTATTTCAGATACTCATGTGCTGGGAAGATCATTAAACAGTGTGATACAAAAGACAGTAACTGGTGGGTTATTACGGAAAATTGTTAAGATTTCAAAAGATCATAAATGAGGTGACACCTGGCAAAAGGAGGGGCATATGAATATATAATGGAGAATTCAAAGAAAACATCGAGTACTAAGGCTTAAACTGACATCAAACCTGGTCTTTTAGGAGAACAGAAGGCAGACACCAATCCTGGAATGAGGAAGATTGGAATGAGGAAGATTGAGAGGGATAAGAGACAGTTAAGGACTCTTATATATTCCCCTGGTTTGTTAAATAAATCCCATTATTGGTTTCTGAACCTGGGTAGTCTTGCAATTGTGCAGATGGGTGAAGAACTCAGACAGTGCCCAGTAAACTATTTGGGTCATGTCCTTGACCAGTTTTAGTGCCCCTTGCTGCCTTGTATTGTACTGATCTTAGGAAAGAGTTGTCAGTAAATCAAACAGGCCTGAAGATATAGATGCTTATTTTATAGCCTCCTTTGAATTAGCTGCCTATAGATTGTCTTTGGTTCCTTGTGGCAAACCACTAACAACAAAGCTCAAGAGGGTTCCAGCAACCTAGTTTTTAATTTAAATTTTAATTGTTCTATAGTATGACTTTATGATGATTTTTTAAACAATTCAGGAGTATGTATCAACTTATATAACAGGGTGTAGGAAAACTTTTAGACATTTTCTATTTTGTTCAACAGCATCAATTAAGAAAAAGAAATCATCCCAAATGGTAAAAGTAAGTGACATATTCTTTGCAAATCATCGTCTGGAATGTTAAACAACTTCCTCTCTATTCTATATCATCTCTTCTCTAGAATTTAGTATGCAGTTGATCCACCAACTGGGAAAATGGACACTTAGGAACTCACCCGTGACAAAGCTAATTTAAAGTCAGAAGAAACTGACAGTTAAGTGAAATTCTAAAGCACTCAGATCCAGAATTTTTGTGGCCATCCTGAGATGGTTCTAATAGAATAAATTTACAACCAAACTATCAGGGTCTAGTGAGTAGCCTGCTTTTAAAGGCATGTATTTTTCACACCCTTAGGACCTCTTTGGTAGACTATTCCAGAACTCAGAGCAACAACAAATATGCAGTTCTTCCTTATTCCTAATAAAAATCCCTTATATTTCTTTTAAGATAATCCCTCCATTTCTGCCTACATGAGTGATCACCCTCAGCACATGAACCTTTTAGAATAAATGACAATAAAAAGCAAAACACAAGGTGATTGCAAATTTACCTTTTTAAAGATTGCTCATTAATCCTCACAACAATCCCATGAGGTCTATACTGTTATAACCCTACTTTTCAAGTAGAAAAACAGAGAAACTCAGAATACACTGATTTTTGGATTTGAACACCGAGGCCTAACTCTGACTCATGCTTTCAGCCACTTTGCCATTTTACCTCTCTCATTATTAAATCCCCACATGGGCTGCTATTCACAAATCCACCTCCTCTTTTGGTTTAATTCATAAAGAGAAAGCAGAAAGTTTTTTCTCTTTTTTTTTACACTAATTAATAAATGCAATCATTTTTCCCCCTGAAATGGAGGCTCAGATTAATTCTTTGTCACAAAGCCTTCCAAAAGGGTCTTTGACTAATTCATGTTGTCCTCATCGATAGAAAAAAAGCATTCCTGGGCCAATCTAAGTCAACTGTATCTCCCACTAATTGTTTAATTGTCTTAGAAAGTGAGATCCAAAATTGGAGTAAAACAGGAATTGTGCCCATCCACTGTCAGTCATAACACAAGATGGCCTGAGATTAACTGCAATAGGTGGAACTGGTGAATAAGGGAACCCAGGAAATATGTTCTTCAGTTTTGTATGGAAGCTTTAGGGACACTGTGGCTTTTCTGCATTGTTAATATGACTGCTCTGGGGAGAATTTGTAGCTCAGCATTTATATGTCATTTATGTATCTATGTATCTATTCACATATTACACACACACACCAATTTTTTTTTATTTTACTTATTTTAACCAGAAAATTATTTCTATTTACATTTGGGGACCCACATGGCACAGCAGACTTCTCCTGCCATGCCTGCTGCTGCCCTCAGCAGTGTGTTTCAGCCCATCTGCCTGTTCTGCTCCTGGTTCTGTCTCTGGTGAATCCTCTCGCCTCCTGCAACTCTGGCCTGTACCCCAGCTCTTGTGTGCATAAATAAACAAATCTTTCAAAAAAAAATTACCCTTGAAAAGAAAAGCCCACTCTCCTAATTGTTACTTCCCCAGCAAATTTCCAAAAAAAACCCTAACAATGTAAAGAATGAACGCAATTTAAATAAATAAAATGTAATATTCAGTGTCTAACTAAATATTATGCTCAACTGTCTAGGAGATAACTGTGTCCCTGGTCATGGCGAATGGGGTCTGGTCTGGGGCATTCTCCATCCAATGATATAGGCAGCCATCTAATGCATGAGGTGTGTTTATTTCTGCCTGCTTTGCCATTGTCCATGCAAGGAGCCTGCAAGGTTCCTGTGTTTGTCTCAGAAGACATTCTGGGACGCCCATAGTACCTAGGGCTAAGGCAGCTCCGTGAGGTTTCCTGGGGCCATGAACCTATCGTACAAACACATAGGGATATTGGTTCTGGCCCCTTCTGAGCCTCTGAGTAGGTTGGTAGAGAAAGTGTTAGTGTACAGATTGAAGAGTACCCCAGGAACCCCAAACTTGCATACTTTAAAGGAATTCTGCTATCCGCTACATAAACTCTTAGTAAAAAGAACTTTAACAGGGTGAGTGTGCATAGAAAGAGAAGAAAGGATAATAGTTTTTCATATATACCTTTATTGTGTTAAGGTATGTTCCTTCTATCTCTACCTTTTGAGAGTGTTAATCATAAATGGATATTGAATCTTATCAAATGCTTTCTCTGTATCTATTAATATGACTATGTGACTTATATTTTCTTTTGTTGATGTGGTGAGTGACACTGATTCATTTTCAGATGTTGAAACTTCCTTACATTCTTAGAATAAATCCCAGTTGATCATGATGCTTGATCTTTTTAATGTGTCGCTGAATTCAATTTGCTAAGATTTTGTTTAAAATTTTTGCATATACATGTTCATCAGGAATATTTATCAGTCCATAGTTTTTCTTTCTGTGATATCCTTGTATATTTTTGGTATTTGAGTAAACGTTGGCTTCTTTAAGTGCATTTGGAAGCATTACCTCTTTCTCAGTTTTCTTTGGAAGAGTGTGAGGATAGATATTAGGTCATCTTTGAAGGTTTACTTAAGCTTATTAGTGAAATTATCCTGTCCTGGGTTTTTGTTTTGGGAAGAGACTTTTGATTATGTTTTAATTTCCTTGCTTTCTTTTTTTTTTTTTAAAGATTTATTTATTTATGCATACAAGCACTGGGGTACAGGCCAGAGGTGTGGGGGGTGAGAGGATTCACCACAGAGAGTGGGGAGCAGAACAGGCAGATCAACTGAAGTACACTGCTGAGGGGAGCAGCGGGCACAGCAGAAGAGGTCTGCTGCGCCATGTGGGTCCTCTCCCTGGCCGGCAGCAGGGATCGAACTAATGCAGTGGCTGCGGTTAGCTTCATAGTGCGTTACTTAACCCACTGCGCCACCAGGGAGGCCCTAATTTCCTTGCTTTCAATTGTCCTGCTCTTCCTGATTCCAACTTGGAAAGTTGAATGTGTCTAGATATTTATACATTTCTTCTACATTATTTAATTTATTGACATATACATGTTCATAGTTGTCTCATGGTCCTCTATATCTCTGAGATATACATTGTAAATGACTCCTTTTGCATCTCTGATTCTATTTGTTAGCATTTTTCCCCCTTCTTTTTATGAACTTACCTATGGTTTTATATTTCTTGTTTATCTTATATTTTTTTTTGGATTTTTTTTATTAAAATTTTTAAAATTTACATATACTTGCCATTAATTGTAATCCCCATGTATTCCCCATCACCATCTCACCAGTGCACCATCACCTTTGTTTATCTTTTTAAACAACTAGAGTTTTATTTCATTTTTCTTTTGGACTATCTTTTTTTTTTATTTCTGCTATAATTTTGACTATTTTCTTCTACTGACTTTTTGATTTTGTCTTCTAGTTCCTTATAATGTAAAGTTGAATTAATCATTTGAACTCTTTTGATTCTTAATGTGGGCCTCTATTGCTATGCACTTCTCTCTTAATACGGTTTTTGCCTTGCCCCATAGGTTCTGGTAGCTCATATCTTTGATGGATCAAGATAGAGGACTGGATCCCTGAGGAATTAACAGGAGGGATAAGGACTGGGGCCCCAGGTGATATTAGACCCCTGAGGGACACAACAAAAAAGAACAGTCAACAATAACAGAAAAAACCCATGATGCTATCACTAGTTAATCGATGTTAGCACATTGAACAAAGTTGACCAATTAAAAAACTGCACAATCACCACAGTTCATCCCCTAAACTCAAATCATGAGCACAACTATAAAAATCTTGAAGTTGTTTTCACCAGCAGCAACCCATTCAGGAACCCTCCTGTGTTTGTGCTCAGGAGTTCTTTTTCCTTTTTATCTGTCCTTGCATAAATCTTTTTAGGCTTGCTCGCTGCCAGCAGGAGTTAGCCTCTTTCTTGAACCCTTGTGGCTTCTCATTGGAGAGCTGGCCTGTGTCTTTAAATAAACTTCCTTTGGCTTGCTTACTACTGCTGTCTGCATGTGGTGGTTCAATTCTTCGTTACACTGGCCACAGTTCCCTATTCATCATATCATGTCATGGCACATATTTGGAGATTCATCTACAACAACCTCCAAGCCAATGCAACATCCTCATTTTCTTTTCTCTCAAAGCTTTTGTAATTTTCTTCTTTGACTTGTGCAGTAGCCCAGTAGTCATTCAGTAGTGTGGTGTTCAATCTTCATGTATTAGTAATTTTTCCTGCTGTCTTTTTGTGGTTGATTTCTAGTTTGATGCCATTGTGATCAAAGAAGATACTTGACATGATTTAAATCTTGAATTTATTAACCCTTGTTTTGTAATACAATATGTAGTTTATCCTTGATAATGTTCCATATACACTTAAGGAGAATGTCTCTTTTTTCATTGGTGTGTCATGCCCTATAAGTACCTATTAAGCCCATTAGTCTAATTCCTTATTTAAGGCTATTGTTTACTTGATGATTTTTCTCTCTGTTTGATTTTTTTATTGATGAAACTGAGATGTTGAAGTATCCTACCACTATTATTCTACTGCCAATGTCTATTTTCAAATTCACTAATAATTGTCTATTTTTTAAATATATTTTAATTTTTATTTATTTTTCTTACCATGTTTGCTTTCTTTTCTGGATGTAGTCCCCATACAATTTCCACCACCATTTCACCCATGCACTGTCACCATAGACCCTTGTGCTTTTCCTGTCCCTGCCTTGATCCCAATCCCTCCCTGTTCCCTGCAGAATGTCTCAGTTTTGTAGCTGTCTGTTTATTTTCATTTTGTCTTGTTGTCTTTTGTTGTTGTTGATTTATTATTTTATTTTTTCATTGATCCCCTATAGTCTTCCTATAAGAGAGATAATTTGGTATTTTTCTTTTTCCTTCTGACTTATTTCACTGAACATAATCCCTTCAACCTCCATCCGTGTTTCTGCAAATGGCTTTAGTTTATATTTTTTGATTGCTGCATAATATTTCATTGTGTACATATGCCACATTTTTGACATACATCTCAGCAACATCTTTAAAGACACATCACCTAAGGCAAAGAGAGTAAAGGAGGGGCCTCCCTGGTGGCGCAGTGGGTTAAGCAACGCACTATGAAGCAAACCGCAACCACTGCAGCATGAGTTCGATCCCTGCTGCCGGCTGGGGAGGTGACCCACATGGTGCAGCAGACCTCTCCTGCTGTGCCCGCTGCTCCCCTCAGCAGTGTACTTCCGTTGATCTGCCTATTCTGCTCCCCGCTCTGT
>JAGFMF010011830.1:13755111-13841795 GCA_019455555.1 Galemys pyrenaicus
TGGTGCACTGGTGAGATGGTGATGGGGAATACATGGGGATTACAATTAATGGCAAGTATATGTAAATTTTAAAATATTTTAATAAAAAAAAAAAGAATACTTGCTTAGGGCCTCCCTGGTGGTGTAGTGGGTTAAGCAATGCACTATGAAGCAAACCACAGCTACTGCAGCATGAGTTCGATCCCTGCTGCCGGCCAGGGAGGGGACATACATGGCACAGCAGACCTCTCCTGCCTCGCCCGCTGCTCCCCTCAGCAGCGTGTTTCAGTCAGTCTGCCTGTTCTGCTCCCCGCTCTGTCTCTGGTGAATCCTCTCAACGCCCTGGACTCTGGCCTATACCCCAGCTCTTGTATGCATAAATAAATAAATCTTAAAAAAAAAAGAATACTTGCTTAGTTCCAAGGAGCTAGTTCTGATTCTACCTTGAGTGGAAACAAAGAGCCCTTTGGATAGGTTGGGTAAACCTTGGAAAATAAGCCCTCCCCACCTTGCCACATCAGCCTGTATTCTTATCAGCAATGACTAGTGACACCCAATATTTCTGTCACACTTTCTGGAAGTACTGGTCTTGCTGAAATGTCTTGCAGACACAAGGGGCATCCCTCAGTACCTTTCCCAAATGGCTGTAATCAACAAGAAAACATTGAGCATGGCTGACTAGCTGACCTCTCTGTGCAGGGTGGGTGGCTTTGTCCATCTGTCCCAAGTGAGTGGTTTCTCTGAGTAACGTGTAGAGTCTTTCTCATCTATGCATCTTCTGCCTTCACTCAGAATGGCTCCCAGAGAGTCACCTTTCTCAGGATAACTCCTCTTACTTCATGAATATCAGGACAGATTTTTTTTATATAATAAATTATTTTGAGAAATTTTCCTAACTTGAGCAGGAAACAAATTGTTGTAGCATCAATTTACTAAATATGGTTTTTTTATGCTATGTGCTTTACAAATATAAACATGCTTAAGATTTATAACAGCATCAGGGGGCATTCTGTGCATAATCGTTCGACAAGAGCTGGTTATCATATACCCTGGGGAAGTCTGGTTCCAGGGTTCCTGTGCCCACCTAAGTCTTACTATATTAGGCACTCCAAGAATAGAACTTGAAAATGGCTATTTTTGCCCCTACCAAACAACACTTTATCCATACCATATCCACTTTCTTCCTTATCCCTTCCACCCACTCCCCTATTCCCTCTGACAGCCATTAACTTCTTTTTTCAGAGTTCAACATTTATTCCTTCTATTTTTGACATATAAATTATTTTGGGGTAATTATATGCCACAGATGAGTGAAGCCATCCAATATGTTTTTCACTTTCTAACTAATTTCACTCAATATAATCCCCTGAGGTGACATTTTGTCCAAAATGCCATCATTTTATATTTCTTCACAGCTATGTAAAACTTAGTTGAGTATATGCTCCACAACTTCTCTAACCATTCATCACTTAAAGTGCACTTGGCTTGACTTCATGACCTGGCAATTGTGAACAGCACTGCTATATTCATAGGCATAGGTAAATCTTTCCATATCAGAGTTTTCATATTTTTTCTACAAAAACCTAATAGAGGTTTTGTTAGAGCATAATGATTTTATTTTTATTTTCTTGAGAAATCTCCATACCATTTTCCATAGGGGCTGTCACCAACAGTAGATGAGATTTCCTTATTCATGGCAATACTGCCAACATCTGTTTAATTCCATTTTTTTATATTCTCAAAGGGTTGAGGTGGTATATTAATGTGATTTTAATTTGAATTTTCTTATAATAAGTGATATTGAACATTTTTTCATATCTGTAGGTCATCTTTAGAGAAATATTTATTTAGATTATTTGACCACTTTTCAATTGGGTTGTTATTTGTTGTTGGATTGCATAAGAACTTTGTAAATTTGAATATTAAGCCCTTGTCAGATGTGTGGTATGCACGTATTATTTCCCATTTTTTAGGTTGTCTTTTTGCTTTTGTAAATGGTTTCTTCTGTGGTAAAAAAGCTTTCGTTTGACATAGCCCCACTTGTTTATTTTGGTTTTTGTTTCCCTTTCTGTTGGGGTTGTATTCCAAAATATGTCTTTGTGGTAGATATTCTGTAGTATGTCTCTTCTATTTTCCTTTAAGTACTTCATGGTTCCCATATATTTTAAGGCCAAAAATGTTCTCATGACTTTAGATTTAATAACTGCTTGATGAAGAATAAAGCATTTCCTCTTTTATAATAATTCTTATTGCTGTTAAAACTAGAATATTACTCATCCAAAGCAATTTTGATGGCAACTAAGTTAATTCAATGCAAAGCAAGTTCTGCTAACATTTTCTAAGAAATGTTTATTTTGAAAATGTATCCTTTGGCACATCTTAACCTACAATATTAACTATAATCTAATTGCCTACAAAAAAAACACCAACATTGGGGACAATTCAGTATAATTGTGACCTTCTGTCAGATAAGGTAGAAAGTTAAAGAAACACAGATTTAATATTAAATGGAGGATGGGATAGTGACCTTCAATATAATAATGAACAAGAAAGAAATAACCTTCAGCGATACATATGCACCAAATGAAGGATAGTCGTGACATCTAATAATAGAGATTTCATTTTTTCTTTCTGATATGTATGCATGTTATTTATTTTCCTTGCCTTTTTACACTAGCTAGGACCTCTATCACAACCTTGAATAGAAGTTCTGAGAGTGCCTTATTACTTGCCTTATTACTGATCTTAGGAGAAAAGGATTTATATTTCACCATTATGTTTAATGATATCTGTAGGTAAGCAGTAGTTGTAAGGAATGGAACATGTGTTCTTGACTAGAATGTATATTCTGCTGTTAGGTGGGATATTCTAGAAATATCATTTCAATCAAAAGAACAATGATTCTTTTTATTAATCTGAGTATTTTCCCTGCAATTTCTGATTTTCTTAGAGCTTGTATTATGAATCTATGTTGATTTTTGTCAAAGGCTTCCACTGCATCTGTTGAAATGATCTGGTATCTTTTTTCTTTTCTACTCATTTGATGTGATGAATTATATTGATTTATTTTCAGATGTTGCATGACTTACTTGGTCATGATATCTTAATTTTATATCCCTCAATTCCATTATCAGCACTACCTTTATTAGCATGTTGTTGAAGATGTTTGTGTCTAGAGAAACTGGTAGCGGAAATATTGACCCGTAGGTTTCTGTCTTTGTTGGGTCATGTCTTCTTCTAGTTTTGGTATCTGGATAATGCTATAATTAATTCTATTTTCCCTTTGTTTATTATTTTATTATTTAAAATGGACCCCAAGCATGGTTCTAAAGTGGTGATTCGTGTTTCAAAGCAAAAATGTTGCAGGCAATATCCCTTATAGAGAAAATGTGTATTAGGTAAGTCTTGTTACAGCGGTGTTGGTTGTGAATTCAATGTTAATGGGGTCAGTTGTCTTTAAATAAATAAGGTATTTTGAACGACAACGATAATCATGTATTAGGCAGTTGACAAAAGTGTTGTCACCCGAGTCTTATAGTAACCTAACTCTATTTCCCCTATATATGATGTTCTAGTCCAAGTTAACCCAGTGTTCAAGGTGACTCTGTCTACTGTTTTACATTTTGTTTATCCATTTATCAGTTGACAGACACACAGGATATTTGTACTTTCTTACATAATGTACAATGTTACTATAAATATATATGCACAGGGCTTTGTACTTCTATATTCCTTCTGCTTTTCTGTCTACTTGTTTTGGTAATAACTGAGAGAAAAATGGTGAAAACATCAACTATATTTGTGACTGTCTATATCTCATTTCAGTTTTATCAGTTTTATTTCATGCACTTGAAAGGTCTGTGTCAAATGCATACACATGTAGGGTCACTATATAAACTTCTTGTGACCCCCTTCCCCACACCTGCAGATCAAGAAGATTGGGCTGGGAAATAAGCGCCTGGAACTGTGCAAAAACAACATCTAGCCAGAAAATTTATAGACAAAGGCCAGACTCCTGAAGAGCATGCCAGAAACAAGCACTTGGCGAGGGGCATTGCAGCAGATCCCAACTGATAAATGGATAAACAAAATGTAATACAGTAGACAGAGTCACCTTGAACACTGAGTTAACTCAGACTAGAACATCATATTTAGGGGAAATAGACTTAGATTATTATAAAACTCAGATGACCCACCCATCCGCCCACAGACTGGAGAGGCCAAGGATCACCTAGGCTGGGAGTTGAGTGCCTGGAACTGCACAGAAAAAGTGCTACACTGGGTGACCCATAATTAAATGCTAGTCTATGGGTGCATTCCAGAAGCACATGCTCAGCTTGAGGCTTTGCAGCAGACCTGCCCACCCACCTGCCTGTAGATTGGGGAGGGTGAAGATTGTCTGGGCTGGAAGTGAGTACCTGGAACCGCTAAGAAACAGTGTAGATCACCTAAATCTCACACCCTGCCAGTGATTTGGAATGGAGAAGGAAACTCTGGACTTGGAGGCATCAGCAGCACTAGAAAACACTCGCCAAACGCCATCATTGTACAAAAAGAGATTCTGGATGGGAGGCCCCACGTTACTTCTCTGTGGAACAACTGTTAAAAACGACATGACTATCAGTTCCTGATACTTCAAAAGGAACACCTGAAGAGATGCCTGCCAATACAAGCAACAGAGTGTCCCAACAAATACAACAAATTAGAAAACAGACATCAGGGAGAAGAAAAATCTACAAATAACCAAGCAAGCTCACGAGGGGAAACCACACCATGAAAAGAAAACCAAATTCAAGAACCCAACAACAATGACATGGAAAAAATGTTCAACCTATCAGAAAGAGAATTTAGAACCATCATGATGAAAAAAAATGAATGATCAAGAAAAGGCAAAAGATATGATAAAAATAATTAATGAACTGAAGAAGGAAAATGAGTCATTAAATAAGACAGTGGAAGAATTGCAGGAAGATAAGAAAAGCGGGGAAAACAGAATGGACAAAATGGAAGAGCGGATTGGTTCTCTTGGAGACACAGAAAATAAAAGAACCAAACTGAAAAGGACAGAGAAGTCCAAATTAAAAAAATGAGGATATGCTTCTAGAACACTGATATCAATAAGAAAGGAAATATAAGAGTTTTAGGAGTCCCAGAAAGGACTGAGAAAGATAAAGAAAATGAAAATCTATTGAAGGAAATAATCAAGGAAAATTTCCCAAGCTTGAAAGATGAGATAAAATTAGAAAATACAAGAAGCAAGATGTATCCCAAATTTCTATGATGGAAAGAGAAATACAATAAGACACATACTAATAAGTCTCCCAAGAATCCAAGACAAGGAAAAAGTAATGAAGCTGTCAAGGGGGAAGAAACAGATAACATATAAAGGAAAACCTATCAGGCTAACATCAGATCTCTCTGAAGACACATGACGGGCAAGGAGAGAATGGAGGGATATATTGAAAAAACTTCAAGACAACAAATGCCAACCACAAATTCTTTGTCCTGCAAAGCTTTCCTTCATATACGAAGAAAAAATATGGACTTTCTCAAACAGAAACTCCAGAAATTCAGCAAGACCAAACCTCCTCTCCAAAAAATACTGCAAGCAGTACTAAAACCTAAATCAACAGAAGAATGAAAAAGCGGAACAGCATAAGGCAAGGGAAAACAAAAGACAAAATGGCAAATACAGATGCCAGCATAACAATTTTAACTCTAAATGTAAATGGACTAAATTCAGCAATAAAAAGACACAGAGTAGCAGGCTGGATTAAAAGTCACAATCCAACCTTCTGCTGTATCCAAGAAATACAAAAGATAGGCCTCGACTGAAAGTGAAAGGTTGGAAAACAATCCCACAAGCCAATGGACCAAAAAAGAAAGCAGGAACAGCCATACTTATAGCAGACAAGTAAGACTTCAAACTAAAAAAGGTAAAAAAGGACAAAGACGGACACTATATAAGGTTAAGGGCACAATATATCAAGAAGATATAACACTCATCAACATATACACACTAAATGAAAGAGCACCAAAATATATCAGGCAATTATTATCAGCTCTGAAAGAACACATTAAAAAATACCTATATAATAGGAGATGTCAAAACCCCACTCTCACCAATGGACAGATCAACAAGACAAAAAACAAAGAGACCAGAGCCCTCAATAAAGACCTAGAACTCAAGCGCTTAACAGACATTTATAGGACTCTACACCCAAAAAAATCAGAGTATACTTTTTTCTCAAGTGCACACGGATCATACTCCAGAGTTGATCACATATTGGGTCACAAGACCAACATCAACAGATACAGTAAGGTCAAAATCATTCCAAAATATTCACTGATCACAAAGGCATCAAATTAGAAATAAATCATGGAAAGAAAACAAGAAACCCAACCACATCATGGAGACTGAAACCCACACTACTGGAAGACCAATGGATTATAGAGGAGATCACAGAGGAAATTACAAAATACTTTGAACTTAATGACAATGAGAACACCACAATCTAAAATGTATGGGTTGCAGCAAAAGCAGTAATAAGAGGGACGTTTATAACAATCCAGGCCCACATCAACAAACAAGAAAAAACTCAAAGAAACAATCTAATATCCCACCTCAATGAACTAGAAAAAGAGCAACAAAAGGATCCAAAAGCCAATAGAAGAAAAGAAATTATAAAAATTAAAGTATAAATAAATGAAATAGAAATCAAAAAAACAAAACAATCCAAAAGATCAACAAAACTGAAAGTTGGTCCTTTGAAAAAATAAACAAAATAGATAAACCTTTAGCCAGACTAACAAAGAAAAAATGGGAGAAAACACAAATAAACAGGATCACAAATGAAAGAGGAGAAATCACAACAGACTCAGAAGAGATTAAAAGAATAATCAAATAATACTATGAACAGCTATATGCTAACAAGTTCAACAATATAGAAGAGATGGACAAGTTCCTAGAATGACAATAACCATCCAAAGCTAAACAAAGAAGAAATAGAACACTTAAACAGACTAATCACAAGCAGTGAAATTGAAGCAGTAATGAAAGCACTCCCCAAAACCAAAAGCCCAGGACCAGATGACTTCACAAATGAATTCTACCAAACATTCAGAAACAAACTAGAACCTATCCTATACAAACTCTTTCAAAAAAATTGAGAAAGAAGGAATACTACTAAATACGTTCTATGAAGTCAACATTACATTAATACCAAAACCAAAGACAACACAAAAAAAGAAAACTACAGACCAATCTCTCTAATGAACATGAATGTAAAAATCCTCAATAAAATTCTAGCCAACAGAATCCAACAATGCATTAAAAGGATAATACACCATGACCAAGTGGGATTTATCCCAGGAGCACAAGGCTGGTTCAACATCCAAAAATCAATCAGCGTAATCCAACATATCAACAAAAAGAAGAATAAAAACCATATGATCATATCAATTGATGCAGAAAAACCATTTGACACAGCACAACATCCATTCATGATGAAGACTCTCGAAATCCATGCAATAAAAGAACCATATCTCAACATGATAAAAGCTATATATGACAAACCCATAGCTAATATTATCCTTAATGGTTAAAAATTGAAAGCATTCCCCTTAAGATCAGGAACAAGACAAGGATGCCTACTCTCTCCACTGCTATTCAATATAATATTGGAAATCCTAGGCAGAGAAATAAGATAGGAAAAGGAAATACAAAGAATCCAAATAGGGAAAGATGAAGTAAAAATATCATTATTTGCTGATGATATGATAATATACTTGGAAAACCCGAAATGCTCTACAGAAAATCTAATTAAAACAATCGACCAGTTTAGTAAAGTAGCAGGGTACACAATAAATGCACAGAAGTCAGTAGCCTTCCTATATACAAACAACCAACCTGAAGAAGAAGAAATCAAGAAAAATGTACCCTTTACAATTGAAACCAAGAAAATCAAATACTTGGGAGTAAACCTAACAAAAGAAAAAAAATACCTATATAGAGAAAATTATAAAACATTGTTAAAAGAAATAGAAGAGGACACGAAGACATAGAAAGATATCCCCTGTTCGTGGATCGGAAGAATCAACATTACTAAAATAGCCATCCTACTGAAAGCAATTTACAGATTCAATGCAACACCAAGAAAAATATCAATGACATTCTTCAAGGAAATAGACCAAATATTGATGAAATTCACATGGAGACACAAAAAAACCCCAATTAGCCAAAGCTCTTCTGAATAAAAAGGAGATTGGAGGTATCACACTCCCAGTCTTCAAACTTTATTACAAAGCAATAGTAATTAAAACAGCGCAGTACTAGAACAAAGACAGACACAAGACAAATGGAACCATAAAGAAAGCACAGAAGTAAAACCACACAACTATGGACAATTGATCTTTGGCAAAGGAGCAAAAATATGTAATGGAACAAAGACAGGTTATTCAATAAATGGTGTTGGCAAAACTGGTCCACCACATGCAAAAAATGAAACTAGACCACTATCTCACACCATGTACAAAAATCAACTCAAAATGGACAAAAGAACTGAACGTAAGACCCCAAACAATAAAATATATAGATGAAAACTTAGGTAAAATGTTACAAGACATACATCTCAGTAACGCCTTTAAAGATGCATTCCCCAAAGCAATAAAAATGAAGGAGAAAATAAACAGCTGGGACTATATCAAATTAAAAAGCTTCTGTACAGCAAAGGAAACATTAACCAAAACAAAGAGATACGCCATTGACTTGGAAAAAATTTTTGCACTCCACACAATGGACAAGGGACTGATCACAAAGATATACAAAGAACTCACAAGACTCAAGAAAAACAAAGTAAACAACCCAATCAAAAAATGGGCAGAAGAACTGAGAAGACACTTCTCCAAATAGGACATGCAAATGGTCAACAGGCACATGAGACAATGCTCAACATTCCTCATAATCAGGGAAATGCAAATTAATATTACAATGAGATAACACCTTATACCAGTAAGAATGGCAAATATCAAAAAAACCAACAACAAACATTGGTGAGGATGTGGAGAAAAAGGAACTCTACTACACTGCTGGTGGGAATGCAAGTTAATCCAACCACTATGGAAAGCTGTATGGAGGCTCCTCAGTCTACTAAAAATAGATCTACCATAGGACCCAGCAATTCCACTCCTAGAGACCTACCCAAAAGACACAAAAACACTGATCCAAAAGAATACTTATACCCCTATGCTTATTGCAGCACTATTTATAATTGGTAAGACCTGGAAACAACCCAAATGCCCAAAAGTAGATGACTGGATCAAGAAGATGTGGTATATATATACAATGGAATACTATTCAGCAACCAAAAAAGATAAACTAGAATCATTTATAGAAACATGGATAGAGCTAGAAGGAATTAGGCTCAGTGAAATAAGTCAGAAGGCAAGAGAAAAATATCAATTGATTTCACTTTTAGGAGGAATAAAAGGAGCAAAAAAAAAAGAGGGCTCAGGAAATGAACAATTACAATCAAAACAAACAAACAAAAAAACACAAGAACAAAAGGTCAAAGACAAACCAAAGGTATCTCCGGAATGAAGCCAGAAAGAGCACAAGGGACTGAGGTGACGGTGCACGGGTGAAATGGTGGTGGGAATTGTCTGGGGACTACAAATGATGTCAAATATAATTAAATAAATTTAATTATTTTAAAAAAGGAAGAAAAAATAAACTTCTTGTGAATTAAACCTTTAGGTATTATGTATTGTTCCTTTTTAGTCCTGATGGTCATCCTTGTCTTAACTGTATGCCAGATACGATGAAGTTTATGTGCTGAATTTTGTGTTATTCCTTTAAATAACGTTGGCTTTTATTCTGGCGCACATGCAAGTGACTTGAACATCATTTGGACCCTTCTGATGTTTGCTTTCCTCTCTATTACACTGAGTTCAAGGGGTTAGTTTAGTAGCTGTCTATATAAGACTAATTTAACTATACTCCCCTTCTGAGGTCTCTATTCAATTTCTAAATATTACAAAAAGTTTTTATACTGGTTTATTGGAATATAAACAGTACTGTTTATATTGGAATGTAAAAACTGCTGTTTCACCTTTAATAATTGCTATGCCATTTTTTTCCAGTGGTTCTTTCCCTGACTCTGTACATGTGTAGATACACTTGAATAAATTCCTGTACAAATGTCCAGAAAATATTCTCTCTCTCTCCCACTCCTCTACTTCTCTGCTCCCTTACTCTCTTTCTCCTCACATGCATGTTCTGAGTAAAGCCTATGTGAGTACACAGAGAGAAAGAGGTCATCTTCAAGTTCAGAAAAGAACTTTCACCAAAAAACAGTCATGACTGGAACCCTGATTTCTGACATCCCACCAGTAGAACTGTAAGAAAAATAATTTTTATTGCTTACACTAACCAGTCTAGATATTTTGTTATGACAGTTGAAGATAAGACATTTTCTAAGAAATAAATAACCAAGTGTGTTCAAGAAAGGACACCTTTGAAGAGAAGTCATCTTCTGCTTGTGTGAGTTCTAGGGTTGACAGAGGCATGTGAGACACAATCAGAGAAGGAAACAGCCTCCTTGCTTTGGTTACTCTCCACTGAAACTGTTTCCTTGCTAGAACACAATTGCATGTCTAATCTCTTCAATTTCTTTTTTGGGTCAGAATGCATCTGGGACTGCCTTGAGGGATTAAAGGGAGATTGACTGAAGCAAGAAAGATTCCAATATATGTTGAAAACTATTATGCTAGGTGCTCCACAAGACCTTAAAAATTTCATCTTGTGTAATTTTACATGATACAGTCTTCATTTTACAGATGAGGAAACAGAGGCTCAGAAAAGATATATGTATGTCTTCCCTAAAAGTTTGATCTCTGAACCATAAAATGAAAGAGATTTTCAGGTTTTGAGGTGAGAACTCAAAGTTAGATGCTTGACTCCTACACAAGTAATCATACAGGTGAGTGACATATAAGCATCATAGCAAATTATAAACATACAAATTTTAACATACTGTCAGAGCTTAATTTTCAAATAAAGTTTAAAAACCAAGCTCTTATATAAATATAGGAGAAATACATGCCAAAGATTTTATTCAGATCATGAATAAGGAAACTAGAAGGTTATAAAGCTATTACAAAAAGCATGGAAGGAACTGAGTACTTAGATGCAATTAAAATGTAGAAGGATTGCTAGATTGGATTTTTAAAAATCATTTACAAAACTTTAATCTTTGAAGTTATCTTTTCAACTAGAAAAAAATCATTTGCATCTTTACCAGACCAAAAAATGAAAAAATTAAAGTAACTCACAAAGTCTGATATGTTTAAATATTAGTTCAAAAACAAAGGAGTCTAGTGAGGACACATTTCTTTAGACAATTGAATACTTATTTGTGGATTTGTTAAGAAATACCCAGTATGATATCAAAAGGATTTTTGCATTCACTTAGTCTTATTTCCAAGATTTGCTTAATTATTCTACTTATGAGTTCATTAGGAAAACTACTATTAGGAATGTGGATACTGCTGGCAAGGTTTGGTACAAGTTTCATAGGACATTAATCTTATATATCGATGTACTTTTTTTTTAAAGATCACAAAAATACTTTACTTTTTGCAAATCTTAAAAAATGTATGAACAAGAAAACATAAGGTTTATATCCCTGTAGGGTCCTGGAAGAGGACAGACACAAGAGAGTCTCTAATATTTAAGTTGTAGTACCTTTGCCATTGACCATGGCATAATTTTAGCATAAAAGTAGTGAAGTAATTGGTGGAAAGTAATTCTTTAACTTTGAATCACAAATACTCATTAATACAGGAGTTTGACTCTTGTTAAATGGTGTATTACTAACTAAAGTATTACTATATTACAAAATTTATTACTAAATTTTAAAATAATACATTACTAATATGATTAAATATATTTCTAAATTAGAAAGACTGATTTGTTATACCTAGTATTGTGCATCACATTTCCAAGTTATTAATATTGGCAATTTATCTAGGTGAATTCTCTACAGTCTTGAATAGTCCTTAAAATTTTTATACCAGGAAGAGTGCTCTGAGGAGCACGGGGTGATATCCTCAGCAGCCCACACACCTGACCAAATATTCCAAATTGCCCAGATGGTCCACCAACCAAAAAAAAAGAAAACACACCCAGGGAGCTACTGGAAATATCTCAGTTCCAACAAGACCCACAGTAGCACAGCTGTGATAAACAATCTAAAACACCCAGAATAGTGAGAAAAAAGAATCCATATACAATAAAATTCCCAATTAAACAGAAGAGCAAACCCAAAGAAAACAATGGGGAAAAAACTATAAGTGCAAAAAATTCAGAAGATAATAAAGGATTACTAAGAACACTTACATACAAACAAGTTCAGCAATCTAGATGAGCTAGAAATACTCTTAGAATTATAAAATAATCCAAGAATGAAATTGGAAAGAAAAAGAAAACCTGAACAAACATTCACAGTCAATAAATTTTAAACAGTAATCAAAACACTCCTGAAAAACAAAAGTCCAGGATGAGATGGCCTCAGAAGTGAGTTCTACCAAACTTCAAAGATGAATTAATAACACCTTTCAAAAAATTGAGAAAGTACACTAACAAACAAATTTTATGAGACTAACATCATGCTAATTCCAAAATCAAATACAACACACAAAAAGAAAACTACACACCAATCTCCCTAACGAGCACAGATGCAAAAATCCTCAATAAAACTTAGCAAATTAAACTCAATAATGCAATAAAAGAAATATAAATAATAAGCAAGGATGTTTTAATATCCAATAATCAATGTAATGCACCACATCAACAAAAAGGAAATATCAATAGATATCAATAAATACTGAGGAAACATTTGATAAGACTCAGCATCCATTTATGATTAAAAAAACTTGAAAAACTGGGGATAAATGGAATATATCTTAATAAAAGCCATATAAGAAAAAAAATGTAGCTTGTTTCATATCCAATGGTGAGAAACTAAAAGCCTTTCCACTAAGATCTGGTATAAGACGAGGATATCCACTACTATTCAACATAGTATTAGAAGTCCTAGCTAGAGCGATTAGGCAAGAGAAAATTATAAAAGGCATCCAAATTGGAAAAGAAGAAAAACTACCATGATTTACACATTATGTAATAATATAAATAATGGACCCTAAATATTCTATAGGAAACTAATTAAAATGATATATAACTTTAGCAAAGTGGCAGGATATCAAATCAACACGCAAAACTCAGTTGCAAATTTATATGCAAACAATGAACTAGAAGAAAAAGAAATTAAAGTAATCCATTTTCAATAAGTTTTAAAAAAATAAAATACCTGGGAATAGAACTTACAAAAGGGTTGAGGACTTATCAAAAGAAAACTATGAAACACTGTCAAAATAAATAAGAGATAAAACAAAAATTTAGAAAGATATTTCCTGCACATGGGTAGGAAAAATCAACATAATTAAAATGACCATCTAACCAAAGCAACATACAGGTTCAATGCAATTCCAATAAAAAACCAAATCATGTTCTTCAAAAAAATATAATAAATAATACTTAAATTCATATGGAACCACAAAAGAGACAAATAGCTAAGTTTCTCCTAACTAAAAGGGGAATAGTGGAGGCATCAAACTTCAGGAATTCAAGCTATACTAAAAAGCCATAATAATCAAAACATATGGTACTGGAACAAAAACAGACAGAATAGTGGAATAGAACTGAGAGCCCAGAAATAAAACCAGACATTTATGGACAACTAATTTACAACAAATGAGTGAAGTATATATACTACAACAAGGAAAGCCTTTTCAATAAGTAGTGTTGGAAAAATTGGACATACAAAAGTATGACACTAGATCAATATCTTACACCATGCCAAAAATCAACTCAAAATGAATAAAAGACTTGGACATAAGGCCTGAAACCAGAAGACACATAGAAGAAAACACAGGCAACACATTTACATGACATAAACTTTAGAACATATTTGCATATTCATCTCCATCAGCAAGGAAAACAAAGACTATAAACAACTAGTACTATATCAAACTAAAAGGTAAATGTGACAATAACCAAAAATAAGAAATATCCTGCTGAACGGGAGAAAATATTTGCAAACCACACATTGGACAAGGGCCTGACATTGAAGAACTATGAATAGCACTTAGAACTCAACAAAAAGAAAACAAACAATCCAACCAAGGAATGGTCAGAAAAGCCAAATAGGGCACTTCTTCAGAGAAGAAACAGAGATGGCCAATAGGCACGTGAAAAAAAATAGGCATATGAAAAAATTACCATTAGGGAAATGAAAATCAAAACAACGAGATGCCACCTCATGCCTATCAGAATAGCTGATATCAAAAAAAAGGAAAGAAACAACACATGCTGGTGAGGTTGTAGAGATGAAGGAGCCCTCTTTAAACTGGTCCAGCCCCTATGGAAGAAGTATGGATGTTCCTCAAAGTACTAAAATTGGGAAGTAAAATTGGTTGCAACATCTGTCAACCCATTGATCACCAGGGTTGATTCAGCTGATGGGGTTAGCTAGGTGGGTGTCCCTTTCCTCCCAAAGCTGCGCACTCAACCGAAGAGAAAGGCCTTCCCCAGTAGAGAAGGATCGTTCTTATTCTTCTGTCAAGGTTATAAGAGTAGAGCAAATCCCCTGCTAGGACCTTTAAACAAGCTCTCATTTGTAGAAGAACGTAGGGTAGTCTAACTTCCAAGACTCTCAGACACATCCAAATGAGGTGCTGCATGTGGCAGTCTGCCATTCTTTAAATAAATAAACAAACACAAATAAATAAATAAATAGAATATATATAAAAATATATATATAAATAAATAAATGAGACTAAAATTGGTTCTGCTGTGTGCCCCAGCAATTCCACTCCTAGGTATCTACCCAAAGAATACAAAAACACTAATTTGAAAGGACACTTACATACCCATATTTACAATAGCAGTATTTACAATAGCAAAGATATGTAAACAACCTAAATGTCCCAGAGCAGATGAGTGGATCAAGATGTGGTATATCTACACAATGGAATACTATTTAGTGATCAAAAAAGATAAACTCATTTATGCCATTTGTGGTAACATGGATGGAACTGAGAGGGGTTATCCTAAGTGAATCAAACCAGAGTATAAAGATAAGTACTGGATGGTTTTACTTATATATGGAATCTAGAAAAATAGAAGAAATGACTAGAGAAAGACAAACTTTAAAAACAACCCTTGAAAACTGACCATAGGTCTGAGGCATCTAAGATACTGTGAAAGGTGAGGGAGAGGGGATAAAAGGAGTCATTAGAAGACATAGAGATGGCCAATAGTCACATGAAAAATTAGGCATATGAAAAAATTACCATCAGGAAAATGAAATTGATAATAATATGCCACCTCATGCCTATCAGAATGGCCAATATCAAAAAATAAAAAACACAATGGACTATGGACTATGGTGGAGGACTAAGGGTGCTTTGGTGGGAGAACTATGGTGACCACACCTGAGGGAAGAAATCCTATACTGTGAAAAAATTAACAAGCATGTAAAAATAATGGTAGTTTATTAGATATATATTTATATATATAAGTTATATATGTTAACCATATATGTTTATATATATATATATATACATACCAGGAGATGTGCAGGCATTGAATTTTCACTAGCCAAGAAAACATTAAGTACTAGTATGAACAAAGTCTTATTTGTGTTGAGTCCACATGCTCCAACCTAAGTTTTTTAATGAATGTGTGTTTTTGCCAGATTCTCTTCTCTCCGCATTCACTACAGAGGCTTCTGCTTTCACCAGCTCAGTTATTTACCAGGTCGATGCTCTACCCTTACAATATTAATCTTCTCCCCTTTGATGGAGAGTTGGAGTAGAGAAGATGGTGGAAAAGAAAAGGGCTCAAAGTCAAGGAAACTATAAAAGCACAAGTATCAATGTGCAAAGCATTTACTATGTATCAGGCACCATTCTAAGAATTCTGCCTGGGTTAAATTACCTAAATCAGGCACTTCTATTCTTACATTACAAGGGGGAAACACAATGATCAAATAACTTTTCCTGGTAAAGTTGAAATCTACATGTTTCTGTCCAAAAGCAAAGCAACAAAGAAAGAGATTCTTTCTTTATAGATTCTTTGAAAAACTTCAAAGTCTAAACACACTGTTTTATCTACTCTTACTAAAATCCACTGGTCTCTCTGATTTGCTAATTCCCTGTGTATCTGGTTTCAGTTGCAAAATCCAACTCAAACTCTCTCAAGCCAAAGGTACTCTGTTGATACTCTTAAAACTGTGTTCTCTCTCTTACACTGCTGGTGGGAATGCAAGATGGTCCAACCATTATGGAAAGCAGTATGGCAGTTCCTCAATCTACTAAGAATGGAACTTCCATAGGATCCAGCAATCCCACTCCTAGGACTATACCCAAAGGACACAAAAACACTGATTCAAAAGAATACCTGCACCCCTATGTTTCTAGCAGCGCTCTTTACAATAGGGAAGACCTGGAAACAACCTAAATGCCCAAAACAGATGAGTGGATCAGGAAGCTGTGGTACATATACACGATGGAATACTACTCAGCAATAAAAAATGAAAAACTAGATGCATTCATAGGAAAATGGATGGAACTGGAAGGGATTATGCTCAGTGAAGTAAGTCAGAAGGCAAAAGAAAAATACCAGATGGTTCCTCCCCTAGGAGGAACATAAGGGAACCAAAGGAGGATCAAGGAAAGGAATAAGAACAATAATAATAACAAGAAAGAAACAAAAACCAAAAATGAAAAGACAAAGACAAACTGGGGACACTTGGTGGGGAGGAAAGAGGGGAAGGGTGGAGGGCAGATGGGAGCACGGGGGACTGAGGTGATGGTGCACAGGTGTTACGGTGATGGGGATTACAATTGATGTCAAATATATGTAAATTCAAAAAAATTTATATTAAAAAAAATAGTGTTCTCCAGAAAAAAAAAAAAAAAAACTGTGTTCTCCCTTCAGTCACAACTTAATCCAGTGCCTATAGTAATGACATTAGAAGTGTGTGTGTGTATGTGTGTGTGTGTGTGTGTGTGTGTGTTACTTTCTCCACCTCTTAGCCTTGCTCTCCTTTATTCAGTTTGTCACTTGGTATCAAGGAAATATGGGGCTTATAAAAATGATTTAGGAAATAAATGATTTAGGAAGACTTCTATTTGTTGACTTTATTGTATAAACAGTTTCTTTCAAAATGGTGTAAGAAATTGCCTCCAGCAGTTTAAAGCCCATACAACCCCTACAACCTTCAGTATTCATATAACATGTCACAGGGAAGGCCTGTGCCCTGAAGGATTGAGACCATTCATTAGTCAGATAGGGTTACAGGAAAGAGGGAAAGATCATGCAGGAACTTAATTTTCCCTGGGTCACCTGGGGAATAAGCATAGAATGGTAAGCATAGTATGCCAAAGGAAAAAGAACATGCTATTAAAAGGAAGAAACATTAATCACATGAAATCAACAGACATCTATGACATCTTGAAATGCTCTGCTCTCAAAACCCAGTAGTCCTGCACCAATCAGTATACCCGGAACTCTTAACAGATTACAATAAACGTATTGTAAACACTCTGGAAACCTGGCCTCTGATCTATCAGGCAACAGAGCAAGCCTATCTTCACAGACTCCATCTTATATACAGGGTTTCCAGCCTTTGCATCACTGCAGTACATTCATTAGCAAGGGGAAGAAAGTATTTTAAGTTAAGATAGCATCAGTGGATCTTTAGGTGGAAACTATTTAGAACTAGAAGACCCACCTATCCAGAAAAATTATATTCTTAATGTCAAGGATTTACTGTTTCTGTCTGTAAAAACAAAATTCAAGCTGTGTTTATTGGAACAGCTTTCCCAGAATTAAATCTGCTGGACTGCTTCCTGATTCAATCCTTACTTTCATTATCTAATGAACTCTTTCTATCACTGAGACTTTATTTTTAGTTAACATTACATTTCTACTTTGCTACTGCCCCCCTAAAGACTCCCTTTTGATTTAGAGTACATATCAGTTATTTACCTTTTAATGTGATTATTTGTAAATGCATGCCTCCCAGTAATATTTGTGTTTAAGGCTAACGAACAATTACAGCTTTTATTCACAGGTTAAATTAATTTTAGTATAGACAAACAGAGAGGGAGACCTTTCTTTGCAGTGCAAGAAGTCCATTTCCCCTATGCAGGAGATGTCTGTTTCTCCATGCAAACTATCGTCACACAGGGCCAACAATGTCAAGTCCTTCCACTGGCACGCATCAGATAGTCAAAGTTGGAAAACAGAATCTGACTGTAGCCTGGACACAGAAAATTCCTTCCACAAACAGTCATTAGGTTTCTTATAGGCCTGAGACACATGGACAGTCACTTCTCCTCAAGGGGATTTACTAGGACTCAGAATGATCTTATCTTGTCTGGTTACCCTAACCAAATAGTTGGCCCAACCACATTTTATCTGATGTCACCATGTATGAGCAGCACTCTTATTCATATACATACAGTTCCCTTTTTCTTTATACTTCCTTTCAGTCCTAGCAGAAATACTTTATAACCCCTAACCTTAGTCTTTTTTGACCACTTAATGTCTCTTATTTTATCTGTAAAGTAAATATTTTGGACAAGGGCTGACTATAGCAATGAAGGAGGGAAGAATTATATTGGCAGGATAATGGAGCAGCCTCTAGGTGTTACAAATAATGCAAGTAAATGCAACATTTCTTCCCCAGCACTGGGCAGAGGAGGCTGATATTAAATCAGCTAAGAGCTCATGCCTAAAGTAGCTGACCTGAGGTCTTCACTGCCAGGCCAACCTTTGATTTTTAAGTACATTCTGCCCATGCATGTCCCAATGTTTTCTCCAAATTGGTTTTTACCAACAAATGAGCTCACCCCTAACCTCCCGCTTTTCACCCCAAGGCATTAAAATTCTTCTTCTACCCTAAAAGCAAAACAGAAGTGTTGTACTTGTAGTAGATGGAATTGCATTATCTAATCCTTTATTTCTCCCATGTTCTTCTGGTTGGATTGGCATTGATTCATGTAGCAAACTGATTTCCCAAGGAAAAGACTTAGTTCATATAATAATGTTAAATAATATATTTATCACCAGAGTTTATTTTTTTCATTCTCTTGGTGACATTAACCCCTATGGACCCATCATTAATAGGAGCATACTATTTCTTTATTATAGAACACTTTTCCATAAAATATTGCTTTCTCTTCTTCTCTTCCTATCTTCCTTAGGGCAATATATCTGTCAACCAAGACCTTTGTAGCTGGAGTCCTGGGGAACAGATTGTACCAGTGTCCCAGTAAAATTCAGGCATGTCCATTGTGGACAAGTAAGAGGAAACCATTTGTAGGTCTGTTTGCATAAGGATCCAGTAAACTAATGGAAGGAATCTCCTAAAAGAAGAACTGGGGGGTGTATGTGTGTACACATACGCACATGCACGTACACCAATGTGGGTGAAGGGAGAACCCTGGAGAGTACAGGGTTCACGCTGCCTTGTGGTTCAGCCCACCCTTAGCTATCTCTTAACTCCATTAGCCCCGAAGTCTCTGAATAGATTTGAGGAGGTTGAAGTACAAAAACAAGGGAGAGGGTTTTCACTAAAATTTCTGGAAAATTTTGAGAATAAAAGACATATTCCCTTGCAAGCCATGTTATGGGGAATAGCACAAATGGACAACAGTGTACTTATCCAATGTCACAGAGGCAACCTGAGCCCATCATTGACATCTAATGTATTAGAGAGGTAAAGCCACCCAGCATGGCTCTGTGCTTTCTGGATGTAGAAGGTTAAGAGGATGTCACAGGGAAATGCGCAAAGTCATAGTCACAGGTCATATCCTGTCTCACTGAGACTGCCATGACCCTGCTCTATTTGGACATAATTTGGTGGCGGAGGGAGGAGAAATTGGAAAGATATGTAACTAGAGTTTCTGTAATTCTGTGACTAGAAACTGAGTCACTAAAAATAAAATAATTGCATTGCTATTTCTTTGACTCTCTTTTCCCTAGATTTGGTGTGGGGAAATATGAAATTCAATTATGATAAAAATTTATTATGAATTTTATTATGAATGCTGTGATTTTTGTACCAAATATAATTTTGTAACATTTCTAGTTCCTAGATGAACTGATATTTGAGATCAGTCTAGTTTGCCACTGGTCCTATAAGGTACACCCTATTTCCAAGAGTCCTCTAGAGGTGTGAAAACTCAAGGTATATTCAGAGATGATAATATTGACTTCAAATATCAAATGCACTTCCAGTAAGAAAAAGAATGAGGGCCCAATCTCTAGCCAAGTTTTTACTGGGTGTCCCATTTTTAAGACTGCAATTTGAATGCTGCAATTATTTGTATTATTGTTACTAATTGCTCCTGCCACTGGTGCAACCAGATACTTTTGGGTGCAATTAACCCCTAGTGGGAGCAATTACATATGAAAACAGTTCTGCACGTGCAGCTAATTGTAACAAAACAAAGAGTCTGGGGAGGACATTTGGCTCATCAAGTCATAACTTCAACTTTAAATGTGTGCCAGTTGTAAGAAGGCAGGATAGCAGGACAGGTTACTAACCTTCCTCTGGGCGTTACAGATTGCAGCATTCTTGCCCACTGTTTACTAATGTATTTTTAGAGAATTAGATTATGAAAAATAAATTTGGAGAAAAAAAATCATCTGAGCTATTCATTGACCTTTTATTGAGCAGGTCCTAGATACCGAGTCCAGCCAAAGAGTGTCTAATTAAGCACACACTCTCAGAAAATGCCAGATTTTATTGATATTATGTTTTTCTTTACAAAGGACACTTACATATCCATTCCACAGAATTACAACATACATGCAAGTCTTCCTTCCCTTGTGTCTATCAGATATGCCAACAACTTCATCCTTACTATTAGGAAGTATGGTTTAATGAGTTGACATGGAGAACTGTGGTTCCAGTTGATGAAATGAATAAAGCATCCTATCCAAACCATCTTAGGGCTCTGGACAGCCTACAATAGCAGACAATAGCCTTTATATCTCATGGCATGATTAAAACTTTATATTAGAAATAAAAAGGAGAGTGCATCTAAATCCACCATAGGTCTTTTTCACTATTTAAGTCAAATTCACATACACACAACTCTACACTGCTATTCCCTTAACTGTTTTCTTTCAAGGGAGACATTTAAATTAATAGGTTCTGGCATCAGACTGTCTCAGTTTCCTACTTTATAAAATGAGTATAGTAACAGCACCTGCCTCATAAGGTTGTGACAGTAACTAACAGCAGCAGCATCCTATACTGAGAGCTATGTTTATTATTATTTATAATATTTTGTTGCCTTTATTAATTTTTAGATTTCTGCTCTGAATTACTAAGAAAGAGTATTCCAAACTTAAAATAACTGTATGTGTTTCAGGTTATACTCCAGCATGATGGTGATACACACGGGCCTAAGTGACTATAACTTTGATTTATTACTCTTTACTAATTAGAGGTCAAATTCTTTACTAATTAGATGTTAACTTGCAGGAAATTTAAAAATTGCAAATGATTTTTATCCAGGTAAGAGGCAAACTATTTTTAATCAAAAAGAATAATCCACCAAATTAAGAATTTTAGGTTCCCGGAGGACTTGAACCAGTTTTGTACTGAATTTTACAATCTTATTCTAGCATTTTCATTTTTCCAAGGACTGAAGTTTATCAATTTTTCTATCCTTTTTGAGACAGTTTTATCATTATGTTGATTTCTCACTTTAATGATTTAAATGAATCTTTGACACACATTTATTACCTATTTTTCTGAGATCATGCTATTGACTTTTTAAAAAATTTTTCTTTACCAGAAAACAGAAGCTCCTTGCAGAGGGTACTCTGCGTTATTTTTGTGGCCTAGCCCCATGTTTCTCAATGGACATACAAATTAACAGAGGATTCAATATGTAGATCTGGAGAGGAGTTTGAAACTTGAACTCTCTAGAAAATGCTACTGGCCTTGACCCTGAGCATAATGCCTGGACTCAGAAAACACAGGTACTTCAAAATGCTTGTGTAGACATCTACCTGTGTGAAACAATAATATGGCTTACTCTTCATGCCAGCTATATTTAAGACCTACCCTTTATTTTTATAACAAAGGATCTAATTTTGGTGGGGACACAATTAGTAGACCTTGCTTATCATAGTGACCCAATTAAGCAGGAGATTTATGTGAGGGTTAGGAAAGATGGGAGAGGATTCACCAATAATAGAAAAATAGCATCATATTTTTTAGAATGTCAATACCAGTCTACTTATGATGGCTTTGGGGCTCCAAGTTCCTGAGAAACCTACTTGGCAGGGCTCAGAGTAGTTGCAGCAACATTGCTCAATCTTGTTCCCCAAAGGCCAAGTGATTCTCTTAGGCAATATTAGGCTTCAAAGAAGTGATATTCTCTAGCCTCACAAATACTGTTGAGACTGCCAACCTAAGAAGTGGACTTTACATACAGTTCCTGCTGACTTGTGGCATCTCACTTTCACAGATCTTCATATATATATAATTATATACATATACATATAAATATAAATAAAATTATATAATACATAATATATATAATAGTAAACTATTAGAAAAATAAAATAATAACATGCTTCTCATATGAGTCCAGGGATAATTATGAATATGTACCACAGTGGGAGGATGTACAAAGGTGCGCCTATGTCTGGGTCTCATCTCCAGACAATCTGCTGTAATTAGCCTCATTGGGGGGTTGGGAAAGTTGAACAATTATATTTCTAATATAGCACTATGTCTTTAAAGGAAATATCCTCTATATTTCCCTCAATATCATTGAAATAAGTAGAAAGTGGTTGGCTTCGTCAATCATTCCAGCAACACATTAAGTCCATATATCTATAGCCATGTTAAGAGAATTGCAGATTTTCAAAGTACGTTGTTTTAATTCTCTATACTTTATAAAATGAATGTGTTAAAAATGGCTTCTGAGAACTAGTTAAGAACTAGCTGCTACAAATGGTCTGATAGAAATGATACATGGAGCCTGGCCATAATTGTGTGTTCCCCAAGGACTTGGAAGTAGGGCAATAGTATTTCATCTGAGGCTAAAAATAATAAAATCCACATAAAATGGATAAAACTAATCAAACAAGAAAATGTAAGTATGTGATTATGAAGTTTTATAAAGATTATTTATTAAAATAGCTTTACATTTGAAGTGAAATATTTCTTAAAATAAAAGAAATTACTTTGAAAACAGTTATATAGTCTATTAGTATGCCCTCTCATTTTCCATCACTGTCATCCTTTACGAGGAATCATACTGAGACATAGAAAGGAATAAAAGAGAATTCAACTTGAAAGCTGATCTGTATGTAGACAAATGGAGAGGACACTTATAGACTACATCCATATTTATATAGATTTCTTCCAGAAGTCAAAACAATTGAAAAGACACAAATAAGGTTGGGAATGTTTTGAAAAATAAGTTCTAACACTATGGACAATGTTACTAAATACAAACAAAAATAATTTCAAATACATGCAATTATTGAAAAGATGACCAAGAAATCATGGAATGAGAGACTAGTCCCCAATCTTGTGAGATTCTATGAGACCCCACCAACAACTTTGCAAACTACTGAGACTCTGGGCTTGTAGTAGAGGGATTCCAGAGTGATCAGAGGTCACACAACCTCCTGCAAAACTCCACTGGTGCCAACTCAGACTCTGAGATGTAGAACCCATGCTGAGTGAGGTGCTAGAGCATCTCCAGGCTTCACAACCTCACCAGAAACCATACTAGAGGCATCATAGATTAATAAGACCCCAGAAACACAACAGCAGAAACACAACAGGGGAGGTGCCAGAGAAGTTCCTGGCTCCACAATTTCTGTTATACGCTGCAAGTGGTCATCCAGACCAGTGAGAACACAGGCCTATGGCAGAGGAGGTGCCAGAGCAGCTAGATGTCTCTTGACCTCCTTCAAGACCCTGATACCTGCCCAGTCCACTGATACCATGAACCTATACCAGGAAAGGTGCCAGAATGGGAAGAGGCCTCACAATCTCCCATGAGACATTACCAATTGCTTGTCCAGACAAGTGAGCTCCTGAATAGTAAGGTAAGAGGAGCCATGAATCGAAGAAGGTCCACCTAGAACATCTGTGTCCCAAATCAAATAATGTAGAGAAGAGAAAATCCAACAAAGAGCAAATGAGTCCTCAAGGAAATAGTAGTACAACACAAAGAAAAAATATCTCCAAAACCTGCCGAAGGCCAGCTCCAGCTGAGGTCAGGTTCCCACAGGAAGAGACAGTGTCAGTGAATTGAGGGAAAATGAGGAGTCACTAACCACTTGATCAGACTGTAGCAAACGTCCTACTGAGTGTCTCAGGAGGCCTTTATTTATACATTGCAAGCAAGCAGTGGGATTACATCATCATGTGCATAGAGCAGAAAGATAACAATCATTACATTTTTTTCTTAAGCATAGCTTGGGGTCTTTATGTCCTCCAGTCAAGATTCAGAGCATCATAATGTTTCAAGGTACGGCCTACGTGCTAGACAACATATTTTTATCAGCATACTAGTTTTTTAATGTTAATATTGTATTTATAAGCATAGCATGTTTTTATTAGCACACTAGTTTTTTAATATTAAGGCAACCATGGCAACTTTGTGCAGTCACAACTAATCATTTTGTTATTACTCAGAGTATGACAGACTACTAGCCACAAGGTCTAGAGTCAAACTAATGTCAATATTTTTTGGGAGACTTTTTATATATGATTATGATTTAAGTAAAACAGAGGCAGAGAAGAGGGGAGGAGCGTTGGTAGGGTTAATGTGATTCATTTATCACTCGGGAGATACAGAGCCTTCCACAGTGGGCCAAGTTACAGAGGTCTTTCTTCATTTCCCAAGGCCAGTTTTCCATAGCAAATGTTTAAGTCTGGAAAATTTAATAACTAACTTTTGAGTTTGTAAACAACCATATTCCAATTGCATTTCATACTTCCTGTTTTTGCAGTATTGGTTTTTAAATTTTGTGTTGCATTATTTGCCAATCAGTAGTTCATCATCAAAATGCGTAGCATCAAATTATTTTGTTTAGCAAAGCAGCCAATTTTATAACCACCCCCATGAATGTTTTTTCAGTAAGCACATATCATGAAATCACAGAATTACAATTTAGCCAGGAGAAAAGGAGTCTGGCAGGGCCCAGCCTTTGGAGCATCCTGATCTTGCAGGAGTGTCCCTCAGACCCAGACTTTTGTCAGGCGGCACAAGCAGCTGGTCCGCACCGAAAACCCACTTCAGAGAGGTAGATGATATGTTCTTCTTTTCAGATACAAAGTTTAAAATTGCAATGATAAAGAAATTCAAAGAAATGAGGAAAAAAACTGAGAAAAACAAATAAATGACCTTGGAAATAAAATCAATGAAATAAAGACAGAAAATGAAGCTCTAAATAAGATAAAAATGGAGCTTCAGGATTTCAGAAGATGAATATGGAGATTAAAAATTCAGGAGAAAGTCACAGAAACTAGAATAGATAAAATGAAGAACAAGTCAGTGTTCTTGAAGATGCAAATGTTTAAAAACTTGGGTAGAGAAGGAAAAAGAGAAATGGAGTTAAAGACACAAAGCAACAATTTAAGAACTGTCTGACTCCATGAGAGCAAGGAGAGTGAGAAAGAGAGAACAGAAAAATGGAGGAAAACTTCATGAACTTAGTAAAAGGAATAAATGTACAAATCCAGCAAGATAAAAGAACCCAGCATACTTAAAAAAATAAACAAGATCTCCATCAAGACACAGTGTTGTGAAACTTCCAAGACTTCAGGACAAAAAAGGAATATTGAACTGGGAAAGGGAGAAGCAGCAGATACGTAAAAAGGTACCCTGATCAGGATAACATCATAAGAAGATCAGAAGAAACATTATGGGCAAGGAGAGAACAGACTGACATGTTCCAGAAACTTAAAGATTAAAAACTGCCAGTCAAGAATACTTCATCCTCAAGAATTTCCTTCAGATGTAAGAAAGAAATGAAGATCTTTTCAGACATAGAGAAACTCAGTGAGTTTGCAAATACTAAACCACCTCTTCAAAAAATATTGAAAGGAGCTTACATATCTAAACCAAAGAGGGGAGAATATACAAAGAACTGAATAAGGAAATAGACTGACACATAACTCAAGAATAAAATGGCAACAATACATTTTACATATCAAAAATAATTTTAAATATAAGTGGACTGAACTTAAAAATTAAAAGATACAGAGTATCTAGTTGGATCAAAATCCAACCTTTTGTTGTCTCCAGGATTCACACCTGAACTCCAGTGACAAACACAGGTTCACAGTAAAGAGTTTGAAAACTATCTTACAAACAAATGGGTCTCAGAAGAAGGCAGGGACAACCACACTTATATCAGACAAAATAGATTTCCATGTTTTAAGAAAAAAAATAAAAAGAGACAGGGAGGGACACTATATAATAATTTGGGGAACAATACATCAAGAAGATATAACTCACATCAACATATATGTACTAAGTTAGGGGGCACCAAAATATATTAGAAAACTACTATCAGATTTAATAGTCTAGATAGTAGTCTGGAATACTATCAGATTTAATAGTCTAGATAGTAGTCTAGAAAACTACTATCAGATTTAATAGTCTAGATAGTAGTCTGGAATACTATCAGATTTAATAGTCTAGATAGTAGTCTAGAAAACTACTATCGGATTTAATAGTAGTTTTCTAATATATTTTGGTGCCCCCCACTTGGTACATATATGTTGATGTGAGTTAGATCTTCTTGATGTATCATTCCCCAAATTATTATATAGTGTCCCTCACTGTCTCTGAAAACAAACATGGAAAAAACACATTTGTGGTAGCAGATTTCAACATCCCACTCTCACACCAATAAACAGACCAATGAGACAGAAAATCAACAGGGATAAAGGAGTCTTAAATAGAAAATTGGACCTCACAGGCTGGTACTGGAACAAAAACAGCACACAGATCAATGGAATAGAATTTAGAGGCCAGAAATAAACCTACCTATATGTGCGCAGTTAATCTATGACAAAGGAACCAAGAGCATACACTGGAACAATGATAGTCTCTTCAATAAGTAGTGCTGGGAAAACAGGACAGTTGCACGCAAAAGAATGAAACTAGATCACTCCTTCACACCACACACAAAATTGAATTCCAAATGGATAAAAGACTTGAATATGAGGCCAGACACCATAAAATACATAGAATAAAATATAGGGAAAACATTTCACAACATATGCTTTAGAGATGTCTTTAGGAATTTGTCTCCAACATCAAGGAAAACAAAAGAATATATAAAATGTGTTAGAGGGGCAGGAGGGAAAAATGTGATAAGTATATATAATGGAATAGTACCTAGTAATTGTAAAAGATAAACTCATGCCAGACCTCCCTTGTAGCGCAGAGATTAAAGTCAGAGCTATCAGGCTATCACCAGCCACCACGGCTTGAGTTCAATGCCTGACCAGGGAGCTGACCTACATGGCGCAGCAGACCTCTCCTGTCTCAACCGCTGCTCCCCTCAGCAGTGTATTTCAGTTGATCTGCTTATTCTGCTCCCACTCGGTCTCTAGTGATCCTCTCATCCTCACACCTCTGGCCTACACCCTCGTTCTTGTATACATACATTTAAAAAAAAAACCACCTCTTTAAAAAAAAGATAAACTCATGCCATTTGTGGCAACATGGGTAGAGCTGGAAGGGATAATGCTAAGTAAGTCATAAGGAGAAAGATAAATACCAAATGTTATCACTAGTAGGTTGACTATAGAGAAAAAACTAAGAGTCAGATAGGAACAAGCTTAAAAACTAACAACTGACTACAAAACTAAATACCTAGTTGGGAGGGGTGGGAAAGGGGTAGAACAAAGAGGAAAGGAATAAAAATGGATTTTGGTGGTGATCTATGCTGATTTTGTGGTTGGTGCACTGAGGTGGTAATGCCTAGTAGGAATATCCAAATATTACTTTAATTTAAAATGAATTAATTAATTTTTAAAATTATGGAATCAAATTGACAAAGGGAATATACAAAATGGAATCTGGAGGCCACTAGAAGACTGGATCTTATGCACATGTACCACAACTGACTGCTCAATACCTGAATTTACAACCCAATATCATTCCAAGAAACCAGCATCCAGACCTCTGTATATGAGAGACTTTGAAGAAATGGCACCTGAATTTTCACAGTAATCAGTCAAAATGTTATTGAAGGCATCCCTGGTGGCCTAGGTATGGTGGCCTAGGGGTTAAGTCTTACCATTATCACCACTAATGCCTGAGTTTAATACCTGGCTAAAGAGCTGACCCACAGCAGAATTCTCCTGTCTGTCTCACCTGCTTCTCTCCTTAGCAGTGTATTTCAGTAGATTCGCCTGTTCAGCTCCCCACTGTCTCTGGCAAATCACCCTCTGCACCTTGGCCTACATCCCAGTTCTATGCCAAAAGAAAAATGCTATCGTATCTTGGTTTCAAAGAAGAAAATCTATCACTTCATCAACATACAAGTATCACTTTTTTCACACTTTCTTTTTTGCTAAAGAATTTTATTATTTTCCCCATAGAAAGCAATTCTGCCTTTTAGAGTTTTTATATATGTAGTTTGCCCTGGTCTATGACTCCTAAATCATAATTTATCTAAAAACTCAAATAAAGCTTTGTTTTCATGTGCAGAATGAACTCTGGTTTAACTGTTGAATTGTTTTTAATATTATTTGGAAAAACTAAAGGATGAAAGAGGGAAAGGAGCAGAAGAGCAGCTAAAATAGAGAAGAGAAATAAACAGAAACAAGCAATGACAAATTAATAGTGGCCACCATGTATTAGTACTATGTAGCAGAGATTTACATTTGTTATTTTATGATACTGTTAAAGATTCCCAGTGGGAACCTTCACCTGCATCTCTCAGGCAAGGTCTCTTCCCTGAAATGTCAGCTGAATCACTTTTTCCCCATTTGGTCAACTTTTGATCATTTCCAATTTTGATGTCAAGGAATAGCAGGCACATTGGAACCCTGAGGTTAGAAGCTCCTGTGGGAATGAAGAGGACACTAAGAACCTCCAGCGAAGTAGAATTCTAAGAAGGAAGGAGACTGGGCCCTAAATGAGTTCATGGAAAATGACAGACCAGGAATACCCACACTGGACTAGACGTAAGCAAGAAACAGGTTTTCACTCATTCATCCACTTCATTCATTCACTCATTTACATAGCCACCTATATAGGTCTCTGTGCCAGATACTGTTGCAAGGGCCTTATAAATATTAACTAATTTGATACATAAAATAGCATTATGTACAATTAGCCCCATGTACTCATGAGGAATCCAATACAGGGAGAAGCTAAATAATTTTCCAATGGCGCAAATAGTGTGTTAAGTCACTGATTAGGAGTTTTATTTGTTATATCAGTGAGGCTACTCTAAGAATAATGATTTTTTTTTAAACTTAAAGGACTAATCTTTCCCAGAATAGTGACTTCAAAAACATTAGAATGAAGTACAAGAGGCAGCTCATATTTTGTTGTGATTTTGTTAAAAACACTTTTTGACAAGGATGAATTTATTTGGATTTGGGTGAATATTACATTGAGTGCTAGTGATCTTTTTGAAGGCATTTATATGATTTTATTTATGAAATCTCTTAAGAAATTCACTCTCTTTTAAATAAAATGAATATGCTCATCATTCTCATCCTGGTGCCTGGGTTTTCTCATCTGAAAGATGAAGACTGATAGCTAAGAAATTACCTTCCAGTGCTAACATTAAGCATCAACATTAAATTTTTCCATGTTGAGGCCATCACAACATGGAAAATCTAACTTAAACTCAGTGTAATTGCTTTTTATAAACAGTTCACAGACTCAAGGCCAAATCTGTACCCAGACCAGAAGGTTTAACAAGATTGTGTAAGAATGAAAACATTAATAGATGCCAGTTAATTTAAAAGAATTTCACAGGGACTACCCATGAGAGGAGGAAGTATACACTGTACAAAAATGAAAAATGATGTAAAATATATATAAAATTAAAAGAAAAAATTATTGTACCTAGACAAAGTAGGTTACATTTTTAAAAATCACATACACAGGATTTTATAATAAACTGAAAAGAGGAATATTTTCCTTGGCTGCAAGGATACAGCAATTTGATATTCTATTTTAAAAGGAAAATATATCAAATCACAGAGGCCATCTGATTTCCTCTCTCATGTAATTTTCTGCTCCCTTTTGTTCTCTATCCTTTTAATTTCTCCCCATTAGAGTCCCCAGACACTCCAATTTTGCAGTTCCATCACTCTACATTGAATTCACCCTCCTTTGACAGGACCTGCTGCTTTATATTTTTCCTTTTCTGACTCTGCAAAGATAAAATCTCACTTCTTGGTGAAAACTCAAACTCAGATATAAAGTATACCCAGGAATTGCTTAATTGGCAGAGAAAAAAATTTATTAAATGAGCCAGATAACTGACCCCAACTCAAGATTATCATCAAATCTAGCTTAACTATTATCCTTTTTCAAATTTCAAAACAAACCCAAATTACTACTTTTTGAAGATCTTGTGGAATTTAATGAAGTACTGCAATGAGGTATGTGAATGGCGACACAATGAGAAGCAACTGAAACTACATTATCATTGGTTTGAACATAAACCAAACTGAAACGACTTCAGAGGTAAATAAAAACAAAAGCTCTAATAGAACATTTTCAGGTTCTGACTTACAAAGGCCTAAAGCAAAAATGGCTCTTAATTTTATCAGTAGATCTAATGACTTGAACATTTAATTTTACCCTTTAGATAAGTGGGTTCTTATTTATGCCACAAGTTAAAGTCAAATTTATTTTTCACCCTCCTCTCTCCATGCTTACCTCCCCCTCATTCCCTTCATTCTTCTCCTTTCCTTCAGTCCCTCCCAAATCCTCTCCCTCTCCCTCCTTCTCTCTATTTTCATTAAGAGAGAGGTAGGCAGGGACATTCTCCAAGACCCAGGTCTTCTTATAATTTCTCCCTTAAAGAATCCGATCTGTTCTTATGAATTCCCTCCTATCTTTATGATTTCCTCTTTCTATCTCCAATTCTATCTTTTCAGCTAACTTCTAAGTCCACAGGACACATTCATGCAGAGGTTCCAATAGCTTGTCTCCAAGAAAGATACATCAGTTTCTTCCTCCAATAAGAGGTAGAGCATATTCCCTTCCCTCTTGAACCTGAGATGGGGGGAACTGTGAATGTTTTGATTAATGGAGTATAGTAGATTTAATGCTCTAAGACTAGGTTTTAAGAAGACTTTCAGTTTCAACCTTTGGGCTCCTGAAATATTAGTTCTGGGAAAAACAGTCACCATGAAAGAAATCAGTCTACCCTAAGGTCAGCATGCTATAGGGAAGCCTCAGCAAGCAACCAGGAGAAGCCATATGAATATAGGTCCACTTATTGCCTAACTGTCCTAGATATCAGAGCCCAAGCACTGGGCACATGAGAAAAGCAGCGATAAGAGGACTCCAGCCTCAGTTACCATCTGATTTCAACCTGTGAGGGATTTCACAGTTGAACTTATCAAAACTGCAGAAAGGTGAAAGATACTAATAAATACCTGCTTTAAATCACAGAGTTTCATGGTAGTTTGTTACATGGTAATAAAACAACGGAAAGAGAGATCTAACTTTCATTTAATCACCAAGTCTTTCATGCATCTAACAATAATCTAACAACTTTTACTATATGTGTAACAACTTGCAAAGCACTGGAAATAAGCAAAGAACAAGAACAAACCAAATTACATGACTATCCCTTACAACAGAGGAACCATGGGCAAGTCACGTAGCCTTTGGTGTTGTATTCCTCATGTGCACTTTCATGGGGATGGCAGTCCTTTGGAAAGAAAAATATAGAACAGAAACTTATCACAAATTCAACTTCTAACGCCCCCCTACCCTACTCTCACATTTGGCTGGAGACTTCTTGTTTTTCATTGAGATAATGGGAATAATCAGAGAATAACTCTT
The DNA here is from genome assembly GCA_019455555.1 of Galemys pyrenaicus. Taxonomy (NCBI): domain Eukaryota; kingdom Metazoa; phylum Chordata; class Mammalia; order Eulipotyphla; family Talpidae; genus Galemys; species Galemys pyrenaicus. The sequence continues at coordinate 13,787,269 of JAGFMF010011830.1, forward strand.
TCACTGACCTACGCTGTAGATGCCTACCTCCCAACATCTATGTAAATTCTCCACCCACTCTCTCACAGGCCTATGGTTTGAAATACCATATTTAGGAATGGTATTTCTCCAGCTTTGATCTCTCCCCAGAACTGGGCTGGTACGTTGCCACCTGCTTAGATATTCAACTTAGATATCTTCATAGGTAATTCAAACTTAACATGACTTAAGCAGAAATTCAAATGTTTCAAATGCATCTTATATCCTCTCACACTTTTCCCTACCCCAATAAATGGCTTCCACATCAGTTAATAAAGAGGTTATCCTTGCTTCCTCTCTCTCACCCCAAATCTAATCCACTAGGTGACCTTACTGACTACCTCCAAAACACATTCAGATCCACCCACTCCTCTTAAGCTTCTGCATCTTCATGCTCCTCATAGCCACCACTCTCATCAGATTGCTAATTTTCAACTTCCTCATTTCCACTGCTGTCCTTCCACAGTCCATTGTCCTTATAGCAACCAGATTATCTTTTAGTAACATAGACTACATACTGTGAATCCTGAGTGGCCACCTGAAGGCTTCCATTGTAGTTAGAAAACTTTTATCTTTGTATCCTTATTTCTGTATTCTGTATCCTTATTTTCATGATCTGATCTCTCAGACTTCATTTCACATGACTCTAACATTTATGAGATATTCTTCTATGAGGCTGGGAGAGGCCAATCTCTGTTCTATTTCAGGGTCTTTGTTTCAGCTTTGCATGATTCCCAGTTCCCATGTTGTCAGAGAACACTTTTTTCTCATGCTGACCCTCATCCCTATGTTCCAAGTCCTCTGACAAACTTATGTGGCTCCTTTGACTCCCATCCTACCCCTACCTCCTTTACCTAACCACCCCCCCAACATACACACACACAAAGCATCCCAATCTAATCTATATCCCCACGCTAAACAATCCTGGGAAGTGGACTCTACACCTCTCTAACCAAAGACCTCAAAGTGACTTCTTTGTTGCAGCAACATCTTCATTAAATCCCATCAATCAGGATCCACACCTCTCATCCAACCTGACTTTCTCAAAACTTCACTGAAGAGTGCTAATTCAAGAAACAATAAGCGGGCCTCCCTGGTGGCGCAGTGGGTTAAGCAACGCACTATGAAGCAAACCACAGCCACTGCAGCACGAGTTCGATCCCTGCTGCCGGCCAGGGAGGGGACCCATATGGTGCAGCGGACCTCTCCTGCTGAGCCCGCTGCTCCCCTCAGCAGTGTACTTCAGTTGATCTGCCTGTTCTGCTCCCTGCTCTCTGTGGTGATCCTCTCACCCCCCTACACCTCTGGCCTGTACCCCAGTGCTTGTATGCATAAATAAATAAATCTTTAAAAAAAAAAAAGAAACAATAAGCACATCAAAACAAATCCCTTCTGAATTATCACGTGTGCCCCCAGAGTTACCTCCTTTTCTCTCTAATAAATTTAAGTCCTCCTCTTTCATAAAATACCTCCCTACCCCTCAGTATACGGCTCATGGATATGAGCATGGTCTGAAACCAGATTACATGACTCCATCCCTTGCAGCAGAGGGACCATAGGCAAATCATTCAGCCTCTCTGTGTTGTGTTCTCCTCCTCAGCAAAATGGAAACAAAAATAGTATCTAATTCCTAGGGCTCTTATGAGGATTATATGAGTTAATATATATTAAGTATTTAGAACAGTGCTGGATACATTATAAGCTCTAAGAAGTATTTACTACTGTTGCTGTTATTACTTCTTTGTGGTTCTAAATTCATAAAGCATGCAAGATAGTCCTATTAGAAAAGTAATGCTTAACTTATTTCCAACTGTAATTTCCCTATAGTTTTCTGATACTCCCTCAATTGTATTCTCATTTCCTTGACAACAGAGAAATAACAAAGCTTGTACTATATGTTAGCATCGCCTAGAAATGCTGAGATGAATCAGTAAGGTTCCTTGCCCTCAAGTTCCTCTTGGGCTAATGGAAGGACACCAGCCTATAAACCATTATTCAACACAATGTTATATGGAAGTGTGGCAATCAAATAGCCACAGGAGGAATGGGTACATCAGGGAAAGTTTTTCTGGAAGCAATGCTACATGCCCAAGTGGTACATTGAAATAAGAGTAAGAATCATGTCTATAAAGTAGAGAGTGGAGGAGATTGTAAGAAATTCACTCTGACCCACATAATCTGAACATTCTCTAGGGTGGTCTTCAATGGAAGCACTAGCTTAACATTTAAAAAGTACTACAAAGTGTTTTCAAAGTCTGTTGAAGTTTTTTTGCTTTTGTTTTTTTAAATGCTTAAATCAATATACACTGCATGACTCATGGCAAAGTATCCTAAAATCCTTCTTCAGTCACCCATGCCCGTCTCCACAGCAGCCACTCAAAAATCTTTCCTGGCTCCTTTCCCCACTCTGTCTTTGCAAACTCTCTTCCCAAACTCCTCCACAGTTGGCTGTTTCCCTTTCCCCTCCCCACTTCTGCTCAGCTCTTCACTAAGGAGACACATTTAGCTTTTCTAGGTCTCCTTCAATTCATCTTTTATTCTCAGCAGCAACACAAAGCCATGCTCCAAAACCTCCTCAGACAGAAAGGAGGAGACTGTTCACATTTCTTATACTATACTTTTGTTTTCTTATCTTGCTCACAAATTCTCTCTAGTGGGAGTTTTACTCTTCTCTAAAAAGAAAAGATTGCACTGTCCAGCTCACCTTTTAAACTCACAAACCATTCCAGCATAGCTTCCCCTTTCGGGTAGAAGCAAACCTTCTGTCCTTTTGGGTTGAGCCAGAATTTCCTCTTATTTCAGGCAAGATATGAGAATGAAAGGGATGTTGAGGCTTACTGCAAACACTGTGTCTTCAGAGTTTCTTTTAGAACAATAACCTTTGGACTTTGTTTAAGACTCAATCTAAGGAATACATTTCACATTACAGCCAAATGAACACATTTACATACACAAAAATGAAATGAAAGTTTAGCTTTCACTCTCTGATATTTTCTATTCTGTGACAGTCTTTTAGAATGGAAAAAATCGTCATCTTTTAGGGATATATACCAAAATATCTGCAGATGAAATGATAAGAGGCCTGGAACTCACTTCAAAATGACTTAGATAGAAGACAGAAGTGCAGAAGTGTAGGTGAATTATGATTGACCATGAAGGGGCCTCACTGATGGCCCAAGGCGTTAAGTCTCAGCACTATAAAGCTATCTGCAGCCCTACAGCTCAAGTTCTATCCGTGGCCAGGGAAGTGACCCACATGACATGGCAGACCTCTCCTGTCTCAAATGCTGCTCCCCTCAGCAGTGTATTTCAGTCAGTCTGCCTGTTCTGCTCCCCACTGTTATCTCTGGTGACTCCTTTCACTCCCCAAAACTCTGGCCTATACTCCAGTTCTTGTATGCATAAATAAATAAATCTTAAAAAAAAAAGATTGACCATGAATTGATAATTGTCCAACAGGTTGATGGGAACACGACATTTGTTATACTATTCATTCTAACAATTATATATCTGATATCTTTCATAACAAAATATTTTAAACAAAATAAAAATGTTGGTTATGCCCCACTACATTTACTTCACAGTCTACTAAATAGTAAACTGCAGTTTAAAAAATACTTTCTAGAAAATCTAGGAGTTAAAAAAATTTGAAACTAGATGTCAAAAAGAAAATCAACATTTAAATTTAATACTGTGCTTACACTCTACACACCAAGTGAAGTCTATTCTTCCAGGTTTGGGAGACGGGCTTTGACTGAGTTTTGTTTCCCTTCAGGGTTCAGTTACTTCTTAGATGTCTGTTTTTGCCAAAACTGAAATCTACATAGCAGTTATCTCCACCCACCAGGACTCAAGTCTGTTTCTCAGGAATCTGAGATGTAGATATTGAGGATTTGTGCCTGAGGCCCACAGCCATGCTTATAACCAATCCAGTCATACTGGAAGCAAATTAAGAGACTTTCCCTGTGACTAAATCCTGACAGAGACTCTCATAAGGACACACATATGAAGTCCTGCCCATCCCTCCTCCATGGTCAGTCAGGAATTGCTCTGGGTCCTCAGGACACCCTATCTCTTTCCCTCCATGTTCTGAGGGTCTCTGTACTTTCTCCATCTTCTTCTTCCTTTGTAATTAGTTTATTCATGCAAAAATGCAGGTGGCTTTTTGGTCAGTGGATATAAGGATATTCAGTGTCTCATGACCACAAGATGCTGTTCTCTGAACTCGTTTCAAGTTTGTTTCACCAAAATTTTCCATCACGATGTGCCAAATAGATGCTGCTGTCACTCCTGTATCTGAAAGCTCACATGGACCATGTCCCCATTTCCTCTGACACTTAGTTATGAGCGCACAAGACTCCGTCAGTCAACAAACAATCTTTCCATAGCAAAATATCTTTTTCATAGTTGAAGCAATTTTGGCACAAAAACAGAGACTTCTAGAGTTATAGACTTCACAAAATTGGCCCTGCAAATTGACACTTTCTCCTGCAAGGCACTGGCATGGTCTTCTCACAACCCACCTACAACTTCTCTGGATTCTGATAGCTAACAGTCTCGACCTCTGGTTTCTAAATTTTTATCACTTGTACCCTCACAGCAACCCAACACCCAGTAGAGCCAGACACTGCTCGTATCTGTATGGGTAAAAGGCTAATATGGTAGGGTAGGAAAAGGTTAGAAAATATTATAAGATGATTGAAACAGCCAAGGCAGCCAGTTTGATGTTTGTTTCAAATGAACAAAATGTAGGTGATTATTATATCCAATCTAGATATGATAGTGAGTTTTATCAGAAATATTCTGAGTTGTACCCACCAGTCAGCCCTCCAGGGATGCTTTATAAACCTTATCTTTTATGCCATGATCTCTATTGTGGATATTACTATTATGAAATTAAGTGAGCTCCTGGCTGAGGATGGTGGCTGATGACTATTGCCTATGTTAGTATGGTCCTCTCTCCTATCTAGACTAAATGGGTTATATCAGGGGGCCTGAATATATGACTCCTGTCCATGGGCCCACAGTAGCTGTCAACCTGTCATATTTGTGGAATGGGGACCTAGCATGGTCATTCCTGAAAACCATCACCCAAAATTTCAAATCCTTATTGCTCTAAATCTTAACCAAGGATACAGAAAAGGAGCCCCCTAAATATACTGTGAAATTATCCTGGGATTAAACAGAATTACAAAAATATACTCTAAGTTTATAAACCTATGGACTATTTCCTGGAAGAAATTACAAACTGCTCCCATTCCCATAACGTGTACTATGAAAAGAGCTGTGATCCCCTGTAATGCATTACATACAAAGATTAGAGGTTCTAGTGGTAACCTTCTTCACCAACTACATAGGGATATCTGGCAGCACACTGTGGTAGGGTGACAGTGAATCTCTACTTTTGTTTACTGCAACTCCCTAAGGCACCTATTACCTAAGCTGCCACCACCAGTTCCCTTAGAGACACGCTCATAGCAGATTCCTCATGGAGCCTCAATTCTCCACCTGACTAAGAGGACTGACATGTTAGTGGTGACCTTGGCTAATAAGATGCTGGGTCTTGCTCAAAAAAAAAAAAAAATTACACAGAGTCAGGAAGCTGTTTTGTGACATAGCTATGATGGTTCCTCCCAAAATGGACAAAAGTCCAAGCTTGCTGAGGTCCGTTTCAGGGTCTCTAGTCCTTGGAAGCAGAAGAGGGCTGGTCTAGGACTAGGTCATAATATTATCCCTTGGATTCAGGAAACCTTGCTGTCCAAGTGTCCCACGACTCTGGTGCATGCTTGGCAACAGTGCTGCCTGCTGACCTTGAGAATGGGTATTCATCTCTCTGAGCAGCTGAGCACAGGGCCCCTCTGCAGTGCGTATGCTACTCACACTGCTCATGCCTGACATCTACCTCTGATTTCTTTCTTTACTGGAATGGATCTATACTTCAGACATGGTGTCCTTGGAAGCTCAACTGAAATAACATTCTAGCCTGTTAGCTGAAAGGGAGTGGATCCTCTCAATCTCGAATAGTCCTTAGAAGCACCCAATGCATAAAAGACATTCCCCCAAAGACTGGCTCCACAGCTTCAGACCAGTTTCCCATTTCTCCAGGATCGTGGGGTGCTGCTCCATAGGGAAAAGCCACAGTGCTAAGTCCACATAGTCTATTTTTCTCTGTTAATTCCAGCAGCAGACACACCAGGCAAAGTACTCTTGAAGTCGTATTGAAGGCATATTTAACTCAGTGCAAGGAAATCAGGGCCAAGGTTCAGGACACTTTCACCCTATTTTGCTAGGTTGGCCACATATATTGGCTTAAAACCAAAGGAGTAAAGCTAGGGAGGGCTAAGAGATTTTTTTTTTAAAGATTTATTTATTTATGCATACAAGCACTGGGGCACAGGCCAGAAGTGTGGGAGGTGAGAGGATCCACCAGAAACAGAGTGGGGAACAGAACAGGCAGAGTAATCGAAGCACACTGCTGAGGGGAGCAGCGCAGTGGGCAGGCAAGGCAAGAGAGGTCTGCTGTGCCATGTGGGTCAGGAGGCCTAAGAGATTTTAACTTATTTTTTTCCATTTCCTTTGCAGCTCCATTTCTCTTAGAGTTGAGAACCTAAGATGCAGGGTCACATTATGGCTTCCAAGAACTCTGGGTACTTTTATCTTCATGATTCTATTCCTCCACAAAACACATTTAAAAATTACTTTGCTATTATATTGCTATAGAGGATAAATAAACAAGTATGACAGATTAAATCTATATTTCCTTGACCTGAAAGCTATTTTTTTCTTCTAATTAAAAAACATTAAACCATTTTATTAATCTGAAGAATATTGTGGGTTCCAGGTGCTGTGTTTACTAGGTCCAATGGACATTGACCTTGTTAAGAGCTGCCCCTTAAGTAGATGGCTGGGTAGGTTTAAGGGCAAGAGCCTGGTAGTCAGGAAGTAGAGGTTTACAGAAAATCCTTCATGTATTTCTTTCCATCTGCCCACCCTCCCTAAGCTTCCTGCTCTCACTTGTGATGATTTCTGAATCTGCAATCCCCTTTGAAGGATATAAGAGTATATGTGAAGGGAAGTGTTATTTCCTACACACCAGTCTCCACCACACTTTAGTAATAGAGGATTACAGTTTCCAATTTTAAAGAGAAGTTAATTTAAGCACACTAACAGAAATATGAAGAATGTTATATTTATTACCAATATCACTGCAGATATCCTAGCATTAGTCATGTGAAAGACTATTCTAAAAGATGTTTGCAAAGCTGCCTTCACACTCGTGGGCTTTATTATTCTAATATTTTTTTAGCTATTGAATAATGGAGTGTACAGTCCTATTATTCACTGAGTCACAAATAGGAAGACTTAAGATTGGCAATGGCTTCTACAATATTTCACATTTGCCATTTTGCAAAATTATCATTGTTAGTATGGTTTCAATTCACTTTGCTCTACCTTATTCTATAGCTCTCCAGAGTCAGAATCCAAGAAGGAATCCTGAAAATTGTCTATTCTTTTAATAGGGTGTTTTTAGTTCACTTTAATCTAACACAGAAAGGCCAAGAAGCACATCAGTGGATTATGTGTGTGTTTGAACAAGAATGGACTTTTGCAAAACTAGAGAGGTCAATAACTGCTCTTAACATTGTCAGAACTTGAACTGAATTATTATCTGAAAGCATAACTAGGCAAACTATAATCTGTGCACTTGTGTGCAAAATTCTACCTATCATATGTTTATATACAGCCCAAGAAATATGAGTGTTTTTTACATTATAAACTTGTTGGAAAAAAAGACAAAAGAATAACATTTAATGATGTGAAAGTCATTAATAATTCAAATCCCAATGTCCTTTAATGTTTAATTGGAACAAAACCACACCAACTCATTTACAGATTATCTATGGCTGCTTTCATGCAAAAAGGCTAAATTGAGTATTTTTAACAGAGACCATATGTCTGTCCCACCAGATCTAAAATTTTTACCATCTGGCTCTTTACAGAAAATGTTGACCCCTGCCTTAGAGCAAAAAAATTCCTACACAGGATGATAGCCACCGAGTTTCTTCCAGTAATCACATTACAGGAAACCATGTTCATGAATAACATTACTAGTCAGTCTCAGCTGACCTGTTACTATGTACTGGATTCTGTGCTAGGAGTTTTTAATCCATTATCTCATTTAATCCTTGCAATATTGTCTACAATTCAAATTCATTGTCTCCAACAAGGGAGACAATGTTACGGCTTCCATTTTATAGAAGAAATAGGAAGCTCAGGGAGATTAACTAACTTGCTTAAAGTCACTCAGACCCTAGCTGAGATCAGACCTAAGACCTTCTAACACCAAAGTTCATACATATTCTTAACTATGGTGTCATTAGTTTCTGAGACTTTCTTGGAAATATAAATGTTCTGCTACTAATACAGCATCTCACAGTGAAGATTCTGTAAAACTTACTAGCTACTATGCAAAAAGTAAGTCTTCCTTTTAGCTGTCCTAATTTACACCTTTTGAAACTTCATATGGGAGTCCCGGGTATGGTAATGTGGCCCTTGGTGAATCTGTCTTTATCCGACCACAGCCTTGCCTCGGACTGCCTCTCAGTCTTTTCTTAAACTTCAGGGTGTGGGAAAAGGTGTCTCTAGTTTCTACATGTGGAAGTCTCCTGTATTCTTATTCATTCCTGACATAATTTTGTTTTGGTTTATTTCTTCAAATTTGTTGATTAGAGCAACATCTGAAGTTCTCAGATTCATTAAAGTGACAGGATAGTGTTAATTTTCATCTCCCACATCTTCCTTAATGATTCTCATCATTACATTGTTTTGTTTCTCCTTCTTGGGCCACAGTAGCAAAATGGGACAATGTTTTTAGCTTGCAGTGACTTCACAATCACATTCCCAGAACATAATTTTGATTGTCAAGAGCTGAGGATACAATTTGCTCACACTGGTTTTCTTTGAATGGGGAATATAATTTTCCTGATTACTTTAGGAATTTTTTAGTCTCATACTAAGAGGAGAAGCACAAGTTATGAGTGTGTGCATGTGAGTGTGGGTTTGTGTGTATGTAAGATGGGATGTGCAGAATTGCGGGGACAGTGGAGAGAAAGAGAAAACAGCACTGTGGGGGCTGCCAGGAGGTAGAAGGTCTACATTCCTTTACAGAACTTGAGATTCCAAACCTCTTCTGGAGAAAACTAGATATGATCTACTCTCTGAACTGGCAGTCAGCATACTGCCCCCACGATTCAGGACCCTAGATACATCTTTTAACAATTGGGCCTTCACTTCACAGGAGTGGGAACATCTATCATCTAAGAAGTGTGGATAAAGAAAATGTTTTTAAAGGTTCCCATTTCTTCCAAAGAGTATAAACAATATTTTTATTCAGATATATTTTACTCAGTCTTCTTAAATACATTTTCCAAAACATTGGTTTCTGCCAGTTTTATATGTAAATTTTCCTGTAAGCAGTTTTTCTAATGCCTCAGCATAATTGGGAATTGTTAGAGGGAATGACCCCAATACAATTCCTGACTGGACATGGTTAGATTTTCTGTGGTAATCAGCTTCACAGGCTGTGTGATTTGAGATGCTATCACTCATTAGCCTGGATAAAGCAGACTGTGGAGTTTGTGCCTAGCAATTAATCTCAAGAAAGAAATATTCTTTCTGGACATTCAAACAACTTTCAATGTTTGCTAAAATGTTTTTCATTACTTCTTTGTGATTCTTATGATACTTTTTGATATGATACCTGTTAATTCTATCATCCACCTCCTTATATATTAACCTTTTTACATTCTCATTTTGGAAAGCCTAATGAAAATTCACCCACTCTCACTCTCACTGTTCAACATATTTTCTGTCCTAAGTTGCCTATGTTTTGTCTGTTTTAAAAAATAAAACCAATGTTATAAATACATAGGGTTGACACCAAGAAAAAAAGGCTTTCACGGTAAGCACCTCAAGTGTGTGGTCACTGCCAACTGTGTTTGGCAGCCTTCCTCATTCAAGGAGAGCATCACATTGTTTGAGTTCTCCCAGGTTCCCAACCCCTGAAGACATTTAATAATGAAGACTGGACCCTTCTGTCCCATTGTAATAATAATAAACTGTGAAAAACTAATAGTTCATTAGGACATTGCCTTAGGACTTCTATTTGTATCTGTTGAATGTATATGAATATAATAAATAAATAAATAAAACTGTTAAATGAAAATGAATAAATTCATTTGTAGAGATAAAATACAAACTGAGTACTTTATTTACCAAGAACGCTATAGAGTAGATTCTAAAGTCTGCATGTAATAAACATCCACAAATAATCCAAAATACTCTTAAAAATAAATCCTATGTCCCATGCAGAGTAAACATAACTACATTTACAACATATGCAAAGGTGTACAGAATATACCAGAGTACACATGCCAAGTATTTTTTACAGTACTTTAATTCTATGAGGAGATAGTTTAATTGGGCTCACAAAGTACAAATACAATGTGCATCTACTATATCTCACCTCTCTGAATAGTAATAATGATAATGTTAAAAATGTACACATAGCCATTGACAAACACTAAAGTCATTGACATAATAATCACAGCTCTGCCCATATCTCCTTCCATACAGGGTCAGCTCTACCCAAGAACAAAATCATGCTAGCCAAGTTCAGAGGTGAAATAATCTAAGCATATTCAGATATCTAAAGATAAAAGTCATCCCAAACATTTGGCATCTTTACTAATTTTCTTGCTTTTTATGTAACTTTCAAAGGTTGTCCAGCCCTCTCAGTCATTATCCTCACACCTTATCAATGGTCTGAGATAGGTCAGCTCTGATCTGGTGACATGGACAAGTAGCTTGCTTTGGCATTTCTGCCTATAACCCCTCCTTCCCACTAACACCAGCCATCCCAGGCTGGTTCTCTTCTGCAAGCTTTAGGCTTCTGTCCACCACTTGTCACGAACTTGGTAAGTGAACACTCCCCAACTCACCACACCCACAAGGAATTAACTTCTTTAGGACTTATTAACTCACATTGCTTTATAAAATAACACTAAAACTTATATAATTTTCTATTTATGTGTATAAATCTTACCTGAAAGTTAGGTGGATTCAATTAAGCACATTTAAACTCTAGGCTTTTTGAGGACCATTGCACACTCTTCTCAGGTGGTCATGTAACAGGTGGGAGGGGGTGTTGGTGAGGATAAACAGCTCTGGGAAAACGCGAACAAAGTATCGGTGGGTGGAGACTCTGATAAAAAATATAAGGGACTGCAGAAGCAGCCCCCAGGATTCACTGTTTGGGAATGAACTTTTGGGATTTCAGTGTTTTTGGATCTTCAGTGATTCCAGAGTCAGCAATTTCTGGTCCCGCCATGAGGATCTTCCAGAAGGCTATTGTGGGCCTCTGAAGTACATTGAGAAGCTTCCCGCAGCTAACCCCAGAGAGGAAAAGTTCAGAGACTTTGCAAGAAGCTGAGCAACAGAAACTCTTCTCCTCCCCCTCCTCCCCCTCCCCCTCCTCCATCTGCCCCCTCCCCCTTGAACTTTTTGTGCTTATGGAATTGGTGAGATACTTGTGAGAAGCAAAAAAAGAAAGGGGTGGGAGATGAAAAGTTATGAATCCTGAGATTATGTTTTTTAGAGAAGACTTTTCTCTTTTAAGAATCACAAAATGGGACTCACCTAAAGAGACCACCACAGATAGTGTACTTTTAACATGTTAGGAAACCAAGTTCCCAGAGACAGTATTACATTAGAAGAGCAGTTTGTAGATAGACTTTGAAAACAAAGGATATCTACAATGAATGTTGGTATTATTTTGTTTTATTATAACATAGTATACATCTGGACACTGATTTGTCTTTAAAAATTCTGGTGTCTTATCATGTAGTCAGTCTGTTTTCTATAATTTATTAGAAAAATTTCTTACAGTTTTCTAAAATCTCTATTTATTAAAACCTTTTCTGTTTTTACATCCTCATTAACTGATTTCTTAAATCAACCTCATTAGGGCCTCCCTGGTGGGTTGAGCAATGCATTGTGAAGCAAACCGCAGCCACTGCAGCACGAGTTCGATCCCTACTGCTGGCCGGGGAGGGGACCCACATGGCGCGGCAGGCCTCTCCTGCTGAGCCCGCTGCTCCCCTCAGCAGTGTGCTTCTGTTGATGTACCTGTTCTGCTCCCCGCTCTGTCTGTGGTGAATCCTCTCACCCCCCACACCTCTGGCCTTTACCCCAGTGCTTGTATGCATAAATAAATCTTTTTTAAAAATCAACCTCACTATTCATAGTGCTATGATGTAGACAGGGAAATGTATTCATAAATATGGAGCATTTATTCCTATAAACCTGGTCTGAGCCATCCTATTTTTGTGTACACTATTCATCAAAATGTAAACAGTTGTTATAGTCACCCTAGTTTTTGAAAGAAGAATGTCTTTATAGAATTGCAACAACCTGTTTTATCCCTAGTTGAAATAATTTTTTAACCTTTTAATATTTATCATAGTTCACTAACCTGTTGATTATTCAATAGGGCACTTTTAGAGGAAAAAATCATCTGAACCTTAGAGTTTTATCATAACAATCAAAATTAGTTATTTTTTTAAGACAACCTGAATCAAAAAATTAACTTGCTCTGAAATTGATTCAGAGTTGTGATTTCTAATAATTATATTGCTCATACCTCTGTCAGTGACTTATTTGGATACAATTTAATTAAACACAGTTTAGAATTCTGGTCCTGGTAATGGTACCAAGCTCATAGCTGCAAATGACAATGATAAATTTTAAACAAAATATAAAATAATAGTATCATAGAACACCAGAGAGCAACCAAATTCTGGCAGTCCCTGAAGAGAATAAAGAAAGACAAGGTTCACAATTATATAGTTTTGTCCCCCAAAAGCATAGCCTGGAATGAACTATGCAGAGAAGTTGAGGTTCAAACAGAAAACTGAAATTTTGTTGACTTTAAATGTCAAAGGACAGAATTCAAAGCTGCTAAAACATTTGGAAATTAAGGGAAGAACACAGAAGGTGGCCAAAATAGGTGGTCAACAGAGAGAGTCTGGAAATCTGTGTATAAACTCACCTAAAATCTTTGGCTGATCTGAACTGTGCAGGTCCTGTTAGAGACTTCAAAGAATCCTGGAAAAAGTAACAGTTAGAAGGCTACAGAGACAAGCAGACATTTCAGTTGCTGCAGAAAGACTCAATTTAAAGCTTTGTGTCCTGAAATTCCAGAATAGTCATAGTTTATCAAAAAAAAATTACTGTATATCAGAACTGAGGAATCTAACTTAGGGATAAAGGCAAAACTAAAACAGACCTGCCCTCACAACAATTAAAGCTAAATCTACAGAAATGAAAGGTACTCAGTCAATAATTAAATAATTGCCTAGAAATAAAAATCAACACTATTCAGACAAAGACAGCATAATACAGAGACTCATAACATATCATTAATGCACAATATACAATAAAAATTACTACTAGATCAGTACTATCAGTCTCAGTAAAATCTGGGGACAGAAACCATATAGTAATTTGAACAAACAAAAGTTTGATTTAAAGAATTATCAAACTATGATAGAAGAGTAATTACAAAGATGTAAAGATAACCTGAAAGGATAACTGGTGTTATTAGAATGGGGTTAGAATCAGGGGGAAAACTGTTGATAACAATCAACTGAATAGAGGCATTGGAATGGGAAACTTAGAACCCACAGGTATGGGAGTGGAAGGCATAGAATTGGGAATAAATAAAATGAGAAGCATGGAGGGAACTTTTGGTGGTGGCCTTGAAAATATGAGTCATTTTGGATATGGAACAAACATGGGCAGAATAAATGAAATTCTAAGTAACCACTAAAGAGAGGAGAGATTATTGCAAAGCAGAGGAGGTGGAGGTGGAGCAAATTATTCTGGGTTTGAGAGGATGGGCCTTGGCATTGGCCACACTGATGTTTGGGCATGAAGGACAGCCACAGACAGGATCTGTGGGTTCCAAGATGTAATGCATGGGCTTGGTTATGGACTGCATGGACTCAGTTGAGTGCCTAGGCTCTAGCATGAGCTTGCATCGGCCTGTGCATGGAAATCATGGTACCCTCAGGAGTGGGGCCAGTCTGGAGCCCATGATACCTGGCACCAACAACCTGAAGCGTGTGAACGTGGAGTGCTTGGGTACCAACAGCCTGGAGTGCATGTGTCCCACTATGGGCCAAGAGCTGGGCATTGGCATTGAGTGCATGGGCAGCAGTGCCATCGCAATGAAGTGCAAAAATTTGGGAGAAAGCTTTACAGATTCCTTTGGTGGAGCTAGAGGCCATGCTTCTGGAATGGCCAGAGAGGACTGACAGATATTTGGGAGAAATCTCCCATTTGATTTTACATGGAAGTTGCTAAAAGACAAATTCAACAAATGTGGCCATGTGCTATATGCCAACATCAAGACAAAGAATGGGAAGCCCAAGGAGTGCAGTGTAATTAAGTTTGTGTCACCTTAAGTAGCTGAGAGAAACTGTGTGATGGTGAATGGGATGAAGCTGAGTAGCTTGGAGACTGATTTTCAAACAAATAAAAATTCTTAAGCAGTTGCCATTTTAAAATATGGATGCCACTCTGAATTTGTTGAATTTTTTCTTGGTAAACATTTTAATTTGATGACTGGATGTATAAAGATGTTTTAAAAAGTCAGTTTTTTGGGAGTAATTTTGAGTCACTGTTTTAGTGACTGGAGTTCCATTTGACTGATTTCAGATTGCAACGTGTGCAACTTCTCTCCTATAATTTTGACATCTTGTTGATATTGAATACAATTTTGCTAATAAACACTATTTTCAAAATAAAAATGTTTTTGGAAATAGCAGGCAAGAATTTAGTAGTAGCTATTATAAATATAGTCAGGGCCTAAATGGGGAAAAATGTCATAATGATTGTACAGTTGGGAAATATCAGCAAAGAAATGGGCATTTATGCTACTAATAAGTGGTGCCAACTGGAGTATAAGTTGCAGCAGTTGAAGCAAGAAGAGCTCTCTGTTCAGAACTCCAGGTTAGGCACCCTGGGATTTGTGATCCACGGAGCCTGCCAGCCTGTAAGTAGAGGCAGAAAACATAGCGCCTTCCCTTAACAGAGAAATATCTGTAACATTCCCTTTATTTAAGAAAACAACTAGAAGCAAGACTCTCTGTATTCTAATCAAACCACCTCCTTCTAAGTAATTTTGGGCAAGTTCTTCTATCCCTTAGCTTCTCAACCTGGAAAATGAGTACAATAATTGCACCAACCTTATATGGTTTATGAGGATCAACTAAATGAATATTTGTAAAGCACTTAAAACAATATCTGGTACATAGAAAGCAATATATAATTGTGGGCTAAATAAATACCTTTCTCATTGGATTCTTATTACAAATAACTAAGAAGATCTAAATAAAACACCACTATGTCTGACAAATAGTAAGATTCAGTTGTTGTCATTATTATTATTGAAGTTGCTATGGGTGATTATTACTAATATTATACTAGTATACTTCCTATCATGTGATGGGGAAAAATAAAAGATAAATACATGGTAATAAACCTAACAAAGGAAGTGAAGGGTCTATATAAGGAACACTATAAAACATTGTTGAAAGAAATAGAAAACACAAAAAAATGGAAAGATAGTCCCTGCTCATGGATAGAAGAATCAATATTGTTTAAATGGCCATCCTACCCAAGGCAATTTACACATTCAATGCAATCCCAAGAAAAATTATCAATGGCATTCTTCAAAGAAATGGAACAAATATTACTGAAATTCATGTGGAAACACAAAACATGTTGAGTAGTCAAAGCTCTCCTAACTAAAAAGGGGAAGAATAGCTGTATTGTCACTTCCAGACTTTAACTATATTATAAAGTCATAATAATTAAAACAGCATGACACCCTGGTACTGGAAAAAAACAGATACACAGACCAATGGAATAGAATTAAGAGCCCAGAAATAAAACTACACATGTATGAACAATTAACTTACAACAGAGAAAATGTACTGTACAACAAAGATTATACACTGGAACAAAGAATGCCTTTTGAATAGTGCTAGGGAAATTGTACTCATGCAAAGGAATGAAATTAGACAACTATCTTATACCATGCATGAAAAACAACTGAAAATTGATAAAAAATTGGATGTAAGACCTAAAATCACAAAATACACAGGCAAAACATTCCATAATAAACTTCAGCAATATCTTTGTGGATTTGTCCTCAGCAGCAAGGAAGACAAAGGCAAGTATAAACAACTAAATCAAACTAAAAAGCTTCTGTACAGTGAACAAAATAGTATTTAAAAAAAAAAAAGAGCCACCCCATTGAATGGGAGAAAATATTTGTACACCACACATTGGGCAAGGGACTGATATAGGAGATCTGCAAAGAACTCACACAACTCAACAAAAACAAACAATTCAATCAAAAAATAGGTCAAAGAGCTAAATAGGCATGTCTTTAAAGAAGGCATGCATATAGTTAACAATCATATGAGAAAGTGTTCATCATCACTTATATCAGAAAAATGCTAATCAAAAACAATGAGCTACGACTTCACACCTGGGAGAATGGCCCATATAAAAAAACAAAAAAACAGAAACAATAAGTGCTGGTGAAGAGGTTGAGAAATAGGGGCCTTCTTACACTGTTGGTGGGAATGTAGACTAGTCCACTTCTTATAGAAAGAAGTATGGAGGTTCTTCAGAAGACTAAAATGAATCTGACATATGTCATTGCACTTCCACCTGTTGGTATCTACCCAAAAAACACAAAACTCTAATTTGAAAGGAACCCTGCAGTCCCATGTTTATAGCAGCAGTATTTACAACAGTCAACATATGAAAACAACATAAATTCTCTTGATCTACTTATCTCAGGAAGACAGAAATTTTCTGTGTTCAAATGTTTTGTGAGTCATGTTATTTCTTTCCCCACAGGTGATTATTTCAGGCATATGGATGAGTTTTTAATATCAGAGGAGATTTTTGCACAAAATGGGACACCAAAATGATATTAACTTCACCTAACATTCAATGGATTCAACATTTAGGCATTGATATAAAGCTTGATTAAATTCCCCTCACTTAAACTGAAATTACATACCCAGTATAATTGAGTCCCTTGAACATTTCAACACATTAATATAGTGACAGAGCTTCCCTGGTGGTACAAGGGGTTGAGTGCCGCACTATGGGGCTTCTGCATCCACTGCAGCGTGAATTTGGTTCCTGGCCAGGAACGGACCCACATGGCAAAGCAGACCTCTCCTACCTTGCCTGCTGCTCCCCTCAGCAGTGTATTTCAGTCCATGTGCATGTTCTGCTCCCCACTTTGTCTCTGGTGAATCCTCTTACTCCTGTACCTCTGGCCTATACCCCAGCTCTTGCATGCATAAATAAAAAAAATCTTTAAAAAATATATAATGATAAACTTATTATTACATTTAATTTAAAAATATCCTAGCTATTAAATATCATATGTTGAACTAACTCCTTCATTAACATTGGTTTTTTTTAAGGATTTATTTATTTATGCATACAAGCACTGGGGTAAAGGCCAGAGGTGTGGGGCGGGGTGAGAGGATTCACCACAGAGAATGGGGAGCAGAACAGGCAGATCAACAGAAGTACACTTCTGAGGGGAGCAGCGGGCACAGCAGGAGAGGTCTGCCATGCCATGTGGGTCCCCTCCCTGGCTGGCAGCAGGGATCGAATTCATGCTGCAGTGGCTGTGGTTTGCTTCATAGTGCGTTGCTTAACCCACTGCGCCACCAGGGAAGCCCAATAACTCCTTCATTAACATTGTTTATACCACACTAAGATTAAGGATTAACTTATTTTGACATTTTCATAACATGTCAGTAATAGTGTTTTGATGGAGATTTGGTCAAGTGTGGTATTTAGAAGAGGTTCCTTGCTTTGCTCCTGGAAGAATAATTTGAAAATTAAGCCATGGCTGTATTGCACCCAGATGGTCACATGGCTTGGGGGCAAACCTGAAATACCACTTGGATATCAGACACCAGTATGGGTCACACTATAGGGACACCAAGAGTTTTGTGCTTCATTAAGCAGGAAATGAAGAGAATGCTTAGAGGTTGTAGCCCAAGATGGGTCACTCTTCAAGCCAAGCCAAAGCTCTGCCATGATCCTGGTGATAGGAGACCTCAGCAGTTTGGCGGCCCACTGAGAAGAGACACTAGTGAGTATTAAGGTACTTCCAAGGGGACAGCTCCCCAGTAAAAAGAACATGGATAATACATTAGGTTGCATTTCCCCTCTACTTCACCTGGTACTAACCCTGTGGAACTCAGTTCACAGTCTACAGAGACTCAGATCTGGAAACAGATCTATCTGACATGCTACAGGTAGGGGCCAATCTCCTGCCTACACTCCCACTGGTGTCTGGATTGACCCAAGCCCTACACCACCCCTGACTCAAGGGCTGTAAGACTACTGTCTCCAGATCTACTGAAGCCTGGAAAGGTCAAATATCTAAAACTATATAATGCTGAGTAGACCTAAAAAAACCACAGTGCCACCTGCTGGAAAAGAAGTAGTACATCAAATATCTAAGCTACTGTGACACCATTTTTTAAAAAATATGGAAAATGAAAGCAAAAAAAACCTAGGCGGATGGAAAATACAACACATGGAGCCTTGACACATCAAGGTATTATATCATCAAAAGGAGAGTGCAACCTTCACAATCCAGCCACAAATAAACCTACTATCAGATACAGAATATAAAATATGTTGGTAAAGAAATTCAAGAAAAGTGGAACAAACTTAGAAAAACAAATAAGTGACACTGAATAATTAAGTTGATGCACAGAAGATATAAATTGGTGCTTTACATAATGAGAGAAGATAAAAAGAGAACAACAGAGGGTATAAAAATTCTTCAGAAAGATATAAAAGCAGAATAGACAAAATGGAAGACTGAATCAATGACCCTGGATGAGATAATGCACAAAGGACCCAAATGGAAGAGGGAAAAATTACAAAGAAGAAATTGAAGGAACACTGAGAATTATCACGCTCCATTAGGTAAGAAAGCATAAGAATAAAGGACATTCCAGAAAAGAGAAGGGGAAAGAGATTTTATTCAAAGAAATAGAAGAAAACTTTCCAAATCTGGGAAAGGAAGTAAGTGCACAAATCTATAAAGTTAAAAAGACAGCTAGCAACCTAAAGGTAAAGAGACCTAAACCAAGACACATAGTCATGAAACTTCCAAAGCTCAGTGAAAATGAAAGAGTTTTATTAGTCATAGGGAAAAAAAGCAGACAATCTGAAAGGTACTCCTATTAGGCTTATATCACATTTCTCTGAAGTAACCATACAGGCAAGAAGAAAATGCAATGATGTGTTAAAATTACTTAAATGTAAAAACTGGTAGTCAAGAATACTGTATCCTGTGAGACTTTCCTTCAATTATGAGGGAAATATACAGACCTTCCAAACAGACAAAAAAGAAGCTGAAAGATTTTACAAACACTAGACAACCCCTACAAGATTACTGAAAGAGGCTCTCCTATCTAATTAGAAAAGAAAAATATAAAAATAAATAAAATTGAACAAGAGAATAGAGCCAAGAAAAGCTAAAGACAAATGGCAGTAGCAAATCCTCATGTACTAGTAATCACTCTTACTGTAAATGGAGTGAATTCACAAATCAAAGGACACAGAGTGGCTGACTGAATCAGAGAACACATTTCAACTTTTTGCTGGGTCTTCAGAAGACCCATCTAAGCTCCATAGATGAATGTAGGTCTAAGTAAAGGGCTATAAAACAAATTCCCACCACCAAAAAAGACAAGGACAACCATAAATTTATATCAGGTAAAGTAGACTTTCAGTTACAAAGTTAACAAGAAGAATGAATAACAAGCAAAATGTAATAAGGAAGAAAAAAGTCATTAACATATGCAGCAAGTAAAGGAGCATTAAAATATAAGAGAGCTATTAATAAACCTGAAAACATACATTGACAACAGCACAGTATTTATAGTGGAGTTCAACACCCCACTCTTATCAATGAACATAAAATTGGCAAGGAAATAATAGGCTCAAATGAGGAATTTGAATAGATATAGAGCACTGCATCCCAAACAAGCTGAGTACATATTCTCTCATGTATACATGGAACATTATCCAGCATAGATCATCTGTTAGGTCACAAAACAAGTGTCAATAAATTCATGAAGACTGAAATGATATAAAGTGTCTTATCTTCTCTGACCACATGGTATCAAACTAAAAATTAACCACAAAAAGAAAGCAAGAAATACCTAGTGAATGACAGTTGGGTTAAATGAGGAAATCAAAAGAGAAATTAAAAAATACCTGGAGACGAGAAAAAATGAAGGTATCAACTGCCAGAATCAGGTCAAAAGTAATGCATGACTTTGTATCACTCTTACAGGAAACTGGCAGTATGTACTTACAGATAAACTTCAAAGCCTTAAGGTTCTACTGTGCCAGATCGCAAAGGACTTTAATTTGTAGTCTGCCATATGGTCCATAAGTAACACAGTTATCTTATCCTTAGAAGTCTTGAAATTTTGACTTGGCCTCCTTATTAGTTTTTTTAGACAGGTGTTTCCAGAATAGGAAAGTAGCATCCATATTGAAGATTTGCCATGACAAATAATTTTCCTCCACCATCAGCTGTAGAGTTTGTGAAATGTTCTCAGGTATTTTTACATTAGCATTCATAAATTCACCACTCACTTTCACATAATGTAAATGAATAACAATATTGATTCCTTTATTCACCCCAGAGCTAGTAGTAAATTCAACAGCACAGTTGGCTTCAGCCTTTTCTTTCAGCATCCCAAACTCTTTGCTTGGATTGTGGTTGTTATAGTGCTGAGAGAGAAACTTTTGCATCTGTTCTTCAAAACATATCATCAGAAGTTTCTCCATATCTGATACACTCTTCTGAAAATTTTATTATTCTAACTGCTTTCAATGAAGCAGATCCTTTAAAAAGTTTCCATCACTTTGATCTTGCTCTTCAAATGATAGTTATGGTGGAAAGCAACATGCTTAACTGGCTAGCAATACCTACCACTGACTTTCTACTTTCATAATCACCCTTTTAATTTTATTTCCAGTCAATCATAGGGGATGGTCTTTTATTGGCAACACTTAGCAGTGGACTTTATATTCTTAGGCAACACAATGAACCAAAAATACACAAGATTATATCAAGCATACTTGAAAATGATGCTATCAAGAGAGATGATAAATGCAAGATGAATGAAGCTGCTGCCTGTGTAAAACTACTGTAAGAGGACATCACTAGGCAACAGGAATTGGAGACCATCATAATATACGTGGTACATTATTTACTGAAAAGTTGTCATGCAGTGCATGACTGTATATGTATGTATGTATACTAATCCATGTGTTAACCCACACCTGTATTTCTTTCTGTATCTCTATACAAATTTGACCCTCCATATCTGTGGATATGAGGGTCAACTGTAAGGGACTTAAAGATCCACAAATACTGCTATCTGTGACAGGTCCTGGAACCAATCTCTTATGGTTACCAAAGGATGACTGTGCATATTAATATATCTTCATGTACATATATGTGACTGACCCAGCATCATAGGGTTCACTCTAGTTTATTTGCAATTTCTTCTGAGACACCTGATTCTCATTATTTATGTATATTTTCTTACTCCATTTTTATATCCTGTGCACTGGGTATAACCAAAGTTATACCTAATGACAATTTTCCTTCTAAAAAACACATAGAGGAGAGACACATAGAAGGGTTGTGTGAAGACAGAGGCAGAGAGCAGAGTGATGCAGCCATAAGCCAAGGAGAACCTGGAGTCTCCAGAAACTGAGACAACAAGGATTCACTAATACTTCAGAGAGGCAGATGTCCTGACAACACCTTGATGTTGAACTTCTGTCTCCAGAACAGTGAGAGAATAAATGTCCATTATTTCAAGTTACCAAGTCTATAGTAATTTGCTACAGTAGTCTAAGGGGATTAATACATGTAAAATTGTTTCAGAATTACTAACCTTACCCTTATGAGAAATAAATTTACCAATTAGAGCAGCAGTATTTTTATATATAGGGGTTTTTGTTTGTTTTTTGTCTGCCTTAGCAGTATCAGGTCAAAACATCATTTCTAAACTACTTAGGGAAACTCATTACTATGTACTCTTTTTTATCCACCTTGCTTCATTGGGCATGATCTTGAGATTGTTTCTGTTTCAAAAATGTGTTCCCATTTACTGTAAATAGTATTCCATAGTAAGACATAGCACAATTTGTAATCCATACCCGGCCAACAAACCTTTGGTTTTGAGTTTTGGGCTATTACAAATAAAACAACTAAGGATATTCTAACGCAAGTCTTTGTGGAGACATATTTTTAGTGTTCTTGACTAAATACCTGAGACTGGAACAGAGTAGCTAGATGTGTAGGTGTAGCTAGAGTAGGTGTATGTTTTAATTTTAAAGAAAGTGCCAAAATTTTTTTCACCATATGGTAACTATCAGTGTATGAGGGTTCCAGTTACAAAAAGAAGAAATTTAAAAACTTATAGTTTTTTTTTTAATCACTTTTTTTCTTTCATGGTTCATGTTTTTTGTGTTCTAAAAAACTTTGCCTAATCCAAGCTCTCAAAGATTTTCTCTTTTGTTTTCTTCTGGAAGTTTTATACTTTTAGCTTATGTATTCAGGTTTAGGATGCACTTTAAGTTAATTTTAGCAGAGAGTGAGATAGAAAGTAGATTCATTTTTGGATGTGGATGTCCAATTGTTCCAGCTCTATTTTTTATACAGATATCTTCTCTTTCCTACTTACCATGACATCTATATTGAAAGGTTAATTGATCATATATGGGTCTATTTCTGAAGTTTCTATTCTATTCTATTGACCTTTAGGTCTATCCTTATAATATCACATACACTATGGTCTTGATAGCAAATAGTAAACTTTCTCTAACAGTGTTCTTCAAGATTATTTTAGTCATTCTTTGTCCTTCACATTCCCATATAAATCTTAGAATGAACTTGTCAATTATCCCCACCCACATACACCTCTCTCTCCTTTCCTTCCATCCCTTTTTTTAAAAGGATTTTTAAATTTATTTATGCATACAAGAACTGGGGTATATGCCAGAGGTGTGGGGCATGAGGGGATTCACCAGAGACAGAGTGGGGAGCAGAACAGGCAGATGGACTGAAAGACTGCTGAAGGGAGCAGCGGGTGAGGCAGGAGAGGTCTGCTGCACCATGTGGGTCCCCACCCTGGCTGAGGATGGAACTCTTGCTGCAGTGGCTGTGGATGCTTTATAGTGCGGTGCTTAACTCCTTGCACAACAGGGAGGCCCCACATCCCTTTATTTCGCCTTTACTTTCAGTTTTTCTTTTATTTTGAAGTATTACAGGAATATATAAAACTGCCCCAATTATAGGAACATAGCTTGATGAGTTTTCAGCTATCAACACAACTAGCACCAAAATCAAAGAACTTTAACAATTCCAAAGACAGCTTTCAAACAATATACAATGAAAGGACATATTTTGTTTATGTGTATGTGTGTGAGATTCACCCAGATACTTGGAAATAGTTATAGTTTTGTTCATTACCATTACTTTACAGAATAATATTGTGCAAAAATATATATTTCATCTGTTTTGTTGTTGAAAGACATTTGGGTAGTTTCCACTTCCGGGCTATGCTGGTTTTGCTGTGAACTTTTCTTGTAGTTTTTGGAGATGTTAGTATTATCACTTGGATGTAAGTCTATAAGTCAAATTGTGGGGTTTAATATTTACTATGTTTAACTTTAGCAGACAGTGCAAACAACATTCTGAAATGATTATGCTACTTTATATTCCTAATAGTAATGGTTCTAGTTGGTAAAGCTTGGCATTTCTATCTTTTTTCCTTTTGCCTTTCTGATATGTACATTATGGTACTATGGGTTCACAATTTATTAAATTATGGTAAAATACACATAAAATATATGACCTTACCCATTTTTTCACTATATAGCCCAAGGCATTAAGTGCATTCATGGTGCTGTGCTACTAAAACCACCATCCACTACAGAATTCTTCATATGGAAGAACTGAAACTCTGTACCCATTTATAACTGTCTATTTTCTCCTTCCTCAACCCCTGTCAACCACTATCCAATTTCTGACTGTACGAATCTGACTATTCTAGGTACCTTACTTAAGAGTAATCATACATTATTTTTCCTTTTTTGATAGGTTCATTTTATTTGGTACAATGTCCTCAAAATCCTAATGTAACATCATAATTTTCTTTCTTTTTAAAACTACCAAATACGGGCCCTCCCTGGTGGCACAGTGGGTTAAGCAACGTATCATGAAGCAAAGTGCAGCCACTACAGCACAAGTTCGACCCCTGCCACAGGCCAGGGAGGTGACCCACATGGCACAGCAGACCTCTCCTGCCTTGCCCGCTCCTCCCCTCAGGGGTGTATCTCGGTCAATCTGCCTGTTCTGCACCCCACTCTGCATCTGGTGGATTCTCTCATCAACCCACCCCCGCACTTCTGGCCTGTACCCCAGTTCTTGTGTGAATAAAGAAATAAATCTTTAATTAAAAAAATAAAAATAAATAAATAAAACTACCAAATACATTACAGCTTGTTCATACTCTTACTTATCAATGACTACTTGGGTAACTTCCACCTTCTGGTTATTGTCAATAGACTTGCTATAAAAATGGATGTACAAATATCTGTTTGAGTCCTGCTTTCACTTCTTGAAATAGACCAAGAAGTAGAATGCTTAATTTACATTTCCATCAATAGAGCAAAGGGTTCAAATTTCTTCGCATCCTTACCAACACTTGCTTTCTGTTGTGCTTTTTTGATAATAGCAATTAAGTATAATGGGTTTAAGGTGTACTGTGGTATTAATCTGCCCTTCCTGGTGACTAATATATTGAGCACCTTCTCTGCCCTTTTGTAAGTGTCCATTCAAGACTTTGCCCACTTTTCTTATAGGTTGTCAATTTTTCTTATTATAGTTTTTTCATATAGTCAATATGAATCCTCTTCATGAAAGTGCTTTACAAATATGTTTTCTTATTCTATGAGCTGATTTTCATGTAGTAGGGTAAGTTGGCAGTTTGTGTCCTATGATTTTGTTTTTTTCTTTAAAGATTTATTTATTTATGCATACAAGAGCTGGGGTACAGGCCAGAGTCCAGGGTGGTGAGAGGATGCACCAGAGACAGAGTGGGGAGCAGAACAGGCAGATTGACTGAAACACACTGCTGAGGGGAGCAGTGGGTGAGGCAGGAGAGGTCTGCTGCGCCATGTGGGTCCCCTCCCTGGCCAGTGGCAGGGATCAAACTCGTGCTGCAGTGTCTGCGATCTGCCTCACAGTGTGCCGCTCAACCCACTGCGTCACCAGGGAGGCCCAGTGTCCTATGATTTTGAAAACCAAACCTCAGTCCTAGCTATTCTTTAATGTTTAATAGTAAACTTTTTATTTTTCTAAGATGTATTTATGCATACAAGAACTGGGATATAGGCCAGAGGTGTGAGGATCCACCAGACACAGAGTGGGGAAAAGAACAAGCAGATGGACTGAAAAACACTGCTGAGGGTAACAAGGGGCAGGCAAAACAGGTGTGGTCTGCTGCACCACATGGGTCACCTCCCTAGCTGGAGGCAGGGATCTAACTCGTACTGCAGTGGCTGCATTTTGCTTCATAGTACGTTGCTTAACCCACTAAGCCACCAGGGAGGCCCCAAAATCAAACATTTAAAAAAATTGTTTAAAGATTTATTTATTTATGCATACAAGAACTGGTATGGCCAGAGGTGTGGGGAGTGAGAGTATTCACCAGAAACAGAGTGGGGAACAGAACAGGCAGACTGACTGAAACACATTGCTGAGGGGAGCAGCGGGTAAGGCAGGAGAAATCTGCTGTGCCACGTTGGCCCCCTCCCTGGCTGGGGATGGAAATCACGCTGCAATGGCTGCAGATGCTTCACAGTGTGGTGCTTAATCTCTTGTGCCACCAGAGAGGCCCAGTAGTCAAACTTTTTGCATGAAATACCCTTTCATAATTTCCTTAAAATTCCAACCTCCACTAACTTTTCTCTCTGAACTTCTACAATGTTTCCTGTCTCATTTTGTGACCTGAAGGTATACATCCTACACATACCATACTTGTTTTATACATCTCATAGTCAGACCATGCTGTTTCTTTATTGTTACTTCACTGCCTAGACTTTAATTCAAAAGGCAGGGCCCTTATTTTATATTATCCTTCACATATAACAAAACATACAGCATTAGTAACGAGCTCAATTCTTGTTACATGATATAAAGGATACTAACTCTGCAAGAAATATCTACTATGCCCTAAGAAGGATAGGAAATAAATTGTTCAAATTAAATACATTTTACTAAAGAGGTCTTGGAAACAGAGCCAATGAAGTACACATAAAATAGAATTAATTTCCACAAATAACTAGTGGAGTTTATCTTTAAAGACCCTAGATTTAGAATTGCAGTCATTAACAGTTCTGAATTATTTACTGAGTCTTATTTACTTACCTTTAAAAGCACTTTCATCTAGAGTTGGTTTAATTGTCCTACTATCCATTAATGTGTTTTTTAGCCTTTTGTTATTCATTGGTCCCTTTGCTTAACATACATACATTCTTATAAGTCTGGATGAGCCTGAAATGGTATATAAGGCATCACCATGGTCTTTGAGACTCTTGTGTCAATAATTAGTTATCTAATATATTTCTCATCAAGGATGAGGGTGCTGCAGATTGTCTAGGTGATGCTAATATTCTTCAAATAACAAATCATTTCTAAAACTCTATGTTGACATCCACTTTAAAATTGCTTTGCAATGCAAAATATCATCATTCAATTTGCATTTTTAATTTCTAATCATCAGTATTTTTGTGGTCCTAGAAATAATTTTTCCTTTAAGTGGAATATGAAATTTATTAGAGGAAAACAAAAAACAATGTGAAGGTCTCATTTTAATACTTTTTGGGAAGATTAACTGCTTAATTAAATTTCATTGCTTGTCTTCTGGGAATGAGGTAAAAAAAAATCAAATTTGGAGGTGTTCTGATGAATCCCTGCACTTCTCACACACCAGATAACAAGATGACCTGTGTTTGTTCAGTTTTCATGCCCTCACCCTTAGAATTCTGTAACAAACATCTGTCAAATTTCAATGCAACTTTCTTTAAAGGAAAAGATTCACGTGATTCCAGAATCATCTACCTGCATCTGGTAAATCAGAGAAAATGAGTACAAATTCACAGGGAATTCTCTATCAGCTAATACAACATTTAGGAAGGTATATAAAATCCTTGAAGCCTCTAGAACACGATTTAATGTAGTAATCTAAGAAAAACCAGTGTTGCAAGTTTCTGTGATATGGCCAATTCAGTCATTATTACAATGCTATTGTAATCAATATGAAGCAGTTCTTCAAGTAGCTTAACCCATTACAAAACAGAATATTTAGGCACTGGAGGAACAATAGGAAAACAGTAATAGGAATTGGTTGGCCTTAATAAGTTCATTATAGTACCTTAACCAAATTACTAGTATATTTATCACATATCAGAGTCTGATGTAGGAAGTGCAAGGCTGAAGTTGCCATTTTAGAAAGCAGGTCCTTTCTCCCTCCTGCTCCATCATCCTTGGCATAGTTAACAGATGGGTGCTCCACTTCTATACTGAATCATCAGTCAGGACAAAAGGGAAGAAAGGGCAAAGGCCAAAAACTTTTGCTAGCTGAGCTGTCCTTTTTCATTATTATCAAGGAGAAAAAGTAGCATTTTATGAAGTAACTTTTGTATAAGCTCCCTGGTCAACGTATCAGATGATCGCCCTATCTGGTAGGCACTGCTGGAGGTATTTCAACCTGGATTCACCTAAATTCATGACTCTGGACCTCCCTGGTGGCATAAGGGGTTGAGCACCATGCTATAGGACTTCCACAGCCACTGAGGTGTGAGTTTGATGCCTGGCCAGGGAGGGGGACCCACATGGCACAGCAGACCTCTCCTGCCTCGCCCACTGCTCTCCTCAGCAGTGTATTTCAGTCAATCTGCCTGTTCTGCTTGCTCCCTACTCTAATTCTGGTGAATTCTCTCACCCTCCAACTTTGGCCTGTACCCCAGCTTTAGAATGCATAAATAAATTCATGATTCTATTTGCAAGGAAGAAGAGTAGATACTGAGTAGGTAGACCAGCAATTTCTAATGCATCTGGTTAATTGGTTTAAGTGAAATATTTTGCATTTTAAATCTTGCTGTTAGGGATTTTCCAAAATTGCATTTATCCAGTTTCACCCTTTTGAAAGTTTACCTTCATACTAAATTTTCTTTTGATTACTGTTTCTCAACTTACTTGATTTTTTAAAGGACAACTATGACATATCCATTTGATGGATGACTTCATAATCATTACAAATACATTATAATCATTACTTGGCAAAATGCTTACACAAGCACATCACATAAAAGCATCTAAATGACTAACAAACATTTGAAAATAGCTTTATCTTTGGGAATTTGGGAATTAAATTAATATTTAATACACAATAAAATCTTTAAAATTAAAAAGATAATACCAAATGTTGGTGACAATGTGGAGCAAATGGAACCTTCTTATAATTTTGGCTCAAAAGTAAACTGGTCTTATCTCACTGGAAAGTTGTCTGTAGTATTTACTAAATTTAAACCTACAAGCTAGCAACCCTACTCCTAGTTATAGTTATGCTCCTTCAAAATACATGCACACCTCCCCCCAAAATACATGATTTATATTCACACTATCAAAAACCTAGAAACTAGCCAAATGTACACCAACACTAGAAAGGGTAAATTATGGTATAGTCACACAATTGAATACTATACAAACTAAAACTACATGCAACAATATGAATGACTCTCAAAAACAGATTTGAAGCAAAGAAGCGAGTCAGAGGCACAGAAATTGACCTACTATGAAAGTCCATTTACATAAAGTTCAAAAATAGGCAAAATTATCCTGTGACTAAGAAGCCAGAATAATAATTGAAATTCTGAGAGGAGAGAACAGACTAAAAACAGGCAAGCAAATGACTTCTGGGCTCCTGATATCCTCATTCTTGATCTTGGTGCTGGTTAATTAGACTTCACTTTGTGAAAATTCATCAAGGTATATATTAATGAATGGTTCACTTTTCTGTATGTATATTATACTACAGTGAAAAAAAGAAAACACTGCAGATACAAATAATCTTTCAAAGTGTCCTCATTTGAAGCCATTAGAAGCCCCACATACAAAGAAAAAGGACATATGAATCACAATCTAAGATCACTTAAGTATACAAGGAGCAAGCCACCATGGATGAAAGAGACCAAAAAAAAAAAAGTATGTAACTTTGAAAAAGTACATAACTTTGTTTAGATTTGGGGATTATTAGGTAAAGCGAATAAGAACTAGGTACAAAATTCCTCAGAAATAAAATATGGTACGCACAATGATATGCAAGCAGTAAGAGATTATCAGGAATAACAAGAAAGATAGGCGCAACAATAAAATTGAACTTCTGAAAAATGAAAAACAGATTTTTAGAAATTAAAAACAAGTCAAAAAAGAGAGTTAACAACAAGGAAAACACTGTGGAAGGGTGAGTTAAAATATGAGGCAGAAGAAAAGTGGACAGTAAAAAGTGGGAAGGTGCAAAATATGAAGAAAGCTGACAGAAGAGGAAAAGGAAACATTTATTCTGAACCTTAGAAAGGAAAAGTAGAGAGGATAGTAGAAAGGTAGTAACTGAAGAGTTCATGATTGAAGTATTTCAGAAGTGATTATAAATTTACTTTCCCAACTACAGTAAAACAAACCAATGCCCTGATACAATGCAAAGATAAAAATATTCCAAAAGGAGCTGGAGAAAAAGAACAGGTCACCCATAAAAGTATAATAACATTGATTAAAACTAGAATGAACTGGAATAATATCATCAATGTATCAGTCTTACTGACTCATACTTCTTTTTTTTTTAAGAATTAAAGTGGTATAAAACATATATGCAATAAATACACATGAACAAAAAAATCATTATAAAATAATAATCTGGAAAGAGGTAACCAAATTTCAAGTGCTCTAAGGTTCTTGGACTGTCTGGAGGGAAGCCAGTTTAAGATTTAGTTTTATTAAATATGCACAGTAAAATTTTAAAGGGAACATTAAAACCCAAGTCTAGCTATGTAAAGTTTATAAGAGATTCATCCAAAATTTGAGGACAAGAGAAGGGTAATAGAGGAAGAGAGGGAGAATCAGTAGAGGAGGAGAGGAGAGGGAGGGAAATGGGGAGACAGAGGAGGATCAAAGAGAAAGAGGGAAAACTGGGATAGTTCACCTTAATAGTTGAGAAAACAGACTTTAAGACAAAAGCAATATTGGTGATAAACAAATGTTACTACTTAAAGGCTAAATTTATCAGAAAGAAAATATAAACAGTTTTAACTTGTATGCATCCAATTAAACTGAAGCAAAAATTCAGTTTCAGGGTAAAATGGAAAATTCCAGAAGTATTTCTTGTTCTTTACTATAACAATCACAAATAAACCAATGAATAAATATATTCAAAAGGAAGTATTTGCAATAGCTTATAAGAGTAAGGGTGACTTTCCTAATACTTTCTATCTTCTTGATTGTTGTGATATTGTCAGAACAGTGAGGAGCAACCTCAGAGCCAGTGGGTGATTTGAATAGTTGAGGAGCTGGGAGCTGGAGGCCAAGCTGTATGGCCAAGGTGACCTTACAGACAAAGATCACAGGTATGCCCCACTCTGTTTTGCTGACTTCTGACATACCCTGGTCTCTGTTCAGTGGACACTAAATAAGACAAGATGGATAGTATTTAGCTATATTCTGACCAGCAAGTTTTCTCTTTCCTTCTTTCTCAGCTCTTTTTTTCTCACTCCCTATGTAAATAAATCCTTTTATTTTTAGTTCTATGTGTGTGTCCTGCTTTCTTAAACAGTGGGTGAAATCTCACCAATAGGGGTATCCCTGGCCCCTGGGTTTGTCCCTTTTATGTTATTTTTTATAATTAAAACACTTTTCCCCCCCAAAATGAAATGTGGAGCTGAAGATTTTAACTGAAAAGAGCTTAGTAATTATGTTTTTACTATATTTAGGAAAATTACATTCTAGTTTTTATTTATCAAGCTGAATGCACTTTATCATCTATTCCTTGTTTCTTTGTTTCCTGTTAAAATTTTAAATGTATTAAATGGCTCAAGTACTACTTAACTTATAAAGAAACCTGGTATACTACAGTTTCTGGTTTCCTAAGTAAGAATGAAAGAATACAGGTACCTTGAATGAGGTAGCCATTAATTACCAGTAGTAGCATATTTAAATTTGGAGTACATGATGATGCATTCTTTACAAAATTATTTTATCCTTACTTGGAAATTTTTTTCTCTGCTTCTGAACCTACATTTCTATCATCACTCAAGAGATGTTACCCTGGGGATAAAAATGTAAAGAAATATACAAATTAGTAATTATTTTTCTCATATTGATACTCCTTTGGTCTTAACTTATATAGTTACTTCTAAAATTCTGTGTACTGGCTCTACTTATGCTTTGTGAAACATGCCATGGTAAGCAATAGTTAAATGAAATAGCAGCAAATCATTTCACACAAATAGAAAACAGGGGAGAAAGCTCAGAAGCTGGTTCTCAAGGAAATAGGCATGTGGTTTTATATTACAGTACTGAAAACAGAGCTAGTAAATACTCTTCTTGAATACATGATCTAAAAATCAAAACTGTAAAACTCAGTCTATTGTGTAGAATATATATTTCATAGTTGTTTAAATTTTACTGTACGCCATCCTGAGAAAATAACAGAATGTTAGAGAAACAAAGTAAAAATGTTAAATGTATTGTTATATTTTGAAATTTATTGAAAAATTATAGGAATTCTAAATTCCTATGAACGTTTTACCCCCAACAGATGTAGTTTAGACTCTTTTGAGATGTAAATATCCAAAATACTCAGTTGTTCAAATTCCTTTGCTGTTTAAAGCAGCAATCAAAGAATAAAAAGGGAAGCTATTTCCAAGTCCTTGTTAAGACAGTAAAGGTCTAGAAACAAGATCTTTAAACCTCAATAGATTAATAAATGAAACTCGGCTTCTTCAAACTACCATAATTTTATTATTTTTCTCTTAATACTTTGTCTAAATTTATTAAGTCACATACTCATACAAAGAGCTGCACACAAATCTTAACTGCACAGCTTGATAAATCCTTACAAAGTAAACATAGTCATGTAATCAGCACAATAGATCATAAGGTAGAAAACTGCTGAAACTCAATGTTAAAAACCAACGACAACCACAAAAAGACACAGTATAAACAAGAACGAGTAAGTGTAACTGAATCAGGTGGGAGGCATTTTCGCAGAAACGCAGCACTTTCTGGCACATTTTATATCACGTAGGTACTCTGTATCATCATATCATGAGAAAATACAGTCTCAACTTGACAGATTCTTTACAGTGTTTTCCCTCCTCCTTGCAACTGTACATTCTAAAACAAACAGCAGAAAAAAATACGAAACTTCAGAACCAATTAGATTGCTTAGCAACGTTTTTTTGTCTGAGTTACATACATCTGTGCAAGCCTCCTGTTACACAATAAGTTTAAAGTTGGAAGTCAATCTTTTCAACGTTTTAAAGGCGCTTTCTTCTTTCCTTTGATTGGCATGTCATCTTTGTTCATTTAAAACTGAACTTGTAAAACCTCCCCTAATTCCTTGTCTAGTCGTAGAGCCCAGAGTTTACTAGACCCTGGGGCTTTCAGAGAGACCTACCGTTTTCTTTGTAAATACAAGCCATTCTCATATCTGGGTCGCGAAATTCTTCCACCTTTCGAGAGCAGAAGTATGACTATGTGCATTCCGTGAAATCCCTTCTAGCTCTTTTTATTCTTTACATTTTTAGCGGTTTCTTCGACCAACCGTAACTTTCCCAGTTACCAACTTTACAAAGGCCACGGATTGTTTTGTTTGGAATTTACGAACATTTAGCCACGCGTGATTGGCAACATTGAGGGCGTTCTTTCGTCACAGCATTCACAGCCCGCGAAAGCCCTGGTACCCAAAAGAGGTGACTGGGAAAAATGGTCAAAGTTCAGCAATATTCCTGAACGCCTCGAACGCCGGCTCTGATTTCAGGTTGCCGGAGCATGCCACTGGCGGCTTTAAGGTAGAGCTGCCACTGTGGACGCTGAACTGAGTGGGGACGACCTTGACATCAGCTGCCCCACCACAAAGAGGAATAAACGCGCCGAATCCCGTCACCAGGGCAACTCTGCAATCCAACACCAAGGTTCAAGAATCCGCACCAAAGCCACGAAGCAGGAGACAGGCGCATCACCGCCACACCGCGTAGACTCCAAGGCGTCCTAGACGCCGCCGTGCCAACGGTGCCCACAGCGACCAGGGAGTCCCCTCTCCGCGGCCCGGGTCCGAGGACCGGCCTCCTCTGGCAACCCGGC
Source organism: Galemys pyrenaicus (assembly GCA_019455555.1). Lineage (NCBI taxonomy): Eukaryota > Metazoa > Chordata > Mammalia > Eulipotyphla > Talpidae > Galemys > Galemys pyrenaicus. Next base: position 13,820,927 of record JAGFMF010011830.1, read on the forward strand.
CTCTCCCAGCCGGTTCTGCTTGCACGTGGCGGCCGTGATTGTCCCCAGAGGTATCCCTCCGCGCCCCCGCGTCAGACTCCCCCTCCCAGGCCGGGACCCTCCGAGGCGAGCGCCGCGGAAGGATCGCTCGCACGCACACGCGCGCGCACGTCCACCGCGCCCGCGGAGAGCTCAGGGCGCCGCGGTGTGAGGCACCCGCAGCCACCGCTGCCGCCGCTGCACAGCCGCTCTGCTGTCTCCCGCCGTTGCTTAGTCAGCCCGGCGGCTGCGGCGGGCGGCCGGGCGGGCGGTCGGGACGAGCGCGCTCCTCTGCTTGCCCCTCACCACCGAGCCCGCGTCCGCCCTCCGCAGCTCCTCGGGGAGGGGGGCAGTCGGTGCCTGCGCAGAGCCGCCTCCTCCCCGCCTCCGCCCCACCTCCCCCCGCGCCGCCGCCGCCGCCGCCGCCGCCGCCCGCTACCGCCGCCGCCGCCGCTGCGCCTGCTGCTCCTCGCCGTCCCCGCTGCAGTGCGAAGGGCTCGAAGATGGCCGGTTGGCAGAGCTACGTGGATAACCTGATGTGCGATGGCTGCTGCCAGGAGGCCGCCATTGTCGGCTACTGCGACGCCAAATACGTCTGGGCAGCTACGGCCGGGGGCGTCTTCCAGAGCATAACGGTGAGATCCGGGGCCGGCCGGGGTCCCCGGCACTGAACCCGAGCGGGGCCGGCGGCCGTAGGGGCGCCGCAGCGCGGGGGCCGGGCACATAGATCCGCGGCCGCAGGTGTGCAGGCGGCGGCGCCCAGGATGCAGCTGCCGCGCGGACGGGGAAGCCGAGGCTCAGGGTTGCACTGACTAGCGGGGGCGACGGCACGTCTCTCCGGCTCCCCGCCCGCCCCGGCCGGGCATTCCCTGCGCGGGTCCGGGTGAAACTGGGGGAGGGGGTGCGCACCGGCTGAGGTGTGTGGGGGGTGTCTTTTCCCCTTGATGCGGCTCCTCGGGCTCCCTGGAAGCCCTGAGGTCTGTTGTGCGGGTCTCGGAATGAAAGCGGGCAGTGGAGGGGCCGGGCCGGGGCGCGTGGAACCCGGGCGGGGGTCTTCGGCGGCCGGGCAGCCCCTCGCGCCGCGGACAGCGCGCAGCCCGCCCTGCGGACTGTGGGAGGCGGTGGCTGCCGGGCCGCCGGAATCCTCGTAGCGACTTAGCGTAGGTTTGCCGGTGTCCAGGCCTCTTGGGCTTCGGAGAAATGTACGCCGACCACGTAGGTGGAATTCGTGAATCTCGACTAACGCGCTGGCTCCATAGGGTTTTTTTTTTTTTTTTCCTCCAAGATGGCGAACTGCCATTGATTTCTCTCCTGCTCCTATGGAGAGTCATCGATATACCGTTATCCCCAATTACGCAACATAGCTCTAAAAGGGAGGATTCTTTTATGGGACTTTGACTGTTCTGTTAAGACCGAGGAGACTCTTAACTTCTCCAAGTCCCTCCCGCGTTAGCGATGGCAGTAAAGGAACTAATGCAGATTTATGGTTCACAGTTCCTGATTTTCTTGTGATTTAATGGTTTTGACTGGGTTGCCACATGGGGAATAATTTTTACTAACCCTCCAGTGCCTCTGTATTGTTTTGCCTATTTCTGTGTAAGGCTCTTTCTAAAATTGTGATGAGTATATCAAATGCAGGACCATTCCTTTAATTTCTTACCCTCACGCAACCTTTCCATTAAACGAAAAAATTAAGGCCTCTTATTACGGGTGCTACTAATTATTTCTTTTACTACTTAACATGATTTAAGCTCTGTGCAGAACTTAGTCCTTGATTCTAGTACTTGAAGGTCTCCTATAACCGCAGTAGACTACAATTCTTGTAGAGAATTGGCATCTGGTAATCAACTTTTTTTATGCAGTCCTCTTGTCTTTGTGTGCGAGTTCCCGCTGTCTGAGTGGGAAGATTGCGGGAGTGTGCTTGGAAATGGCTGGGGCCTGCTATGACTCTGCAGTTCTGATGGGGGCGACGCCTTCCTTCTTATTCATGGAATGTTAGAATGCACGTTTTCTCCTTTCCGGTTCTGGTGGCTACCTCAGTTTCTTCCTCAACCTCCCTCCATTTTCTCTATTCCCTTTACCTGCTGCATTGCTGCATTCAGAATCTTCTGTTTGACCAGGAAGAAAACTGATTACTGAGGAGGAGAAGGGAAGTTGAAGAGAAAAAGGAATAGCAGCTAGAAAAATAGAGGAGGGAAATACGAATTTGGAAATGTGATGAAGTCTGGAGATTGAAGTTCATAGTGTGGGTGATAGCTTAGCTATTTAAAAAGTGGACAGTTATGCTAAACATGGACCTTTTTTCAGGAGACTTTCAAACAACTTCAGATTTGATGCAATATGACTAATTTCACTGACTATGACAAGCTGTTGAGTTTATAGGTGAATCTTTAACATTACATAAGGCCTCAGGCACCATCTGACTTTGATAGTTTATAAATAACTCTTAAGTTTGCAGTTTGTGTAGTGTCATCTACCAACTATTTAGAGAAATTGTTTCCATAGACTAGATTTAGTTGGCAGACTGCACTGATAACTGTGAAATCTAATTAACTGATATAAAACATGTAATCATGTAGGATTAAGTAATTCTTTAGAAAAGGCTGAGACTTGATATAACATTAGTGAAATGTGTATCTTTGTAGTAGTACAAACTTGGCACATAGTTTTTCCTGTTATATCTAGACTTGAAAAGAATTAACTGCATCTTCATGTTTTTTCTTTTTCTTTTTTTTTTTTTTGTGGGGGGAACAGCCAGTAGAAATAGATATGATTGTAGGAAAAGACCGGGAAGGTTTCTTTACCAACGGTTTGACCCTTGGCGCAAAGAAGTGCTCAGTGATCAGAGATAGTCTATATGTCGATGGTGACTGCACAATGGACATCAGGACAAAGAGTCAAGGTGGGGAGCCAACATACAACGTTGCTGTCGGCAGAGCTGGTAGAGGTAAGCAAGGTACTCTTTTCGTTAAAAGTTGCACGCCACGTTACAACTTACTGGACAGTTTTAACATTTTGAATAGAAGTGTTAGTCCATAATGGCTATTAAGGTGGTTTTTGTGAACTGCCCAGCACTGAAGGAGGAGGCACTGCTTTAAATATAGCCTATAGAAAATGCAAATAGAGTTGAGCTGCTGAGATACTGACTTTATTCTCAGAATATTCAAATCTTCATTTTCAGCTACAATAAACTTAAAAATCTAAATTCATCTCAGACTTTACTACATGTTTAATGTTAATCTTACAAGGTGTATGAATTGTTGAATCATTCAAATTGTTCAGTTACGTTAAACCCCTTTGAGTCTTGGATCGTTGGATCTCTTGCATTTTAGCCATTAACTGTTCAACATAAAAATGGAAATTTTAACATTGGCTCAGTTTCCTATTAGAAATATTGCTGGGAAAGAGAAGTAATTAGAATGAAGGTTTTGAAGTAACTTATCTGTTTACTAAAGTACTTTCAAAGATGTTAGTATGTGATTTAGATTTTAGTTAGGAAATTATATTTCTTTTATATATTTGGTCCAGAGATTCTGTTATTTCCTGACTTGTCAACATTGCAGAAGATCTTAACCATTCTAGCTAAGTATCACTACTTAAAAAAAAAAACACCCTGGAATTTGAGGTTTTTTATGACATCTAATTGACTTACAGGTACATCTGAATGTGTTTATTCTGTATAAATTTTGTACATAGGGCTTGTTGTATAGCCTGACTAGCAACTTGGTGCATCTAATTTAAGACTACAATGTGAAGGACCTTGAAGCTACCCTGAGCTGGAATTTACTGCTCTGGTCCTACCAATTCCCTGCATTTATTCTAGTGGTTACTCTTTATTATGATGTGTTAGTAGTGCTTATTAGTTTCTTTCTATAGAAAAGTTAGCTCGCTGAAAGAGTAAACAAATCTCTCTAAACATTAGCTGAGTTCAGATAATTATGTTAAAAAGAATTATCAACTATATGACATAAAGCCACAGTGAGATTTTTTTCACACCATAGGGCACTACTGACATCTAGTGGCAGTGAACATGAAATTTGACAATGCATATATTTTGGGCATGGACCTATGAGTTGTATCATAGAAAATTAAACTGTTGGTAGAAATAATAAACCTCTACCTCAGGATTTTAGACCCAGTGAAAACTACCACAGCAAGATATCAATAAGCATAAACCTTACATACTTTGACCTTTTCTGAATGGCATTGAAAAAGCTGTTTAAAATTTGGTCTTGGTTTTCCTCTGGAAATAAGCGATACATTTAATCTCACTGCTAAGACTTAGTTTGTACTGAAGCATGTTAAATTTGAGGGGAATTTTATAAATAATCACTCTTTAAGTTTATATTTTTGGGGCCAGTATGACATGTAATTGTCATAGTAACCAGTTTTTTGCTCTGGAATAAAAGATAATTACTTATTTCTCTTTGCCAATGTAAAGATAGTTTTACCAGAGTACTGCAGCTGCATTAGTTGGGCTTATAAGATGTAATTAATAGTAAATGGTGTTTTTAGTTTTCACTTATAGTTGAAATTCTTTTTTGGAGACTTCAGTGCTTGACAGTTCATGGAAAACTAACTTAATGTTATCTTATTAATCGGGGTCTGTCTGCTAAAACTTATGTGACTTTCTTGATTAACACTTCTTTTGAAACACTTTTCTTCTTTCTCTTTCAGTCTTGGTCTTTGTAATGGGAAAAGAAGGGGTCCATGGAGGCGGATTGAATAAGAAGGCATACTCAATGGCAAAATACTTGAGAGACTCTGGGTTCTAGCTGCTAGGCAGACTGTTAAGTATTAGGGGATAATTGCTCTTAAACTTTCCTAGCTGTAAGCTTGAGTCTTAATTCTGGAAATTTTATTAGCAATGCAGGGTGATGGGGTATGAATCTGTGTCTCCTTTGTATCCCTCTATTGGTGGGGAAAGGTGTCTTTCTTTCTGCTCCCCTACCCCCTCCCCCCCTTAAATAATTCTGTTCACTTTTGTTTTGTTTCCTTGTGTACTCCAGCATTGGTTATAGTCATGGGAAAGGAAGGTGTCCACGGAGGCACACTTAACAAGAAAGCATATGAACTCGCTTTATACCTGAGGAGGTCTGATGTGTAAGCAGCCTCTCCCCATCTACCTAGCAACTGTCTTCATCACCACCCCAATTATGGTCACAGTGCTACCAGACTATAGGTGGTAGCTAATTTTTCTAATTACTTTACCTATTTTCTAATGTCATGATTCCTGTTTGCCCAATGGATCATTTGTATGTTAACCACTGTATGTAACCAACCTTTATCTGGCAACATAATTGCAGCACAATAATGATTTGCATGATACCTTGAAATTTGGGGGGAGGGGGCATGCCAAGTTGGGCATCACTTTGTCTTAGCAATTAATGGGATATTGATTACTAAAATTAGTTAATATTAAGGTGCCGGTTGTACAATCTCTAATTTGATCAGTGTCTTTTCAGCACTCTGAGCGTTTTCTTAGCTCATTTAGTCTTCCTTTTGTAGTGCATGGTAGGGAGGAAAGAGTGCATGCATCTTTTCCTTTGCTCCTCTCTTTTCCCACCCTCTCCCTCCCTTCACACATAAGGTATTTGGTTTGCTACCATCTTCTTCTACACAGTGCCTGGTTTATTTAACCAATTAATATACCTTTTGTTGATGAGCTATTGAGAACTGCAATAGTTTGCTTTTAGTATTGTTGTTGCACTTGAATAGAGAGACACTTTTGTTCATAGTCTACAGGACATATGAAGAGTGCAACTGCAAAACAAGAGCAAAAGGCACTTCCTCCCATGACCTTACAGTAACCATATTGATTGAATCCCCAGGGACATTCCATCATTACAATAGCTCACATTTTTGTTCCTGTCTTTTTCTTTGCACACCAGCTCTACTCTTTAGTAAAATTGTAAAAGGCTGCCATTATGGACATTAGGTATCCCAAAATAACCATCTGGAGTGTGTCCAGTTTGTTCTTCATAGGACCAATTTTTATTTGCAGCTTAAGTTTTTATATGAAGTTGCATTATTGTGTACTTGGCTGTCTTGTGATGAATTTTTTTTCATATGTATTCTGTGCCATACATACTATTGTTAAAATGAACTGTTGCTATTGTGAGATGGATTTTAACTGACCTATTAAAGGTTTCTTTCGAATGGCACTACTTTAGGGACATTCTAGTACTTGCTTCTATTGTTTGGGCCTTGTGGATAATGTACAGATTTAAAAACAAATCTTGTTGCTGATTTGTCCATTTCTTTCCCTGCACTTTGTTACATCTGGGATACAGTCTAACTCATCTGATTTAATATGCATTTAAAAAAATGCCATAACTATTAAACACCTTGTTTACAGACAGATGAAATAAATTTATTCCAACCAAATATTCTAGAGTTCTGTTGTTTATATGACTTATTGGCTTACTGTTAGTTGGTTTTTGACACAATGGTATTTGACCTTGACAGATAGGTTAATGCCTGCTGCAAGCATAAAATCTATAAACAAAAATTCAGCTGATAACTCTATTTCATGCAGTTTGTGTTATAAATAAAATGAGTGCCTAAGAATTTAATGGACTTGATTTATTAAAAACATTTTGGTCATCTCAAATTTACCTTTAATTTTATAAGAGGAAAATTGACTTATCGGCTTGCTACAAATGAATTATTTTCCCTTTTATTCCTGATACCTAGGTGTGAAATTTAGCGAGCACTAAAGGAACCCTATACCAAGGTTTTCTGCATGTGGATCCAATTGTGTTGAACTGTCATGATTTTTTTTATATGTGGAAGCTATGTTGGGCTGGCCTGTGTGAGCCAGCAGGGTCTCTCCCACACAGACACCATGTAAGGTAATTGTAATTTTTGGCTTTGCAGTGACATAGTAATTATGGCCATGTGCTAGTCAAATTTAATTCCAGAGGTCATAAAATTCCTGAGATATATTAAAGCATACTAAATATGTTAATATTAATTAGATTACTATGAACTATAAATCAGCAGCTCATAGCAGGGATGCTCAAAAGTTGGGGAATCTAAGTGAACTTGTGCTAATTACAGTTCCACCATATAGATGAGATTCTAACTCAGGAAGTCCTTTTAGAAAAAATGGACAGGTGTGTCTGTATCATTTTAAATTGCCTGTTTGCTACTTTTGAGAATCTGGGTTAGGAACTGAGCTTTGCTTACTAGAAATACACTGTAGTCAGTTAAACCAATTTTTTTTTGGTAGTGTTTTTCGTTATCAGTTCTGGATTTAGAAAAGTATGTACAATAAAAGATTAAATCTTTATTGATCTGATCTTGCTCTGATCCCTATTATGAGCAAGTTTGGCAAATGAAGATTTCATAGTTGTGTTGTTTGGACTGGAGATTTTAAAAATGGTAATAGACATTCACAATTGTTAAGAATTGCTAGAATGTAGTCTCCAAAACTGAAATGCTTAATGAATGAACCAATAAGTTGGTGTGAGGGGTGTTTTGGAGGGTGTGGGTAGGTAGGAGCTAGAAATACCACTAAAATAGTAAGAAAATTTGTTGTGCCAAGTAATCCTAAGTCACTTTGCCTTAGCAAGTATTGGGATAATGACTTCTAAAATAAGTTAATATTAAGCAAGGTACTGGTTGTATAATCTCTAATTTGATCAGCTATCTATCTACAATTTCTACAAAAATGCCATGGAAAAATCTATACATGTATCTTTGCTTTGTCCTTGGTTCTAGTAAATGGAGGTATACATTTTGGTGTACCAGAATGTCCATCTCTTAGCATTACTTACCATAACTAAACTTGGAAACTGTAAGATTTAATTTTTAGGAATGTGAGTAGAATAAATGTTCAGTGGAATAAATGTCATTCATTGAAGAATGACACAAAATGCTCACAAGTAAACGTTAAACTACATACAGTGTAAATACATAGTGTATAACGTAATGAATTTTACATGTGTCTTTAAAGGTAATATATCTTAATAAATTCAGGTGATTAAACTTTACTAATCAAAAACTTAATTACGGGAACTAGTAACAATTTTAAACAGTGCTGCTGCATAAGATACTACATAAATTTTTTTAATGAAAAATAACAGTTGGGAGTTCCATAAAAAGGGTAATTTCTGCTTCAGAGAAACTTACTACAAATTTAAAAGAACCAGGTCCTTAATCTGAACTGTTGATGAGGGTTGAGGGAGTATAACATCTAATATACATTACAGTGAACTTGCCCTTCTTAAAAGAAAAATTTCTATTAAGATGTTTTTATACTTCAATAATTATAAAAACACTTACTGTACACGTGTATGCCAGACTCTGAACGCAAATGTTTTATCCTCACACGGATTTTGGATGTAGCCTCAACTTTTCAGAGGATTACCTAAATGATTGTGAGCTGTCAATTAACCTTGTATAAAATTTTGTGGTGACATGTTCAATCACACCTTTTAATACAGTGGAGATAAATATATATATATTTGTTATATACATACATATATATGTATATAGCAAATATGGGTAATAATACAATGGAACAGATTTGCTGGTTCTAAAGTGGAAAATGTATTTATTAACATTCAGACTCCCTTCATACAGGACATATAAAAGTTCTTAGCATTTTGATTATACATAACTCTGTTTTCTACATAGTTACAATGACATAATACAGTTTAGTTTTTCATAATACATTGTTTAAATACATCGTAAATTCTGTTAAATGTAAGCGCTTATTTTCAAATTCAGTACTTGAACAATTTCCTCTGTACATAGTTTAGCAGGGTTAATTAGCATAAGATGATCTTTATTAAGAGGTATATGATCTGAGTATTAACTGTTGCTGAAGTTTGGTATTTTTATACAGCATTTTCTTGGCTTTGATCACAACACAAAACCCTTGAAGGACACTGAAATTCAGTAAGTAAAGTCCAGAAACATTACTTTAGCTGATGAATCAAATTCATATAACACTATCAAAAACCTTAAAAAAAAAACCTTAAAATCTATACTCATACAGACTGTTCCTATCAGGGTAAGACTTGGGATAAAAGGAAAAGGTTTCTTTGTGGTGCTGACGAGGAAAAATGCTAACTTAACTTTGTTCCTCTCACTAATGACAGCAAGTTGGAGAAATACCAGAACAAACATTCCAGTTCACCAACTGCTAAGTAACTTTATGGAGGTGGGAGTTGGCTTAGCTCATGCTAGGTGGCCACAGGACTTGACCTTATTGTAAAACATGAAACATTTGCATACTGTGATCTAGGTCTTAACTGCAAGCTATGCTGAGGAATATTTTTGTATTGTTTTGGCTATATTTCATTCCAGAAGAGTTGGTTTGATGCGTGTGTTACAGCATCAGTCTACTATTAGTTATTAGTGAAATGAAGTACACTCCTGCAGATATATACCAGATTTTAAAAAATCTGTTTTAGCAATCTGATTAAACTGAAGAATACTGAAAGATAAGTTATTTCTGCAGTAATCTCTGAAGGGAGCAAAAAAAAAAAAAAAATCAAACCATTATATACCTAAATAAACCAAATCACCCAGAAGGTCAAACAGTATTTGCTATGTTGTAATCCCGTTGACCATTAGGCTGCAGTTGGACCACAATATTATGTTCATTAATTTCATTTTCTGCATCACTACTGTCGCTATCTTCATTGTCATCTTCCTCATAGTCTGAAGATTCTGTCATGTTCTGCTGTGATCGAGATTCCGCCAAAGCCCCAAATGACTGAGTGCTAACAGAAGCCAAAGGTCTAAGTAAAGGGGTATGTTCTGACACTTCATTTTCTTCTTGACTACTATCTGTGTCAGAGTCTGAATCGCCTTGAGAAGGAACTACTTTTTGCTTGCAGACTGGACATGTTTTTTTGGTTTTAGTTAGCCAGGGATCTACACACTTGCAATGATAAGCTGTTGAAGCAAAATATAAATCTGTTAGCATATTGTAGTTGAGAACATTCTTTTTAGACACTTGTCATGTTTGTTCATGTTCTTATGATTCACATACATCATGCAGGATAAGAGAATAGTTTATAAATTTTTAAAAAATACTTCCATCTTTTAATGAGACCACTAATTAGGGCAAGGCATGGTTTAAATGTACTAATAACTGTTTTCTGTCTCCCAATATTGGACTTAAATATAAATTACATAAATTTAAAACTATGTAATTATTCATACCATGGGAACAGGGAAGGATTCTGAGCTTGTCTCCGTCTTCATACTCATCCAAACAAATGGCACATACATCATATTCATCTCCTATGACAAAACACGTAAGTAAAATTAGTTAAAAGATGTAGGGAAGTCTCAAATTTCTCAAGTTCTTTAAATCTCAATTTTTAAGTGATACCTTTTCTGTGAAGCAGTGAACTGCTTTAATCAAGAACTTTAAGTTTTAATTAACCTTTTACCTAAAATAAGAAACTGGCTATCGGTGTCTCCCTGGTGGCCTACAGGTTAAGTCTCACCATCATCTCAACTGCCCACCACAAAGATCAGAGTTCAGTCCCTACCAGGGAGCTGGCCCACATATGGCACAGCAGACCTCTCCTGCTTTGTCTGCTGCTCCCCTTGAAAATATTTCAGTAAATCCACTTGCTTTGCTCCTCACTCTGACCTTGGTGAATCCTCTTACACTGGACCTCTAGACTACACCCATTTCTTCTGTGCATAAATAAAAATTTCAAAAACAAAGATACAAATTTATTTACCTTGATTACCTTTGCAAAAGATTTTTACAAAAGGAATTATAATTCCATTACAATTTTATGTAACCACAACCAAAACCAGAATTTCACTATTTAGATTTCTTAAAATTTTAAGTAAAACAGAAAGTCTTAAAAAATATTAATAACTAAAAATACTTTAATGTACTGGGGAGCTTGGCTGATCACTTGGCCCTTGACAACCAGTTCTTTTATCTGTTAAAAAGATAATCATATTATCTGAGGGTTGTCAGGATGAAATGAGATAATGTGAACAAAGGCCATTTGTACATAGGTATTCACTAAATGGTGTTTATTCAAGTTTACTCAGTTCTTTTTTGAATTCAAGTGAGGTATTAAGTTTTCAAAGAAATTGGCATTTTTATACACAGCAGCATTTTAGGTTGAGTCAGTACTGTCTTAGGGATACCACTGAGACTGTTCACAATTTAGCGTTTTTAATTATATATGTTAGGTAGCTCTATATGTTAGGTATAAAAATCCCAGGAAAAGACAATTAAATTCATTGCATATCCCACACGCAGGGATGTCAGGAAGCTTGTCAAAAAAAAAAGCCTTTGTCAGGATAGATAAGCTGAACATGATAAAAAAGGTAATGATAGTTCTATTGAACACTCATTAATACACTTCAGTACGCACATTCAGGTATCTATTGAATAAAGTATTAATGAAAATCACTAAGTTTCATTCATTATCTTTTGGTTACTATGTATTATGTATCAAATACATTTTATAAAAAAAATAGAAGGTTCTATGTTACAAACTTATGTGTGTAATATGATTATGTACACACCTATAAAGAACAAGACTCCAATATGTAGCTATCTGTAATTACACAATCCATTTTTATGGAACTATTTCCATGAGAATAATGTTGATATACAAATAACAACTGATTTCCCATACAAATAAAAAACTTGAGTTCATTACTTTGTATACGTGCCCATTAAAAAACATACAGTTAATATAATTGAACAGGAACAGAATGATCCAAAGTTCTGCAGAGGCTTTAAGCCTTATTTTTTTGAAGTAGGGCGGTTAGCCTGTATTAGCTATATGGGCCTTATGTATTCAGAAAGATGCTAAAAATGCAAGAGGTAGGTGGGAAGTTGTGTCAGGAAGATGTGACATGGATGACTGGTTAGGGAGATGCAACATCACTGGTTTTACAGATAAATAGGAGGGTCACAGGTTAATGTGGCCTCTAAAAGCTGCAAAAGGAACTGGATTCTCTCCTAGAACCTTCAGTAGTGAACTCAGCCCTGCCAACATCTTGACTTAGCCCATGAGAACTGTGTTGAACTTTAAACTACAGAACTGTAAAAGTTTGTGGTACAGTTAACACAATAATAAGTGAATATAAGGCAGTATTTGGATTAGCCTTACACATGGAATTGTCAATGGTTTCCAGTCAATGGTTTCCTAGGAACTTTGAATTGTTCCAAGTGATGTGTGTTTCTCCATCACCTACAAATAGCCTATACTTAATTTTGAAGTTGACAGCATTCAAAGATACAGTATGTGATCATGGATCAGACTGGAGCCTATGCTCTGATAGCTCTAAGAATTATTCCCATGGCTTTGAATTTGTGATGAAATGAAAAGCATGTGTTAAAAGTATGGGTGTTTTATCCTGGTTATTTTGTTAGCCATATAATCTTGTACAAGACTATCCCTTATATTTCTGTTTTCTCAAAGGCAAACGAAAATATTAACACATCTCTGGTCTAAGATTACTGTGTACTAAAATAGATAATGCAAGCAGAGTACATTATACAGTGTTTGGTACACAAGGTGCTTCTTAATCTATGATAAAACTGGCCTAACAGGCATACTGGCATATGACATTAAGTACTGAGAACTGTGGCTGGGAGGCTGCACTCTAATACCCCTGTGTGTTTCTGTCCCACCAAACGCACTGTATGTTTGCAGAAGTAGTGGCAATGATCACTGGACCTTTTTGTTGTACTTAGGTAAATATGTGATTATGTAATATGTAAAAGTATGTAAATATGTAATTTAATATTTAATTCAATTTAAATATTCAGCAACCCCTGAACTCTTTAAGTCTCAAAAACTCCTGGTCTGACTTGAATGCAAGGTTAATTGTATTTAGTTGCTAACTTGACCCCTCTCTAAAAAATCTAAGATTAGACATTTTTAATAAAAAGCAAGAATAAAAGCAGAATTATACTTTTGACCCATTTTAGAATAACAAAAACTAAAACAATAGAAAATATACCATAACAACTTTGAAATTAGTGAATTCTTGCTCAAGACTGCAGCCCAATATTAATCTTTTAGTGGCTTTATATTTTTAATTTGAACACATTCAAGGAATTTATGTATGATTTACAATTTTAACAATTTTTAAAAGTATCCAGTTTGTTAAAATTCAGTTGCATAAAATAAAGAACTATATAATAAGTGCTAATAAAGTTTAGTTTTGTTACTGTCAGCACCATGATCTATACATTTTGCCACTTAGTACAAACCAGTGGTTCTCAACTGAGGATGATTTTGCCCTGTGGGACATTTGGTGATAATCTGAAGACATTCTGGTTTTTACAAGTGGGAGTGCAGCTAGGCAAGGGATGCTGATAAATATCCTATAGCCCCTCGAACAATTATTCCATCTAGAATGTGAACAGTGCTGAAGGTATAAAACATTCAGGCTTTATCAAAACAAAAATTTTGGTAATTTACTAGTTCATAGTTTGACGCTACCTCACTACAGTGATGAGTACCTACAGAAGTTTCCTGCACTTCCTCCCATGTCTTTAATCATCTAGCAGCTGAATCTACAACTGTGAGAAAATTGCAACAATTGGAAGTTTTTTCCTAATATCCATGCATATTTTGTCAAACCATTAGAATGTTTGAACATGGATAAACCTTTCTTTCACTTTAGATACCAGATCTCATGGTAACCCAAACATTCTAAAACAAAAATGCAACTTGCTCAACCTTAATAGTTACTAGAAAATTTCAAGTGTAATGTTCATAAAGTTAACATATTTTAAACAATCTCTTTTCATAAAAAATTAACGACTAAGTTTTGTGGACACAAATGTTTTATGATTTTGATCTAATTTTGTAATAACTGGTATCACCTTATTGAGCTGTTGCTATATGCCAGGTACTGTTAGCATTTTTCATATATTGATTTAAATCCCTTTTGAAGAAGGTATTTTTAGTTACATTTACACATGAAGGGATGTATGGAGAGGTTATGAAACAAGATGGTCACACAGCCACTAAATGGTCACACAAACATAACTAAGAATTCCACCCCAGGTCTGTTAGACTCCAAAGTTCATCAGACATAGTCTTAACCATTATGCTGTAGTCTTCTGGCACATTTAAATAATTCCCTTGAGTCACAGTGTAAAAGGTAAGAGGCTAAGAAATACTTTAAGCAGCCCCTTATTAGAAATTAAAAATGTTTCCAATTCTAAAGTCACAGCAGTTTTCTTCTGCCACACATGGAGACAAAATGAAGATCACTTTTATTCCTCTCTCCCATGGTTTCACATTTACTACAAAATAGCAGCTATAGTTAAGGTTCATACATTTCTTATTCTGATGATGAAATGATCATGCATGCAAAATAAGGTCAAATGACTACAATAAGAAAGAAATATGTTAGCAACTTTTCTTTTTAGAACAGTGTTCATGAATTGCTTCATTAATTATGACTAAACAAAAATGACTGCCTCAGCAGTCATAAATAAATCCATGTAACACACTTAACATCCAAACCTAAGCAATGATGTCAGCTTTGGCTAAATTATGTGTAATTTTTTTAACCTAACAGTTCATTCTAAACAGTCACTTTGTAGTACTCTTTATTAGTCCTCACATGGTTCATTATGCAGATAAGTTACAACTACATCCCAGATCTTTCTGAATAGGTTGAAAGATGTGTCATTATCCTGAAGTTTAAAAAAAAAAAAAAAAGTCAAAGAAATTTTATAATGGTAAATATTGTTCCAGACAACAAGGACTTAAAAAGCATTTCCTTGTATTAAGTACTAAAGGTTTCACTATTTTTTCAGTATTCTTTTTCAGGCCGCTAGGAAATCGGTGTATAATACCCCCCCAGAACCAACCTCAATAAACTGAAATTTATGAATGTCCTTAAATCCTTGTGTGTTCTAAACCAATAATTATTTTTCTTTTCCTTCACATAAAGGAATTATTAAAAATCTCAACAGCCTAAAATGTACTGGGGGCTTAAAGTGATGGAGATATTGTGCCTATATTATATTTGCATTAAGCAGAATTACTTCTAGATGACTTCTGCCTGTTGACTGGGCTAATATTAAAATTGTCCATATAGCAAAGGTAACTACAAAAAAAAATACATAAAATTTCCTTTTAAAAAACAAACAAATTGGCAAGAAAACACTAAGATACCCAATAGAAATGTGAGCAATAGTCAAAAATGGGTTATAAAAGCAGTTTACCTAATTAATGTAGAGTATGATGAAATGTGTATTCTCATATATTTCATAGACTTGAACCTTTAGGAAATTAGATCTGTTTTAAAATGTTCTTTCCCTAGGTATGTACCCTCAGGTAATTTACTTGACCCTTCTGAGTTTCATTTTCTTTAAAAGAGTCATAACAGGGACCTCCCTGGTGGCGCAGTGGGTTAAGCGACGCACTATGAAGCAAACTGCAGTCACTGCAACATGAGTTCGATCCCTGCCACTGGCCAGGGAGGGACCCACATGGCGAGGCAGACCTCTCCTGCCTTGCCCACTGCTCCCCTCAGCAGTGTGTTTCAGTCAGTCTGCCTGTTCTGCTCTCCGCTCTCTGTGTTGAATCCTCTCACCCCCCCACCCCACCCCCACACCTCTGGCCTGTACCCCAGCTCTTGTATGTATAAATAAAAATAAATCTTAAAAAATAAATAAATAAAATTTTTAAAAAAGAGTCGTAACAATACTTTTCTAATTGGGCTGCTCAGAAAACTAAATGACAAAATGTATCCAAACTACATAATTGGGTTTCTTTTTTATGACTCCAATAACCATTTTTTAATAGAATGTACAAATGCTTTTGTGTATGTATATATATAAGATTTATTTCTCTTTTATATGTATTTTTTACATTATTTTTCACTTTTGTACATTGTATATTTCTCATCCCCGTGAAATTCCCATCACCAATTCACCCCTGCACCATCATCATAGACCCTTGTGCTCTTCCCACGCATTTTGTTCCTTCTCCCTTTTCCCCTCAGGAATGTCTCTGGTTTATAGTGGCCTATTGATTTTTTTTTATTTACTGTAATTTATTTCTTTCCTCCTTAGTCCTTTGTTTGTTTCTTCTACATTCCTTCTATATGTGACACCATCCAGTATTTTTCCTTTTTCTGGCTTATTTCACTCAGCATAATACCTTCTACTTCTATACCTGCTGCTGCAAATTGCATGAGTTTATCTTTTTTGATTGCTGCATAATATTCCATGGTGTATATATACCACATCTTCTTGATCCCGTCATCTAATTTGGGCATATTGGTTGTTTCCATAGCTCGCTTAGTGTAAAAAGTGCCGCGATAAACCTAGTTGTGCAGGTGTCCTTTTGATTTAGTGTTTTTGTATCCTTTGGGTAAATTCCTAGGAGTGGGATTGCTGGATCATATGGGAGTTCCATTTTTAGTAGTTTGAGGAACCCCCACACCACTTTCCATAGTGGTTGTACCAGTTTGCATTCCCACCAGCAGTGTAGTAGAGTTCCTTTTTCTCCACATTTGTTGTTGCTAATTTTTTTGTTATGTGCCATCCTCACTGGTGTATACCAACTGATTAACAGAATTGTAAATAGTGACAACTGGTAACTGGAGATGCATTTTATACCTTTTTGCATTGTGTGACCTATTTCAAACATCATGTACGTATTTCAAAATTGTAAAATATTTATTTTCTATTACAAAGAGAACTAGGTAAATAGGAAAGGCTTGAGGAAGAGGAGTATATCTTGTTGATTGGGCCTCACTTTTAAGTAAAAAATTTATGATTTGCTTTCATACTACATATGTATATTATATACTTACAAGATATAACATGGCAAATTACCAATTTTTTTGACTGCATGCTCTTCATATTTCACTTTAACATCAGTTAATTCATTTGGTATAAATTCCACTGACTTCTTCAATTAGATGTTAGTGGGCTGAAGGCAGTAACAGCAGTCACAGCAACAGCAGGCCAGTGATAAAGATCAAGAGTGTTGTGATAGAAACCAACCTATTGGATTGACTAGCTTAGTTCTTTTCAGTCTAATCTAAGTGAAGACCTTGGGGTCTCTACTTCTGGATTGGAAATAATAAAATGGCTCATCTTCAAATAAGTAAAGAATAAATAGCTGATCTCTTAACCATGATAGCAATTCCTATCCAACTTGAAACCTCATTATTTTACTGTTTTGTGACCATTTTGAAAAGTCCTCTAGAGGAATTGAGAAGCATTCTTTTAAGAGTAAATTCAGAACAGTCTGTCTTTGAAGTATCTTTAACACAGACCAAATACCAACTTACACTGGTTAGACCGAACTCAGGTTATAGATTCTTAGCATTCTGTGGAGACAGATTATATCTCTAATGTTCAGTACAGTACTTGGAATACAGTAGGCTTCCAATAAACATACACAGAATAACATATGCCACAACATCTGTTCACTTCATGATGAATGTTAACAAGAAAGCATCTGCCTCTCACTGGACACCTGCCACATTGATTCTCCTGTTTCACAGTCAACACCAAATCTGGCTCAAATCATGAGAGTGAGAAACTTGTCCAGAGCTTTACTGACATGGCAGAAGGGAAATAAACTCTAACATTCCTGTCATCACGTTCCACCAAATAGTGAAAAAACCTTGACAAGCACTTGTGAAGTTCACAGCTCAAAGCCCTAAGCTCATTAAAAAGCCTCAGATATAACCATGGACTATAGAATTCTTTCCTTGCCTCAACAATTTACCATCACACCACTAATAGCCTATTTACTGGCAATCCTTTCCACAGGACATCACATCTGGCTTTCAACAAAAACTACAAGGAATACTAGAAGGAAGAAACCACAGTTGGAAGAGAAAAAGCAAGCATCAAAATCAAATGTAGGCCTGGAATTGTCAGACCATGAATTTAAAACAATGTGACTAATATGCTAAGGGTTCTAATAGATAAAGTAGATAACATTCAGGAATAAATGGATAACAGATTAAAATTCTAAGGATAAATGCTAGAGGTAAAAATCTGACATGATTTTGATGGATTCATTAGTAAACTGGACACAGCTAAGTAAAGAACCTTCTGTGCATAAGAATACATAAATAGAAGCATTCAAAATTGAAATTAAAAAAAACCCAGAATACACAAGAACTCTAGTATAACTTAAAAAGTAAAAAAGTGTAACATTTGTAATGAGAATACCAGAGGAGAAGAAAAAGGAAAAGAAACAATAAGGAGTAGATACTGAGAATTTCTCCCTTGTTAATGTAAGACAATAAATAAAAGATCCAGGAAGATCAGTGAAAACCAAGTAAGATAAATACCCTGCCCCAAACTCCTACAAGTAGACATATATTCGGACTACATAAATCAAAGAAAAAATAATCTTAAAAGAAGTCAGAAGAGAATCACATCTTACCAGTACAGGAACTAAAGGACAAGAATTACATCCAAGTGTTGACGGAAAAATCATCATTGATACAAAATTGTGTACTTTGCAAAAATTATCCTTTAAAAGTAAAGGATACCTTTTACAAAATAGGAAGCCCTAGATCTGCCTTTCATAATGAAGACACAGATTTCATAACAATAAACAGATCAAATGCCTATGTGAGAAATTTAAAAAATAGCTAAAAGTTTCCTACAGCTAAGGCAAGGGGTGAAATGAATAACACCAAACCTAGGTAAGAAAATTCACAGCACTGTCCATTCTCACTCACCTAGTGTACCTCTTCCTTGACATGACATGTTTTGGAGGAAACTCCCACTGGGAGTCCAGAACATATGTTCACTACCTGACTTTTATAAGAGCTGCACAAGGGAATGGCTTCTAGCATGACTGTATCTAAATACTGACAGGAATGGAATGTCAGGTTTGGGATCTCAGAGAACAAAGGTGTTCAAACATGCAACAGAATCTCTATTACCACATTCACTCTAAAAGCTCCAGTACAGCAATTTATTAAAGCACTAGAGACTGCAATAAGCATACACAGAAACTAGGAGTTGTCACTGTGTAGACTCTAGCAAGCCTCTTAAAATAGGCAAGTATACAAATAAGTACAGAAAGGTGGCACATCCAGAAAAAGCTTAAGAGGTTTCCAAATCTCAAGTTGTGCTGAGTGGAAGTCCTTGCTTGAAACCAGACTACAAAGTCAGGAAGAGTTGGCTGATTCTTCAAATGCCAACACCAACAACATATAGTAACTATACAAACAGGTATCTGTGGCATTTTTAAAGGAAAAATTAAATTTCCAGAAACCAACCCACAGAAATGGAGATAAGTAAATTGGCAAAGAAAAAAATATGGTCCTCAATTAATTGAAAGAGAAAAGGTAACTATACAAAATCAGGGAAATGACGCATTAAAAACAAAGTATCAAACAAAAATAAAGAAAATCCAACATATTCTGGAACTAAAAAGTATAATTCAACAGCAGGTTTGACAAAACAGAGTAAATGAATGTGAAGACAGAACATCTGAAATTCCTACCTGGTCAACGTAGAAAAATAAAAAAATGAAATTGAAAAGATAGGACACTGTCTAGCAGAACAACACGCATATCATGAGAGTCCTAACAGGAGAAAAGAAAGGGCAGACACTAAATTTGAAGAAAGTGTCCCAAATGTGAGGAAAGAAAATGATATACAAATTCAAACACTCCAAAGACATCCGACAAGGATAAATCTAGTTGTCAAACTATAAAAAAATCACAGATAATTGTTAAAATACCAAGAGAATAACAACTTGTCATATACAAAGGAGTTCCTTTTAGATTATCATATTTCTCAGCACAAACTAGACTAGAAAGAGGATAGGGTGATATATTTGAATTACTGAATGAAATTAATTGCCACCAAGAATATGATATTTTGAAAAAATTCGTTAAAAGAGAAAATAAAACCTCCAGTTTAAAAAAAAACAAAGGAAGTTCATCACTAGATGTGTCCTACAAAAACAATGGAATGCTACAAGTTGAAAATAATAAAAAATTAACAACACAAAAGCATAGGAAAATAGAAAAACAGAATCTTATAGCATTGAAATTTTTGAAAGCATAACAATTATGAATCTATGGTAAGGAATGTAAGCAATATAAAAGCAATCTGTCTAATCAATAATCACAATATGGAAGGAGGCAAAGATGTAAAGGAGTAATTTTTTGATATATGATTGAAACTGTCATCAGATAAGATTGTATAAGTTATTTTATATAATTACAGTGGCAAATGAGTGACAAAGGGAAATGAGAAGGAAATAAAAAAATCAATACTACCAAAAAAAATGAACAAAACATAAACAAATACAGCAAGAGACAGAAATATAAAGCTGTAAAACAAAATGGCTATACTAAGACCTTCATTACTGATAATTACTTTAAATGTAAATAGGTTTAATATGCCTATTAAAATATATAGATTAGCTGAATGAATAAAAGCAAGATCTAAAATATAAAAGCAAGACTTTTTAGCTACTGACTATATGAGATTCATTTTACATTTAAGGACATATAAAGAGTAGAAGTAAAAGGGTGGGAAAGATATTCATGCCCATGGAGCCTGGGCACACTGGTATCAGCAGAATTTAATAGAATTTAAGATAAAAACTACCATTCTAAGAGACAAAGATAAAATTTAATCTACCAGGAAGATACAACAATTTTAAATATATGCACAACTTAAGATTAGAGCACCTAATTATAAGAAATGAAAACTGACAGGATAAGGGAAGAAACAGACAAGAACCAGTATCAACAGGAAAGATTAATATTACCTTTTTATCTACTCAAGCTAATTGGCCGGTTTAGCAAAGTAGCAGGATACAAAATCAACACACAAAAATCAGTAGCCTTCCTCTACACAAACAACCAAGCTGAA
>JAGFMF010011830.1:13843255-13884434 GCA_019455555.1 Galemys pyrenaicus
GTGATGGTGCACTGGTGAGATGGTGATGGGGAATACATGGGGATTACAATTAATGGCAAGTATATGTAAATTTTAAAATATTTTAATAAAATTTAAAAATGATAAAAAAAAGAACAATCATAAAAAAATCTAAAGTTTACAACATAAAAAAAATACTACCTTTTTAGCTATGGATAAAAGAACTAGGCATAAGTATAATAAAGAAACAGAGGCTATGGACAACATTATAGAAAAATCATCAAGCAGACACACGGAACAACAGAATATACATTCTTGTTGAGATAATGGAGCAACTTCCAAGGTTGACAACATGGTAGGCCACAAAACAAATATAAGTAGAATTAAGATAAATGAAATCATACAGAGTAATTTCTCCAACACAAGGAAATGAAAATAAAAATCAGCAGCAGAAAGAAAATCAGAACACTAATAATATGTGGAAACTAAACAATGTCCTAGAAATAGTTAATGGATCAAAAAGTATTGGCGAGGGTGTTGAGAAAAAGGAACTCTACTAAACTGCTGGTGGGAATGCAAACTGGTCCAACCACTTGAAAAGCAGTTTGGAAGTTCTTCAAACTACTAAAAATGGAGCTTCCATATGATCCAGCAATTCCACTCCTAGAAATTTATCCAAAGGACACAAAAACACTAATTCAAAAGGATACCTACATCCCTATGTTTACTGCAAAACTTTTTATAATAGGCAAGCTATGGAAACAACCCAAATGCCCAAAATTAGATGATGGGATTGGAAGATGTGCTATATATACACAACAATTATTATGCAGCAATCAAAAAAGATAAACTCATGCCATTCACAGCAACATGAATGGAGCTAGAAGGGATTATGCTCAGTGAAATAAGCCAGAAAGAAAAAGAAAAATATCAAAAGAAATAAGGGACTAAGGAAAAAAATCAATTATAATAAAAATCAAAATTAATGGACAACTAGAAATCTGAGACATTCCCCAGGGGAGAAGTATGGTAAGAACAAAATGGATGAGAAAAGCACAAGGGACTATGGTGATGGAACACAGGTGAACTGATGATGGAAATTTCATGGGAACTACACCTAAGAGGAGAAAGTATACACTGTACAAAAATGAAAAATATGTAAAAAAAAAAAAATGCTACCTGAACCAAAAAAAAAGGAATTCAAGTTGGGAAAGAAATATCACTATTTGTGATGACGAATACATAGAAAACTCTAAGGACTGAACTAATTATTAGAAATAATAAATTGGTAAAGTGGATAGCTACAAGATCAGCAACAAAAAGTCTGTTGTATTCCTATATGCAAACAATGAACTAGAAGAGAAAAAATTCAAGAAAGAAATACCATTTAAAATTGTACTGGAAAGAATTACCTCCCTAGGAATAAACTTAACAAAAGAGGTGAAAGAACTATACAATGGAAACTATAAGATATCAATAAAAGAAATACAAGAAGATATAAGGAAATAAAGGCATTCCATGTTCATGAACTGGAAGAATTAACACATTGTTAAAATGGCCATCTTACCCAAATCAATACACAGACAACGCAATCTCTCTTAAAATTCCAGTTTCTGTCTTCAAGGAAACAGAACAAATGTTACTGATTTTTGTATGTAACTACAAAAGGACACAAACAGTCAAAGCAATTTTAACAAAAAAAAGGATGAAGGTATTATGATGCCAGATTTAAAATTATACTACAAAGTAATAGTAATCAATGCAGTATATTATAGGAAAATAAACAGACACACCGACTAATGGAATAGGATTGAGAGCCCAGAAATAAACACAAGAATTATATGAACAGTTAGATGATGACAAAAAAGACAAAAACACAATGGCAAAAGGAAAGTCTCTAACAAATGGTGCTTGGAAAATTTGACACCCATAGGAAAAAGAGTGAAACTAACTACACATAATCACATAACACACAAAGATTAATTTGAAATGTATCAAAAACATGGATGTAAGACCTGACACCATAGGCTCACAAAAAATGAGGGAGAAATATCAAATAAATATAAAATCAAAAATGAAATCACAACAGATGCTGTAGAAATTCAGAGGATAGAGACTACTATGAACATCCATATGCAAATAAATTCAATAACCAAGAAAAAGTGGATATACAATGAACATACATATTTACATACAATGAACAAATATGGACATACAATTATATGTGACTGAATAGGGAAGCAATAGAAATACTTAACAAACCAATACCAAGCAAGGAATAAAAAATTTAATCAAACTCTGAAAAAATAAGAGTCCTGGAACAGATGGCTTCACAAGTGCAAGTCTACAAACCATCAAAGGTGAATTATATCAAATTTGTTCAAACTCTTCCAAATATCAAAAAGGAAGGACTGCTTCCAAATACATTTTTATGAGGCCAACCAAAAAAAGACAATTACAAAACAATTTCCCTATTGAACACAGATAAAAAATCCTGAATAAATTATCAGCAAACTGAATCCACCAATGCAGTGAAAGGATCATACCATGACAAAGTGGGATTCATACAAGGAACACAAGATGACTCAACATCCAAAAATCAAATAATGCAATTCACCACATCAACAAAAAGAAAAATAAAAACCATATGATTATATCAATAGTTCCTGAGAAAGAATTTGTTAAGACTCAATCAACATCAATTTATAATGAAAACACTCAAAAAAAGTGGAGATAAATGCAACATATCTTAATTATAGCCATTTACAACAATCCCATATATCATGCTCAATGATGAAAAACTGAAAGTTTTCCCACTAAGATTTGGTACAAGACAAGTATGTCTACTTTCATCACTGTTTTTCAACATAATATTAGAAATATTAGCTAGAGCAATATTTTCAGTTTCCTTTTACATAATGTTTCGAATCCATTTATCTCCTTTGCTTCTCCTATGCATTTTTGTTTTGTTTACATAAAGGTTTCTATGCTTACAAGTTACTTTAAAGTGAAAACAATTTAACTTTGAACTCATTCTAATAGTCCCCATCTTAACCTTCCTTCAATGTAAAGAGTGATTTTACAAAGACATTACTTGGAAAATAAATATTTGGTAGAACCAAGTCTTCTCTGCTAAATCAAAATGCAGATAAATATAACCTGTATACGATTTTCAAAAGTCAGGCAACTACTAGCCAAAAGGATTTAACAAGCACATCCTGCACTAAAAGCTCTCTAAAGCATAGGTAGCAGAAACTATATTAAGTCAGTTAGTGTGGCTATGTAATGTTAAGGTTTTATGCATCTCTAACCCTCTATTTCCTTACCCATAGTAACCATTTTAATAACAATTTCATAAAAGTATGAAAATTAAGAGGTGATCATGCAAGTATACAGATACATAATATCTACCCATGTATTAATAATGCAAGACTACTAAGTGTGTTAAACGAGGGCAATGTTAATGCAGTTGTTATAGTAGTAGGAACAATGGGATTGGAAGGGCACTTGGGGAAAGTCAGTCTATTCAAGAAGTATTTTACCCACTGATATTTAGAAATGATGGTACATGGTGATAATAAAAGGCATTTTGGTCAGTATCATTATTGTTTTAAGTCCTCTGTTTTCCCTTCTTGCCATTACCAGGGTACACTACAGCAAAAGACCATCTTCTACATTCACTCCATTATTTTCAGGCATACAGTAAGCAAGGACTCAGAAGATAGTATTATAGTATTAGAGTGTGATTACCATGTACTCTAACATAAACTAAGGGTGATTATTTCGAAAGTAATATTCACTTACCTTTTTTGAACTTATGTATAGGAAGTTTCTTTAGCTGATCTTTACGGAGTCTGTTTCTTCTAGCTCTATGTCTATCCTGAACAAATTTTGTGATCTAAAAGGAGAAAAAATAAATAGGAATCAGAGATTGAACATAAATATAGAAAATGGCTATTAAAATTATGTCTTTTAAGTTTCATGAGAGCTGCTGCAAATCATTTCAATTTAATTAAAATCTAATTGCAATTATTATTAAAGCATTAAACACATTATTTATAATTTACCTCATAAATTACCCTTGAATTTTTGCTTATCTGTAATCTACTCAGATGAGATGTTTGCAAATATACAAATGGTAGATTATAGATTACAAATACTCCACTGGATCAATACTGGCAGAGTTGAAATGTCTACAAATGAAAACTTAATAAAGTCTTCAAACACACATTATTTTTCAAATATTACACTTTTAATTCTAGCAGCAATGGACAGAACTAATCTAGACTATCTGTAATAGAAATGTTCAGAAATGTCAGATAAAATATGTACAGTATTTTAAACTATAAGTTACTATAATCATACTAATAAAAAGGAAGTAAGTACACAAAGCCTGAACCCAAATGCCAAAAGCAACATATATAAAAGAAAATTTTGGCAAACATGACTACATCATTGTCAAAGACTTCTGTCATCAAAATACACTGTTATAAAAGACACACTACAAAGGGAAAAAGTACTTGCAAACCGTTTATCTGATTAGGAACCTGTATCCAGAATGTATGTATGTATGTTAAATCTCATTAAGAGAAAACAAGTAACCCAATAAGAAAAATCAGGTGAAGGAATATGAAAAATACTTCATACAAAAGATATATGGATGGCAATTAAGTAGTTGAAAAGACTACAACTACTCAACATCAGCCAAAGGGAAAATTCAAAGGGTCTCTGATCCTTGGTTTTTCTATTTTCCACGTATAAGTGGCACCATCCAGCATTTATTTTCCTCCTTCTGGCTTATTTTATTTATTATAAGCCCTGCCAGCTCCATCCACTTTGATGCAAATGGAATGAGTCTATCTTTTTGATTGCTGAGTAGTATTCCATTATGTATATATACCACATCGTCATGATCCAAACATCTGTTTCTGTGAATATTATTTCCATATGTTGACTTTTGTAAATAACACTGCTAAAAATGGGTGGAGGTTTACTTCCAAATTAGTGCTTTTCTGATAGATATCTAGGATACCCTGTTTTCCACAGTGGCTGGAAAAGTCTAAATTCCTACCAACAGTGAAAGAAGACTCATTTTTCTCAACACCCTTGAAGCAATTGTTATTTCTAGTCTTTTTCAATATGAGTCATTCTCACTAGTGTGAGGTTGTATCTCATTGTGTTTTTGATTGGTATTTATTTCCCTGATGATAAGTGATGACAAACTTTTTTTTTTCCCTGTGCCTGCCAGCCAACTGTATGTCTTCTTTGGAGAAGTGCCTAATAAGCAGCTCTACCCATTTTTGATTGTGTTACATACTTTCTTTTTGATGAGATGTACAAGTTCTTTACAGATCTTTGACATCAGTCTTTTGTCAGACGTATGGTGTGCAAATATTTCCTCCCATTCAGTGGGGCACCTCTTCATTTTATTTCAGTAACTTCTGCAGTGCACTTAGGATAGCTTTGGCTACTTGGGGTCCTTTCTGATTCCATATGGATTTCAGTAATGTTTGCACAATTTCTTTGAAGAATGCCACTGAAATTTTTATTGAGATTGAACTGAATCTGTTAATTGCTTTGGGTAAAATGGCCATTTTGACAATGTTGATTCTTCTAATCCATAAGCAGGGGATAGCTTTCCATTTCTTTACATCCTCTATTTTGCCTTCTTTAACAATGTCTTATAATTTTCCTTATAGAGCTCCTTCACCTCTCGTTTGGCTTACTCCTGAGCCACCTCTTTTTTTTTTTTTAATGTGATTGTAAATTGGATGGTTTTCTTAATTCTTCCTCTCCTAGCTCACTGTTCTCATGTAGGGAGGCAATTGATTTTTGAGTATTGCTTTTGTAACCTGCCAATGTACTAAACTGACTATTGTTTTAATTAGTTTTTCAATGGCATATTTAGAGTTCATTACATATATTATGTTGTCACTGGCAAATAGTGATAGCTTTACTTCTTCTCTCCCAATTTAGATACATTTTATACATTTCCCTTGCCTATTTGCTATAGCAGGGACTGCCAATTTTGAATAGTAGTGATGAGAATGTACATCCTTGTCTTGTACTGGGTCTCAGAAGAAAGACTTTCATTTTTCCACCATTGAGAATGATGCTAGCTGTAGGTTTGTCATACATGGTTTTTATTATGTTTTATTTATCCCCAGTTTTTTGAGGGTTTTTATCATAAATGAATGCTTACTCAGCATCTATTGATATGATCATGTGATTTTGTTGACTGATTTTTAGATGTGGAACCATCCTTGTCTTCCTGGTATAAATCCCATTTGGACATGATATATAATCCTTTCAATGTATTCCTGGACATGGTTTGCTAAGATTTTATTAAAGTTTTTAGGGAAATTGGTCTTCATTTTTCTTGTGTTGTCTTTTGAATTCTATATTTTAATTCGGTCAATTTTATGTTATGGAAATTATTTAAATTAATCTGGGCAAAAATACTGGAGAATCAGATACTAGACAAATGCACAAACTAAAACAGACCTACAGAAAACTTTGCATTGAATATTTCTTTCCATACAAATAGGAATGTTTACAAAGTTTAACCATAAATCAGACCTTTGGAAATAAACACACATATATAACATAATGCTTTCTAACTACAACGCAAATGAAAAATGAAACCAACAGGAAAATATATGGGAAAAATCATATTTTAGAAAATAAGACCTTAATTCACAGAAGAAATCACAACAGATATTTGAGGGTTTCTTTGTTTTCTTTGAAGGGGGGGCTATTATAATCAGCATGCCATTTCACCTGTATTCTAAATAAGTTAAGAAAAAAAATCATCATGAACTGGCAGATGAAAGCAAGTAGAGTACTTAACTCAGTGGACAAAGAAATATAACTTTTACTGAACTATAGAATTAAATTGCCTTACTTGCTCATATATAGAAAAAGATAAATCTGGAATGAAGTGGACCTTCCTTTCACCATTCCCCCGCTTTAAAGAATCAATCATGGAAGACCTGACAACAGATCTGTCCCAAGTGAAAGGTAGAGATGAACCAATTATGCCTAATTTATTCTTCCTATATATACCTCACAGACAAGATACTTCATTTACCCTAAGAGCCAATAAGGGTAGAAAAGAGTCAGAAATTATAGCAATTGAATGCTTCTTTCCATATAGAAGTAAATATCAAAATTGATAAACTCCTTATGTAACAATGAAAAAATTAATTTAAACCAAACTAGAATAAAAGTGTTTGTTATCAGAAGTAATGAGGTAGAGATAAAATGACTATTGCAGGAATTTATAACTTCCAGCATAAAACAAAACAAAAAGACCAATAAGCATTTGAACAGCTAGATAAAGAAAACCAATCTATTTTAAACAAAGTAGAAGAAAATAACAGTATAAAGAGCAGCAATTCATATACGGTTAAAAAATAAAGTTCATAGTTTTATGTATAAATTCCATTAGGCTATAAGCTACTTAACAACAGAGATAATTTTATCTATTTGTTTATTGATGAATCTTCAAACCTTAAAGCAGTGTCTAGTTCATTGTAGTATAGAACAAGTATATTTGTAAAGTGAAAGAGAAAAATAACCTCAAAATGCACTTTTCTGAAGGACAAACATCCTCTGACAGCACTAGGTATGGCAAGTATGGATATGAATAAAGAGAACTCATCCACAAAGCATAAAAATTCTCTCTAACTACATATAAGTAAATGTTACAAATTATTTTATACTACTATAGAGAATTTCTTGGAAATATAATTCAGTATGAAGAAGTAGAAAAATATCACAATATCTGAGAAACTAGGTAAAAGGTCAGTAGACTTGGGTGATATTTTAGGCAATCTACATAAAAATGCAATAGACAATTCCAATTTTATAAAAATAAAACTAGTTTAGAAAAAGGAAAAGCTTTAGTTATGTTAGTTTTATCTCATCTAGATAAAAAATATATATTTGTATTATGTTATTTATTATAACATATATATGTTATTTTTAAGTATAGGAATATACACATAAGATAAAAATTACCATATTAAGCATTTAAAGTTTATATCTCTGTGGATTAAGTAATCACATTGTGCTACACCACCAACATCCATATATAGAACTCTTTCATAATGCAACAGGAATTTTGTACACATTAAACAATAATAGTATATGTAATTTCCCATCTACCCAACCCCTCATAATTAGTTTTTGCTTCTATTTCAGGTATCATATATGAATAGAAACATAATGTTTTTGTCCTTTTGTGACTAGACACTGAATAGAGTGTCTTCAAGGTTCATCCATGTTGTACCATGTGTCGAAATTTCATTCCTTCATAATGCTGAATAATATTCCATTGTATTATATACCATATTTTGTTTATCTACTCATTCATGGACAGACAATTGAGTTGTTTTCTCCTCTGGCTCTTGCAAATAATGCTGCTATGAACATAGGTGTACATTTATCTGTCCAATTTCCTGCTTTCATTTCTTTTGGTTATACATCCAGAGGTAGAATTGTCAGATCATATGGCATTTTATGTTTATTTTTTTTTGAGGAATCACCATACTATCTTCTGTAGTATCTGTTCTATTTTATAATCCTACAAATATGCTCAAGTTATTGTCTAGTGTTAACGTCAAGAATACTCTAGCACAAAAAACCGAAGTTTTCCTTTATCTACACATTCATATCGTTAATTTTTACTTAGGATCTATGTGCGAATATAAAACTGACCCATATTAGAAATCTGAATAATCCAATATGCAAAGAAAGAATTTATACATTATAATCAAATATTTCTTCCCCAAGTATGAGGATTTTAGAAATTCACAAAACAAATTAACATAATTCAACAGAGTAAAATATAAATACCAATGATTATAACATATTAATTAAAGCATCATTTCATTTTTAACAAAAAAGCAAAGAAAAACTAGTTTCTTTATTTCTAATTCTCTTATTGTTTTTTCTTCTTGTTTTACCAGAATATAAAACAGAATATTAAATAGGAGGTCTAACAACAATGAACATGTTACTTTGTTCCTGGCTTTCAAGGTAATGTTTCTAACATTTCACCATCTACTGAAACTCATTTTAAGTTTTTAATGAAGAATCTCTATTAGTTTATAGTTACTGATTTCTACTCCTACTTTTGCTGGTATTTTTGTTTGTTGTGATCTCCTGCCTACACTTCCTTGCTTTTTACACCAAAAAGCCAAGAGAATCAACCTACATATTATTAGAATAAGAGAATTCAGCAAGTTTAATATAAAAGAGCTTAATATTTCCTTCTCCCCACCTTTAGCATGGTCTACATCTTATGCCTTGCTTTCAAAGAAAGAACAGAATAGTGAAATAGAAAAATTATTAACTTTCAAGTGGAGAAACTTGGCAAATGTTACCTTAACTAAAGGATAAAGGATAACACCATCAGTAATACTTTGCATAACAGGTACCTCTTAATATATGATGAGAAGGAAACTTTACTTCAGTGATATTCTTTTAAAAAAGCTGTACCCCAGACTGGTAATAAATACATTCAATTCAAAGAAATCCTACAGGACACCAGTACGCCTAAAAACTAACAAGGGCTTGGGGAAAAAAAGAAATATTGAAAATGTATAACAGATTAGAAGAGACTAGAAGACATGATAACCAAATACAATGTGGTACCATGGATTGGACTGAGGACCAGAAAAAAAGACATTAATGGAAAAACTGATAAAAATTCATAAAATGTCTGGAGTGTAGTTACTAGTAACATACCACTATGAATTTCCTGGTTTTGAAAAAGTTGCAAAATGTGATAAATGCATTAGCAATGGGAGAAACTAGATGACGAATGTGCAGAAATGTTCCTTTACAAATTTTTAGTAAATCTTAACATCATTTGAAAAGTAAAATTTATTTAAAAAATAAAGTTTGTATAAAACTGATATTACTTTATGTCCTTTAATAACAAATTAGAAAATGCAATTTCAAAAAAAAAATCTAACAAAAGACATGCAAAAAAGTTAAGCTGATCAAAAAAATTAAGCTGATCAATATGAAAGGTCTACACAAATGGGAATACACAGCATCATGAGAAGACTGAGCATTTCAAAGGCAGCATTTTATCTTTAATCTATATATTAAAAAAGATAATAAACTCACTGATGTTAATGAAAATATTGCTCATGAAAAATAAATTTAAAAATTAGTAAAAATAAACAAATTATTTTATATCTTTGCATAATATTGATTTTAATAGGATACAGAGGGATTCTCATATCTACTTTTGCCTTCAATGGTTTGGCATTACATATCATGTGATATACCTCAAGACACCTATAGACCCTGAGAGAATTAGAATAACAAAGATAATTAGAATATACAAAAATTAGTATTACTATGAAAATAATTTAATAATATGTACTCTTATTTAAGACTTCTCTTTATCAGTATAGTGTATTTTAAGAGCCATCCATTGCTCTTTTAAAAGTTATTTAAAATTGGGCCTCCCAGGTGGCATAAGGGGTTAATAAGCACCAACTATGAAGCATCCACAGCCACTGCAAAGTTCGATATCCAGCCAGGGAGATGACCCACATGGCACAGCAGACCTCGCCTGCCTCACCCACTGTTCCCCTCAGAGTGTGCTTCAGTCAGCCTGCCTGTTCTGTTCCCCACTCTGCCTCTTGTGAATCCTCTCACCCACCCCCATACCTCTGGCCTTGTACTCCAGTTCTTGTATGCATAAATATTTTTTAAAAAGGTTATTTAAAATTAATTTACCTACCATGAAAATGACTATCAAGATGAGACAGATGCCCACTATGATAAGGAAGGGGATTAGATAGTATTCCAGTGGAAGACTAAATTCAGGAACTAAGATAATGTGGCCTCTGGAAGAAAACAAAAAGTCATTAATTGAAAAATATTAAGAATTGTGAAATTATGAAGTTATTTAAAAATAAGAAGATATTTTAAGATAAATATTACAATTCAATCTCCTAGATATCTCATTTTGTAATATATCATTACTAATAATTTAAGTGATTTTTCCAATAGCAAATCTATTTTACATATCTGCCAAAAAACCTGCCTATGTAATTTATATAAGATCTTAAACTGAATAGAGAAAATCTGGCAATCAGTACTTATTGTGTCCATCTTGGAAAACTTAGCTCTGTAGCTAAAATTTAATCAACAAAGCAGCATACTAAGTAGTGCAGGAAATAGTATCTATTCTTTCTTTAGAGTGTCCAGACTAATTTCAAACCTGGTCTATGCTTAAACTTTATAACAATAATCTCTCTAATTTCAAAGTCATCTGTTGATCTATGAGGACTTACCTTCTCTGTTCTGAAGTCTATACTCTACCATGTAGGATAATGAAGAAGTATAGCCAAATCTCTGAGCCCCAATGGATATAAAGGCACATGTCAGAACTTTCTTTCCTATACACCAAAATTGCAGGCAACAACCAGTACAATTCTTGGATACCTCCACTATATCAGATCATTACTTTCTTCAATTTTCCCTTCAGTTTATAACTATCTCAGTACCATCACCAAATTCTATGTCCCCATTTGTGGCACCTTAGTTATTATTAGCACAATAGCATTTTAATTTCCCCACTATATACTGATTATCTCCTTAATATAATCACCATTCACTGCTAGGGATAAAATATGAAAAATACAGTAACTCAAATGAGAAGATAGTAAGCTTAATAGTTGAAAGGAATGTCAAGGAATCATTGTTCTACTTCTGCATTTTCCAGAAAGAAAAATATGTATATGATTAAATTACCCAGGAATGATTCAGACTAAGATGGCATTGGAGGAGGTTCTTTGTTTTGTTGCTGAGAGAAAAAAAAATTAATGTTTAATATGAAAGATATTATAACCACAGAGACTAGTAGCTTGGGACTAGATTGCATCACCTCTTGAACATTAATTACAGCATAGACTGCACTAGAAGATAGACAGAGAAGATTCATTCTTCACTAAACAAGAGGTGGGTATAGAGAAATGCCTGGAGACTGTGTTCTGGAATAGGAAGCTACAGTACAGACTGCAGGGGCTGCTATTTAGCCAGGGTCCATTAGTAGGGGAGAAATAAATGGCGTGGATATACACATTCACTACTGAGAGAAAAGATGTGCAGAGGATTTGTGAAGCTGCCCACAAATAGGTCACTTTTCCATTAGGTCACTACCTTTTGATAAGAACAAAGAAAACCAGTTGGCTTATATTCACCCTCACCTTACGACAAGACTGGTACTGAACTCATGAAGAATACTGATAGCACAAAAACTATAGAGTTACAGGTCTAGAATTCCAGAGAAAAGGCATACTGACAGTAGCATAAACTGGACAGTTGGGCCATTGGCAAGATAACTGAGGCCCCCTCTTCCACTCAATGAATCAGCAATTGCAAAAGCAGGTTTCAGTATAGATGGAAGCCAGCAAAAGGGCAAAACACTAAAATAAAATAAAACATAACACTATTTACTGGAAAAGCAGAATAACTTCATCTCTGTAATTTACTGCTACAAAAAATTTTTTGTTTAATTTAAAGCAGCAAAACAAGCAAACAAATATCTATGAAATGTCTCATGTTGAGACATCAAGGGAATATGACATTGAAGGGAAAGAAGAGTTCACCAGACTCCAAACACAAAGATGTAAAAATTCGTATTTCCCTATCACACACATGTCAAAATTGCTATTACAGAAAGAACACAAGGGACTGAGGTGATGGTGCACTAGTAAAATGGTGGTGGGAAATCCATGTGGACCACAATTGATGTCAAATATATATAGATAAAGAAAAAAACAAAATTGCCATTACGAAGAAAATAAAAGAGATGGAAGAAAAGCAAGTTAAGGTGATACAGGAAACTCTGGACAAAGTTAATTCAATATAATTATAAAACTCAGAGAAACAAATAATGACCTAAGAAATAAACAGAAAAACCAAAACTTGCAATAAAAAAAAATAACAGATTCAGAATGTATGAAGCTCAAAAGATGTGACAAAAACTCTAGCAATAGATATGGAAGCAATATAAAACAAATAGAAGACAAAATATTTGATCTCAATAATATGAAACAAGGGACTCAGGTGGACAAAGAAAGAAATATGAAGAAAAAAATGAAGAAAAATTTCATAACTATCCAACTCTATTAGTAAAGGCAGCATAAGGATAATGGGCATCTCAGAAAGGGAAGAGAGAAAAAAGTGAAAAGAGAACTAATTCAAAGAAATAACAGAGGAAGACATCCCAAACATGGGGAAGGATTAAATATACATGTCCATAAAATTACAACCTGGTTAAGTAAATATGAAGATTCTATACCAGGACAAATAGTAGTGAAGCTACCAAAATTTGAAGACAAAGAATACTGAAGGCAGTTGAGGTGGGGAAAAGCAGGTAACCTATAAAGTTACTTCCTCTCACCACCCTTATATGTGACTCCTTAGAAGAAATCAGACAAGCAAGAGCAGAATGAAAGAATATTTCACAACACAAAGATAAAAACTTCTGATCATGAACAATGTATACTACAAAACTCAAGATCAGATATAAGGGAGAAATTAAGGTCTTCTAAACAGATATAAGCTGAAAGAATCTGCTACCACTAGAACTCCCTTAGAAGGAATGGTGAAAGGAGTCCTATGATACAAATCAAGAGAAGACAATCCACAAAAAAAACTAAACAAGGAAATAGATTGAATCAGAAAACTAAAGGCAAAATGGCAGTAGCAAAATCAGTAATCACCCTAATTGTAATTGCACTGAACTCAACATTAAAAAGGAGCAGAATGTCAAGTTACATGAGAAAACAAAACCCAACTTTCTTCTCTGACCAGGATACGCATCTGAATTCCAAAGATAAACAAAGTCTCCAAATAAATGGTTGGAGAGCAATCTCTAAGCCTATGGGACCAAAATAAAGTAAAGGACAACCAGATTTCTATAAGATAAAAGACTTCCAAAATAAAAAGGTAAAAAGAGATAGGGATACACATTTTATATGACTAAAAGATCAATATACCAAGTCACTTTATGACTAAAAGATCAATATACCAAGTAAAAGATCAATATACCAAGTATTGACTAAAAGATCAATATATCAGATCAATATACTAAAAGATCAATATACCAATATACCACTGAACAGTATATATTCACCAAGTAATGGTACATTCAAATATATTTGGTAACTATTATCAAATCTAAAAACACACAAAATTGTAACAGGGGAATTCAATATTCTACTTTCACTAATTGACAGATCAAGATACAAAAAGTCAATGAGGAAACAACGGCATTAGAACAGATGTGTATAATAAATATTTATAGGGCACTTCACCCCCAAAAAAGCTTGGTATACAATCTTCACAAGTCCCAGATAGATTACTGTTGGGTCACAAAACAAGTGCCAATAAATTTTGAATACTAAAATCATAACAAATATCTCCTTTGATTACAATGGTTTCAAACTGGAACTCAACCATAAAGAAAAAGTGGGAAATAGCTTTTAATATGCAAACACTGAACAACATACTACTGGATGATTACTGGATTGATGATGAAATCAGGAAAGATTAGAAAATACCTACAGATGAATGAAACTGAAAAAACAAATTACCAGAACCTAGAAGATACAAGACAATCATCACTGACAGGGAAGTATTTAGCAACAGAAATCTAAACCAAGAAACAAGAAAGATCTCAAATTATCTAAACTTACACATAAGGGAACTAGAAAAATAGTATCAAACAAAACCAAAGCTCAGTAGAAAGAAAAAAATAATAAATTAAATAAAAAATAAAAGAGATAGAAAAGAAAGAAATTATGAAAGTTCAAAAAGAACCAGGAAATGATATACCAGTAGTGAGTTCCAGCAAAACTTTAAAGATGACATTCTCAAAAATCTGAAGAAGTGCCTCTGGACACATTTCATGATATCAGCATTACCTTGGGCCTCCCTGGTGGCCTAGGAATTAAGTCTCAGCACTATCAACATGACAGCCTGAGTTCAATCCCCAGCCAGGGAGTTAACCCACATTGGTGTAGCAGACCTCTCCTGTCTTGCCTACTCGTCCCCTTTGCAGAGTATTTTAGTAAATCTGTTTTGTTCCCCACTCTTTCTCTGGTGAATCATCTCACCACTAGCCTATACCCAGTTATTCTAAGCAAAAATAAAGAAAAAAAAGTTAACTACCTTACCAAAATGCATATAAGAATATCATAAACAAAACTGTAGGCCAATATCCCTAGCAAACATAGATGTAAAAATCCACAAAAAATCTTAGCAAATCAAAAATACATTAAAATGATCATACAACGTGACCACAATTTAGTCCGGGGATGCAAAGATGATTCAACATCTGAAAACAGATTAATGTAATTGACCACATCAACAATAGAAAACAGAAAAATCATGGTTATAGAAATATATATAGAGAAATCATATGACAAGAACCAAAATCTATTTATGGTAAAGTTCTTTAAATTATATAGAAGGAACATACTTCAACATAATAAAGGCCATATATGAAAAACAACCAACTTCATACTGAATGATGAAAACAAAGTTTTTTCTCCCATAATTAGGACATGACAAGGAAGTATACTTTCACCAGTACTATCCAACATAGTACTAG
Organism: Galemys pyrenaicus; assembly: GCA_019455555.1. Classification (NCBI taxonomy): domain Eukaryota; kingdom Metazoa; phylum Chordata; class Mammalia; order Eulipotyphla; family Talpidae; genus Galemys; species Galemys pyrenaicus. The sequence goes on from JAGFMF010011830.1 coordinate 13,858,863, forward strand.
AAGTCCTAGGTAGGGCAATTGGGCAAAATAAAGGAAAAAATAAATCCAAAGTGGAAAAGAAAAATAAAATCTATCACTATTGTCAGATGACATGATAATATACATTAAAAACCCTAAAAATTTCACCAAAAAAAAACTATTAAAAACAGTAAGTTGTAGTAAAGTGGCAGGAAACAAAATCAATATACAAAAATCTGGTTTTTTCATAAGCCATTAACTAAAAGAGAAAGAAATCAGAAAAACAATACCTTTACAGTTGAATCAATAAGAATTGAATACCTAGTGATAAAGAAGGTAAACAATTTGTACTATAAAAAGCATTAGACACTTTTAAAAGAAACAGAAGAAGACACAAGAGATAGATCTTCCATGCTCAGAGGAGGAAGAATTAACATTGTTAAAATGGCCATCTTACCCAAATCAATATATAGACTCAGTGTAATCCCTCTCATAGTTTCTTCAAAGAATGAGAAAAAATATTACTGAAATGTATATGGAACTACACAAGACCTCAACAGCCAAAGCAATCCTGGCAAACAAAAAGAAAAAAAAATAAAAATAAAAACGGAGATATTACACTTCCATACATCAAATTATAATAGAACTAGTAAATAAAATGGTTTTATATTGGACTAACATGTACAGAGAAACCAACACAATAGAATTGAGGTTTCAGAAAGAAATCCACATTTATTGGACATTTAATCTATGACATAGGAGCCAAAAACATACAATGGAGAAAGAAAAGACTCTTCAACAGATGATGTTGAGTACACTGGGCATTCACAGGCAAAAGAGTGAAATTAAACCACTACCTCACACCATACACAAATTTAACTCAAGGTGGATTACAAACTTAAATGTAAGGCTATGATTTCAAAACCACAAAATTCATGAACAGTCAAAATACTTTAATACATAGGCTTTAGTGATGCCTTTAGGACCTAGAAAATAAAGGCAGGAAACAAACACAAAAATAAACAAATGAGACTGTAGCAAACTAAAACATTTCTGTACAGGAAAGTATCATAAAATACCTGCCATACCCACTGAGGGCAGCCAAACTTAAGCCAAAGGTAACCTCCAGATACCATGCCTGGAAGGATATAAGCTTGCTAGTTGGGGCCACTGTCCTGGTTGTAAGAAGAGTTGCAACCCACCCAAGCTGCCCTCACTCTGACACTTTCAGAATGAACAAGAGAAGACAACTCTTAAAGATAAACCTAAACACACAGGGATGAAAATTGGTATCCAAATCAGAGGTTAGAAAGGCCTTTCTTATACCCTGGAATATAAAAAGACAAAAGAAAATTCCTAGGAAGAAGTTGTTCAAGATGGAGTCAGAATATTCACTAATAACAGAGCACAGCTAACACTTAACAGAAATAGATTACAAATTATCCAGTGCGCTTAAATTTAATAACCCAAATAGTATGGAAAATATAACTGTGTAGAAAGCTTTAATAGCTGACTCCCTGGATTACCCTGAAAGGTGGACACCCTGGGACTTAAGTGAATAAATCAAGTGATAATCATATAGTTAAGGTTTATAATGTATAGCTGTCTTACGAGTAAAATAAAGTAATGCATTTTGAAAATGAAGAAAACATGACACATTCTAGAAAAAGTGATATTTGTATTTGCTTTAGAGGACAGAAAATGAGACATCACTGTTTCCGTGGGTGATTTTTTTTCTACTCTGTAAACAACAAAAAAAAATCCTTCACTTATTATTTCTGTTAGACCCAGCTTCATGAAAGTTGCCTTACTAGAAGAATTTTGGGAAACATATAATTACTCGGTGTGTACTTGAGGGACTTTGAATGGAGTAAATGTAATCTCCAGACCAGAATAATAGAATTTGGAGGATGGAATTCCTGTAGAAGTAGTAGTACATTATTTATCTACCAAAACCTGGCAGAGTTTTCTACATTTTATCAAATATTTCATTGTCATATGCCTCATTTCCTTAGCTTTTAGCAATGCCAGTATTTATAAGAACACACCTATTTTTAATTCATTTATTTTGCCACATTAAATGACTACTCAAATATTGGATATCAAAGATCACTCAAGATCCTTTTAGTTGTAAGGGCTTTTATTTTTTTTAAAAAAAGATTTATTTATGCATGCATGCAAGAGCTGGGGTACAGGCCAGAGTAGCGGGAGGTGAGAAGATTCACCAGACGGAGTGGGCAACAGAACAGGCAGACTGACTGAAACACACTGCCGAGGACAGTAGTGGGCAAGGGCAGCAGCGGGCAAGGCAGGAGAGGTCTGCCACGCCACATGGGTCCCCTCCCTGGCCGGTAGCAGGGATAGAACTCGTGCTGCAGTGGCGGCGGTTTGCTTAACAGTGCGTCGCCCAACCTGCTGCACCACCAGAGAGGCTCCTAGTTGTAAGGTCTTTTATTTTTTTTTTTTTAGATTTATTTATTTATGCATACAAGCACTGGGGTACAAGCCAGAGGTGTGGTGGGGGGGGTGAGAGGATTCACCACAGAGAGTGGGGAGCAGAACAGGCAGATCAACGGAAGTACACTGCTGAGGGGAGCAGCCGGCACAGCAGGAAAGGTCTGCAGCACCATGTGGGTCTCCTCCCTGGCTGGCAGCAGGGATGGAACTCGTGCTGCAGTGGCTGCGGTTAGCTTCATAGTGCGTTGCTTAACCCACTGCGCCACCAGGGAGGCCCTGTAAGGTCTTTTAAAGCCATCTAGTCTACCTATTTAATATTATACTTGGGAAAGTAAAACACCAGAGTAGCCGACAAGTTTTTGTTTACTGCAAGCTGGGCAGAGGAAATGCTAGGATCACCCACAATTCCCCTTTCTTCTAGCTGACACACAAACCTGCACTCTGACGCAGTCAGTGACAATAAATGTTTAGCTTCTTCATCTAGTCAACCTTTTGATAAAATTTCTTTGTAAGTCGATGGGGTTCATATTCTGATTTGCATTGTTTTAATTTGAGTGAAAGAATCTTATTTGAAAACCCACTTATGTGAATACCATTTATTTCTTTAGAACTATTAATTGATTTATTCTAGTATAGAAGAAAAATTAAAGAACCCAGAATTATTCTTTGAAGAAATGTGCTACTGGAAGACACAAGATATAGAATAGAAAATTAAATTTTTTTATGGAAATAGAGCACCATCTCAAATGCAGGAATGAAGATTTCAATGTACAATTTTGGGATAATGGATGGCTATTTAGAAAAAAATACCATTCGAAATATTCCTCATTATCTATAAGATAAATTACAAGGGAGTCAGCAATTTAATGTTAAAAATGAAGCCACAAATTATAAATGTGATAAATTCTTCTATAATTTAGACAGGGGAAACATGCCTATGACTCAATACCAGCAGCCCAATGTAAATATTAATATATTTGATTATATTAAAAACCAACAACATTAAGATTTAAAATGACAAAATAGTAAAAAATCATAAGCAAATGGTTAACATATCTGATAAAGAGATTCTAAAAATAGAAAACAAAGGACAAACAGATGAAAAAATGAGCTAAAGAAAAAGATTCCATAGAAAATTACAAGCAAATAGATCTTAAGCCTAAGGAAAGATGCTGTAATATATTCATTTTAAAAGAAATACATATTAGAGGCCTCCCTGGTGGCGCAGTGGGTTAAGCAATGAATTATGAAGCTAACTGCAGCCACTGCAGCACCAGTTCGATCCCTGCTGCCGGCCAGGGAGGGGACCCACATGGCGCAGCAGACCTCTCCTGCCTCGCCCGCTGCTCCCCTCAGCAGTGTACCTCCGTTGATCTGCCTGTTCTGCTCCCTGCTCTATCTGTGGTGAATCCACTCACCCCCCCCCACACCTCTGGCCTGTACCCCAGTGCTTGTATGCATAAAGAAATAAATCTTTAAAAAAATACATATTAAAATGACAATAAGTTACCATTTTCATTTTTCTAATTAGTAAAAATAAAGTTGATAACATGTTTTGTTGATGATGTTGTGGGAAACGATAAGCACTCATATATTGTTGACATAAGCCTTAGGTATGGGAATTTTGGAATACTTAGCACAAATATATATATATATATATATATATATATATATGACTTAACAGTATTTACAGAACACAGCAAAAGCAGGACTAAGAGGAAAGTGAAGGAAAATATATGCAGAGGAGGCCAGGAACCCAATTAAAAGAAAAAATACAATACACCAAGCTTTTCTTCCCTTCCCCCATCCTTTTTCATTGGTACTGACATTTTGAAGATGAGTGACAGTGTGCAGTCTGTAGACTTGAGTCAGGAACCCCAGATAAAAGGGTTATTGGTGGTAACATAAACACAAGCCAGCCTTTTCCACACAAAGCATCAAAATAAACAGCTCAGGTTCTTTCCCCATCCTGACTCAGCAACCACAAGATTAGGTTTCGAAACCTACGGAGGCTGAAAAAAAAATAAAAATTCTAAAATTACATAATTACCATAATGCCACATGCCATACAAGAAGTAGCTCAAAGCTCTAAGTTACTGCTACAGATATTAAGAAAAAAAAAATTGGGGAAATCAAACTACAAAACGGTGACAAGATCAAGATGGCATCAGAAAAGAGTACTTGCATCATTCCTAGGAAGATAATCTAAAAATAATCCAGAAGGCCACTAATTTCAGAGGATTCCATGATATGGGGTGACACAGGAGCACCTAATAGATATTGGCAACAAGCACAGACCACAACAAAAGAGACACTGAAGATTCATGTATCATTAAGCAAGAGACATGGAGAAAGTAGAGAACGGTCCGGAGACTGTAATCTAGGACAGGTAGGCTGCCACACAAACAATGTTAGTTAGTGGTAACTGAAGGCAAGAGATGAACACTACAGAAGCACACTCTCTTGACTGAGTGAAACATGAGCACAGGCATTGGGATACTACCAGTGAGCCAGGTTCCCAGGTCTGAAGCCCTAGAAAGAAGGGTTAGGAGGAGTGCCACAAACACTGGCCATATCCCTCAAATACACAGCAAGTAGTGAAAGGATCCATTTAGGTTCTATAACCACCCCTACCCCCTGAACCAACACCTAAAAGATCAACTCTTCAGACCTAAAGAAGCTGGGAAAGGTAAAAATAAATAAATAAAATAAAACCATATCATCTAACTGAAAACTAGATGCAATTCAAATCTCTAAGTGACCACTATAGATATATTACAAAAATAAGGAAATCTAAAGCAGCAATTTGGGGAGACCAAAATATTTATATATATATTTATATTTATGGCACTTTGAAATGTTAAAGAACTATATTACCACAGGGAGAAAACAACTTTCCAGAATCCAACCAAAAGACATCAAAAATATAATCTGCTTATCATATATAAAGTTAAAAATGCCATGATAAAGAAATGAAAAAAACCCAGAATACCAAATGAAAATGATATGAGCCCTCTGAAAAGCTAATAAACAGATAAAACAAAATTCAGAAAAATGAATGACATCAAAAATAAAATTAACAAAGAGAACTCAGACCTCCCTGGTGACCTAGGCATTAAGTTTCAGCCCTATAACCACTATGGCCTGAGCTCAATTCCTGGCCAGGAAGCTATTCCACATATGGAAAAGTGGACTTTTCCTGTCTCACTCGCTGCTCCCCTTATCAGTGTATTTCAGTAAATTTGCCTATTCTGCTCACCACTCTGTCTCTGGTGAATTTTTTCTCCACCCTACACCTCTGACCTATACCCCAGTTCTTCTACACAAAAAATAAAAAAATAAATATACTATTACTCTATTACTTTAAAAAGAGAGAGAACTCAACAATGAAATGACAGAATGGCCAGATGGATCAGAAACAAAATCCAACTTTCTACTATCTCTAGGAGACATATCCACACTCCAAATATAAACAGACGCTAAGCAAATGATTGGAAAACAAAGCTACATGTCCATGGGGCCCAATAAAAGAAACAATCACATTTAGATTAAAGAAAAACTTCCCATTATAAAAGGTAAGCAAATAGATGAATGAACAACATATAATTATTATGGGATGAATAATACTTCAGAGTATAAAAATCACTATATATGCAGTAAACACAGGGGCATCAAAATATATGACAACTATTAACAAATATGAAACAAACATAGGCAAGAAGCAATAATACTAGGGGACTTCAACTACAAACTCTCAGATCAGACGGACAGAAAAATAACCAAGGAAACAATAGTCCTAAACAAGGAATGAGACCAAGTGAACATTACAGATACTAACAGGGCATGATACCTCAACAAAGCTGAGTACACATTCTCCTTAAGTGAACATGGAACATTATCAAGGAGAGACCTCAGGTTGGGTCACAAAACATGAATAAGTTCATGAAAACTGAAATCATATCAACTATCTTCCCTGATCACAATGTCATCAAGCTAGAAACCAACCACAAAAATAAAGTAGGAAAAACTCTCTAATATGTGGACAATGAACAACATTTATCACTGACTACTGGGTCAAGAAAGAAACTAAAGGAGAAATTAAAAATTACCTGGAGAAAGACATAAATGAACACACAATCTACCAGAAGCTATGGGACACAGCACAAGCAGCACTAGACGGGCCAATGTAGCAACTTAGACCTACATAAAGACACAAGTAAACATTGGGTTGGTGTTTAGTTGGAAGATAGGGGCCCCTGAACAGGGACTCCACGAAATTTCTGAGTGAGGCTGTGAAAAGGCAAGTTATGCAGATGGAGGTGAGCTGAAAATGAACACAAAATAGGCAAGCCAGGACCCAGGGCCTGCCCATAATTTGGAACCAAGGAGGGGAATCCTCTGCCAAGGTGAACTGAAGGCACTGTCGAAATGCAACCCCAAAACCATAGTTGCAAAACAGGGATTTGCAGGTCAAGGACCCAAAGACTCCCCTCTGCAATTAATAAAATATGGAGGGAGGAGATATTCAGGGTCAGTGCCCATCAATATCCACAGTACTAACGCCCTAGTGGAGTTTTAGTTTAACGGTACCAAACCTACTCTGGCCACCAGTTTCCAACATCCCAAAAGGTACACCCCAAAGAGATGCCCACCAGTGCCAGCAGCACAGTGTCCCAATGCATAGAATAAAATTAGGGAATAAACAATAGGGAGAAGAAAAATAAAAATAACCAAACCAACCCTCAAGGAAAGGAAATTCCACAAAAAGAAAATCAGCCACTAGAACTCACAACAATGACTTGGAAGAAATCCTCTGTATGTGAGATAGAAAAATTTTAAATTGCCATGATTTTAAAAAAAGAAAGAAGACAAAAAAGAAAAGAATGATAGGCAAAAAATAATCAACAATATGAAGAATGAACTTGAGTCCCTAAAGAGGGAAATGAAAGAAATGCAGATTAAAAAAATTAATGTAGGACCTGAAGAACTCTGGGAAAAGGTAAGAAAACAGAATAGATGAAATGTAAGAATGAATCAGTACTCTTCAAGTTACAGAAATAAAAAGAACCAAAACAGAAGGAAAGAGAAACAAATACAAAGGAGAAAGAATGAAGAAACACTTAGAGAACTATCTGACTCCATGAGGAAAGAAAATAGAAGAATTACAGGAATTCCAGAAGGAGAAGAGAGATACTAAGGAACAGAGAAAATAACCAAGGAGATAATCAAAGAGAATTTCCCAAGAATGAAGAAGGATATGAAAATAGACATACAAGAAGCAAGAACACCAAACTTCACGATGAAAGGAAGAATACAACAAGACATATAGTAAGTAAAGCTCTCAAAGATCCAAGACAAGGAAAAAATAATGAAGCTGACAAGAGGGGGAAAAAAAACATATACATAGGGATTACAATTGATGTCAAATATATGTAAGTTTAAAAAATTATATTAAAAAAAATTTTTTAAAAACCATATAAAGGAAAAATAGCAGGCTGACATCAGACTTCTCTGAAGAAACAATATGGGCAAGAAGAGAGTGGAAGGACATATTCAACAAACTCCAAGATAACAGATGCCAACCAAGAACACTCTATCTTGCAAAGCTCTCCTTCTTCTATGAAGATAAAATGAAAACCTTCTCAGACAGATGGAAACCAGAATTTCATCATGACTAAACCCCCACTCCAAAAAATACTACAAGAAGACTTACAGCCAAAACCAACATAAGAATGAGTAAGAATAACAAAACAAGGAATAAAATTCACTAAAAATAGCAAAAACAGATGCCAACATATCAATATTAACCTTAACTATAAATGGACTATACTCATCAATAAAAGATACAGAGTCACAGACTGGATTAAAAAATAGAACTCAACCGTTGCTGTCTTCAGGAAACACATTTAACGACAAAAGATAAACACAGATTGAAAGTAAAAGGTTGGAAAACAATCCTACAAGCAAATGGACCCCAAAAGAAAGCAGGAACTGCTGTACTTATATCAGATAAAGTAGACTTCAAACTAAAAAAGGTAAAAAGAGACAAAAACAGTCACTATAGTATGATTAAGGGGATAATACATCAAGAAGATATAACACTCATGAACATATACCCAACAAATGAATATATCAGAGCACCAAAATATATCAGACAGTTATTATCATCTCTGAAAACAGACATTAAAGAAAATATGTATGCAATAGGAGACTTCAACTCACCACTCTCAACAATGAATAGATAAATAAGACACAAAATAAGCAAAGATACTAAAGCTCTAAACAAGGCCCTAGATATCATGTGTGTGCAGATCACTGCACTCAAAAAAAATCTGAGTACACATTTTTTTTTCAAGTGCACAAGGATCATTCTCTATGATGAGATTATCCCACATACTGGAACATAAGACAAACATCAACAGATACACTAAGATTGAAATCATATCACTATCTTCTCTGACCATGAAGGCATCATACTAGCAATAAACCAAGAAAAGAAGGTAGGAACCCTCCTACATCCTGGAGATTTAAACCTACTCTACTGGAAGACCACTGGATCAATGAGGCCATCAAAGAAGAAATTTAAAAGTCCTTGACATGAATAATGAGGACACAACTCTCCAGATTATCTGAGACACAACAAAAGCAATTATAAGGAAAATATATAGCAATACAGGCACACATCAGGAAACAAGTCAAAGAAAGAACCTAATCTCCCACCTTAAAGAAGTAGATAAAGAACAATGACAACAGCAACAACAACAACAAAAAAACAAATCCAATAGAAGAAATTAATAAAAATCAAAGCAGAAATAAATGAAATAGAGGCTAAGAAAATGATCCTAAATATAAATGAAAACAAAAGTTGGTTCTTCGAAAAAATAAACAAAATAGAAAAACCTCTAGCCAGGCAGACAAATAAAAAACAGGAAAAAACTCAAGTAACTAGGATCACAATGAAAGAGAAGAAATCACAACAGACATAGCAGAAATCAAAAAATAATCAGAGACTACAATAAACAGTTATATGCAAACAAGTTCAACAATCTAGAAGAGATAGACAAATTCCTAAAACTTTACAATTATACAAAGCTAGATAAAGACAACATAGAACACCTAAACAGTTCAAATACAAGCAATGAAATTGAAACAGTAATCAAAACACTCCCCAAAAATAAAAGCCCAGGACCAGATGGCTTTACAAATGAATTCTACCAAACACTGAGAAACAAACTAGTCCCTATTCTACACAAACTCTTTGAAAAAACTGATAAGGAAAGGATATTACCAAACACGTTTTATGAAGCTAACACTACACTAATACCAAAACTGGAGAAGAACAACACAAAAAAGAAAAATACAGGCCAATCTTGTTAATGAATACTGAGACAAAAACCCTCAATAAAATCTTAGCCAACAGAATCCAACAATGCATCAAAAAGATAATTAATTCACCATGACCAAGCAGGATTTATTTCAGGGACACAAGAATGGTTCAACATCTGAAAATCAATTAATGTAATCCAACACATCAATAAAATGAAAAATAAAAACTATAGGGTCATATCAATAAATGCTGAGAAAGCATTCGACAAAATTCAAAATCTATTTATGACAAAGGCCCTTGGAATAGAAGGAATATACCTTAACATAATAAAGGCCAGATATTACAACCATAAGCAATATCATTCTCAATGGTAAAAAGCTAAAGACCTTTCCCTTAAGCTCTGGAACAAGAAAAGGGTATCCACTCTCACCAATGATTTTCAATATAACACTGAAAAGCCTAGCTAGAGCAATAAGACAAGAAAAAGATATACAAGGAATCCAAGAATGGAAACCAAAGAAGTAAAATTATCATTATTTAAAGACAATATGTACAGATAATATACATAGGAACCCCAAAAATTCCATAGAAAAACTAATCAAAATAACTAGTAAAGCAGCAGGATATGAAGTCAACATGCAAAAAATAAATAGCTTTCTTATATGAAAACAATCAACCTGAAGAAAAAATTTTAAAAAATAATCCCTTTTTAAATTGAAACCAAAAAAATCAAATACTTGGGACTAAGCCTAACAAAAGAAATGAAAGACCTATACAAAGAAAACTATAAAACACTGTTTAAAGAAATAGAATAAGACACAAAGAAATAGAAGTATATTCCCTGCACATGGATTGAAGAATTAACATTATCAAAATGGCCATCGTACCAAAACGATTTACAGATTCAATGCTGTCCCAATAAATATTTCATGTCATTCTTCAAGGAAATAGAACAAATTTGATGAAATCCATAGGAAGACACAAAAAACCCTGAATAGTCAAAGCTCTCCTGACTAAAAAGAAGAGGAATGGAGGGATCACAATTATGGACTTCAAACTATATTCTAAATCCATAATAATTAAAACAGCATGGTACTGGGACAAAAACAGACACACAGAGCAATGGAACTGAATCGAAAACCCAGAAATAAACCCACAGATTTATGGACAAAAAATATTTGACAAAGGGTCAAAAAATAGAAAATGGAACAAAGACAGTTTGTTCAATAAGTGGTGTTGGGAAAACTGAACTGCTACATACAAAAGAATGAAGCTAAACTACTACTTCTCACCATGGACAAAAATTCAAAATGTATAAAAGAATTAGACATAAGACCTGAAACCATAAAATATATAGAAGAAAATATAGGCAAAACACTACATGACATACATTTCAGTAACAACTTTAAAGACACATCACTTAAAGCAAAGAAAGTGAAGAAAAAGACAAACATCTAAGATTATATCAAATTAAAGAGCTTCTGTACAGCAAAAGAGACATTATCCAAAACGGAGACACCCACTGATTGGGAAAAAATTTTTGCACTCCATACAACTAATAAGGGACTGATCACAAAGATCTACAAAAAACTCACATGACTCAAGAAAAATAAACAATCCAGTCAAAAAATGGGCAGAAGAACTTAAAAGACACTTACTTTTCCAAAGAGGAAACGCAAATGGCCAACATGCATATGAAAAAATGTTCAACATGCCTCATAATCAGGGAAATACAAATTAAAACCACAGTGAGATACCACCTCACACCAGTAAGAATGGCACATATTAAAAAAACTAACAACTACAAATGTTGGTGAGGATGTGGTGAAAAAGGAACTCTACCACACTACTGGTGGGAATGCAAAGTAGTCCAACTTCTATGGAAAGCTGTATGGAGGTTCCTCAGACTACTAACAATGGAGCTTCCATATGACCCTACATTCCACTCCTAAGGATTTACCCAAAGGACACAAAAACATTAATTCAAAAGAATACATGCACCCCTATGTTTATCACAGCACTATTTTTAGTAGATAAGACTTGGAATCAACCAAAATGCCCCAAAACAGATAACTGGATAAAGAAGATGTGGTAAATATATACAATGGAATATTATTCAGCGGTCAAAAAAGATAAACTAATGCCATTCTCAAAAACATGGTTGGAGCTTGAAGGAATTATGCTCAGTAAAATAAGTCAGGAAGAAAAAGGAAAATACCATATGGTCTCACTTACAGGAGGACTGTAGGGGATACAGGGAAAAAAATAATAGTAACAACAACAACAAAACCCACAACAAAACAAAACAAAAATAAACAGACCACTATAAATTAGAAACTATCTGCAGGGAAGATGGAGGGATTGGGATCAAGGCAGGGATGGAAGAGCATAAGTGACTATGGTGATGGTGCATGGGTGAATTGGTGGTAGAAATTCCATGGGGTCTACACCTAGAAAAGAAAGCAAACATTGTAAGAAAAAAAGTAAATATTTTTTTTAAAAAGTAAAGAATTCATATAATGGAAACTTTGCACTTATTTAGATAACCTAGAAATACTTAAAGAACAAACAAAATTTTAAAAATTAACAAAGAGGGGAAATTAACAAAAATTAGAGTAGAAGTAAATAAGAATCCAAAAGTAAGAAAGAAAATATAAGTGACAGACTATTAATCATCAACTGCAGAGAGGTATTTGAGCATGCATCCCTAATGGCAAGAGAAACAAAATAAAAAGTAAACAAGTGAGATGCCATCAGATTAAAAAGTTTTGTTCATTAACAAAAATTCCATCATTTTAAAAAAAGGCAACCTACAGACTAGAAGGTATTTGCATGTCACACATTTGACAATGGGCTAGTTTCCAGTATATATAAAGTGTTCACACAACTTAACAACAAAATACAAACAACCCAACCAAAAAGTGGTTAAAGATTTACGAAACTTCTTCAAGATGACAATCCAGATAGACTACAGGGATAGGGAAAAATGACCAATATTACCTATTATAAGGTAAATACAAATCAAATCGACAATCGGATACCACCTCACCACTGTGAGAATAGCCTGTATGACAAAGGATGAGTACAATGTTTGCAAAGATGTGAAGAAAAGGAATAATCATTAACTTTTGGTGGGAAAGTAATTTGTTATAACTTCCATAGAAAAAAGTAAGGGGGGGATCTCCCTGGTGGTGCTGTGGGTTAAACAACACACTATGAAGCAAACTGCAGCCACTGCAGCACGAGTTGGATCCCTGCCACCAATGGCCAGGGAGGGGACTCACATGGTGTAGCAGACCTCTTCTGCCTCCCGATGCTCCCCTCAGCAGTGTGTTTTAGTCAGTCTGCCTGTTCTGCTCTCCACTCTGTCTCTGGTGAATCCTCTCACCTCCCCTGACTCTGGCCTGTACCCCAGCTCATTTGCATAAATAAATAAATCTTTAAAAATATATACATACATATATATAAGAAAAAAGTATGGATCTATCTTAAAAATGGAAATACTATATGACCTATAAATATCACTCCTGGGTATTTCTCAGGGATTATTAAAACTCTAATGAAAAGATTTATGTAATCCTATGTTCACAGCAGCATTATCCACAATAGCCAAGTCATAGAACCACATTAAATGCTCCATAACACACAACTGAATAAAGAAATTGTGATTAAGGTATACAGTCCCCTATGCACAATGCTGAAACCTAAAAAAGAAAAACTGCAATTTATTTGAAACTCAAACTTAATGACATGGTAAACACTTGAGTATAGGCTGCTGCCTCAAATCCTATTTGGAATATTACTTAACTTGTAAACATGTAAAATCTTTCCAGTTTCACAATACATCTGTCTCTCCTGGATTTGGGATAAAAGGCTTTGTAAATTTGTATAAACATGGAAATAGACTAAACATTAAATAAAACATGTCCTAAGTTACTATGTATTTTATGGTTCTGTTTATTGAGCACATTATTACTAAGATAAATATTTAAATACAAGAATGAATATGAATATTCAGTTTGAATATTCAAATATTTAAATATGTGGAAACTAAAAAATTTATTTTTGAAACAGTAGCTGTTAGAAAATAACATCAAAGAGACTTTTATTTAAATTCTTTATATTTCTGAATTTTTCCTTATTTACCAGATGTATGTACTGCTTTTTAATTAAAAAAGGTTATGTTTGTATAACTAAAATATAAGACTCTTATACTTTTAAAACAATTATTCCAAATGAGGAGAAAATATTATTGTACATATTAAGCAAAAATTATTTTTTTTCTATTAACTACAGAAACGTAATTAAGAAAACAGCACTTTACATAACTATTTTTGATACACCTGAAATTACATTTCCTAACTTAATAAAAACATTCTGGACATAAAACATGTCACTAGCATTTTAAATACTGAAATTATCTATGGAAAAATAACTAAAAAGGTTAAAAAGAAAATTTTTCCCTCTTCTTTTTATATACTTTCAAATTCAAATATTCATGGACTTTTTTCCTAAAATATTTAGAAGTAGATTTCTTTGAATCTGTTTCCTCTTTTGGCAAAGGTATATAATAAGAGATAATAATTACAACCTCTAAAGCTTGTGAAAATTAAAATGGGTAACAAATGTAAAATCCTTTCTTGAGTGTGACACTTAACTAAATTCTCAATGAACAGTATTTTTATTATTATTTACTGTTCCTCTTAAGCAAACTACTATTCCTGCCTACTACGTTGAGGGTCTGTTTCATGGAAGAATCTCTGAAGTGTTAATTGAATTGTTTTCTTTACTAAATTAGAGAGTTATGAATTAACTTAGTTTCAGACTATATGTTACCTTAATAATGAAATTTTGGGGGGAAAGTCCATACAGAAGTTTTGAAAATAAACATTTTGTCATTGTAAAGGTTAGTCATGACACAATATTTGAATTTATAAAACAATAAAATTTTAATCAGTACAAATATATCTTAATGAAAAGTAACATAAAAATATCATTGTAACAAATAGGTTTAGTAAACTATAAGAGAAAGGTTTTTTTTCTTATCTTTTTAGCAATATGGGTACCTTAATCCCTCTAGCATGAATGTATTTCCAATACATAATCATGTACAGAAGAAACAATAAAATACAATGTCTTAATATCATGACTTAGGAAGAAATGATTTGGTACAACAGAGTTCAATGTAAAATATAACCTTGATTATAACTGATAGTAAATAATACTACCCTAATATAAAGAAGAATTTTAAGTGACAAGATTATTCCTAATATCCATTACTTACCCTTTATCATATGTGAAATCATCTTTCAAGGAATTAGCTGATGATTCGCCAATAAAAACAGATGGAATGTCAATTTTCTTTAGCACGTCAACTACATAAGAAAATAATAAAAATATTCTTAAAAGCCCATACTTAGTGTAGAATCAATTTAACTTTCTTCACAAGAGCAGCAAATGTAACTGAAGCATATACCATCAACTTTAATTGTCTAATGGCTGATTTTCTAGATTACAGATGATCAAAATTATTAACATTATCACATTTATAATGACAAAAGCTAATATCTCAAATATATACATTACCATATAATTTTTACAGCCCTATAAAATTAAAATATACTTCATATTTTTTAATATTTCCATTTATTCTTCTATAGACATAATAAACTATGAGAAAAGAAATTTTAAATTTTCTTTCCACACATAACTTAATTCCTAAATGAAAAATGAAAAGCTTTTACACATAATCCATTCCCAGGAGAGGTATAAGCCCAAGAACCTAAGAAAACACCACTTTTCAACACTAAAAAACGACACCACACATCTATGGCTTTCCATAGTGAAGGGCTAACAGGAGCTGAGAAAGAGCATAGGATAGGAAAGCTTGAGTAAATTTCTACTTCCTCCTAAGCCTGGAATTCATGTTTGTGTTTTAATTTACTCTTAAGAAATTTCACTCTTCTACCTATATTATAAATTAAAGTCAAATGCCAACAACAAAAAACTTTGTAAAATTTATCCATTACTCAAAAAGAGAAATAAAAACAATTCTTTGGATGTTACTTCTAGAAAAATTTATAGAGAGCCTTATTTGGCTGTGAGTTAATTAAAAAGATTTACCTTTAAAGAAAGTTGATTTCTTTACTTTTGCTACATTTAAAAAATAACTTTATTCTTTAAAAGGCATATTCATTATTTCTTTAATTTTAAATACAAGTAAAGAAGAAAACAGAACCATAATCCTTCCCATCCAAGACAAAGTAATAAAATAGTTATGAGATTCAACAAATATACACAATTATGTAACCACCACCATAATCAAGATATAGACTGTTGTCTATATAGGATCCCAAAATTTAAGTACCAATAGGCAGGACCCAAAATGGTTAGTAAAAAAATTTAATCACTTTTTTATATGTCAATGAGAACAATAAATATTTTATTTTTCATATCAATGGTATCATGTAATCATGGGAAAAAGTATAAACCTTTTATCGACTCAAAAGTATGCTTTAGATAGCCTATCATGAAATAACTAAAGATCACCTTATCATTTTAGTAACTGAAGACATGTTCTTATATAGTCAAATATATTTTAGATAGACTCCTGCATAGATTGCATAGTACCTAATGTAGTCTTTTTTCTACCACATATGATTAAAATTTAACTTAATAATAAAAACTTGGAATTACATACACTGCAAAATGTTTTTCTCTTTCATGAAGATACTCAAAGTCATGGAAGAACTTTTGTAAGTACTGGCTTATGATTACTGGAATAACAACTGTTTTTGAGTTATGATATCTCCACATGTAAAAAACTTCTCACCTTAATGAGTACATTAAGAAGGGGGAAATGATATATGCAAATATGAAGAACTATCTTGGATACTTTACATTATTTCTCTACTGAAAACAAAACATATTTATAAAATGACACTAAATCTTAATTATGAGCTACAGAACAGTTCTGTGACATATATACTACCAAAGATAATTACCATGACATCATAGACAATATAATTCAATGGCCAGCCCCAATCTCTCCAGACTCAACTGCTAACTTATTTTCTACACTTTATTGTCTCATAGATTTTTCAAACTTCATGTTTTTCAAGCAGACTTCTCCATGTCTTATTTTCTTCAACCAGCTCTATTTCTACTCTTTGTCATCTCTATAAACAGAATAAATATTCACCTAATTTCTTAGGATAAACATCTTGGAGTTATCTTTGACTTTTTTTTTCCTTTACTCCTTATATTGAAACCTATCAACTTTAAAATATGTCTCTAATACTATCAATCTCATCACTGTTACTGCTAATACTCCAAACCACCATCAGTTCTTGCCTGTTCTCACTGGCCTCACTGTTGGTACTCTTGTCCATCTTCCATATTCAACCTATTCTCCAAAGAGATCCTTAAATATGAGTCCAATTACTTTACACCTGTTTAAATCTTATCTAGAACAAATTCCAAAGTCATCCTAGAACTAAAATGATTTGCCCCTAATGTCGCTCTAACCTTATTCCCTGACACTCTCTGTCTCCCTTACTCTATTTCAACCACAGGGTTTTCTGCCACACCTTGAAAACACCAAGTATGTTCCTTTTCATTTGTTAGTTATTCCCTTTCCTTGGAATATTTCTCATCAGAAATCTGCATGGCTCACCCTTTCACTTCAGACCTCAAATGCTCAAATGTCAGAGTATAGAAAGCCTCTTTGACCAACGTGCCTACTAATAAAGTCATATTCCGCTCATCCTTGTAACTCTATATTCCTTAGCTGATATTTTCTTACTCATAGCACTTATTAAAATTTGACTCTTCTCTTTGTGGGTCTGCTAGGCTTAAACAGCTGCAGAAGCCACCATTCTGGCTATACAGTTCAGTCCTTCCAGTACAAAGTCCATTTGGCCAGTCAATCAATTATCTAAACTTGAAAAATGCAGAAGTTCCTCTCAAGTTAAACAAGAGCAAGATGCTTAATCCAGAGGGACAATGAGTACACATCACAAGGAATAACAAGGAACACCTGGGAAGTCATCTACTGATATCTAACTTTGTATCGCAGAGACTGATCACTGAATGTTTTGTCAGTAAGAGTGTAACCATGAGTGGGGTTAGAAGCTTGATTTCAATCATCAGACATGGTCCATAAAACTAATACAGACCCTCAGATTCACCTTCCCAAAAAGTCTAAATAGCCTAAGCATACATTTACTTCTTTATAATGTTTTTCTCTCTGTTCTCCTGCCCTGAGTAATAGAGTTTGTGAAATCATTCGGCCAGGTTTTGCCTTCTTCAAGCATCCTGCCATACAGCTTTCTCCATGACTCCCATTTCTTTGACTACGTGGCAGCAACACTCCTAGCACACATCTTAATTATGTATCCTTTTTTTTTTCTTTCCCACTCTATAATGCAATCAAAAGAGTAACAGCAATAGTAATATCAACAAAATTACTATTAAATGATTACTAAGAAACAGGCAGTTTTTTAGACATTTAAATTCATTAAATCATCACAGCCCAGTGAGTTAAGTGCTATTATCATCCCCTAATTTACAGACCAGAAAAGTAAAGAACAGAGATGTTGGGTAATATACCCAAGGTCAAACAGTTAGGAGGTGATGGAATAGAATTTAAAAACTAGCAGACATTCAGAAACCACACTGCTTTCTGCTGCCTCAATGAAAGGTTTAAGAGCAGAGCAACTGACTGCATCATTCCCTGCAGTAGTCATGGTACCTAAATACAAAGCCTGGTGTAAAGTAAACTGTCAAAAATACTGAAGGAAGAAAGAACGTAAAGAAGAAGAAAAAACCCAAACATACTGATAACTTGCCCTAGTTATATAGTTAGGTATCTACACAACCTAGACTCAATCTCTAGCCTCTTCCCACTCTGCCATGACACAGTATGGCATGGTTTCTTTGTAAACCTGTCCTAATATGACCTTCACAACCTATATCACACCAAATAAAATTACAATTAGTCACACTTTTATAGATATAAAGGGTTTTAGAAAGTTTAATAACTACCTCAACAGTACATATTTTGTCATGTATCAATTGAGGTGAATAAACCTTTATTTTCTGTTTTCAGATTGCTTAATTCCCACATCACATTTGCTGCCTCCTGAAGCTGACAAATGTTATTGGCTCACAGAGCTAGCCATTCCTGTATCCTGGATGAAATACAAATGGACACAATACCTTGTGTGAAATGTTGGTAACATGAGGGCTTTTATAACTTCCTTTTATTTCTGGATACTGGAACCTCTCCTTTTAGAACACTTGCAATATTCTTTGTGGCTATGGATTAAAGCTTGAAAGGAGGGATAGATACATGCCTCATTTAATAAGTTATGCTTTCCTTTCCACTACCATATAAGAGCAAAGATGAAAGTGGTAAAGATCTTTAAAATATTTAACATTTATATATGAAAAGTTTAAATACACACATATGTAAGGTTGGAACAATATCACAGAAAGTAATCTAAGCAATAATGTCAAGAAACAAAATTCTGAGCAATCTTTGAACTATAACTCAGTAGGACTATTTCCCTGACAACAGCAGGATTAGAGAGTCATATGTTACTTTTAATATTTAGCATGTCCTTTAGGAAATTTTAACAAATGGGTTTTATGGTATTGTAAAGACAAGTAGGTGTTAAAGGGAACTGACACTTGTAGCTAACAAAATTTTTATTGAAAACATGTCAAAAGAGTAAATAATCCATAAATGCAAATCAACATGTTGCACCCAAAACATAGTTAGCTCTTGAGAAGGTCTTAAGAGTTACTAAGCCGAGTTATGGCCTTCAGCAAAACATACAAAAAGAAATTTGCTGAAAGTTCTATAACTAATAAAAATGGGAAGTGGAATTTGAATTCAGGTTTGTCTATTTCAAAAGTATATATGCTTACCATTTTGAAAATAATATATGTAGGTCACAAAGTTACTGACCTAGGATGCATCATGTGGATAATATGTTTTTTAAAAAGTGTAGTTAACGGAATCTGCAGTACCAAAAGTAGTAATTTATTTTGTAAGCAAAATCCCCTATCAATTCCTGTAATTCTCAAGCAAGGTTGTGAACTTTTTGTGAAATGCTAAAACCTCATAAAGGTACCAAATGTGTTCTCTAATTGTGATATTAATTTGCTAGAAGATTAATGACTTAAAATATAAAGAAGCAAGCAAAGGAACTTACTACTAAATTCTACTATACATACCTATATATATGTGTATTTATATATATATATTAAAAACTTTGCCTTAGATTATATTAGGGGTAAAAAAAAGAATTCTCAACAACAACAAGAAATACTGTCTATGTTATAAAAGTATTTTTTGGTTAAAAAAATCCAAAACATTTCCTACTGAGGAAGTAGTTATTTAAAATTCTAAATACATTCCAATGTGGTTTATCAGCCATAATTTTAGGTTTGCTATTTGTTCCAATTTCTATCTTGCATATATCACTCAATGGAACACAGTAGCAAGAACTATAGTCATGCCATGTATTAAAAGAAAAACAAAATAAGTAATCATGAATGTTGGTAATGAATCATCTTAATAGCACATAGAAAGATTCTGTTAAAATCCATAATGCCCTGAGTGATAGCAACTAAACTAAATTAAACACACAAAGTATATTAAAAAAAAAAACTAAATTCAGTATATAAAAGTATACACATTACAAGTCACTCTCAGATTAAAGGCACTTATTTATTAAAATTTACGTTTTCCCTACAAGCTGAAATTTAAGCAAAAGGAAAGACAATACAGTATTACTTTTTGAATGAAAAGTTATAGGCATGCCAAAATATGTTAAGGGATTGCTAATCTTATGGTGTAAGAAAACACAATATGGGGTTTTGAAATTCCACAAAAATATAGTAGCTACTTAGCATGTTTGCATATACTAAAATTTAATGTTGTGAATCTCCAAATCACAAAAAAAAAGCACTAAAAAAAAAAAAACGGTTAAGGCATTCTTCACTCAGCATATTTCTCTATTTAAAGCTTTGGTTTTACTTCTGATTTTTTTCAAAATATTAAAACATGTTCTAAAATTAAACACAAACATTTAAAGAAAATAACTTCAGAGGAAAAAAGTCAATTTCACTTTTATTGTAAATAAAACTGTCCTAAAAGGGAAATAAATTGGAAATTATCTTTGTGACAGAAAACAAACATATTTTGCTTTAGAAACAAAATGAGAAAAGAGAAACAGTTAAGTTTTAGATATGAATGATCTGTCAAACAGGAGAGAAGAAAAGTGATACCTGTACTTACTGTCGTTGGATCCCATGCTTATGAGGTCATCAGAATCAACATTGTGAACTATGGCCGCTTTGTATCCTGCTCTCTGTGCATTTAAAACCTGCAAGTCAGAAAATAGTCAAACTACAAGGAAAAATCTGATTCATCATAAAGTCTCAACTTCAACAAATATAAATCAACAAATATAAACCAATAAATCCATACCATATATCTAGACTATATTTTATATAGAGAGAGGAGAGCGAGAGAGAGAGACACAGAGAGATGACTGATTGATAATTGATCTCGATAGGTAGGCAGATAGAGATAGATCTCAAGTGTGTCCTCGAAATATCTTTTAGAATTCATTTTCAAGGGTTTCATTATACATCTTCTTGACTTCACTCAAAACATTAAGTGAGAAGCATATAAAGGATGGGAATACAAGTTAAAATACTAAAAAGATCCAAAGTAACAAACATATTAACTCAAAAAAGGTATAGGATAGTTGTAATTAGGCTCAAGAGTCATCAGTCTTTGGAATGCAAATCTACTTCCACTACTTATTACTAGGATGAATTTGGACAAATTATTTTTCTTCCTTAATCCTCAGTTTCTCCAGATTTGAAATAGGAATGACAACACTATTCTCCTTATACATAAAATGTTTTTAAAATGTTTAATACCATGCCCAACTCACATTAAAACATAAAAGCTATTCTTACTTAATTACCATCAACTAAGTTCTTTAATGTTCCTTTCTGAAGTTTTGTTAGAATTAAAATACCTCCAGCCTTAAGTTGATTACTCTGTGTTCTATCATATAATATTTCCTAAAGCTAGTCTCCAAAGTCGTAAACTTCGTTACCGTAAAGACATGGTTGAATGTGTTGAAGAATTTTCTTAAATGAAATATCTGAAAAATATCCAAACACATTATCATACCTCTTTAAAAAATAGTAATTGTTTTAAATAAAAATAAACCCAGACTGAAACTATTTATTGTATGACCTTTGGACTATTGACAAAAACAAAAGACCTGATCACAACTGGCTAAATAAAATGAAACTGGGTAACCAAATAAATAACATGTACATATATAACAAGATATATAATATGAATACTAAGAGCACTTTGAATACTTTAAAAACTAAATATATAGTTCTTTTATAAATAGCCGTGTGTGTGTGTGTGTGTGTATCTTTCGATATTTAATGTGGTAAGGAATTCTTGAATTGTATCATCTTCTGATTACTGTACAGTGGTAAGTAAAGTATCTTTTTAATTATTACATATAATTCTTCTAGAAGAACAGAGAAATTAAATTTTTAAAGAATTTCAAGGCCTAATGTTAGTTCTATTTTAGTTATCAGCATTATAATGATTTAAGCCACTACTGTAATTCATAAAATAAAAATAGTCAAGTTCCACAGAGTAAGGTAAAGTAAAAAGAGTTCAATTAAAAAAAAAAGTGTGAAGTTTCTGAGAATAAAAATAACTCCCAAGTATTCAGATAGCGTATGGATTCAAGTGCTAGGTAAGATAAATAAAACTCATGTATTCAAACCCAATCAGGCAAGTTGGCTTTGCATAAAATAAAACTCTCCTCCACTTTACTCTTGAATCCTCTAAAACCAAACTTGGACTTTAGAGAATTTTACAAAAATTGGATTTCTGAAAAAGGCAGTAATATGCAATAACAAGAATATTTTTATCCTAAAAAATTAAATCTGTAGGAAACATGACTGAATAAAAGTGCCTCAAGGAATTAATATTTTGTTAGTCTTTATAGCCTCTATAGCAGCACTGAAATAGATCGATAAAGAGGAGTCACTCATTAAATAATTACAAACACAAGTGATAAAGATAGGCAGAGATTTTTTTTAGATAATTAAGAAGCATAAATAGTTCATCAACATTGGACCTACTACTCTAATGTTAACAAAGGTAAGAAAATCAATCAGTTAACAATAATAAGACCTATTCTTCAGTAATGCAAGGAAAGATCAATAATCAAGAAAGATAAGTTTATTTTTACTGATTAATCCATGTTTTATTTTTAGGATTCTGTTATCCAACTAAAACTGAAAAAATGCCAGCCCCCAAAGCCTCTTCCTCATAGATACTGCTGTTTTCTAAGAGAAGGGAGAATAATCTCGTAAGGATATTATAGATTATAAATGTTGTTTTCTTATTTACTACTTATATACTAATTTATTATATATTCATCATATTACTACAGCAGTACAGACTTCACTTAGCTTTCATTTAAACTAAAGTGTATTTGTCTGATGTTGCTGTTAATATATCTGATGCTTTAGTGACCATCTTAATGATTCCCAAAAAGCTCACCAAGTAACTTAAGGAAGTATTTCTTTCATATATGCAAAAAAAACAGTTCCCAGTGGCACAATTTAAAAAATATAAACTATATTCTCTGCTAATAAAAACTCAAGTTTTAAGTTTCTTTCTAAATGCAATAGTCACTTAAATTCCATGATTTAACTTATTTATTTCTATACATGTATATCTATTTATAGATATACAGATAGAGATGGATGGATGGATGATTTAACTTATTTATTTCTATACATGTATATCTATCTATAGATATACAGACAGAGATGGATGGATGGATAGATGGATGGATGGATGGATGGATGGATGGATGGATGGATGGATGGATGGATGGATAGAAAAACCATGTTAAGAAAAGTAATCTCAAGAACCATGATAAAGAGTAAAAATTGTAGTTCAATAATTATTTGTTGGGTTTGCATAACTAGTAATATATTGTGTATTGGGCACAATGCCACACTCAAGGGTAGTATGAGACAATCATTATTCTTAAGGAAATCAATACCAGCAGACATCTATACAGGTCAGATGCTTTCTTTGAGTTTTTATTTAATGAGTTATATGTCTTTGGAACAGGCTTTGTCTTCTGTATCTCATTGAGTCTGTCTATTTCATGTTTTCTTCCACATGCTGTCCCCAAACAGAGTAATGGCTCCCTGCTGAGTATTTAGAGCAATTTATTTATACTTTCTTATCAACTGTATTACATTTATGCATGCATCTTATTCCATTTCCAAAACAAATCTTCAGAAGTTTCCTTAAATTGCTTATAATTATCCAGGTGTTAACTTTTCTGATAAGAAGGGACAAAGTAAACATCAATATTACAAGAGGATTCCTGACCCCCCAAACTGTTAAGAGCCACCAAAATAAATTAACAGGTTTATAACAATTGCTATGTAAGTAAATCTTGAGCTACTAGATAATTAAAACTATATCAAATAACTAAGGAGAAATTTTTCTTTCACACATCAAAATTATAATTGTTCCCATAAATAAAATACAAAATTATTTCAGTATCAAAAGCTGTTTTCTGCTAACAAAATAATAAAACTCCTAAAATAGAAAGATACTAAATAAGAAGGAATTTTGTAAGCACAAGTGTGAATTAAAAAATAAAACATGTATTTAAAAATTTAACAAGAACACTTCCTTAGGTTTGTGCTCTTGCTTCCAGTGATTTCTAAAATAAAGTAATAAAATTAAATCACGAAACACATTAACATATGGACCAGCAGGCATATGAATACAAACAAGAATAACATATTTATGTTTATGAACTATAAAACTCATGTGTCAGTTAAATTAAATATATTTTAACTAAGCAACAACTGGCATTTTTAAGAACATATGAGGCAGAAATAAAACCTAAATCATTTAGTATAAATGTACAAGTTTTCACATTTATAAAATGTAACCTCAAACACATGGTGTGTCAATTGGAAGCAAAGAACTGAAAAATTCATTAATAAAAAGCACACACAGCAAACAAACCTAAATCTGAAACAGCCATCAAAACTGAAAATGGCATGAAAAAGCCTTCTAAATTATATTATCAATATGCTTTTTTAAAGAAGTCGGATCAGAGACCGGCAAGATGGCGGCAGAGTGAAGACGCTAGGCTCATACTGTCCAGATACACATAACAGGGAAAGCCAAAAAAGCAAAGAGAAAAGCCAGAAAACGGACTATCAGCTTACATATAGGAAACATCAGCCCGATGGAAGGCGTTATTCCTATTGGTCTATCTATTTCTTCTTCATTCTCTCTCTTTCCCTTTCCTTTTTCTTCCTGTTTAGTTTCTATCTTGTTCTCTGTTTTTGGTATATTTGTTGGTTTCCTTTTCCTTTCTTTCTTCCCTGTTCTTGTTCTTTCAACATCAACTTAAACAGACTACTGCTGGAACTTGTACCCAGCTGCAGAGGAACAGTTATCAAGCAGAAATACCTAAAACACCAGGAAAAGAAGTCAGAAATCATGCCCACCAGCACCAGCAGGACCGGGACACAACAGACTCTAACCCGAAGGTTAACAATGGGAAGAAAGAAAAATACCAATGACCAAACAGGTTCACCCAAAAACAATTAACCGCAGAAAAAAAGTCAACATCCAGAACCAGATATTATAGACACAGAGGAATATGCACATCTATCAGACAAAGAAATTTTAAAGGCCATGATGAAAACAATCAAAGAGT
>JAGFMF010011830.1:13888577-13904721 GCA_019455555.1 Galemys pyrenaicus
GGAATAAGAACAATAATAATAATAACAATAACAGCAATAAAGACACAGAAACCAAAAATGAGGAGACAAGGACAGACTGTGGACACCTGGTGGGGAGGGTAGGGGGAGGGTTGAGGGAAGATGGGAGCACGAGGGACGGAGGTGATGGTGCACTGGTGAGATGGTGATGGGGAATACATGGGGATTACAATTAATGACAAGTATATGTAAATTTTAAAATATTTTAATAAAAAAATAAATTAAAAAAAAGTCGGATCAGAGCTGTTTGTTTCAGTCATGGTAAATGCACTAAATATTTTATATCAGTTCAACAAATCAGCTTCAGCTTTCAAGAAATAAGGGATGCTGACTTTTATTATAAATAGCCATTAGCCATTAGAAAGACATCAGCCTGCTAATGGAACAGCCTTCAATAAAACATGTACTAATAGGAACCTTGAAAATGATAAGATTTTCTATTTTCAAACTGAACAAACTGGTAATACTGAAACCACTTGAACAGACTTTATGAGAAGAATTTACTTTGCTTCAAGATCACTGTGTTTACTTATATGTGATTAGTTGGGGGAAACTGTTGACAGAATATATGTTAATGAACACTATATGAATAAATCAAAAACTACAGGAGTAAAAGAAGTCTCTATGTGCAGGTGCTTTACACATATTATCTCTATCAGCTAATATAACTCTATAATATCCATATTCTTTTGAAATTTTAAAATGAGTAACAATAGATAAATGAAGCTGCCCTAAGGTCACAGCTAGGTAGAACTGAAATTTGAACACAGTTTTATCAGATTAGTTAGAGAAGCAAAGCATTTGACAATGAATCAGGATGAGAACCAGGATTAATAACCACATTTAACATTTTTAAAAATGTCTTGGAAGAAAAACTGAACTGAGAAAACATGAACACTTATACAACATTAACTTAAAATTATACAATCAAAATAAAACTTCAAACAAACAAGACAGAGCATATGCAAATAAGAAATGTGCAAAAATACTGGGGTAGAGTTTATAGAAACTTAAAGGGAAATCAGATGTGGGTAAATGTATCTATGACAGATTTTATGTCACTTTAAAAAGAAAATAAATTTTGGATAACAGAAGAGTTGGACGCAATAATGGCAGAGTCAGC
This sequence comes from Galemys pyrenaicus, assembly GCA_019455555.1. Classification (NCBI taxonomy): domain Eukaryota; kingdom Metazoa; phylum Chordata; class Mammalia; order Eulipotyphla; family Talpidae; genus Galemys; species Galemys pyrenaicus. The sequence goes on from JAGFMF010011830.1 coordinate 13,889,719, forward strand.
CATACTTACAAAATAGTCTTCTAGCTAAAAATGGTAATGAGACCAGACGTTATACAGTGGTTAAGAGATCAGTACATCAGGAAGACAACACTCATCAGTATATATGCACCAAAAGAAGTAGCATCAAAATATATAAGGCAACTCTTATAAAAATAGACACTGGCAGCAACACAATAATAGTTGAGGCCCTCAACACCCACATTCATTAATGGACAGATAACCAGAAATAAAATTAACCAGGAAACAGCATTCTTCAATGAAGAACTAGGCCAGATGAGCTTAATGGACATTTTCAGGGTGCTACACTGATAAAATATTCTTCAGGATATTTTATATACTGGGTTAGCCAATATATTGGGATTATATATATATATTACCTATATATTGGGTTAAATGAGTATAAATTAATGTAGGAACATGAAACCACATCAAGTATCATCTCTATCACATGGTTTCCAACTACAAATCAACCACAAAAACAAAGAGGGAAAAACCTCTGATGCAGAGACACTGAACAACATAATACTTTGTTATTAGGTTAATAAGAAAATCAAAAAGAAATATTTAAAAATTCAAGAAGACAAATGAAAATGAAGAGATGACTATAACCTATGGGCAAACAAAGCAATAGTATAAGTAAAGTTTACTGCAAGACAGCCTCCTATCAATAAAGAAGAAACTTAAAATACAAGATATAACCTTACACTTAAGGAACTGGATAAAGAATAACAATGAACCCAAAAGCTAAAAGAAGGAATATTAAAAATTAGAGCAGACATTAAAAAAAAAAAAAAACAGTCTAAAAGAGCAATGAAATCAAGAGCTGGGTCCTGGGAAAAATAGGCATACCTCTTCCTAGACACACTAAGGGAGAAAATGGGAAAAACTCAAAGAGAATCAGAAGTGGAAGTTAAGACATCTTCTGAAAATCTTTCAAATAATTGAGGACGAGATAGTTCCAAACACATGTTAAGGTCAACATTACACAGATACCAAAAGCAGGAAAAAACATCATACACAGCAAAAATCCTCAACAAAATATTAGCAAATCAAATTCAAAAATACATTAAAAAGGTCATACATCTTGATCAAGGGTGGCTCAACATCTGCAATATCTATCACAGTTAACCACATCAACAAAAAGACAAAAATCATATGATCATATCAGCAGTTACAGGGAAAACATTTCACAAGAGCCAACATTCAAAAAAAAAAAAAACCCTCTTAGTAAAATTAGGATAGAAAGAACATACCTCAACATAATCAAGGTTGTATATGACAAACTTACATATAACATCATATTCAAGTAAGAAAAATTGAAAGCTTTTCATTTAAGATGAGGCAAAACAAAAGATGTCCATTTGACCATAACTATGCAACACAGTATTGGGAGTCCTAACTACAACAATTAGATAAGAGAATGATATAAAGGGAATCTTGGAAATGAAGTCATAAAACTATCACTATTTACAGAAGACATGCCAATCAGACACAGAAAACCCTAAAGTTTTTTTATTAGGTTTATTTAATTGTATTTGACATCATTTGTAGTCCCCAGGGGGTTCCCACAACCATTTCAACCATGCACCATCACCTCAGTCCCTTGTGCCCTCATCCCCATCTTTGCACTCCCCTCCCTCTACCTACCCATCCCCATTTTGCACTCCCCTCCCTCTACCTACCCCATGATCCCTTGGGGTTTATCTTTGACCTTTTGATCTTGTTGAGTTTTTGTTTCTTTGGTTGGTTGGTTTTGGTTGTAATTGCCCATTTCCTTGAGCTTTCTCTTGCTTTTTTGTTTTTTGTTTTCTTCTTTTTTATTTTTTGTTGTGGTTGGTGTTCTTTCACATTCCTCTTAAAAGTGAAGCCATCCAATATTTCTCTCTTGCCTTCTGGCTTGTTTCACTGAGTATCTTTCTAGCTCCATGTTTCTATACATGTCCCTAGTTTTTCATTTCAGATTGCTGAACAGTATTCCGTTGTGTAAATGTACCACATCTTTTTGACCCAGTCCTATACTTTTGGGTATTTGGGTTGTTTCCAGGTCTTACCAATTATAAATAGTGCTGCAATAACCATGGGGGTACAGGTATTCTTTTGGATCGGTGTTTTTGTGTCCTTTGTGTAGATCTCTAGGAGTAGGATTGCTGGATCATAATGTAGTTCCATCTCTAGTAGACCAAGGAACCTCCACACTGCCTTCCATAGTGGTTGGATTAACTTGCATTCCCACCAGCAGTGTAGTAGAGTTCCTTTTTCTCCACATCCTCGCCAACATTTATTGTTGTTGGTTTTTTTGATATGTGCCATTCTTACCAGTGTAAGGTGGTACCTCATTGTGCTTTTGCATTTCCCTGATTATAAGAGATGCTGAGCATTTTTTCATACGCCTGTTGGCCATTTGTATGTTCTCTTTGGTGAAGTGTCTTTTAAGTCCTTCTGCCCCTTTTTTGATTGGGTTGTTTGCTTTTTCTTGAGTCTTATGAGTTCTTCGTGTATCTTTGTGATCAGTCCCTTGTCAGCTGTATAGTGTGCAAAGATTTTTTCCCAATCAGTGGGGAGTCTTTTCATTTTGGTTAATGTTTCTTTTGCTGTAAAAAAGCTTTTTAACTTGATATAATCCCATCTGTTTATCTTCTCTCTCATTTTTATTGCTTTGGGGATGCATCTTCAAAGGCGTTACTGAGATGTATGTCTTATAGCGTTTTACCTAAGTTTTCTTCTATATATTTTATGGTTTCAGGCCTTACATTCAAATCTTTTATCCATTTTGAGCTGATTTTTGTACATGGTGTAAGGTAGTGGTCTAGTTTCATTTTCTTGCATGTGGCCAACCAGTTTTGCCAGCACCATTTATTGAATAAGCTGTCCTTGTTCCATTGCTTATTCTTTCCTCTTTTGTCAAAGATCAGGTATCCATATATGTGTGGTTTTACTTCTGGGCTTTCTATATGGTTCCATTGGTCTGTGTCTGTCTTTGTTCCAGTACCAAGCTGTTTTAATTACTATTGCTTTGTAGTAAAGTTTGAAGTCTGGGAGTGTGATACCTCCAATCCCCTTCTTTTTAGTCAGGAGAGTTTTGGCTAATTGAGGTTTTCTGTGTCTCCATATGAATTTCATCAATATTTGTTCAATTTCTTTGAAGGATGTCATTGAGATTTTTATTGGAATAGCATTGAATCTATAAATTGCTTTTGGAAGGATGTCCATTTTGATAATATTCATTCTTCCCTATCCATGAGCAGGGGATGTCTTTCCATTTCTTTGTATCTTCTTCCATTTCTTTTAATAGTGTTTTATAATTTTATCTATATAGGTCTTTTGCTTCTTTTGTTACGTTTATTCCCAAGTATTTGATATTTTGGCCTCAATTGTGAAAGGAGTATTTTTCATGATTTCTTCTTCTTCAGATTGGTTGTTTGTATATCGGAAGGCTACTGACTTTTAGGCGTTGATCTTGTAACCTGCTACTTTACTAAACTGGCTGATTGTTTTAATTAGATTTTCTGTAGAGCTTTTAGGGTAGAAAACCCTAAAAGTTTCACTAAAAATTCTAGGAAACAATCAATCAGTAAAGTGACAGGCTACAAAAACAATATGTGAAAATCTACAGCAATTTTATATGTAAACAATGATCAAGTAGGAAACAATACCACTTATTATTGAATCAAAAAGATATATCTAGGAATAAACTTAACAAAGGAGAGAAAGGACATGGAGAATAAAACTGTAAAATTGTTAAAAAGAATTTAATAGAAGGTACAAGAAATGAAAAGATAGTCTGTGTTCAAAAACTGAAAGATTAGCATCTTACCAACAGAATATAAAGACTGAATGCAATCCCTATTAATGTTTCCAAGGCATTCTTCAAGGAAACAGTACAAACACTACTGAAATATATATCAAACTACAAAAGTCACAGAATATCAAAACAAACTTGACAAAAAGAATGGATACATCATACTCACAGACTTCAAACTAAACTAATGAGCAGTAGTAATCAAAAAAAGTAAGGTACTGAAATAAAAATAGATGCAGATCAATGGGATAGATTGAGAGCCCAAAATACAATTAACATTTATATAGTCCATTAATCCACACATGGATGGAGCTAGAAGGGATTATGCTCAGCGGAAATAAGTCAGAAGGCTAAAGAAAAATACTGGATGGTTTCACTTCTAGGAGGAATATAAGGGAACCAAATAAGGGACCAAGGAAAAGAATAATGACAATTAAAAAAACACAACACAACAAAAACAAAAAGACAAGAACAAATCAGAAACATTTTGTGTGGGGCAGGGGAGGGAATGGGATGAGGACAGAAAGAGCACAGGGACTGAGGTGATGGTACACAGGTGAAATGGTAGTGGGAAATCTATGGGAACCACAATTGATGTCAAATATATATAAATAAAGAAAAAATATTAAATTAAATTAATAAATTTAATTATAATTAATTTAATATAATTTATAAATTTATGATTTAATTATAAATTAATAAATACAACAAAGGAAGCAAGAGAAAAAACTGGTAACATTGGAAAGGCACATACAAAAGCATTAAAGTAGACTTCCATATTATCATCAAATCCACAAAATTTAACTCAACATTTATTGAGGACTTAGTCGTAAGCCTAAAAACATAAAATATGTGGAAGAAAACGAACAATATACTCCAAGACAATGACTTTTGAGATGTATTTAGGATCTGGATTATTACAACTAGGGAAACAAAAGCAATAAAACCAACTGGGATGGGCCTCCTTGGTGGCCCAGGGGTTAAGTCTCAGTCCTAACACTGCCACAACCTGAGTTCAATCCCTGACCAAGGAGCTAAACTACATATGGTACAGCAGAAGTCTCCTGTCTCCCTGCTGCTCTCCTTAGCAGCACATTTCAGTAAATCTGCCTGTTCTACTCCCCACTGTCTCTAGAGAATGTTCTCAACCCCCATCCCACATACCTCTGGACTACACCAGGTTCTTCTATGCAAAGCAAAAAAAGAAGAGAGAAGCCTCCCTGGTGGTGCAAGCGGTTAAGTTACAGCACTATGAAGCTATCATAGTTTCTACAGCACAAGTTTGATCCATGCCAGGGAGGTGACCCTCTATGCACAGCAGACCTCTCCTGTCTCAACCACTGCTCCCCTCAGCAGTGTATTTCAGTAGATTCACCTGTTCCTAACCCCAGTCTGTCTCTGTTGAATCCTCTCACCCCCTGCACCTCTGGCCTGCACCATAGCTCTTGTATGCATAAATAAATTAAATCTTTTTTTAAAAAAAAAGAGAGAATTGGGATTACATCAAACTAAAAAGCGTCTGTACAGTGAAAGAAAATATCATTAAAGTAAAAAGACACTTTTACAGAGAAGAATATATTAGCCCATCATACATATGACAAGAGGCAAATATCTAAAATCTACAAAGAAATGAAAATTAAAATCTCAATGAGAGAGCCCCTACCAAATGTGAGAATGGCCCATATCAGAAAGACCAGAAACAAGTAGAAAAAAACAGAACTCTTGTAAACGTTGGTGGGAATGCAAACTGATCCAGCAGCCCTATGAAGACAATATTAATTTTTCTCAAAATATTAAAAATAGATCTACCATGTGATCCAGCAATTTCACTCCTAGATATCTACCTGAATAAAAACCAAAAATTTGAAGTGATATATGCACTCCTATGTTCACTGCAACAACACTATTTACAATAGCAATGTAATAGAAACAATCTAAATGCCCCACAACAGCTGAGTGGATTAGGAAGATGCAGTATACATATGCAATGAACTACTACTCAGGTATAAAAAAGATGAAATTTTGCCTTTTGCAACAATATGGTAAGAACTGGAAGGGACAAAGCTAAGCAAAATAAATCGTAAGGAGATAGACAAATAGTGGATGATTTCAGTCATTTGTAGAATATAGAGAAAGAAAACAAAAGAACATTCCAAACTAATCCAAAACAAACCTAGGAATCTGACAGCAGAATTGAAACTCCACAGGGGAAAGTTGGAGGTGGAAACCAAAGTGGAAAGGTGGTCCAAACTACCATGATAGAAAATTACAAGTTTTTTGGTGGTGGCTGTGTGTTGTAATATACATCTCAAGAGGTGTGACACTATAGCTCTAAATCATGCACAGTGTTGCAAACCAATGATTTCTTAACAAAAAGTAATATAACAAAATAAAAGGGAAACTGAATGATCAAAACTGACTTCATGTTTTTGGTACACTGACAGGAATATATTCAATCAAATCTTAATTATTTCCCTCAGAATTCCTCAGAGGTTACTCTATTTTACCTAAACACCACTGAAAATAAACTTTTTGTAAAAATTTCTTGTGCATCAATATGAAATATAATAATTCTGTGGGCTTGTTATCAGACTAATAGGAATTTTCAAATAATGGCAAGAACCCATATTAGTGTTGAAAAATAACCGATGGTACAATTGCAATGAGAATTTTGTGATGTTCAGTGCCTCCAAGTGACAGATCTCTGAGTTTCCTCCTTTCTTGCCTAACATTTTGGTATGCTACGAACTGTGTTAAAATCTCAGTATACAACATAAAATCTCAGAAATGTATACAACATAATTTTATGCCAAAGAAACTTTTAGACTAGAATCAAGCAATAGGAAAGGGAAATAATATCATGGAACAAAAATAATCTACAAAAATAAATAGGAAACACACAGTAATGTCTGGGTTTACCCTGTCCTTAGCAAATAACCCATTGCAAATACTTTAAAAAGAAGGTGAAAAACAAACATCTTCAATAAACTATCACCTTCTGGCACTTATTATGCTACTAAAACAGAAATTTTTTTTAAAAAAATATTACAAATAGGAAGTTCCCCCATGAAAATCAGTTATGAATATTCATTTAGTATTATCTGTAAACTTAATAAGATCTAAAACATCAATATTTTTATCAACTATTTAATGAAGTCTGATTAAAGTAATTGACTAGTAAAAAGTAGATCTCTCAAACTGTGTGGTGAGTACTGAGATATTTGTCTAGCTACACATTATGAATACTTTTTTGTATATGGTGTTTCAAAACACAAAAATGTGTTTTAAACACAAAACAAACAAAAAACATATAATATACCACAGTGGTTTTTAAACATGTCTCTTCTGACCATCCTGGCTATATACTAGTTTTGGGCAATTGCAGCAATATGAGACAACTACAGCTTCACTTTACTATCCAACCATTTTCTTATGAACCTCTACAGGTCCTCTGCAGAAAATGTACTCCATCGTTGCTTCTAATCTTTCCAAATAAAACCAGAATATATTCACTTGAAAGTAGATTTTCTTTTCCTTCAAAATTTACAAAATAGCACAACAGTAACTAAACTATATCTGAAAACAAAACTATTCTTTCTTCCAGCCTAAATGCCTAACACAAGAGAAAAAAGCTATTTTCCCTATAAGAGAAGGAAATGAAAGAAAATAGAGGTATTTCTCGAAACCTGGTTATAATCTTTTTTTATCCTAAAGAAGTTAAACCGAATATCCTTCTCAAATGACTAAATAATACAGATAAAGATGAGGCAACAGCGGAGGATTCTAATGCAAAAACTATTAATTCTATCTACAGAATAAAAATTCCTGGAAACAGTCAGTAAAATATATTTACTGTCAAAATAAGATCTAGAACTATGGCAAACAATCCTGCCAATATTAATTCCCATTCCAATACCACTCTTTACTACAATTTGTTTTAGGATCACAAGAGGCCACTTGGAAAAAGAGCTATATAGCACAGCAGCTAATACTAGACTCCAGTGACACTTTCACTATCATTAACAGGCGCTCAATGTTTTATGTTATTTTTTCCATTTTCTTTAGATTCTGATTTATTTATAAGTATCTGAATAAATTGATTATCTCAATTTTGAAGCAAAATGATGTGCAGGGATGAGATTTGTAAAAACAGTTAATGGCATTACACTACTTCAGTTGATTAGTGTAAAGTACATATAGTTTACTAAGTTTTAGCTTCTTTTGTTTGTTAATTATTTTCCTAATAAAAGTAGGGAAAATTTGGTTTAATTTTTTAATATTGAATAAATTTTGTGTAAAAAGTAACCTAGTTATAAAAATACAGGCATTTTTATCAATTAAAGGTAGAAGGAAGGAATAATGTAAATACAAACTATTCATTATGTTAATAAAGCTATTTGAATCACATGTGGACAGAAATATCTGCATCTACCAAGTATTCTTGAACACGTCCTTCAGTAGAATATTTTCTTTTTTTTAAAGATTTATTCATTTATGCATACAAGAGCTGGGGTACAGGCCAGAGTCCAGGGGGGTGAGAGGATTCACCAGAGACAGAGTGGGGAGCAGAACAGGCAGACTGACTGAAACACACTGCTGAGGGGAGCAGCGGGCACAGCAGGAGAGGTCTGCCGCGCTCCCTGGCCAGCGGCAGGGATCAAACTAATGCTGCAGTGGCTGCGGTTTCCTTCATAGTGTGTTGCTTAACCCACTGTGCCACCAGGGAGGGCCCAGTAGAATATTTTCAATATGACTGATGTTTTCCTTCATAGTGTGTTGCTTAACCCACTGTGCCACCAGGGAGGGCCCCAGTAGAATATTTTCAATATGACTGATGTTTAAATAGATTAATAATTGCTATAAGTTACTTTGTAGCAATATTGAGAAAGCAGAAAAATAATGACTTTAAATGACTGAGATAATTTGCATTTTAATTTCTACATAAGGTCATATCTACTTGTTTATCACTACTGACTTAAAAGTTCAATTTTGGAAACACCACAGAATATCTGCTTGGAGGCCTGGGAGGGGATATGAAAGATAAGCCTAGAAAGGAAAACCAGAGGACTATTCAGTAAAGTGATAAAATTTTACCCCCAAAAAATATTATTTTTTTCTATTTATTTAGTATGGTGATGACAAGGTCATCCAATTAATCCAAAAACTGCTAATGTGTTTTTTTTAATTGTCATAAAACATTTAGACCTAGAGAAATATGAAAGTCCATAGAGATAAATAAGATCTGAAAAATAAAGTCATTTTTGTGGGATAAACACTGTGGGATAAATAAACACCTAGATTTAGAAATATTTCTAAGAACACTGAGTAAAGCAAACATGAAGCCAACAAATCCAATAATACTGTTTTTTCCCTAATCTAATTAAATTTAATTGTAAATTTTTAAGAGTTTTATAAAGTAGGTCATTTAGCATATTTACTAATCATCTGCCAAGTGCCACACAATGAATTATGCACTTAAACTACATAAGCTAAAACATTTTCTTTTCTCTCACAGATTTACAAGATATTATTACATAGTGACATACAAAACAAGAACTGATCTGTCATGCTGTTCCTTTACTTGTTTGTCAGTCTGGGCAATCTGATTTTACTTTGGGCTAAGATGAAGTAGCTTCTCCTATCTGAATGCTTTCCTGATTTTCTCCAAGTTAGATCACTTTTTCTTTTATATATTACTTACATAATCCATTCCTAGACTATATCAAAAGGATCGTGCTACTAAGCCATAGCACAAGACCTCCCCAAAAAACTGAAAATTCTCAGTACCGACAGTAATTATTTATATCCTAATCAAAATATTTGTTTCCAATATTACTAAAATTGTCACTCATGAAACTGATGGTATCTTCCTCTTTCTACTGTCTGCTAAAAACTTAGATTAAGTTTTGCAGATGAGTGAGACTTAAGTAAAGCCGCTACTGTCTTTTTGTCTTGACCATCTCATTTTCCTCTTGGCTTTTCACTTTTCTAATTTTAAATAGAATGAACTGTGTAATTTCTTAAATCCTCTGTGAAAGAACAGTAACCAAAAAAATGAAAAAAGTGAACATTACCTTTATATCAAAATTACAATCAAGTCTTCTAATTAATACGATGAAAGTGCCAGATGAATTGTCTTTTAGTGGTGGAGGCACGATGGGTTCACAGGCATTCTCCGGTTTTGAGTTAATCAAAAAACCCTGAAAAATAATTGGGAATAAGTTTTTTTTCTTTGTTTCATTCAATAAATCAATTAAATTTCTACAAGCATCTCTTACATTAATTTCATGTGCTTTGTATTATGATACATGAATTATCTGGCAATTTCAACAGTTCCTACCATCACTGGTAACAATCTCAGAACTTCTAATAACTTATAATGTAGGTTTTGGTTTTATAAGCATCTAGATTTTTAAAGTTCTGTTTTATTATTAAAGATTTTTTTAAATCATATATAAGCTAATCACACAAAAGACAACCACCATTAGCTCACTGGTATCTTTTCCCGCAATGACTCATCTTTCCAAACCAAGCAAATAATTCTTAAAGTAACTTTACCTCTCATATTATCAAACAACAAAAATGGGTAACATTCAAATGATTTATTCCACAGAAACACTAGCCTGAGCATATTAAGATGTATGTTTCCTGTTTCAAAGCAAAAACTGAAAATCATGTACATCAATAAGGCAGTCATTTAAAAATTATAGTACATTCATACGATAATGGAGTCTTTTAGAAAATGAAAATCTATACACACTAAACTAAGAAGATGTCCCCAAGGTAACTATTAATTTACAAAGAAAATAGCAATTTTTGAAGCAACAGCAGTGGTCACTCCTCCTAACCAAACTGGCAGTGTGGTGCTGTTCGGTCATTGTGTGGCTGCCTAACATTAACATCTCTGTTCATGCGTGACATAGAGTTCTTTCTATTGATTCGTTCCATCAGAGTCATTGGTAGTCCTTGTCTGATATTGATAACCTGTGAATTTTTTTTTGTCCAGCTAACGAACATCATGTTCTAGCTGGAAGCTAAGCCAGCTACCAGGTGTTGATGGTCAGGACTGCTCTATTTTGTTTTGAAATAGCTTTATTCTGATAAAATTGACAAAGTACACATATTTAAAGTATACAATCAGATAAATTTGGACATGTACACATCCTTAAAACCACTGCCACAAGAAAGATAGTGAATACATATATTACCCCTAACCATCCATTGTGTTTCTTTGTAATTACTTCCTAGCCTCATTGCTCCATAATCCCTGAAGCAACTACTACTTTTATCTTTGTTACTATCAAATAGCTTTAATTCTCAAGAGTTTCATAAATTGAACCATACAATATGTATTCTTGTATGTTGGTCTTCCAGTGAGCATAGTTACTTTGAGATTCACAAATTTTGTGTTTATAAGTAATAAATTTGCTGAATAGTATCTCACTGAATGGACATCATACCACAATTTACCTATCTATTCATCTGTTGGTAGACATTTTCATTATCTCTAGTTTTTCTAGTTTTAAGCTATCACAAATATGTTTTCTATAAACATTCTTTTATTTTAAAAAAACAGCAAGTTCCTTTCCCAGAAATACATCAAAAATGTATTAATATATAGTGTTTTACTAGTTTAAAACAGAAAAATCAAATTACCATGTTAACAGTTACAAAATACTAAATAAATGCACAAGATTATCAAATTCAGCAAATTCTTGATAAGAAGAAGTTATCAAAGGAAGTTATAACAGTGCCTTAACAACAGTCCTGCGTGGTACATGAACTGGTCACACCAACCATCTATTCCACATAACTTGACAATTTCTCCCTGATTTAAACTGCATTGCTTAGTTTGTAATAAGAGAGTGCTTTTACACATAGTTCAGGAATAAAATACAGCATACCTTTAATTACTTTAGACTAGCCCCACTTCTTAATTCCATAAAACACCTCATTTTTTTTTGCAAGGAAATTAAACTCTGGTTATCCTTCCTCCAATAATGAATATGTACTTTATCCATGTAACATTTATATCAGCTTCCTTTTCTCCACTTTCCTGCACACAGAAACTGTTTGCTTTAATGCCCAATGACAAAGTGAAATTCTTTTCAAGACATTTACAAAGAAATTAAATTCTTTGTACATGTAGTACAAACAATGCATGTAATTCAGCTGAAATGACGACAATATGATGGAATGGGCTAATTTTACCCTCTCACTAGAAAACCAAAGATTTAAAACATCAGTTTTCAAACCCTAGGCAACTGATAGATCAGGACAGTAACTCCTGAGAAAAGGTAAATAAATAAGATGGCTCCCCTCGCCCACTAATACCTTAGTTCACTGCTAGGGGAGATACCATACCTCACAACAAGGCAGAGAAATCCAACAGAGTGGTGGCCTCACTGAATTGAGGAGATAAAAATTCAGAGTCTGATGAAGACAAAGCAAGTAGATTTTTAAGGGTACAAATGGGGAAGAAGTAATTCCAAAGAGAGGGCTCCAGGTGTATATAGAGGGATATAGTCAAATTCCTGGCTGAGCAGTAAGCTATATATATAGGTGTGAGAAACTATCAAAACTAAAGAGAAACCATCAGGAAGTAGTAAAGAGAATAATCCCTGGAGCTCACAAAAGGTTAAGAATAGTTCATGTTTCCCCAGAAGAGTATTGCTTCTGCAGGCCAAATTAGCCTTAAACAATTGAAGGAAATTTGGTAAAAACTTATCAAATTTGTGGAAGACAGATAAAAGAATACTTACAATGAAATTTATAATACTAAATAACTATATTAGAAAAGACAGAAGACACTTCCTCAACAACATGATGAAAGACTAGGATTACCCTTTCTCCCAAGAACTATAAAAAATTTTTGCTCATAGGAAGGTCTAGATGCTCCATTATGTTTACAGATTACCAGGACACTCCCATGGAGATCTCAAAACGAAGTGACTAATCATCACTAAGGGAAAGGTATAGGAGAAAGCAAAGAGGGAGCATGACTGAGAGTAGATATTCCAGCAGGCAGAATGGGCTGGGGGTTGAATAACCAAGTCACAAAAACAGGACAATTCAGTGTAACAGGGTCGTCCCCAGGAAAGGGGGAAGTTCCAGAATCCTGGTTCCACCCTAAGTGGGTGGAACTGAGCAGGTAAAAAAAAATTCTGCAGAGAGGAGGACAGAAGGAAGGAAAAAGGAAGCAGGATGAAAAGTGGCAAGGAGACCTGGAGGAGGCACATGGAACAGAGCCACATGTGAAGAAACTGCCTTGCTTTTTGGTCTTGGACTGGTTGGCACACATGTGGGTGAGAGACCCGTGGGGAGGTTAACAATGGCAGCTTTCATCTTGATTTTGATTTTGCTCTTCTCCTCCCAGATTTGTCTGACTCTTTATGGCCCTTTTCTATGGGTCTCTACTAAAAGGTCCTTTAGACGTGTGGCAGGCTTTTGGGCCTTGCTTTGGGCCAATCCTATTTGGCTGTACTTTTGCCCTAGGGGAGATGGGTAACTTTGGATGCTTAACTTAGTAACTATGTTCTTAGTCCTTTCTGTATTGTACCCTAATTGTATTAAAGTTCCTTTCCATTAAAGGTTTTATATGTTTGTCTTAATGTGGCGGATGGCAGAACCCATTCAGAGAGGGCAGGTTTGGGGGTTCTGGGGTGCTCCTCTCCCTGCCCTGTAACATCAGGACATTGTGAAATTCCCTGGAGGAACTCTCCAGACATGCAAGTGGGCACAGACATGATCTGTGGGCAGTGTGAATTCTGCCTTGGGGTGAATTCTGCTCTATCTCTGAGGGTACTCCACAATTGGCATGAGCACTCTGTTGGATTCCTCTGCCTTGTTGTGAGGTACGGTATCTCTACTGGCAGTAAACTAAGGTGTTAGTGGGGGAGAAAGTCATCTTATTTATTTACCTCTTCTCAGGAGTTACTGTTCTGATCTATCAGTTGCCTAGTATTTGAAAACTGATGCTTTAAACCTTCAGTTTTCCAGTGAGAAGGTAAATGAGCCTGGAAAATGTCATGTTCACCTTATCCAAGAAAAGATCAAAGCAACACCAGGCTAAGAAAGGCAGGACTCCATAAAATGCTCAACAGCAGAGAGATAGATTTGAATGAAAATACACAAATCCCTTGAGGAAGTAAACAAAGGGAATGCAGGTACTGTAGCCCCATAGGAGACCCTACAGAGACTGGGGTGGGGAAACATTGGCTATTTTTGGTGACTATAACCACAAGGTGGCACTTGACTGCCTACCATACTCAAGCATAGCACTGCCTGCCAGGAGTATGAGCTCTAGAATTATCTCACTGCACTGGGATATTCAAGATTCCTAGATCATAGCCTCAAGCAGAAATTAGCAGGAAACGTCTGTGTGGGGAGTTAAAACAAGTAACACAGAACCGTCTGCTGTGGAACATATGAAATGGCGGTAGAGGTGATAAATTGCACTTCTCAAATTGAGCTAGAGTATTAAAGACCCAGACTCCTCTCTTGCCCCAACATCACACCAGGTAGACTAAGAAGAGAACAAACAAAACTAAACCCCCAATAACCCAACCGAACAAACACACACAAACAAAAAATAACAAATAAGGCAACACACATGCCTAGGAAGCAAGGAATATCTGAACACAAGATGGAAAAGAAAATGAAAAGGAGCCCAATAATTATTTTAAACATAAATAGATTAAATTATAAAAGCAAACATTGTAGAATAGATGAATGGGGTTTTAAAAAAAAAAACCTCAGTGATATATACAGCCTACAAGACTCCCACTGACACTTATAAGAAACTATATTTCATCTATAATAAGAAAACTGAAGTATTCATAAATATTTGAAGATATTACAACATGCCCCTGATAACTAGAGTTTAAAAAAAGAAATCAAAAGATATCCTGAGACAAATGGAAATGGAAACAGAATATATATGGTAATATCAAAAAGCAGTTTTAACAGGAACGTTTATAATGGTAAGTATCTATACTTATACATGTATATACACAGTTATTTTTAACTCAAACAACCTCATTTTATATCTCAAGGAATTAAAAAAGATGGCCATATGCCCAAAGCTACTAGAGGGAAGAAATAGTAGTAAGTATCAGGATGGAAAAGGGAGGGAGGGAGGGAGGGAGGGAGGGAGGGAGGGAGGGAGGGAAGGAAGGAAGGAAGGAAGGAAGGAAGGAAGGAAG